>JADMNL010000025.1:37960000-39160000 GCA_016271365.2 Neoceratodus forsteri | reverse complement strand
GGCAGAAGCACGGGAACCCCAGGCCCGAGAGCGCTTGCGGTCCAATGACTTGCGATGGGACTTCTTACATTTGGAGTCCCTCTTTGAAGATTTAAACCCATGGGAAGGCCCCTCACCCAGGGCTAGGAGGGACTGGCAAAGATCCCTAAATGCACCGGTAATCAAAGCGCCAATGCCCACCGAGACAAGGGCAGACACGGACAAGGCGCATGTGTCAGCCTGGGCCACAGCCTCTTCAAAGGCGGCAAGTTGCTCAGCTGAGTCCACTGCAAAAGAGATCTCCCTACGGCATCCTTGAATTTCACAGGAGGGTCCCATTCATTTGTCCGGACAACCCAGGAGAAGGTGGGCAAAGCTAGAGCCTACACCAAGCATGGAGCTGCAATGGAGGGAATCTGATGCTTTCAGTGGAAAGGAAGATCTGACGTCACGGGGCAGTGCCGAGGTGGATATCACCCAGGTGGAAGGAGCAGCCAGACTGAAGACCTTCCGGCTGAATTTAAAGGGGAAAGGATTCTGCTGAAGTACGGATAGTACACCATATCCATGTCCCTACAACTGCTTTTTACATCACACCAAATATTATCAGGTAGAAAATCATCTAATGAGCACACAGGGCAGACTGGATGGACCATCCATCCTTTTCTGCTGTCACCAGGGCTCCAGATAAGGTGTGTACCGGCCTATTTTATTCACCTCATTTTAGGAAATGCTCTTCAGAAATTGTTTTAATGAGTACCAGTACTCACTCAACATTTGTAAATACTCCACACGCCAAAGAATAGTGCTTCATAACATAACTCGTGATTCAAAAGGAACAGTTTTTTGCCAGATTTACAGCACTTGTATGCATCCCACATTTGTTTTACTCACTATGTTTTAAAACTGGTGAGTAAATTCCTACCTGCCAACATTATCTGGAGCATTGTTGGCACCTGAAATACTTATCTATTTTTTTTTTTTTTTTAATAAATGTTCTCCTCAGTCCACTCTAGCAAGACATTTGTACACATCTGAAATTTGCTTTACTCACCTCACTTTCAAAATGAGGAGTTCAGGTACTCATCCCAAAAAATCTTATCTAGAGCCCTGGCTGTCACTGTCTATGTTTCTACGTTTCACAGAAAAACACTTGAGATGTAAAAGGTAACAAGTAACTACTTTTAAAAATGACTAAAATGTTCTGTCTGCTATGTTTTGGCACCAGTAGCTATTTAATGATCACTTAGTTGCACCCCCTTCCAGTTATCCCCACTATCCCTACTGATCATTTTGCAGAGACTGAACGAAGAAGCCAACACCTCCTGTCTGGAGATTCCCTGAAGAGATACTGGTCGGCAGAGAAGAAGCACTGGTGACCCATGACTACGTGGGTTCTAATACACACTGACCTATCAGGTTGCAGTATGCAACCAAGCTATTTTATACTATGGTTTAATACATTTTGGCTCACATCAAGACCATTACTTACCAAACCAGTTTATAATCCAAGTTACAACATTCAGGTCATAAGTGTAATAATCCACTCAGGGTGTGCGTCAATGTTGTAATAACCTCTCCTCCTGGGTGGCTGAAGGTCCTCGGCACACAAGCCATCCAGACTGTTTGGTTATTATAAAAATGACACACACCCAACCAAGTGTAATTCCTTATATAATTAGTGGTGATTATTTTTTCCCCTAAGGGAAACAGGGTTGCAATTCGGCATTATAACTAGCTGGTTATAATGGTGAACACGTGCCGGGTTTCCTTTGTTCTGCGCATGCACCAGCACCTGCTCTTCCCTTCCTCTATGCGGGCTGCAGTTCCTTGCCGCTCGACATTTCACCACCACTCGGGAGCTGGCGGTAAGCACATTTAAAAAAAAAATAAAAAAAATCGCTGGGCTACATAATGCTTTGACTTTTAAACGAGGCTACTTAAAAAAAAAAGAAAGAGAAAAAAAAGTTTCTTCCACCACCCCTTCAGATTGTGTCGAAACCAGACCAGTCCTCGGCTCCACAGTAGATATTTGTTTACTTTATATAACTGCCAGGTCGAAAAAAGTATTCCCAGCAATTATATTAAAATAAAGGCTGCGTAGATGTGTAAAACTCTAATTTTACACACGCCCTCGCTCTCGGGGATTATGTGGCATGCCACACCTTGGGTGTGTGTGTAAAATTCTCGTTATAACCACCTACCGAGCCATTACTCTATATATAATGCCTACTCTGCCAGGTTGTACTGCATAAATATACAATCTACCAATATGGTAAGCTGAGTTTGGTAATGCCACTGGTCTAAAGGCTATCATGGTAACTATTAATGAAAACGCAATCTTTTGGCCAGATACAGCTTTTTTTTAACCCTGTATTAGATTTGAGACATTTTACCATCTGTTACTTTTACAATGGATATAAAATACAATCCAAATACAGTTTTTATAGCTTTCACTCATACTCACAATGTCCTTGGGCTCTGTGACCCTTTACTGTACTAGTTTGTTAGTCTCAAGTATCTGCAAACCTAGCCTTGTTGTTTTGCTACAAACCTGTCCATACTCGTCTAGATCATCAAGATACAGATTAGTAAAAGGAAATATACTGGTAATTTTCATGCAGTTCTTCCATTTGACTTGCAGGTCATCTATAGAAATCAAGGAAGCCGACAGTCACAGGCCTAACTAATTTAACTGTCCTTATAAAATATTTATATTGCCCTAGTAGCTTAGCTTCATTCTGGCAACCAAACATCAATTCCACTTGATTATTCACTGGAAACTCAATGATAGCCTACATCCGGAATCTAGCTGCATGTGCTATGGAATTACACACTCCGTAAACCTGAAACCTTGCTTGCATGTCCAGTACTTTCTTCCTGGTTAATATGCTGTCTTATTTGAAAGGAAGGAAAATATTCCTAACTCTACCACTACATTCTGCTATACCAAAATAACATATGCACATTTGTAATAAACTTAATTCTGAAGTTTAAGTGTCAAGAACGAAGACAATCTAAAGTCTTCCAGGAAGTTAGCATACTTACCCCAAATGTGAGAAAGGCTTTAAACCTCAGTAGTGTCACTAACCCTTCTCATGAAAGGATCAGCATCTCACCTCACTTGACAAAGTAAATATTCTGTTTACCAAGCACATGACTGATGTCCTTCTTTTTAATAAAATGCCATGTTTTAAGCGGTAAAGACATGCACGATAATAAACAATTCCTTATATCATTGTAAAGAGCAATTCTGAGTTTCAGTTAATTTTTTATACTGGAAAGGCATGTGAACAAAACTGCCCGTTTTCACAAGCGTCCAGCAGGACAGTCAAACAGAGGAACATTAAAAAAATATATACAGAAGGTGCAATTACAAATGAGGCAGCATTAAAGGAAACAAAGTGCAAACATTGTGTGTCTGTGTTAATATATTATAAATTTAAAGAATAAGTGCATGTAACTTGAAATGTAAGGTGTGTACACCAACATGAATGAAAGCAAATGTCAAAAGCCACGTCACTCAAAGTGAGTGCATTATGACTACATGCATATTTTAAAAAGCAAACAAAAAAAAAGGCACAATATTATAAACATTTGGATATTTGTGTGAACGAGTACTGCAAGCAAGACCAGATTTCTTGATCAAAATGACATATATAGTTATAACTGGTAGAACAGCAGGAGGATGGACTACACTGGTCAGCTGGCATCCTCTTCTCCTTATAAATACTGGTTGCCCCCCCCCCACCCCATTTAATACATGGTCTGCATCTGTGTTTCAAATGCCGTAATAACCGGGTCACCAGCTTATTATGGCGTTCACGTCAGTCAAAATCGCCATGCTACATCATTGGCCCCTATTCTGTGAGTGGGCGGTCCGAACAGTTACAAAAACATGGCAGCTCAATTTCCATTCACCGATGAACCACTATAGCAATGGAGAGTTTCCATTACTGTAAGTCTCTCCAAATTATTTACTTACTCTGTTTTGAATTTAACAGAGCGTTAACAACATACACCTGTTCATATCCTTAAAGGCACAGCACACTGAAAAGGGGGTAGACACACTCACAAGCTTGCATACACTAAAACAAGAACAAAAAAAAACAAAACAAAGAAAAAACATCTGAAACAGGATGGGAGACAGACATGTGGGGAGTGGTGCAATGCACTGGCTGTAGAGCAGCAGTCTTCTGGGAGACATTCTGGAGACTGCTTTGCTGCCCTATTTGTAGGCACCTCTGTGGTCTGAGGAAGGAGGCTAGGTAAAAAGCTCCCCGAAATGGTGGCCTTGATGGAAGAGGGATGCCTGGATACCGTGGCAGTCACAGAAACATGGTATACAGAGAGAACCGTGACTGGGATGTCAACATACCAGGGTACACAATCTACAGGAGGGACAGGAAGGGTAGAAGAGCAGCTCTCTATATATGGGAAGGGATCAAAGCAACAGAACTAAAGGGTAAACAGGGAGTAGAGGAGGCACTGTGGGTCACCCTGGAGACTGGAAATGGTACCACAATCTGCAGAGGGGTTGTATACAGACCCCCATCTCAGGAGGAGGAGGAAATGGACAAGGAAATGATAGAAGGCATTCCTGGATGGCAGAGAAGAAAAAATTACTCACCTGTAGTAATGTTGTTTCTTCCCAGGGATCCACTAATATTATTACTCTTTGGAGTGCCCTTTAAGGTCAGCACTGCCCCGGAGCCAAATAGAATGCTATGCTAATTATGGAATATTTAGCTCGTGCATTCATTTTCAAACTGCCCTATTCTAACTGCCTGGATTCTACCTCAGATTTATGTGAAGCCTGCAAAGAGGCCATAGTAAATATATAAATAAATAAAATAACCCAACTAAGGATCTAGGTTCGAGCAGACTCGATAGACCATAAGGCCTAATCTGCTGGCAAATAGTATGTTAGTATGTAACAATGAATAATTTTGAATTAATGGCCAACAGGGCCATAAAAAGTAGTAATAGGCCAAGAAAAACATGAAGAATGAGTCCTCTTTTCTGAGCCAGATGCACCCTTAGAAAAGAACGTAGTAGTTAAGTATTAGGGAATGTGCCAACAAATGACATACCCATCATACTGAGAGACATCTCAGCAGTACAGAGTATTTTTCTGAGATTCTAAGGGGAGGACCAGGGCCGGGGAGTAATAATATTAGTGGATCCCTGGGAAGAAACAACATTACTACAGGTGAGTAATTTTTTCTTCTAACCCCAGGAATCCACTAATACTATTACTCTTTGCAGACTATGTAGCAGTACCACTAGGATGTGGACAGAATCTATTTAGGAAAATGACTCTGCAAAACAGCCCTTCCAAAACTGGCATCACTCCTGGCCTGGGTATCCAGGCTGTAATGCTTAGTAAAGGTGTGGACTGATCTCCAGGTAGCTGCTTTACAAATTTCCTGAAGCGGAACATCTCTGGCAGCTGCAATGGTGGCAGCTGTGCCCCTTGTGGAATGGGTCCTAAAACCTGAAGGAGGGACCTTGCCCACCTTTGTGTAGCAAAACTGAATACACTGGACTATCCATCGAGATATAGTCCTCTTTGAAGCAGGAGATCCCTTACCTACTTCCCCACAGGTAAGGAACAACTGTTGTCTGTCCTGCCTGTGATCCTTAGTGTTGGCTATATAATAGCTCAATGCTCTCTTCACATCCAGACTATGCAGCCTACGCTCACCAGAACTGGTGTGTGCTGTAAAAAAACACTGGTAAGGTAACAGACTGATTTAGATGAAAGTCAGAAACTACTTTGGGAAGGAATTTTATGTTAGTTCTCAACACTACCTTATCATTGTGGAAAAAAATATAGTCTTTTTCCACACAAAGGGCTTGTAACTCACTTATCCTCCTAGCAGAGGTAAGTGCCACAAGGAAAACTACCTTCCAGGTAAGGTATTTTAGCTCTGCAGTAGCCATTGGTTCAAATGGTGGGAGCATAAGCTGGGCAATACAAATGTTGAGGTCCCAAGCTGGCACTGGTTCCCCTATGTTGGGGAAACAGGTGTAAAAGGCCTTTAAAGAACCTTCTAAATACAGGGTTCAAGGCTATTGATACTCCTTTCTCTACAGAGAGGTAGGCTGAAAGTGAAGCAAGATGAACTTTTAGGGTTGAATGTTGCAATCCTAGAGAATGCAGATGGGACAAATAATTTAGGATGATTGGAATGCCAGCCTGTGCTGGGGTTAGGCCCTTTCCTGTGCACCAAATGGAAAATCTTTTCCATTTTGAAGCGTAAGTTTTCTTAGTAGAAGGCTTTCTATAACTCCTAAGGACTTCTAACACTGTTTGAGAGTATTGGGAGTCTGGATATTCTAAGTCCTCAAGAACCAAACTTTGAGTCTGAGAGGCCTGAGATTGGGGTTTACTACCCTGCCTTGGAAGGAAGTCAGCAGGTTGTACCTCTGAGGGAGGTAGATCGGTTTGTCCACTGACATTGAGAGTAACAGGGAGTACCAAGGCTGTCTTGGCCAGTCTGGTGCTATCAGAATCATCAAGGCTGGTTGTGACCTGAGCTTGATGAGTACTCAGAATCAAGGGAAAAGGAGGAAAGGTGTAAAGGTATTTTCCTGTCCAATTGAAGATCAGGGCATCCGTTCCCTTCACTGGGGCCCTGCAGCAATAAAGGGGTAAATGGTGATCCTGGTGTGAAGTAAAAAGGTCTAGCTCTGGGGTTCCCCACCACCTGAATAGAACTTGCACTACTTGGCTGTTCAGTGACCATTCGTAATGGGCCTGGTTTATCCTGCTCAAAGCCTCTGCCAGTGTATTGTTTTTCCCTGGCAGATGAGTTGCTTGTAGTGAGGCATTTATGGAGTAAATGAGACTCCATATTTCCATTGCCTCTGTACATAGTGGAGTGGATCTTGTCTCTCCCTGTTTGTTGATATAGTACATTGTAGTGGTATTGTTTGTTCTGACCTGAACCACTTTTCCCTTTATGAGATGAACGAAAGCCTGAATGGCCAAGTACACTGCTCTTAACTCTACGAGATTTATGTGCAGGAGTGACTCTGCAGCACTCCAAGACCCGTGAACTGTGTGATCTCCCAGGTGGGCACCCCACCCTAGGAGGGAAGCATCTGTTGTGAGCATCAAGGACGGGGGGGGGGGGGTCCTGTAGGAAGGGAACACCTTCCCTTAGGTTGTCGGGATCTTTCCACCACTGTAAGGCCTGTAGAAGAGTTTTTGTTACAGGGATTAGTTTTGAAAGTGGATCTCGTCTCTGGGACCAATGGGCCCTGAGGTGAAACTGAATGTCCTTCAATTGAAATCTGGCACCCATGACTGTGCCTGTTGCTGCAGCCATGTGCCCTAGCAGCTGTAAAAACTGAGTTGCTGGTTTTGGCCTGCCTAGGACAAATGAGTTTGCTAGAAGCTGGATAGCCTGTACTCTTTCCAAAGGAAGGAAGGCCTTTCCCAGGATTGTACTGAGTTCTGCTCCTATGAACTGCAAAACTTGGACTGGGGTGAGAACTGATTTCTTTAGATTTAGAAGAAATCCCAGGGAGGAGAGAACACTTTAGCTAGCAGTAAGTGTGCTGACACTTGGTGGGATTTTCCCACAATCAGCCAGTCGTCCAGATAAGGAAAAACTGTGACACCCAGTTTTCTGAGATGTGCCACTACTGCTGCTATGCACTTTGTGAACACTCTTGGTGCAGAGGTAAGGCCGAAAAGAAGTGTTGAGAACTGGTAGTGGCCTGAAGGTAGAGTGAACCTGAGATACCTTCTGTGTGATTCCCTGACAGGGATGTGAAAGTAAGCATCTTTTAGATCCAGAGAGGCCAACCAGTCCCCTTTTTGTAATGTTGGCAGGATTATTGACATTAACATTTTGAAATTGGGTTTGACCAAATACTTGTTTAAACATCTCAGGTCTAGTATAGGCCGCCACTCTCCAGTCCTTTTTGTTGTTAGGAAGTATCTGGAGTAAAACCATTGCCCTCTTTGAATGGAACAGGCTCGATTGCTTTTATCAATAGTAAGTTTTTTACCTCCTGCTCCAGCAATTTTCCCTGTAATGGAGGAACTGATGCAAAGCATTTTACTCTTAGAGGGGGAAGGGACTTGAAACAAAGGGAGAGACTCTGACCCACTATTTCCAGGACCCACTTGTCTGATGTTATTTTTGACCAGTCCTGGAAATAGTGGGAAAGCTGACCCCTACTGGATGTGGAGAGGCAGCCCGAAGGGAAGAGTCAGGGATTCTGCTTTTGCTGTTGCTGAGGTTGGGCAGAATGGGACCCTCTTCGAGAGCCTCTTCTGCCCCTGGCCCTGTAGAAACCCGTCTGCTGGGGTTGGTAATGTGTCTGCGGAGCAGCTTGCACTTGAAAGAAAGGTCTTCTGAATGTAGACCTGCCTCTGCCTCCCCTAGAATAAGAAGTGGAGGGGAGAAGGTTTGTCTCTGGTGGAATTACTTCTGAAAGCAGCCTTGTATTCATCTACTTTGTTCATGTAGGCTTCAGTTTGTGCACCAAAAAGGGAATGGCCCTCAACTGGGAAATCCATTGCTTTGTTCTGAGTGTCCAGGGTGAGGTTAGTAGCTCTCAGCCAGGCAAACATTCTCATGACTATAGTGCTAGTCAACCATCTGGCTGCAGTGTCATTTGTGTCTGCTGCCATCTGGAATTGGTATTTGGAAGCCTCCAACCCCAATTTGGCTGTCTTTAGTAAATCAGAAACAGTGAGAGAGGGATTTGCCTCTGTATTATCCATCAAAGACTGCCATAAAGCCTTTTGGTAGAGAGCAGCATAGGCCTGATAAGAGGCCTGCCTGATAGTACGGGATGCTGAGAGGTACCCACTCTTAGCCATACTGTCCACCTTTCTGGAATCGTTTTCAGGTGGGTGAGAAGACAAGGGGGGTTTTGGCCTTCTCGCAGGCTGCCTGCTGCACAATGCCCTGATGATCTGGGTGGTGGAATAAAAAGACAGCACCAGATCTCTCTAGTTGGTACTTTTTGTCACATTTTTTTGTCAATGGGTGTGACAGTCTGAGGAGCTTTTAAAATTTCCAGAATGTCTTTTCTGAAAAATTTATACAGAGGAAGCAGGATTCGCTTTGAGGGCATTAACCCCATTAGTTCCATATATTGAACCTGTTCTTCATCCTGTACCTCCTCAATTGTCTGGAGGTCCAGTGTTTCCACTATTTTCTTGAAAAAAGAAAAATCCTCCGAAGGCCTAGGAGGGGAACAGAAATCTTGCTCAGGTGACACCTCAGGCTCTAGTCCTTCTTCCTCCTCCTCATCATAAACTTCACCATCAACAGTGGGAACAGACACCAGGGGGGTGGCAGTAGATTTTTCAGATGGAGCAGTTACAGGCTGCTGGGGAGGGAGCAATCCCTGCAGCACCTGTAACAAAGCCAGAGCTTGTGTGATATCAGCAGGAGAGGGTGTATATACAGGCACCTGAGGGACCCCTTGAGGCATTTCAGCCGGGGTGTCAGTGTGCTTATATTTTCTTAGTTTTTTTGGCAGGCACCGGAGAGTCAGTCAGCTGATTGCCTCTCTTACTAGAGCCCTCTCCCTATCAGGGGTGGATTTGGAGGCTCTAGAAGAAATTGCCACATTTTTTGAGGGGGGTGGACTGGTCAGAGCCCAGGGACCCCTCTTCAAGTCTTCTCTTAAGTCTCTCCCTGTGCTTCTCCACAGTTTTTTCAGGGAAAGACTTGCAAATGTTACAATCTTCACTGAAATGCTTAACACCAAGACAGAGCAAACAAAGGTAATGTTTGTCAGCTCTTACAAATACATCTGCATATTTAATATAGTTTTTAAACCCTGTAGGTCTTGTGTTCTTTCTGGGTTTATCCATAATAGAAAACAGGACTCAAAACCACTAAAAAGAGAAAAATGTAAGCTTTTGCGGTCGGTTTGAATGAAAAAACAATCGGTTGAGAAACTGGCAACTTAAGACGCACCTGCGGTTCCAATCGGTTCAGGAACCGAGAACCACTAGTAGAACCGGTAAATCCTCGGTTCAAAAAAGAAAAATTAAATGCTTTGAAAAAGAAAAACACCCAGAAACTTAATTAAAAGTTTCTGTTTAGATCTACCAAACTGTTGGTTCCCCGTCGGTTCAAAGGAACCGCGGAGTACCGATAAAAAAACTTATCTATGAGGTAAAATTACGTAAATAACAATAAGAATAAGGCAGTAATGAAAAAATAAGACAAAATACTTAAGTTATTTTGCTCTTATGCATAATTTAGACGATCTTGATAGAGAGAGATCTCCAGGGCGTCTGAACTTTGCAGTGGAGACAGAAAATCTGAGGTAGAATCCAGGCAGTTAGAATACGGCAGTTTGAAAATGAATGCACAAGCTAAACAGTCCATAATTAGCATAGCATTCTATTTGGCTCCGGGGCAGTGCTGACCTTAAAGGGCACTGCAAAGAGTAATAATAATATTAGTGGATTCCTGGGGTTAGAAAGGGGAGATACTGCTGATGGGGGACCTGAATATGCCAGATGTTAATTGGAGCACCTTTGCTGCAGCCACATCCAAGAGCAGGGCCGTTCTCGATGCCCTACAGGGGGCATGCCTCAGACAGCTAGTTTTGGAACCCACTCGGGAGGGAGGGAGTGATCTTAGATTTGGTACTCTCAAATGAGGACAGAGAGAGGATCTCAGATCTAGAAGTGGGTAGCCATCTGGGAACAAGCGACCACCAAACAGTGTGGTTCACGATAAACTTAGCTGTAGAGTCAAGCCATACAAAAGTGAAGGTACTGGACTTCAGGAGGGCTGATTCTGTCAAAATGGGAGAGTGCCTCAGAAAAGCACTAACAAACAGGCAAGAAGGTGGGGTGGAGCAACAATGGGGAAACATCAAAACCGCCATCACAAAGGCAACAAGCCTTTCTGTGAAGCAAATAAATCAAAATGAAAGAAAAAAACACTATGGTTCTCAAAAGAAGTGGCGGGGAAGGTTAGGGAGAAAAAGATAGCATTCAGGAAGTATAAAGAAACACAGAAGGAGCAGGACAGAGAACTGTACCAGTTAAAGCAGAAGAAAGTGGGAAAGGCAGTCAGAATAGGAAAGGCCCAAACCAAGGAAAAGACAGCCAACTCGGTTAAGAAGGGGATAAAACCTTTTATAGGGACATTAGGGAGCAAAGACAGACTAAGGCAGGGATACTGAGGCTGAATAAAGAGGAAGGTGGTTGGGCAGAGAGCGACACTGAAAAAGCAGGGATACCGAATGAATACTTCTGCTCAGTATTCACAAAGGAAGAGCAGGGGGATACCTAATCCAGTCAATAGAAACACTCTGGATAGGGGGTTGATATTAGTCCTTTCACAGAAGAAAGGGTTCTGAAAGAACTCCTAAAACTGAAGGTGGATAAAGCAATGGGGCCTGATGAGATTCACCCAAGAATTCTAAAAGAACTAAGGGAAGAACTAGTAACACCACTGACTACCCTTTTTAATAAATCATGGGAGGATAGTGTGGTACCTGAGGACTGGAGGAGGGCAGATGTGATTCCCCTTCACAAAAGTGGAAGCAAGAGAGACAGGAAACTACAGACCTGTCAGTTTGACCTCAGTGGTAGAGAAAATGATGGAATCACTTCTGAAGGAAAGAACTGTTGAGTACCTAGAGCCCAGTGGGGTACTGAACCAAGGCAGCATGGATTCACATTAGGAAGATCATGTCAGACGAATCTAATTGATTTCTTTGACTGGTGACCAAAGTAGTAGACTAGGAAGGGGCTGTGGACATGGCCTACCTAGACTTTAGGAAGGCATTTGACACAGTCCCACACAAAAGATTAATAAACAAATTAGCCAGCCTGGGAGTGGGTCCCAGGGTGGTAGCCTGGCTAAAACACTGGCTGGACAACAGGAAACAGAGGGTAATAGTAAATGGAGTACACAGTGAAGAAAGGGGGGGTTACTAGTGGGGTACCGCAGTATTCAGTACTGGGGCCGGTCCTTTTTAATATCTTTATAAGTGCCATTACAGAGGGACTGGAAGAAAAAGAACGTCTCTTTGCAGACGACACAAAGATCTGCAACAGGGTTGATACGTCAGGTGGGGTAGAAAGGATGAAAAGGGACTTGGTAAGGTTGGAGGAATGGTCAAATGTATGGCAGCTTAGATTCAATGCAAACAAGTGCAAAGTAATGAACCTGGGAAACAAAAACCCAGGGGAAGAGTACACAGTGAGGGGTGAGATACTGACAACAACAAAAATGGATGACCTAAAGGTGGGCCAGCAATTTGAGAAGGCAGTAAGGAGGGTTGGGAGGATACTGGGATGCATAGGGAGAGGTATCACCAGTAGAAAACAGGAGGTTGTGGTCCCTCTGTACAGACAGTTGGTAAGACCACATCTGTGTGGGCCCTCCTCCTCTTAGGATTCGTATTCCAAGGTCTGAGATGGCTCGAGACTGCTCTCCTTCCAGTTCACCACCTAGCCATGCGACTGTAGCATCTCTAGAGTCCTGAGCACTGATCTCTTGCTAGGAACAATGTTGGTGCATGAATAAGCAGGTTGTTCAATAAGCATAGACATGATGCCCTTCCTGTCAAAAGTGAGTCACCAGGACCATCAACACCTTCAAGGAACTTGGGGGTGATGCACGGGTGAATAGAAGTGCCCTGTACTGGAAAAGATGGCCCAGTATCAAGAACACAGATACATAGCCAGTGTCAGCAGATAAGGGCCTACGGCCCGCCCAGTCTGCCCATTTGAGCTTGTAAGTTTACTTTATATTTTCCTAGAAGTCTGTTGCCCCTTAACCCTGACCTCCAGAATTCCTTTATGTCTAGTCCATGCATTCTTAAATCCCGCGATTGTTTCAGCCCCCACCACTTCCTCTGGCAGGGTGTTCCACTTGTCCACCACCCGTTCTGTGAAGAAATTCTTCCTCACGTTTCCTCTGAATCGTCCTCCCTCCAACTTCATCCCATGCCCTCCAGTCGTGGAACATCTTTTTAGCTTAAAATAGTGTATTCCTGCACCCTGTTCCTCCCTGTAAGATACTTGTATATCTCTATCATATCCCCTCTTTCCCTCCTCTCCTCCAGGGAGTACATATTCAATTCCTTCAACCTGTTCTCATAGGTCTTGTAATGCAAGCCATGTACCATCTTTGTTGCCCTCCTCTGAACCTTCTCTACCCTATGTCCTTACGTAAGTAAGGTCTCCAGAACTGTATGCTGTACATGAGATACTCTAGGTAGGACTGATGGATGGGAATGTGGAGGTAGGCATCTGTCAGATGTATTGAGGCTTTAAGACCCCTTGGCTGAGCAGCCCAGGTGACTGACCTCAGGGACTCCATCTTGAAATGTCTGTGGTACGCAAACTTGTTCAGATGCTTCAAATCCAGAAATGGGCCTGGAAAAAAAAAAAAAATCAACACCCAGCTTCTTGGGAACTATGAAACGATCCAATAGGACCCCTGACCTTGCTCAATTAGCGGGACTCGTACGATGGCCCCAAATGAGTGAGGGGGTCAGGGTCTCTGACAACGCCTGGCCTTTGCGACGTCCTTGGAAACCGGGGAGGAAGAAAGCATCCCCTAATAAGGGGTCTGACATTGTTCTTGGCCCATCTTGAAAAAAACTCCTGTAGTCCTTCACTAACAAAAAGGAGTCAGGGATGGGCCCACGTGCTTGTTGTGAGGCACCAGGCTTTTGGTGCTGGGCCTCCTGCATAGCGCATGGCCAGGGCTACTCTGATACTGTAACTTCTTGTTACCTGAGTAGGCTCCTTATTCTCTGGAGCCAAAAATTCGAAGGAATGGAACCCCCCTCGGAACTGTGTGCACCAGCCGTTACCTTGACCCCTCTGGGTTACGGTAGACTTGCACTGTTGTTTTGACACTGGAGATGGCCATTCTTACTGCATATCCTTTAAAATAGTATCCAGGTCAGAATCAAACCATAAGCATCCCTCAAGGGGAGGTTAAACAGTTTTAGCTTATGAAGCTGGATCAGTGACCCAACTACTAAGCCACACCGCCCTCATGGCCGAAAACAATGAAGCAGGCCGAGCGGGCTGATATGCGCAATTCTCTAGTGAATAACCACCTAGAAAAGGTCTAGGCCACGGCCTTCAACTGCAAAATGCTTGCACCTTCAGAGTCAGGTGGAATGAAACTGGCTAGAGTAGTGACCCATATGTTATAAGGCTCTGGCAACAGTAAAAGAAGCATAAGACGTACAATGTTTGTGCTAATACAGGCAAAATCCCTCCTGCATACTGAGTCCACCTGCTTAACATGAGAATCTGCTAGGGCGAGAAAGTCTTTGCTAGGCAGGGTGCTGTTTTTACAGAAATACAAACAGCCTCGTCTTTCAGCAGAGGAGCGTCCTATCTGCGAGATCCTTTCCTTAAAAAAATAGAAGATCCATGACTTTGGAGATACTATGCTTTTTCTGATCCACACCTGCCCATTGTTGCTCAATAATTTGGTCACATAGTAGCCAAAAGAAAAAATTACTCACCTTAGTAATGTTGTTTCTTCTAATGGAGTCTTGCTATATTATGACAATAGCAGTTAGCCACAGCACTTGAACTGCCCCGGAGAGGAAAGAGTTAACTCCATACAGGATTTGAGTTCTGAGCGCGAGCGCTCCTGTTAGAAGCTCTATCTGGCTAGTTTCAAATAGAAACTGTCAGATCTTTACGGAGCCAAACACTCACTAAGAGTCTGTGTGGAAAAAGTAACCTACACTAGTCCAATGGCTACCTATTAGTAACAACTACTACAACAACAACCAAAATCACCCCTGACAAGCACTACTAGACCCCCTTCCCCAAAAGACTCAAGTCCAGGAGGGGTGCCAGAACACACAAACCAACAACAATAAAACCTAATTTCCCCAAATCCTAAAAGAAAAAGGGGGGGGAGAGACACCTATAATGGCATGACACTGTGCTTGCACTAATTTGCCCACACCCTACCCAAGTAGAAGTTCTGAGAGGGGCAGGTTGGGGGGGTGGTCATAATATAGCAAGACTCCATTAGAAGAAACAACATTACTAAGGTGAGTAATTTTTTCTTCAAACAACATGAAGTCTTGCTATATTATGACAATAGCAGACTACACAGCAGTACCTCCATGGAGGAGGGACAGAACCTACTTAGGGAATAGGCTCTGAAGCACGGCTGTGCCAAACCGAGCATCTCTCCTGGCCTGGACATCCAGGGAGTAATGCTTGGTGAAAGTGTGAACTGTTTTCCAGGTTGCAGCTTGACAGATTTCCAAAATAGGAATATCTCTAGTAGCCGCTAGAGATGCAGCTGTACCTCTGGTAGAATGGGCCCTCAAACCTGAGGGGGGTTCTCTACCCAGTTTTTGGTAGCAAAATTGGATACAAGAGACAATCCACCTGGCAACTGTCCTCTTAGTGGCAGGTTTTCCTTTGCCAACCTCACCATAGGTGAGAAAGAGTTGGTGGGATTCGAACCTGTGACCCTTGGTGCGTTCCAAATAGTAACTCAATGCCCTCTTAACATCCAAACTGTGCAATCTCCTTTCGCCAGAGGAAGAATGCTCAGTGAAAAATACTGGAAGGGAGATGGATTGGTTAAGATGGAAATCCGAAACCACTTTAGGCAAAAACTTTCTGTTAGTCCTGAGGACTACCTTATCCCTGTGAAAAGAAATAAAATCATTTTCTACTGAAAGGGCTTGTAACTCACTTATGCGTCTAGCAGAAGTGATGGCCACTAGAAACACAGTTTTCCAAGTTAAGAACTTAAGGTCTGCCGAAGACAGAGGTTCAAAAGGGGGTTGCATTAACTGAGCAATGCAAACATTGAGGTCCCAGGCAGGGGCTGGGTCCCGAAAAGGAGGGTTGGTATGGGAGAACCCCTAAAAACTTGGAAAACACAGGGTGAGAGGAAAGGAGGAAGGCTTTCCTGCTGAAATAAAAGCAGAGACAGCTGCCAAATGAACTCTTAAGGTAGCTGGTCTGAGGCCCAGAGAATTAAGATGGACCATGTAGTCCAACAAAATGGGTAAATTAGCAGATTCTGGGGCAATATGCTTCCCAGAACACCAAATGGAAAACCTTTTCCACTTGGAATTATAAGTGGCTCTAGTGGAAGGCTTCCTAGAGGCCTTTAAAATATCAAGGACACCTTGAGAAAGGTGTAAATCAGCAAATTCTAACTCCTCAAGAGCCAGGCTTTGAGGTTGAGGGATTTGAGGTTCGGATACCATACTCTCCCCTGGGCACAGGTCAGCAGATTGTGAATCCTGGGAAGGCACAGGGGAAGGTGGACTGTTAGTGATAGCAGGAGTGGGTACCAAGGTTGCCTGGCCCAGTCTGGTGCAATCAGAATCACCTTGCAATGCTGGGATCTGATTTTTACTAACACCTTGAAAAGAAGAGGGAAGGGGGGGAAAGCATACAGAAACTTCCCTTCCCAATCCAAAAAAAGGGCATCCAGGGGGACTGAGCCCATCACTGGGGGCCTGCAACAAAACAGTGGAAGTTGGTGGTTGTCTGGGGCTGCAAAGAGGTCTATCTGAGGGGTGCCCCATCTGGCAAAAACTGTCCCCAGCACTCGAGGATTCAGGGACCATTCGTGATGGCCCTGAGAAATCCTGCTGAGGGCATCCGCTAGGACACTGTCCTTCCCTGGTAGATGAACTGCTATTAGAGAAGTGTTCAGGGAGTAAGCCAGAGACCACAACTTCATTGCCTCGGTGCACAAGGCCAACGACCGAGTGCCCCCTTGCTTGTTGATGTACCACATTGTTGTGGTATTGTCTGTTCTGACCTGGACTACTTTGTTCTGGACAGATGCAGAAAAACTTGAAGAGCTAAAAGACAGCTCTGAGTTCCAGCAAGTTGATGTGAGCAGAGATTCCTGGGGGACCACACTCCTGTGTGGAAAGGTCGCCAGGTGTGCTCCCACCCCAGGAGGGAGGCATCCGTGGAGTGAGGGTGAGGGAGTGGGAGATAGAAATGAAGGGACCCCAGTCTTAAATTGCTCTGATCTTGCCACCACTGAAGAGCTAGGCTCAGGGTTCGTCCACTGGAACCAGTTTGGTAAGGGGTCCTCCTTTGAGACCAAAGGCCCTCAAATGAAACTGAATGTCTCTCTATTTGAAATCTTGCTCCTTGCACTACAGCTGTGGAGGCCGCCATGTGCCCCAGGAGCTGCAAAAGTGTCTTGCTGGTCGAGAGACCTGCAGGGTGAAAGAGAGGCCAGGGCAATCAACTTCTACCCTTTCCAAGGGAGGAAGGCCCTGGCCAGCTTGTGTCCAATTCGCACCTATGAAAGTAAGTACCTGAACTGGTTCTAGAACTGACTTTGGTAGATTTAGCAGGAATCCCAGGAGGTGAGAAGCTGCTGGGTGACTTGCAAGTGGGATTTCACCTGTTCTGGAGACTGTCCTACAATGAGCCAGTCGTCCAGGTAAGGAAAAACAGCAACCCCTTGCCTTCTTAAATGAGCCACTGCCACGGCTAGACATTTCGTGAATACCCTTGGAGCAGAGGTAAGACCAAGGGCATTGCCCTGAACTGGTAGTGGCCTGAGGGCAGTTCGAACCTGAGGTACTTTCTGGTGAGAAGGCCTGATTAGGACATGAAAATAAGCATCCTTGAGGTCCAGGGAAGCTAGCCAGTCCCCTGGCCTCAGTGAGGGCAATATCATTGCCAGAGTTAACATTTTGAACTTTGGTCTCAAAAGGTGTTTGTTCAGATATCTTAAGTCTAGGATGGGCCGCCATTCTCCTGTCTTTTTTGGGGTAAGAAAATATCTGGAGTACAGACCTCTGCCCTGGTGTAAAGGAGGAACCCTTTCCACTGCTTTGCAATTTAACAGGGCAGAGACCTCTGCTTCCAGAGCAAGGGTCTCTAGGGGCTTGAGGTGGAAAGTGTCTGGCCCTCATCTTTGAAACTGTTTGAAGCTGAGAACCAGACCCTGGCTTACTACTTCCAAGACCCATTTGTCCGAGTTAGGGACACCCAGTTCCGACTGAAGTAAGCCAACCTGCCCCCTACTGGTACAGGAGAATCGGCCCTGGGCACCCCATCAGGGTGCCTGCTTGGCAGATGCCTTAGGCTGAGGGGTGGGGGACGGCTTACCTGCACCCCGTCTGCCTCTGCCTCTGAAAAAAACCCTCTGAGCAAAAGCAGAGGAGGCTTGGGACTGATAAAAAGGCCTGTGGAAAGGCCTGCCCCTACCTCTGGGTGTGTGCCTCTGGGGAGTGGCTTGCCGCCTTGGCCTGGGCACTTTTGTAGGTAGTTCTGTATTCATCCATCTTTTTCATATAGTTCTCTGTCTGCTCCCCAAACAGAGAATTTCCTACCACAGGAAAATCCATAGCCTTAGACTGAGTGTCCTGTGACAGATTAGTGCACCTGAGCCATGCCAATCTACGGAAAGCTACAGAAGTGGCCATGACCCTAGAGGAAACATCATTAACATCAACAGCAGCATGAAATTGAACTTTAGAGGCTTCAATGCCATCAGCAGCCACCTGTTCCAATTCACTAGCCAGCTGGCCATGGGCCTGCTTGGCTAACTGCATAACTGTATCCCATCTAGATTTCTGATATCTAGCCACATAAGCCATATAATTTGCCTGCCTGAGTCCCAAAGAGGCTGCCAATACTGCTTTTTTGCCATGGCATCAATCTTCCTAGAATCTTTATCAGGAGGATGTGAAGCCAGGGGAATGTTAGCCTTGTCACAGGCTGCAGCCTGTACCACTCCTACATGACTACACTGCTCAGAAAGGAAGTCTGTATCAGGGCCTGATAGAGTATACCTCCTGTCCATCTTTTTATCAACAGGAGGAACAGAATTTGGATTTTTTAAAATTTTCATTGTTTGCTTCCTAAATGACTTATGCAAAGGAATATACAATCTCCTAGACTCTGGAATATCCATCATTTCAACATAATCAGGCTCCTCTTGCTCATCCACAGCCTCTTCTAAGGGAAGCTGGAGGGTTTCAGCAACTTTCTTATAAAAAATAAAATGAGATGGGGACTCAGACAGCATAGGGGGAGATTCTAATGGTCTGTCTGGAGAGATGTCCGGTTCAATGGGCACATCCAGACCCTCCCAGCCACATACATACTGTTCACAATCCTCCTCCTCCCCCTCCTGTGGTTCATAAAATTCCTCAACATCATACTCTTGAACCACTGGGACTGGACGAACCAACCTTTTGCCAACTGATGGTGGTTCGGACGGTCCCTGAGACAGTGACTGGACAATATGTATGGCTTTTGCTATCTCTGCAGCAGTTGGAGAGGCAATTTTGGACTCCAGACCTGCTGATTTCCTAGATTTTTTTACTGGGGCTGGTTCCACAGAACCAGCTTTTCTTTTGCCCGAGGAAGTCTCGCCCTGGTCAGAGGGCACTCCCTCTGGTCCAGTTGGTACTCGACCGGGCTGGCCATCCGGGTCAGCAGACTTTTTGGCCTCTTGTTCCCTGAGTCTGCCCAATCTTTTTTCCAGGGTGGCTGCAGGGAAATTCTTGCAAATCTGGCAGTCTGACTGAAGGTGGTCAAACCCCAGACAATAAACACATGTGGTGTGTGGGTCAGCCTTGGCAAAGGCTTCCCCACAAGCATCACAGTGTTGAAACCCAGTGGGCCCGGTTTTTCTTTTGGGTTTCTCAGACATAATGCCAGCCTAACCAAAAACTTGCCCTTTTAATGGCAGTGCCAGGCAAGACACCCTTATCGGTTCCTAACCGTGTCACGGGTATTTGAAAAACCAAAATTAAAAGTCCGTTTTTTTTAGAACCGATAAGAACCGGGAACCGCACTCTAAATTCACATACAATGCTTTAAAAGTATTTTAAAAGTAAACCGATCAGTTCAGAACCGAACTGATAAATAACAATTTCCACACAGACTAAAGACCTGTACTTACGGTTACCAGATAAGAGCTTTGAACCGAAATGCGGTAAAATAAAACACTTTTCCCGGTTAATTTTAACCGAGAAATACTGATTTTAACCGAGAAATCAACCGAGCTGAAGGAGAGATCTCCGGAGCGACTGTTCAGTGAGGCGGAGTAAAGAATCTGACAGTTTCTATTTGAAACTAGCCAGATAGAGCTTCTAAGAGGAGCTCTCGCGCTCAGAACTCCATCCTGTATGGAGTTAACTCTTTCCTCTCCGGGGCAGTTCAAGTGCTGTGGCTAACTGCTATTGTCATAATATAGCAAGACTTCATGTTGTTTGAAAGGATGTAGATAGAATTGGATTGACATCCCCAGTCTCCATGGACTGTATCTCCTGAGCTGTAAAGATCTACATGCCTCAGCTATCCAAAAAAGACAAGGACTTATCAAACAGGGAAGGAAACTGAATCCCTGACATGGACTCTGTCCACTCCCTTTCCTCTTCCTCCTCCACAGGGGAAGGGAGTGTCCTCCTCCTCTGAGAGACTTTTTTTTTTTTTATTTTAATTTAAGGTCAGAAACTTCCCCAAGATCCCTGTAATCCTCATCCTGGCCTTCTAAAAAAGTCAGGGTTCGGTTCTGCCTGCACATCTGTTATTGCAGCCTAAGCTCGCTGTGGCGCACCTGGACATGCCTGTGTGCCCCCTCCGACCTGAGGGGCCCAACTGGGGTCAGGTGCGTCTGATGAGATGTCCTGTGGGACATCGGGGCACAAGCTCACTGAGAAGCCACAAAAGTGATTTTTCACAATTCTGCTTGCCACTGCCAACTGAAGAACCAGATGCTCCGCCTCCCCAGGCCGGAGGACCAACTGAGGGGTGCTGAGCAACACAATGAAGGAAAAAGGAACCCATGGGGAGGGCCTTATCACCCATTTGCAAGTCTTAAATTGTTTCATGATTAATGGTCTCCGATGAGCCATGGTGCCAGATATATAATAGCGTGCCAAGTAACAATCTGTGAGGTAAAAAAATAATAATTATTAGCCCTAATGTCTGGATATAACTTTTCAGGGCTAAAAAAACTCACCACTGAGCTGTATGCAGTAATTAGCATGCCAAATAGATGTGCATGCTCACTAACAGGTGCACGCAGGACATTAGCTCGCCCAGCACACCAACAGCAAGCACAGCGCAATGTATCATAGGCTACTCGCTACATGCCAGCATCACGCAAACGCACACACCATGGGCACACACAAGAACAAAGGTGGGAAAACAGCCTGAAGAAGGAACATGCGCCCAGCCATTAATGGAAAGGACCATTTTAGAAGTGTAAGGTGTATATTCTGTCCCTTATTCTGCATTCCCAATACTGATACACATTTGTGCAGTGTTGTACTATAGAACTCTGTGGCTAGATGGGACATAAACTACATAATACAGTTCCAAATGGCCACTTTCCACCAGAGTGTAAATCAGAAATGCTCACTTTGGTTACTGACAGGCTTGCAAAGAAAAAACAATAACAAAACTGACATTAGT
This sequence comes from Neoceratodus forsteri, assembly GCA_016271365.2. NCBI lineage: Eukaryota > Metazoa > Chordata > Ceratodontiformes > Ceratodontidae > Neoceratodus > Neoceratodus forsteri. The sequence goes on along the minus strand of JADMNL010000025.1, from coordinate 39,138,597 downwards.
TCTTAAAAACAAGTTCTACTGGGAAAATGATTTGCAGGTTCAGTGCAGATCTCCTTTAATGTCTGAATTTACTGCACATTCTCTGCGATTCTGTGGCAGCACATTTTCTATGACTCAGGGACAGAGCAAATTTGAGGGGTAAAATAAGGGACGTTCCACGTAAAACAGGGACAGTTGAGAGGTATGCCTGGAAATTCACAGGGTCCGAGTGAGATGCAGAGTGGGGGCACCGGGGCCAATTAATACAAGGGGCCCACTTGGCAAATCATTGGAGTCCCCCTGGATGCCCCACTGCCCATTCAGGTTGCATTCATTTCTATGAAAGAAAAAGCTGAAGACAGTACATCAAAGCATTGCTGTTAGCTGGTCCACAAAACTGCTGACACCTGCGACCACTACCACATACAGGCTGTGAGGCTCCAATCATTTGAGTGATTTCAGCCAATCAGTGCACAGAGTCACAGTACCTCTTATCCTCGTACAGTGCTGTCTTGTAGAGGAACATTAACAGTGGCCCTTTACTTTGGAGCTGGGGAAGGACAGGATTTATTTAATTTTTGAAATAATAATAATAACTAAAAAAGAAGTTAAACTTGTAGTAAGTTTTCTCATGGGGTTCAGGCAGCCAGAACTGTTCAGCTCTCCTTTGCGTTCCTCTCTACCAAACCTCATGCTCAGAGTTTCTTATATCATAAGGGATACCCAGTAGAGCCCCTATTAACTTATAAAATAAGGTTGTAGAGATAAAGGGGACCTTCATTTAAAGGATATTGCGAGCCTGTTTTCCCCAAGGGACATAAAGGTAGTTCCCCTTCCAAGTTAACATTTTTTTTTTGGGGGGGGGGGGGCGGCGACACTACATTTATTTACTTTAAAAAATGCACTTTTTGAACAAGGACATGACTACAAGCATCACTTCAAATTGGAATTACAACCTCCTTGACTCCTGTGCAACACTTCATGGCTACAGTCCCATAGATGCAATATAGGTGCGGGGGTGCAGCCATCTTTTATAACGTCACAACATACCTGTACAGGTCAGATTTCCAATGGCAGACCACACATTTGGTCCACAGTTCCAGTGGGTGGGGGCTTGTGGAATTTAAACCCTTTCTTAGGTCCCTGCAATCACTGGATATCAAATGCTGGAGCTGCTGACTGAATGAGAGGTCCACCATCAAAGTCAGTGCTGTGTGTATGCATAGTGCTGGTACAAGAGACAGCTCCACCCTATCTCCCCTCCCCAAGATAATGTCCCTAAAAGCCTGACGTGGAGAGATCTTCATGCAGCCACCAGAGGGAGCAGGCATCTGTCTGCAGGCTTAAAAATGGATTTTTCCCCTTACATTAGGCATCATGGTTGTCTCCATGGTCTTAAGCAGTGAGATGCCTTCATGACATGCTTGTGTCTCTGTTTATTGATTGCTAATTGTAACTTGTTGCTTGTGAAAATGGGCTTTTAGCTCATCTTGCTAACAAGTATTAAAAATTAAAAAATCCTAGTTTGCACCCCCCAGCCCGGGATGACTAAAACGGAAATCAGCAGTGGGGGAGAAGATGTGTCCATGCAGATGATTCCCTCTCAGGGTAGACTGGTGCACACTGCCTCTTATAGCAGCTCTGGCAATGATCTGGTGGAGATGATTTATGGGTGACTGTTTGCGTACTGTGGTCCTCCCATATCAACTGACCCCTCGGTGCACCCCCCCGGGCTCCCACCAGCATTCTAGATGTCAGAAAGTGCTCTGCTCCTTGGTAACAGCAAGAAGGACCCCAACAGGGATATGCTACAACAGAAGGAGTGATGTAAAGCCTGGAGGTGAGGAGCCAAAAGAGAGAGGTGAGCCTGACTGGCAGAAGGGGCCATTGTGGTAACTGAAGGAGGGGGGTACTCAGGACCCAGAAGCATAAAAACATAAACATCTTTGATAGATGCCTGGCCTGGACAAACAGACCACCATATACATTGGAAAACACATATTAAAAGTCTTGCAAGTTCATATTTGAAATGGTAAAATACAGTTACGTAAGAACTTACCGTAACAGTAGATCTTCGAGAAGAGCTCTTGCAGCAGGTAACACCTTTAGGACTAAGCTGCCAGGACCACACGGAAACTTTCTAGCTAGCAATACCCAGCAGTGGACCGCCCCCCCAGTCCATCCCCAGTTCTTCTGTCGGAGACCAGATAAACAAGAAAAAGGAGAACTGAGGAATGAAAGTATCTGAGATGGAAAGGAACTCACCAGGGGAAAGGAGGGTGGAGAAAAATAGTACTTGCTGCAAGAGCTCCTCTTGAAGATCTACTGTTACGGTACGTTCTGACGTAACTGTACTATCTTACTTCAAGAATCACTCTTGCAGCAGTTAACACCTTTAGGACAGAGTCCCAAGCAGCAGAGGAGGAACCCTAGGCAGAAGGGTGGAGGTACAAGTCTCTTCTGGTAAAATTAGGACAGGAGGCCCTGGAGTACAGCAAGTCCAAACCCAGTCCTACAGCAAGAAGCAATATCCAGACTGTAATGGTTCACAAAGGTGTGACCAGAGCTCCAAGTGGCAGCTGCACATATGTCCACGGCAGACACATTTTTAAGTAAGGCGAAAGAAGCCACCATGCCCCTGGTGGAGTGATCCTTACCGACCCCGGTAAGGGTTTGTCGTGTTTCTTGTAGCAGGACACAATGCAGTTGACCAATCATTTGGATAAACACTGCTTAGAAACTGGAGCCCCTAGCATTTGAGGGGGCGAAAGACACAAACAACTGGTCAGATTTGCGAACAGAATGGGTATGGTCCAAATAAAAACGGAGTACCCTGTGGACATCCAGAGTATGCAGCAAAGACTCCCCTCAGTTAAGAGTACTCTGGGTAATATACCAGCAGGTGGATATCTTGATTCAAGGTAAACTCTGAGACCATCTTCGGCAGAATCTTAGGATTAGTTCTCAAGGATACCCTGTCCTTGTGAAAAACCAAATAGGGTTCCTTTCACATCAGGGCTTGAAGCTCAGAAATTCTTCGAGCAGAAGTAATGGCAACTAAAAATAATGCTTTCCACGACAGAAAGTGCAGCTCGCAGCAGACTCAAAGGAAGGCAGAGTGAGCTTCTCTAAAACAAACAAAAGGTCCTAAGGCGGGATGAAGTCCCGGATGGGAGGCTTCAAGTGAAGCATGCCCCACACAAAAGTGCGGGAAAGGTACAACTGGGCAATATATTTGCCCATAATAGGCAAATGGGATGTGGATATGGCAGACAGGTGCACCTTTAACGAAGAGTAGCTGAGTCTTGCATCTGAGAGAGAGAGAGAAAGAGGAGGTACTCCAGAACTGAATGGGCTGGGCAAGTAAAAGGATCTAAACTCCTGGCAGTGGCCCAAACACAGAACCTCTTCCATTTCATAGCGTAGGTCGCCCTAGTGGAGGATTTCCTGGCTGCCACTAGGATGTCCAGTTCCCTCGGGGAGACCCCGAATCTGAAGACAGCTAGGTCTGCAGGAGCCACGAATGGGGATGCAGAGATCTGAGATCCAGATGTACCAGTGAACCCTGCTCCTGGGAGAGCAGGTCAGACCTGAGGAGCAGGGACACAGGAGGTTCCACAGCTAGTTGCTGCAACAGTGGGAACCAAATCTGAAGAGGCCAGAATGGAGCCACTAGGATCACTTCTGCTCCCTCCGACTGCAACTTGATGAGTACCCGTTGGAGATGGGGAAAGGGAAGGAACGCATAAAGAAACCTCCCCACCCAGGAGAGGGATAACACGTCTTGCCAGAAAGCACCAGGTCCTGGATCTAGCGAGCAAAAACTGGGCAGTTTTGCATTGGATGGGGAGGTAAAGAGGTTGAGTTCTGGGTGACCCCATCTGATGAAAAGATACTCTGTCACTGCGGGGAGTAGCTCCCACTTGTGTGCCCTGGACTGAGTCCAACTGAGACTGTTAGCCAGGGAATTGTGAATGCCTGGAATGTGACTCGCTGAGAATTCCAGCTGGCGATCTATCACCCAAGACCACACTAGTGTGCCCCCCCGCTTGTTGACATAGAATACTACTGACATGTCTGTCTGTATTAGCAGGGGGCCAGTCTGAAGGACCATCTGAAAGGCTTGAAGAGCATACAGAACTGCCCTCATCTCCAGAATATTGATGTGGAGATGAAGCTCCTGCTGAGCTCAGGACCCTTGAGTGTGGTGAGTGCCCAGATACGCACAATAACCCTGACCTGACGCGTCAGTGGTCAGGATCTGGGTGGAAGATTCTCTCTGGAAGTGAATCCCTCTGGAAAGGTTGTGAGGATCCAGCCACCATGCCAGAGAATGCTTGGCCAGGGTTGATACCAAGGCCAGCTGGTCCAGGTCGTCTGACCTCTGATCCCACTGAACCTGTAGGTTCCACTGGATCACCCTCATGTAAAGCCGGGCCATAGGGACTGTGGCGATAGCCGCTGCCATATGGCCCAGTAGCTGGAGAACTGTCCTTGTCTCTACTTGGTGAGCCGAGAGCAGCTGCTGTGTGTGGGACTGCAGGCATTCCGCCCTGTCCTGGAGGAGGAAAGCCTTGCCTTGTGCCATGTCCAGGACGGCCCCTATATATGAAGCTGGTGACTTGGCCAAAGACAAGACTTGGGAAGGTTTAGAGTAACCCCCAGGTCCTGAAAGAGGGAGAATGTGTTTTGGAGGGTTTCTGTAAGACAGTCCTGAGAGGGAGCGGTCAGAAGCCAGTCGTCGAGGTAGGGGAAGACATAATGCCCCTGACTCTTGAGATTTGCGGCTACCATGGCTAGGCACTTGATGTACACCCTTGATGCTGAGGTCAGGCTGAAGGGCAGGGCCCTGAACTGACAATGGTGGCCCTGAAAGCGAAAGTGCAGATACCACCTGTGTGGTTGAAACATCAGAATGTGGAGGTATGCGTCCTGCATGTCCAGGGAGCATAACCAGTCCCCTTGATGTAACAGGGGTAGGAGGCCTATCAGGGTGACCATCCTGAATGTTTTGTACTGTATGTGTTTTTTCAGATGGCTTAGATCCAAGATGGGATGAAGATCCCCTGTTTTTGTGGGCATGAGGAAGAGGTGAGAGTAGAATCCTGTTCCTCATTGCTCCAGGAGTACTGGCTTGATGGCCTTCTTCTGAAGGTGAGCCTGGATTTCCTGTGCTATAAGGGCACTGTGGGCCTGAGAGTACTGAGACAGTACTGGAGGGTTGTCTGGAGGGGTCTCTGCAAACTTGAGAGTATGCCCTCTCTGGATGAACTGCAGGACCCAGTAGTCTGATGTTATCTGATGCCACCCTTTGGCGTGCGAAGAAAACTGAACCCGAACCACGTCCCCCACGGTCTCTGCTGAAGGAGAAGGGTGGGGCAGCAAGTCAGGTGGAGGAGCTGGGGAGGGGGAGTGCAAGCGGAGAGGATCTAGGGGCCCTAGGGTAGAACCTCTAGTAGCAGGGGTAGTGGCCTTGCGCTTGAAGCCAGCCTATTGCTGCTGCTGACCTCGAAAATGCTGCCTTCCAGATCTACGAAAGGACTGCTTAGGATTGTACTTACCTAATCGCTTTCCTGGCTTCCTGCAAATGAGTAATGACAGCTTGAGCATCTTCCCTGAACAAGACTGGACCTCTGAAGGGGGCATCTATAATCTTGGACTGGACTTCCTGGGTGAACCCAGAGATCCGCAGCCCAGAGTAATGGCAGATACAAACCGCAGAAGCTGCTGCTCTACACTCCGAATCCACAGTGTCATAAGAAGCCCGCAAGACATGGTTAACGACGTCCGGACTTCATAATCGCCATGAGCTCTGCCTGACTGGGTGAGTCAGGCATGGCCTGAAGAGCTCTAGTACCTTGTCCCACAGGACATTCTGGTATTGTACCATGTGGGCAAGGAAGTTTTGTGATCACATGGCACAAGTTGTGGAGGAAAAGACTTTCCTAGCCAGAAGGTCAAACTGTTTAGAGTCCTTATCTGGGGGTTGTGTGCTAAGATGCCGCGGATGTCTGGACCTGTTGTGGGCGGCGTTCAGCACCACAGAGTCTGCCTCTGGTTGTTCCGCTTAGAAGGGGTCGTCCCATGGGATGGTGTACAACTGATATGACATTTTTAGAAACTGCCGGGGTCAAAAAAGGGCGTTTCCATGCCAGTTTGTTGGCACCCTTGTATGAGTCGACCATTGGAGGGACGACCAAGGGAAGGGCATCCTTTTTCCGAAGAAATGCTGCTGACCTCTTCCCTTCTGGGTCAAGGTCCTCCGACTCCCAGCCATTCAATTGTTGAATGTGATGCACTACATCCATGAAGGATGGGTCATCTGGTGGGAAGCAGAGAGTGTCCCTCCTGACATTGGGGTCAGACGGAGAGTCAGAGTCCCCATTGCTGTTGGAGGAGTAGGAATCCGGTTCCAAGTCCTCAGAGTCAGGGGAAGGAGAAGGCAATCTCGGTGGTCTGAGGGAATGATCCCTTGGGGAGGGAAGGTCATTGTCCAGTGTTGTCCTCCTAGGAGGCGGAGTGGGGGACGACAACCTGGGGCTCATTTTGGGAAGGCCCTTGGGGTATTGGCAAAACCGGAGCTGAGGGGGCTTGTTTATCCTGAAAGAAGGCCCACCAAGCTGCAAATAGATCATTCAGACCCCGAGGAGGGTCCTGAAGCACAGCCGGAGCGTCTGGCATCGGGGGCCGCTTAGACGGCCCCAGCATCAGATCATCCGCCAGTTTGGCTGCCAGGAGCAGCCTGGACCCCATCATCTGGCTTCGGGAGCCCAGATGCACCTTCAGGCGTCAAGGCATCTGGTCCGATGTCTGACCCTCAGACATGGGTCTAACGGGGACGCTGGAGTTTACTGGCATTTGAGGTGGCGCTGGGTTTTCCCAAGGTGGCGCCAGGGAGGCTGGCGTCACCGGTGTAGGCGGCGGACGCCTGGGTGGAGTCACCTGCGGGGGAGGTGTAGCTCCCGAATGGGACGTATGCCCACTGCTCCGAGAGAAAGAGGGCGACTGTCCTGGGTGCTGCCTGCCAGCGTCGGCCCCTGACAACAGGGCAGACTCAGTGGACACCCTGGCCAGGAGGCTGACAAACAGCGGTCTGCCGACTTAAGAAACTCCAGCAGAGCCACTAGGTTTAGAGCCCCCGGGGTGATGGCCTTAAACGGTTGGGAGGTGTGAGAAACTTCTCTTGTGACTGTAATGAGGGAGAGAGGCCTGGAAACTGGGAGGCTGGGGGGGTGGGGTTGCAGACTTGGTCGGGGGCCGAGAGTGGTTTTCTGCCCAGGATCTCTCCTTGTCTTAGTGCTTGTGTTTGCTGCTCGATTTCTTCTTCTTGTGAGAAAATGTTGAAGAAGGAGAGGATGAAGAGCTCTTGCGGTGGAGTTTCTTCTCCATGGCAAATATCTGCTTTTTTAAAAGGAAAACTTTGAGGGTCTTCTGGTGCTGGAGCCTTGTGCACTGACTGAAGTCACAGCAATGTTGGCAGGCCTCGATGTTGTGGTCCGGGCCCAGGCAGAACAAGCAGGCTGAATGGCCGTCCTTATGTGGGATCTGCCTACCGCACACGCACTTTGAAGGGTGCCTCTCGATCGATGACGTTGGAGAAGAAGGCAACATGCACAATCTGTCGAAAACTAAGAAAATAAAGGGGGAAAAAAAAAAGAGTGCTAAAAACATGGGCAAAATGGCAGTCGACAAGCTGATGGCATCCGCGGAGGTCCGACTAGCGCAGTCAATACCGAGAAAAGAACTTGGGATGGGCTGGGGGACTGCCCCTTTTATACCAGACGTCATATCGGGGTCTGGCTAACGTATGGGGCAGTCCCACCGGGTATTGCTAGCTAGAAAGTTTCTGTGGGTCCTGGCACCTGATGGCTTAGTCCTAAAGGTGTTACCTGCTGCAAGAGCGATTCTTGAAGTAAGATCCTCATCTACATGATTTTAAAGACCTGAACTCAAACACATCCTGAATGTTTCAACAGAAAACCAGTCTCTCTGATGAAATAGTTTTGTAACTGAATTGCAGATATTTTTGTTTATTGCATGATCTGTTAACAATACAGCTGTAATAGGACTTCCGGTGACGTCACGGCCCGACTAGCAGCTTGAATCTCAAGCTCCCTCTCCTCATCGGAGAAAACTGCCCACAAACGTCAAAGAACCTCAAGATTTACCAGATCATGCCTCCGGGGAAAAAAGGTGGACCCAAGCAATCAAGATCGAGACTGATAATGAAGTTAACCAAAGAGGATGGCTCTCGATTCCGCATTTTAAGTTCAGAAGGGAGCAGGAGCCCCTCCCCGGCCTCCCGCCACAGCGACTCCGAAGCTTTAGACATGGAGGAAGAAAAACTCTCTTGGAATAGATTTGAAACTCTATTGCAAGAAATTTGGCGGTCTAGGTCTGAAAATTGGACTGATTTTGAAAAAATCCATACTCGCTTCACCCAGGTTGAGCAGCGGATGGGGGAAAATGAAAGCCATACAACCACACTGGAAAAAAATGCCTCCCATATGCGTTCGGCCCTAAACACCCTAGTCGAGTGTGCAGAGGCTCTTCAGGACAAATGCTCAGACTTAGAATCACAATCCCATCGAGAGAATCTGAGGGTCTCAGGTCTACCTGAAGATGCAGAAATGGGCAATATGTGCGACTTCATGAAAAACCTTCTTACAGATGTTCTCAATTTGCCACAAACCTTTAAGTTCGACATCGAGAGCCTACCGAGCCCCAATTCTAAAACCTCAAGACCCTGCAGCAAGACCTCGGACCGCAGTAATGAAGATCTCTTCATACAGAGCTAAAGATGACTTACTAAGGTTGACATGGCAAAAGGGAGACATTAAATACAATGGGGTGTGTTTATATGTTGATCACGACTACCCACCAGAGAAACAAAGAGCTTGGCTGAAATACCTGGATGTGATTAAGGCACTGTGAATCAGTAAGGTGAAGTTCCAGACTCCATTCGCCTCTCGGATGAGGATCTTTTGGGAAGAGGGCCAGAGGCTTCATCAAACTGCTGAGGAGGCCACAGAGGCCTTGAAGTAACGAGACATCGAGATCCCCAAACGCCCCCTAGCACCGAGACCACAACGTAGGAATGGAACAGCAACAGAATGGCAAGCAGTTTCCCAGAGGAATCTTAGAGCCAACAGATGTGCTTCCGCTCCCCGCGTGTTGGCGGACATCAGACGCATCCTTGGGATACTGGGCACTGCAGGGAGGAATGAAGAAACCTCTCCAGACACGTGAAGGACATATGAACAGTGAGTTGTTGGTCAAATTTTGGAGCCACCCTCACAGCTCTCTGGAATCAAGCTATGGCAACCCAATTAGCAGACTCTCTCTGTTGTGGTGGTGGTGGGGGCGCAGAGAAGCCACGTAAACCAGACTGATAACTTTCTAGCCAGAAGCATAAAAACAGTCATCCTATCATGAACCCTGCCAGACCTCACAGGTTCCCCCACTGAACATGCCTTTGGGCTGTGAGCTAGATCTGCATAACATAAGTGGGTGCTCCTGGGGCCCAAGCAGATGGAAATGGTGACTGGAAATAGTACTTTTGCTCTACTCCCCCATACTTTACATCTCAGTCACATGAGACTATTATCTGATCAGTTTAGACCATCGAGACTGTGTAGCAACGAGACAAGAGGACTCAGTTTAATAAACAACTCAAACCCAGTCAAGTTTCAACTGTCATTGTAATAATGGTCTTAATGGCAAGCTTTTCTCACAGTGAACACACATGTACTCTGACGCAATGCAGTTGGGGGAGGGTATGAGATACCTTTATATGTATATTTTTGAATATCTCACAATCTGCTATTTACTGAAAATAATATTACTTCGTGGGGGGGTGGGGGGTGCCATGATGTTATCTTCAATCACAGGGCTGCAAAGAGGGTTGTGGCTTCTCTTTTCTCTGCTTACCCTGCTTGACGCGAGAACTTTGTACAACGAAGCAGAAGCAGTGACCCCCACAATTGAGGGGAACTCACACACTGCTACTTTGTCGCATGGAATTTGCCGGCTTCAGGCAACCCTGCACAAAGTTAGGGGAGTTATAAACAACACCTCCTGCCTTAGAAGGTTCTGGTTATGTAGTTATACTTGTTGCTGTTGATATGCCAGTTTGGCATAACATTGATGTTGTTAGAAGAAATTGTAGTTATTATGGAGTCTCTGAATATAGTAAGCCGGGGCACACAACGGACTTTTCTGATGTTTTATTATCATCTACCAAGATCAGAAAGACCAATCTCCTTTATGGATAATGGATAACTCAGACCTTAAGATTCTCACTTATAATGTTAATGGTCTAACGAATCCTGTCAAACGGAAAAAAAGTTTTGACCTATGCAAAACAGTCCAAAGCACATTTTGTCATGCTGCAAGAAACCCACTTGTCAGCGATAGAGCACCAGGATCTTCAGCAGTGTGGCTTCGGGGAGGTGTATGCAACTTCTTACAAAGGAAGGAGGAGGAGAGGAGCTGCAATTTTGGTGCCAAGCGGAACCCCATTCACCTTGGGGGGAAAAAATATAGACAGGGAAGGCACATATGTGGTCCTGCAGGGCACCCTGGATGGCAAGCCTATAACAGTGGCATCCGTGTATGCTCCTCTGGGCTCCACATATTCATTTTACAAAAAATTAGTTGGTTAGTGTTATGAAGAAGGCAGAGGGTATGGTGGTCATAGGAGGAGACTGGAATCTCATTTTTGACCCCCATAGAGACTCCACCTCCAAGACCCTCAGAACTGATCATGTGACTGCTAAGCAGGTTCGCGCATTAACAGAAAAACTAGGTCTCTACAATGCATGGAGACACACGGAGGGGCCCACGCCAGAATATATTTTTTATTCCCATGCCCACCAGACCCACTCCCGAATTGACCATTTTTCTGTGAATAAGGAATATTTGGGGCAACTGAAGAAATGCACAGTGGAGATCAGAGCAATTTCAGATCATGCATCTCTTACTTTGGAGAGCACATTTGGTACTCAACGCAAGACTAGTTTCTGGAGGCTCAACCTGTCACTTTTGAGGGACAAGGAGGTTATAGACAAGCTTCCACAGATGACTGACCAAGCCTTACAAGATAATGATTCCCCTGACATAGCAATCGGGATTATCTGGGACACGAGCAAAGCACTGATAAGAGGGAAATTGATAGCTATTAGTGCAGCTAGAAATAGACAAAGATTCCAAAAGCAACAGGAACTAGAGGGGAGAATCAGGGAATTATAACTGGCACAACAAGCTAAGTTAGATAAGCCTGCTGCTGCTGGGCCGGTCTGGCCAGAGGAGTGGACGAATGAAAGGGCCTGCGGTCCTGACACTTAAGGCCCTTGTCCTTCTGGGCAGATGTGATGGAGTTTAAGGTGTCACTGGACTTCTCTATGTCACAAACACACTCCGCAGATCAGGCCCTCTGCTCCCACAGTGCCAACCTCAGAGCCCAATAGTGTGAACAGGTAACAGACAGGGTAACCATCCTGTCTGCTTTTGGGTCCGAATCACCTTTTGTCTCAAATTCTGGGGGGGGATTCAAACTGTGAACCTTATGCTAGCGTACCCAAATATACAGGCTCATATAACATTCTCTTCGGGGGGATACAATATATCTTTCACCTAAGGGCACCTAACCAGGTATCCAAAATGAACCCTTAAAACTCTGTAAGAGACCTTAGGTATATTCTTACCTTTTACCAAGCTTAGTAACACCATCAAGCCTTTGAACAGTTGTCAGACTTAATATTCGTTCAGCAATAACATGCAAAAAATGACTGAGGAGACCCAGGCAGTATCTTAAGAAAATGTTTACTAAAAATGGATAAAAACAGTAAGATAAAATACAGAACAAATATCAAAGAGCATCACAATCACATAAAAGAAAAAAAAAGGAAAACTACAGAACAAACTCCTACCACAATACATTTAGATATTTTCTATCTAATGTATTACCTCTGTAAGTGCTTTTAAATTAGAGTGATCTTTGTTTCTTAAGAGCCCAAAAAGATATGACCTACATTTCAGACACAAGTATCAGTTTAACCTGTGTCTCCACACCCCTTCCATGAGTCCTCTAGCTCCTCCTTTTAGAATATAAAATTACAAACATGATTTCCTACCAGGAGGCATTTTAAATAATGTGAACATCAACAAAAAACAATTTCCCAAATTATGAGTCTTTGATCAACCAGTTCCTTTGAGGTTTACAACCCTGCAGTCCATCACCCAGGTGTGAGACAGCCAACGGGAATCAGCTAAATGACGTCCTTTCCTGACGCAATAACATTTTTATTTAAGTTCTAACTTCAAAAGCAGCAGCAGGTGATGAGGGCCATAAACTGTCTCTCCAGAAGGATGCTCCAATTAACCGTTTCCTTCTGGTCTGTTTAATTAGCATCCTGGTTTTCAACTGCTGAAGGGCCAAATCTCACAGACTGACATTTCATAAACTGACCATGTATTTATAATACCAATATCATACAATATTCATAACCAGCTGGCCAAGCGTCACACTCTATATGTTGGAGGTGGCCCTCCATGCCGGGCCCAAACAAGTCGGTGCCCAGGAAGGGGACACCTGCCAGCTTGTGTTGCATATCAGACATAAAGGTCGAGATGTTTTAGCCAAGCCCTCTTGATTACATAGCCACTCACGGCCGCCTACCGAACGGGCACAGGAGTCACCAATGTCTAGAGCTGCTTGGAGTTGTTGCTTCGCCGCAGCCCTACACTGGTCCCGGACCGGCTTGGCCATGGTCTGGCGGTCCGCAGGGAGATGAGGGATCACCTCGTCCAGGGAGCACAAGAGGGCATGGGAGAAACGTACCACGATAATGGCTGAACTGGACGTCTGTGAAAATGGGCACTACCCACAGACCTTTTCAGTATAAAATAAAAAATGAAATGAAAGGGAGGACAGGCTGCATAGACCTTCTTCCTGGAATGGTCCAGTTGCTTGGATTCCTTGTCAGGAGGTCTGTCCATGTCCCCTTTGTTGCCTGAAGACTGAAAAACTGAGTCAGCCACCAACCCCACCGCCAAGTGGTACTCTGAAAATCCCAAAAGGGACCCACAGGGACTGCATACTTGCAGGCAGAAGGCACAGGGCAAGATGCAGGATGCTGCCACAGCTCCAAGGCTGGACCCACAATGGTCTCAGCCACCAGAAAGACCTCCATCGGAGTATCCCCTCTGTCCAGAATCTCTGTGAGGGGATCCTTGGCCCGTTTCAACATGGGCTTGAGCTCCATTCCATGGACTCGGAAATAAGCTGACAAATACCCATCAGCGAGGTAGGGCCCCTCATCGATGCAAAGATCTCCAAGAGACTCGGCGTCGACAGGACGGGAGACCATGGAGGAATCTTCGGACTCTGAGGAGTCCTCGTAAAGCGGGCGACCACCCGTGTCACTCTCAACCCGCCTTGGGCATTCGGGAGTAAGAGTGACTGACAACCGATGGGGCAGGCCTTGGGCTGACCGAGATTCCTTGGTGAAGCCCCGGACTTTGGTTGCTCGGGTGGTGGTTCCGCCTGGACTGGTGGAGTAACCGGCTTCGACTGAGCTGGCATGGCCTTAACCGGCACCTTGGTAACGATGGCCGTGGCTGACATTGGTCGCTCGGGCAAAAGCCACTTAATAGCCGGGGTAGAAACCGGAATCTGTTTTGACCCGGACAGGACCAACTGCTGCCATATTAGGTCTTCGTAGCACCAATGCAACTTGCGCTGGAGCCTCTCCTCACCCGAGGAAGATGAAGACGAGGAGCGCCACTGCTTACCATGGCGTCGGGAGTGAGATCACCGAGGGCAAGTCTTGTCTGACATCGAAGTCGAGGAACGAGGGCCGACGGGGGACCTCAGAAGGAGTCGGGGAAACCCGCAGTTCCTCCTGGTCAGGTTCCTTGGCAGGCAGGTCCTGTCCAGCAGGCTGAGCCGACCCGTCCGAGGACATCAGAAGCACCGGAGTTCGAAATAGAGTCGTCAGCCAGATCGGGCGACAACCAGCCGATCGGCTCAAGAAAAATCTCAGCCGCTGCGAAAGGTGTCTCAGCCGACTAGTCTGACGGGGTTACCGTGAAACCAGATGCTCGGCCACACTTCCCACCTCAAGTCAAACAGGGTATTTCTGTGAGCGGGACCGCTCCTGCTTCCAAGAGCGTCGACGTTGCGACTTGTCCTTTTTCAACTCCTTCTTCCAAGAGCACGAAACATGTGACCCCAAAGGACCCTCTCCCTTGGTAGAGAGAAACTGGCACAACTCCACGAAGGAAGCCAAACAGGAGGATCCCAGTTGTAGCAGAATGAAGGACGAAGCCGAAGAAGAGCCCGCTGTGGCCTGAGCCACCTCCTCAAAGGCCTTAAGCTGTTCCAGCTGCTTGGCAGACCCCCGCAGCCATGGAGAACAACCAATGGGTATCCTTGGATTTAACCGGTGGGTAACACTTTTCCGGTTGCCCCAGCTGAAGTTGGGCAGCGTGATCATCTAGAATCGAAGGTGAAAAAGACCAACAGAGATTGCAAGCCTGCGGATCGTGGTTGTGTCCCAGACAGCAGACACACACGGCATGTGGATCGGTGCGAGACATCTTCTGCCCGCAGGGGCACCGGTGAAACTCAGGAACCGATTTGTCTTCTATCACGGTAGCGAGAGACGAATGCGAAGACGAAACTCAAGAGAGTTTTAGAAGTTTTGGAAGCAAATCTGAAGATTCTAGAGCCAGGGCCTACTACACGCGGAAGCACTAAAGGAGGGAACCTGAACCTCCCAGCGGAAAGGAAGATCTGGCATCATGGGTAGGAGCTGAAGGTTGGTTATACCACCCAGGTGGGTGGGAGGAGCCAGCTTGAAGACTTTCTGGAACATCTTAAAGCGGCAAGGTACCTGCCAAGAAGTGTGGATAGAACAACATATCCACGATCCTAGAACCTCCCATTCCAAGAGAGGGACAACGCATCTCACCAGAAAACTCCAGGCCCTGGAATGATTGAGCAGAAAAGTGGCAGTTTTGGGCAGGCCCGGTGGCACGGACGGTTGAGGCGCTGGACATGTCATTGCACATCCATGCTCCCATTGGGGAGAAAAGCGGAAAAAGGGCTGGACACAACCGAGCAGCTTGATGTCTGCGCCCTGCAGTCTGCGGAGAGGACTGTCGTGGAATGGTGCCGTTGGGGGGTGCTGGACCCCTGCCCCTAATCATCTGGTGAACCTGCTGCTCCCCGCGGGCAGGGCCGGCGCTGGATGCCGCAGCAAGGTGCTAAATAAGGATGCAATAAAAAAAAAGAAAAGTGGCAGTTTTGCATTGTTTGGGGACGCAAAAAGGTCCAACTCTGGACAACCCCACCTGTTGAACAGGTCTTCTACAACTAAGGTCAGCAGTTCCCACTCGTGCATTTTGGACTGTGACCTGCTTAGTCTGTCTGCCAGAATGTTTTGGACCCCTGGAATATGTACTGCTGACAGTTCTAGACCATGTTCCAGAGCCCAATACCAAACTTTCATTGCCTCCATGCACAGGGGGTAGGAATGAGTTCCCCCTTGCTAGATGATATAGTAAATCACACTTATGTTGTCTGTCTGTATTAACAGAGGACCTGGGGACAGATGAGTCTGGAAGGCTTGTAAGCCATACAGAACAGCTCTCATTTCTAGGATGTTTATGTGGAGGGTGCTCTCCACTTTGGTCCATGAACCTTGTGTCTCATGGTGCCCTAGTTGTGCCCCCCGCCCATCTCTGCGGAATCTGTAGTGAGAATCTAATAAGGAGAGGGGTCAGGTAAGGAATCCCCTTCAGCAGATGGTTTGGTTCCATCCACCAATGAAGTACCTTTCAGACAGGGGTGGGAAGTGACTAGGACTTTCTTTTCTAGATCATCTGTACACTGGTCCCACTGGACTCGGTGTCCACTGTGGGATTCTCATGTGCAGTCTGACCAGCGGCATTGTGGTGGTAATGGCTGCTGCCATCAGGACTAGGAGTTTCAGGAATGTCCTGGCTGTGACATACCTGTTGTACACCATCTAGGCCTGTGTAATTAGACGCGTGGCCGTGATCTGTGACAGAAAGGCTAGATCTTTGGCTGTGTCAAGGACTGCCCCAATGTACTGCAGATGCTGGCAAAGGGTCAGGACTGGCTTTGGCACACTGACAGTAATCCCTAGAGCATCGAACAGGGGTCTGGTGTGGTCTAAGGTATGGGAAAGCTGCTCCTTGGAGTGAGCTTTGAGAAGCCAGTCGTCCAGCTAGGGGAAGACGTATAGGCCTTCCCTGCAGTGAGCTGCTGCCACTACTGCTAAACATTTCATAAAGACCCGTGGCACAGATGACAAGCCAAAGGGCAATACTCTGAACTGGTAGCGTGCCCCCCCTGAAACTGGAATCTTAGATATCTCCTGTGAGAAGGGCAAATCTTGATACACTATGCAGGCATACTGCATGTCCAAGGAGCAAATCCAGTTCCCTACTAGCAGTAGTGGAAGTAGGCTTTGCAGTGCGACCATTCTGAATTGCTTGTACTCTGGAGAAAAAAAAAAAAAGGTCAGATCTCTGCAATCTAGAATGGCTCTCAGATCTCCTGTCCATTTTGGAATTAGAAGTATCAAGAATAGAACCCTGTGTTCTTTTGTACCAAGGGGATGGGTTCTATTGTTCTTTTCTGAAGTAAGATATGAATCACCTCTATTCTTCTTTTCTTTTTTTAAAGAAAATTATCTGAGGATCAGTGGCAGGATTTTTAGGACAGTAAATTAACAAAAAGGGAACTAGGAGAGCTTCAGTAGCAGACAAGTAGTGGAATAGCAGTATAATGTGGGGGGTGGTGCAATGCAGTGGCTGTGGGGGAAGCCATATTCAGGCAGACCTTCTGGACACTGAGGTGCTGCCCTATCTGCATGCATCCCTCTGGACTGCGGGATGAGGTAGCCAGACTCAGAGCGGAAGTAAATTGGGTCAGGAGTACCATCACCCCTATCCAGAGACCACCTAGTCCAATGCAACTGCCTCAAAGGATGCCGAGAACGAGGAGCACTTGGATGACAGTGGGCTCAGGGAGGGTTAGAGCGGTCAGGCAGAGGCACATCCCAGATCCTATTCCACTCAAGAACTCCTATGCCAACTGGCAAACGAGGACAACCAAATAGAGGTACCTAGAGAAGTGGAAGGAAAGGATATGGAGGTTAGCCAGGAGGTGACCTCAGCGGGGAAAGCAGTGGACCCCAGGAGGAGGAGGAAGCTAATCCTGGTGGGGACTCCATCATAAGAGGGATCCAGCTAGGAACACAAGAGGGGAGGACAGGGAGGTGAGATGCCTACCAGGTGCCACGGCATGGAGGGATGGAAGGAAGATCCTGGGGATCACTGGGAAGGCAAGGCAGGGAGGGTGAGCTGGATGTCATTATCCACCTAGGTACTAATGACCTGGCAAATGGGGAGCCAAAGGAAGTTCAGGAAGAGTTTAGGAAATGTGGGGAGGGTCTCAAGCAAGTAGCTACTTCTGTCACTTTCCAGAAGTACTACCGGAGGCAGGGAGAGCATAGGAGTGCATGCACCAGGAACTTTAACTCATGGTTGAAGAACTGGTGCTGTGAGGAAGGTTTGGATTCATTGGTGACTAGGGACCCACCTGAGGATGGAGGTTTGTCTAGCCTGACGGCCTGCATCCATCCTGAAGGGGAATCCAAGCACTCAATGATAAGTTTAAATGCTACATTGACAAGCATTTAAACTAGCAAAGGGGGTGGCAGGCCAGCAAGGAGGGTACCTACTTGCTCACCCCCCACAGCTAGCAGTGGAACCAGTGAACCAGAGGAGTGGCTACCTCTGCAAAGCAGTGTGCAAAAGATGGAGATTAGTGCCCAAGAGGTGGATAGGCAGAAAAGGGGCAAAATTCAGCAGAAGGGCAGACAGCAAGGAGAACCAGGGATAAAGGACAACCAAGGAAGGGGCTGGAGAGAACAGCTAAACAGTCTAGGAGGTCAAATCATGAAAGCCATGTGTGCAAATGCCAGGAGCCTTAGCAACAAGATGGAAGATCTGGAGGCTGTCATGGTGCAGTCAGACCTGGACATTGTGCCATCACTGAAACCTGGTGTAATGATAACCACGACTGGGAGATGGCCATACCTGGCTACAACATATTCAGAAGAGACAGGGCAGGCAGGAAGGAGGAGGAGTGGCACTGTATGTGAAAATGACATAAGGCACAGAGATCCAGGAGGAACAAATGGGGAGAGATACTGTGGGTTAAGCTGGAAAGGAAAATGGGGACAGCCATCCGCACAGGTGTGGTCTATAGACCACCAGCCCAGAGAGGACGAAACAGATAGGGAGTTGATGCTAGCCATCCAAAAGATGGCAGACAAGGGTGAGGTAGTACTGGTTGGAGACTTCAATATTCCAGACGTGGACTGGTGCATCCCAGCAGCAGCATCAACTAGGAGCAGATTTATCCTGGACTCCCTTCAGGGTGCCTTCCTCAAGCAACTGGTCATGGAACCAACTCGGCAGAAGGCAATACTGGACCTTGTGCTCACAAACAGGGACAGTGTGATGGGGGTAACAGTGGGGAGCACCTGGGAAACAGTGACCACCAGTCATTGTGGTTTGAAATCACAGAAAGAGCAGAACCAAACCACACAAAACACATGATCCTGGATTTTAGGGGGCAGACTTTGGGAAAATGGGAGATACTTGAAAGAGGCATTAAGGGAATGGGACAGGAATCAGGGGTTGAGGAACATGGGCAGTATTTAAAATAGGGATTACAAGAACAACAGAATTATGCATTAAGCAGGTTAGCAAAAGGAAAAGGAAGAGGAGACCATTATGGTTTTCCAAAGAGGTAGCAAAGAAAGTGAAAGCCAAAAAGACTGCATTCAGGCAATACAAAAAGACACAGGCAGAAGGGGATAGGGAGAAGTACCAGGAGAAGCAAAGGGAGGCAGGGAGGTCAGTAAGGGAAGCCAAAGGTCAGACAGAAGAACACACTGCAAAATCAGTGGGTAGAGGGGACAAAACCTTTTACAGGTACATAAGTGAAAAAAGAAAGACAAAGGGAGGGATAGTGAGACTGAAGGGGGAGGATGGGAGCCGCATGGAGGATGACAACAGTAAAGCTGACATACTGAACAGGTATTTCTGCTCAGTCTTACTGAGGAAGAGGAGGGTAATGGGTCTGAAGGAGTACAAGGGGTGAGAATGGTGCAGAAATGGACACAAGTCCCTTTACACGAGAAAGGGTCCTGAAGGAACTGGAAGTAATAAGAGTTGATAAAGCAATGGGGACAGATGGGGTGCACCCAGGTCCTTAAAGAACTAAGAGAGATGGTGGCTGAACCTCTGGCTATCCTGTTTAGCCGATCACTGGAAACAGGAGATACCCAAAGACTGGAGGACAGCAGATGTAGTCCCTTATACAAAAACGGAACAAAGAGGAAGCTGGAACTACAGACTAGTCAGCCTCACCTCAGTAGTGGGGAAGATCATGGAAGCACTACTGAA
Source organism: Neoceratodus forsteri (assembly GCA_016271365.2). NCBI lineage: Eukaryota > Metazoa > Chordata > Ceratodontiformes > Ceratodontidae > Neoceratodus > Neoceratodus forsteri. The sequence continues at coordinate 39,119,106 of JADMNL010000025.1, read as the reverse complement.
GGAGAGATTGTGGAACATCTGGTTGTCAATGGACTACAGGACCCAAGGCAGCATGGTTTCACCAGGGGAGGTCATGTCAGACCAACCTCGTTGAATTTTTGACTGAGTGACTAGGGAGGTGGATCAGGGAGGGCAGTGGACATGGCCTATCTGGACTCAGCAAGGCCTTTGACACTGTGCCACATAGAAGACTATTACACAAACTGGGGAATATGGGTGTGGGCAGGACAGTAGTGTGGTGGGTAGGTAACTGGCTGGGTGGCAGGACACAGAGGGTGGTGGTAAATGGCTGTCACTCCACAGAGGGAAGAGTGACCAGTGGGGTACACAGGGGATCAGTGCTGGGCCGGTCCTATTCAACATCTTCATCAGTGACATCGCACAGGACCTAGAAGGCAGAATTTCACTGTTCGCTGATGACACACAAAGCTCTGTAACAGAGTAGACACACCAGAGGGTGTAGACAGAATGAGAAGGGACCTGCAGAAACTTGAAGAATGGTCAGGGGTTTGGCAGTTGAAATTCAATGCAAAGAAGTGCAAGATAATGCATATGGGGCACAAAAACCCTGGCACAATATATCAGTTGGGGGTGAGGATATAGCATGCACCAAGCAGGAAAGGATCTTCGGGTTATCTCTTGATGACCTCAAGGTAGGAAACAGTGTGACAAGGCAGCAGGTAAAGCAAATAGGATGCTGGGATGTATAGGCAGGAGCATCTCCAGCAGGAAAAGGAGGTCATAATTCAGCTATACAAGACACTAGTGAGGCTCCCACCTGGAGCACAGTATACTGCTCCGCTGAGACCATATCTACGTAAGGACATAGACAGGTAGAGAAGGTTCAGAGGAGGGCAACAAAGATGGTGCATGGATTGCATCACAAGTCCTATGAAGACAGGTTGAAGGAACTGAACATGTACTCCCTGGAGGAGAGGAGGGAGAGAGGGGATGTGATAGAGACATACAAGTATCTCACAGGGAGGAACAGGGTGCAGAAATACACTATTTTTAAGCGAAAAAGATGTTCCAGGACTAGAGGGCATGGGATGAAGTTGGAGGGAGGACGATTCAGAGGAAACATGAGGAAGAATTTCTTCACAGAATGGGTGGTGGACAAGTGGAACACCCTGCCAGAGGAAGTCGTGGGGGCTGAAACAATCACGGGATTTAAGAATGCATGGGATAGACATAAAGGAATTCTGGAGGTCAAGGGTAAGGGACAACAGACTTCTAGGAAAACATAAACTGAACTTACAAGCTCAAATGGGCAGACTGGTTGGGCCATAGGCCCTTATCTGCCAACACTGTCTATGTATCTATGTATAAGCAATGGGATATGTTCTGAAGGGGTAACAGGAAGGCACTCCTGATGGTGGATGGTCTGGAGGTAGTTACAGAGCATGGCCTTGTGCTGTTATCTGCAGGACCCAGGCATCTGAAGTTACCTTCTTCCTCTGGTTGAGGTGCAGAGAAAGGTGACCCCTACAACCACCCATGGAGGCACTGGTGGTGGGGAGTTGGAGAAGAAATCAGGCAGAGACGGTTGCTGCCGCAGTGACACCTCTAGGAGCTTATGAATGAGCACCTGGGGTGGCTGCTGCTCTGCCCTTGCTTTGCTGTCTGATCGTGGATCGATGTCTGGTAGTGGCTGGACAAAATGGCACCCTCTGTCTACTCCTTGACTGAGTGTGATGAGAGGGAATGGACTGATTTCAGGCTCTGTCTGAGGCCTGTAAATTACAGAGAATGTCCTCCACATCTGCCCCAAACAATTTATATCCCCTGAATTGGGCACGGAGGATGGACTGTTGGATATCATTTGCAAATTCATCCACTCTGAGCCAGGAGTACCTCCTGAGGCATATGGCAGAGGTGACTGCCCTGGCAGAGGAATCCCAGATATCACAAGTAGAACACAGGAGATGTTTATCTACGTTTGCACCTGCAGTAACAGCCTTTAGTATCCCCTGCTTAGGAATACTGTTTGTAAGGGCCTGGGCAGCTGCACTGGCCTTCCTCCAAAAAGTATTTTGGTCTCCGACCATGTGGGACTGAAAGTTTGCAATTCTCAGGCCCAGAAGCAAATGTTGTTTTGCCCATGACATCAAGCCTCCTGAAGGAGGAAGGAAACTAAGGTGCTTTGGTGCTTTAGACCCATCATGGGCTGCATTAATGACTACAGCGTCTGCCTCAGGTTGGTCTGCAACTAAAGGCTTGCCTAAGGGGGCCTGATGCATCTTATCTGCCTTCCTGGGTATGGCGGGTATTATGTTTGGTCTATGCCAGGCAGACAGGGTGGCATCCTTTAATGCAGGCAGAAGGGAAGGAATAATAATGGGTGGGGAATCAGGCAATTCTAAGAATTCCACCAAATATTTCTTAGTAATGTCCTGTTCCTCTAAATCAAACCACACGGCAGATCGCAGTTCCTACATCATGGTGATGAAAGAGGGATCTTCAGCAGGAGACCTGGGTGTGTATACCACAGAGTCTTCACTCCCAGTGGATATACTGGAGCTAGTCCTTTCATAGGAATCCACAGAATCCTCTTCCTCCTGCATAATGAGATCTAGGTTGTACTTCTGGTCCTTGAAAACATGACTGAGAGGGCGCAGGGAAGGAGATGGTGAAGTTGTCAACAGCCTAGAAGGCATCTTACGCATCAGCTTAACAGGCGTTAATGCTGGGATTCGCCATACTGGCCCCACTGACTTATCCCCTTCTATAGGAGGGGGAAGGTAGCAGGTGTTTAAGAATGTCCATGAAGGATGAGAGTACTGCCTGCACGTCGGTGCGTGTGCAGTCGACGGGAATGCCATAGAGTGTCAACGGGGGAAGCACTGCGCCTGTTGTTGATGGTGACTCACCAGCCATAACAGGCCTGGTGGCGCTCTCAGCCTGTCTGGACCGGGTTTGGGTGTTGGTGGCCAGAGCAACTGGCGGTTTTGCCACTGTAGCAGTAGACGGCGGTTGCGCTAGAATGGATGGGTGACCATGAACGAACCGGGGAGGCCTCATCTTTGCTGTGCTCCCTCTCCCAGTGCTTATGCTTGTGTTGTCTTGATGTTTCTTCCTGGGACTTGGAGGAATGGGAGCCTGAGGAACGGGCTGGTGACGCAGTGGAGTTGTTCTCCCTGAGACCTTTCTCCATCCTGGCCATCTGCTTCTTTAAGAGGTGGGTCTCCAAGGCTTTCTCTCGGCATCGCCAGGTAGTGTTATTGAATTTTCTGCAAATCTGTCAGGCCTTCATGCTATAGGCTAAGCTGAGGTAGTATATGCAAACGTTGTGCGAGTTGCCCGAATATATCTTTTTGCCACACTCGCAGTACTTCAATAATTTTGACTGCTCTTAAGTCAGCATACCCAATGTCGAAAATCACTTTGTAAAAAGTGATCACTAAGGTGAGAAAAATAAATGGAAAAGTCAACAGCAATGGCGGCATTTCCATGGAGGGTCTGAAGAGTATGGTCGACAGCAGTAAAAGAACTGAGGAGGGAAGGGGCCACATTTATATGGGAAGTGCTGACATAGGAAGTCGTTATGGGAGGTCCCTAGTGGACTGCTTGCAAAAAGTTTCCATGTGGTCTTAGCGCCTGATGGCTATAGTTCCATAGGTGTATCCTGTGGAAAGAGATATCCTTAAAGAAGATCGGTTATTCCCTCAGCCTCCTGTGGGGGGAAAAACACAAAGAGGTGGGGGCCCCTTATGGGTTTGGGGAGGCCAGAGACTGGTCAGGGGCAGGCGGAGGCTCATGTGGCCTGGGAGTAGGAGGGCACCCCACAAGCTCACACCTGGCCCTGCAGGAGAAGAAGTGGGCCCCCTGGAACTGTGAGGCAATCACCCTACACCTGGCCCAGCGTGACAACTGGGAGAGCCGAAGACACACTGTCCGCCTAATGCAGACTGCAGTTCCTACCAACCTAGAGGCTACCTCACTGGTGTCGTAGGATGCCCTTGCCTGGTGTTTCATCATGTCCAGGCCCAAGGCAGAAAGGTGTATGGTCTGTCTGGTTTCCTCACTGTCTGGCATGGATGCCAGAAGTTGTCCTAGCATCGCCCACAGGTGCCTACCACAGGATGTCTGGTGCGCTTGATGTGCCGCCGATAAAACTCTTTGACCTCGGACATCAACTCTGCAGAGTTTAAGTTTGGAGGATGGCCACACACTGGGTGCCTAGGGGGGTGTCCAGGAGCTGGACCCCAGAAGTGGGGTGTAGTATGGCTCCTGGAGACCCCACAGTTGCACAGTACCTGCACTGGCTATCCCTCAGGGCTGAAGAGGGGGCAGAGGGATGGAGTCAGACATCTATAGACGCCTCCGCAAAAGGCCTAGGCCACGGAAGTATGACTGAATAGTCACGACTGTACTCCCCAAGGAAGGACAGCATCAGACGAGCAGGACAGCAGCCTGAAAAAATGGTCTAGTCGCAGCTCCCTCATCATCTCTGCAAGGAACTGCTGGTAATGAGAGTACTTGGCATCTAAAGAAAGATGAAGGGAAGAGTCATCTTCTTCAGAGGAGGAAGATGAAGAGCTGGACTCAGACGGCAGTAGTGCCGGGGTCTCAGGCTGGAAAGCAGCCTGGCCTAGTGCCCTAAGGAAGGTGGGAATGGCATTCACTGATGCCTTGAACTGGTCTCAGGTCAAGGGCTCCGTAGTACCCCAAATGCCCGGAATAGCAGAAGGGGAAGGCGGAGGAGGAGGAGCGTCATGGTGGACTAGGCCAGCTACTCTGCCAGAACTGCCACAAACTCTGGGCATGCAGTGAGGCCCAGTATCGTGAATCAGAACTGAAGGGGAGTCGGCACTGCAAGTGGTAGCAGTACTCCCCATAGCACCGCAAGGGGCATCAAAGTTAGGTCTGGCACCAAGGGCACCATCGGAACCCTGTCCAGCACCGTGTCTGGTACGGACTGCCCTCCTGGTGCCAGAATTGGCACAGAGGCTGTCCCCAGCACCAAAGACAGAAGGGGGATGGCATCACGACTGGCACCAGGCTGAGAAACAGCCAGAGACAACACAGACCTAGAACACTGTCAATGTCTGGAAGCCATTTGAAATCATCCTGGTCCTCATCCTCAGGGTCATCTGACTGCTCATCATGCAAGATCCAGATGATCTCCGCCAGACTGCTAATTCCAGAAGCCTTCAATCTCTCAGCACCACATGTGACATCAGGAGGGGATTCGGACGCGCAGACTGCACCACCCCACTCACCCAGCACCGACAGCTGAAGCAGTGCCAAACCGTGACCCCAAGGAGCCCACCGGTGTATGCCCAGCATACAGCCCCAACCTTGGCACTGAGGGTGTTTGTGCCCCCAGGTGGGCCCCGGACTAGGAGAGGTGCACACCCAACCCCCCCCCAGAAGAAGTCATCTGCTCCACCGACTACTCTCTTAGGCTCTCTGTCTCTGCGAGATGAGGACCAGAAGAGGCCTGGTCTCCCTCAGTACATATAGTACTGAGGAGAGGTTCAGGGAAAGAGCCCAGGGACCATACCTTGGAGTCCCTCATGTGACTTCTGCTTCTAAAAGAGGGAGAGAGCGACCCCACTTCATCAAGTGAATCTCGAGTGTGCAGAAATCCATGGAGAAACAGGCGTTGCAATGGCCCATGTCCTGCTGAGCTCCAAGACAGATCCAACAATGGTCATATCTGTCCTGGAAGGACACGTTCCTCCCACAGGGGCACAGATGCATAGGGGGAGAATCCATCTTCTTTTTCCTACTTCTCAGGCTCCTGAGAACCAGACATGACTGAATTCAGAAAATAATAACAAACAGCAAAAAATAGAGCTCAGCACCATAAAGGATACAGGAGACAAAGCAGTGCTGGAAAAGGAGAAAAAAAGAGAAGTTACGGTGTCGAGTTGGCAGTGACGGACTAAGTGCGTAGCGCAAATGCTCCCATGAAGTGCGACCTCGATAGTGGAAAGAACAGAAATGAGATGAGTAAGGAGTCAGTGTCGTTTACTGGCCAGCCCATGAGCATCACGTCATGCATCCGCCTCATGGGCAGTGACATTCCTGACATCAATCCCTTGGCTCGAAAATTTTAAAGCTACACACTCCCGTGAGGTCCTAGTGTCTCTGGCAAAGACCCATGAAGTAATAAATGATGAAGATTGATTCTTGGAACATCTAGCACTACTCCTTTCAGGTACTCAAGACAAATACAACTGAGTACTATCCCCATAGCAATGAAACTCAACACAATACAGTCTTATGATCTCACCCAGTGGCAGCATGTACATGGCAAACAAAATGGGTATAAGGATTGAATCTTGAGGCACACCACAGTTGGGTATAGCAGTTCCAGAGATGGGATTACCTAAAACCACCACCTGCTGTGCTTTTCCGCTAAGGCCAGACCCAAACCCAAACGGGCAGCAGTGCTCACATGCCTTTCCAGTATAACCAATAAAATGAAATGAAACCAGCACAAAACTGTGCCATTGAGCCCCACACAGTGCCTCAGGTGATCCAACAGTACACCATGGCCCACCATGTCAAATGTCAACGAATGATCAACATGAAGCAGTACCCTCTATCCTTCACAGTGAAGAGATCATGGACCTTGATGCAAGCAGTCTTGGCGCTGTGTATCAGAGTATAAACCCTGACTGGAGAGGCTTGTAGATGTCAACTTGTTCTACATGGGCCTCAGCCTGCACTGCCACCACCTCCTCCATGACCTCCAAAAAGAGGCGGTTTAAAACATGTCTGTAATTCAAGATAAACTTTTGGGGACCAAAAATGAGCTTCTCCAGGAGGGTTCTCACCACTGCACATTTTAGTGCTGTGTAGAAAAACATTTCTTCAAGGAATACTTAACAGTTTCTGTAAAAAAGTGGGCCTAGGGATTCCTGGCAACCAACGAGCAGTAAAGTAGGCCCAGGGAATGAGCATACGGCAGGTGTGGCGCAGCCCAGCAACCACTTGCAGCACCTCCTCCAAGACTGGCCAAAACTCAAACCCAGGATAGCAGATCATCCAAGTTCATCGAGTATTGGGTACTGGCGACTCTTGACAGGCCACTTAGGATATCCTGGCTCTAACACAGGACACCTTGTCAAGAAAGAATTGGTCAAGAACCAGATGCGTTTTTGACACTATATAGCTGGTGTATGACTACACTTGAATTATATGACTATACTGTATGAATGTCTCACAACCCTTCTGAAAAAACGTTCTCCAAGAACATATGTTGACAAATCTGGTTACAGTTAGTAAATTAATGAATGAACATAGAGGATAATGTATGGTCCTCTATCGTTAACCGGTCGGTTAACAGTCGAGAGGTTGCCAGGGCAACCATGTAAACCTCAAGAGCGAAGCTCGAGAGGTTTACGTCGCCATGGCAACCTCGAGACGGTTAAAATTGACCGGTTGCCGATAGAGGGACCATACATTATTTTTTATAGTGTATGGTCCCACCTCAAAAGGCTGCTTACTTTTCCATAACTAGTCACCGCCGCGGCCTTCAGTCCTTCCCTAACCGCTATCTGTTGCCTTGGTTCCCCCATCAAAAAGCGCCACATACGCAGACCACTCGCTGTTGTTAACCTATCGATGTGACGTAGGATCGATAGGTTAACAACATATCTACGTCACATTGATAGGTTAACAACCTTAGGAAATGATGATTTCCTAAGGTTAACAGCGTTCTACCATAAATTATAAATGAATAAAAACGCAAACAAGAGTCACATGTTTGTCACTTGCAGATAGCATCACTTTGGCATTTCTAGCCACTAATATTAGGTGCAGTATCTGGCTTCCAATTTACCTGCCAGGATTACTGGGGGAGGGGCACAATGAGAACAATATCTCCCCACCCCACCCTCAGAAAAAAAAAAACACACAGGCAGCCCAGTGGCTTGGGTCTTCCCATATTTGGCTAGCAGTGCATCAGAGTTATGTACTCAGTACTCGCACTCTAGATTTCCCTTTTGAACAGCCAAACTTAAATTTACAACAAGTAAATACTTCCTTAAGATCATTTAGGAAAGCTACATCTCTATAAAATCATGTGTCACTACTACAGATATTAAAACAGGGGTACAGCAGTCAAAAAAATGTGAGACTACAAACTATTTTGGGAGTTGTAATTTTACCCCGGTGGAGGAGCTAGTTCCCTGAACACTTCAACATTATGTGCTAAAGAAGCCAAGCCAACAACTAAATTGCAGCCTACAGTTTTGTTTTACATGTATTCTTCAACTGGGCAGAATAATCATCCATGGACCTGTAACAACCTGAAATGAATATGAAACATTACTAAGTAGGTAGCACTCCCCTACTCCATTTTACCTCAGAATTTGAAATGTTACAATCAAAAACGACTACTGTAGAGCATTTGTTGTTGATACACTAAACAGCAGAACCCATAGTCTGTCAACTGTGTAGTCTATTCAGAACTTGAAGCACTACAGAATGAACTGTACTCACCGGAGCTGCAGTGTTTGGCTTAGGTGGTAGTGGTCTGGATGTAGAACTTTTAAAAGAATATTGTCCTTCATCTGTGTTTTCACTGGTGTCTTTGTCTAGGGACGAATCCAGATAATCTGGTGGAGGAAGGAAAACCTCACCTCTCTCTGTCAGATTTGTAGTGCTGACACTGCGAGCCGATGCAAGACTGTGAAAAAACAATGCATTGTAAAGTAATTAATAGTGCAACTGTTTCAGCTGATAGCAATTACAATAATATCTTCCTTTACCGGGTTAAGAAATAAAAAAAGAACCCTGAAAGGTAATATGAAAACCTACTACATGCAACAAAATAGTGAGCGAACAGAAGGGACCGACGGTCCATCTCTTCTACCCCTCCTGCCACAAAGCAGTGACTACACCCAATTATAATCCTGGTCAGAAAAAAAAAAAAAAAAATCAAGCAATCAATAAATAAAATATTGAGTACAGACACCGTACTGTATGTACAAACTGAAATACATGGAATGTGACCCCTGGTCATGTTGCATAACTCAATGCCATTCTCCATGAGGAATCTGTCTAGGACTGCTTTGAAAGCCTGAACCGTGCTAATTTCCACAAACACTGATAAGTAGCTACCACAGCTATCTAACAACATGCAACAAGTGCAGGGCTGTGCCCATGTCCCAGTGGAAGCTACTTGCACTGCCATGTGGGTGATCTATGTGCAGGAGTGAACTAACGACATTGTGTCAGGAAGCAGACAAAGCTGAGGCAGCTGCCACTTGGCAGTGCACCTTGGCTGAGGAAAGCTGGCAGCAGATTCTAAAACCAAAACACCCCATGTGAATGGGCTAGGGTACTTGCTCCTTGTTCGGGGCACCACTACCTAATCCTTACGAAAAATAAGAAGGGGCTATTTAGAAGACATTGCCTGAATCTGGCCAACTCAGAAGTCCAATCTTACAGCAAAGAAAATGTCTTTGCTGAGACCAGGTGTCTTGAAATTTGAGTTGGAAGTTCAAAGGGAGACTAACGAAGAGAATTAAAAACTATTCAATTCAATTTGTCTATTTATAAAGTAACACTATTCCCCGAAGGATCATAGCGCCAGTACAATAAACATTAAGATCCCAGCTAAAAACTCCATAAAACATTCATAACATGCTTATATAGCATCAGGAAAAACAAGATTAAACAAGTGAGATTTTAATGCAGATTTAAAACTCTCCACTGTCAGTCACTGTTTTATCCGATGAGGTAGAAAATTCCACAGGGAAGGGGCCACAAATTCAAATGCTAGGGTCCCACATTATTTTAAGTGAACCCTGAGAATCTTTAGCAATCCCTCGTCAGCAGAGTGAAGTGGCTGGGAGGGGCAGTAGGGGGTGAAGAAGATCTTGCAGATAACTCGGACCCTGTCTGTGTAGAGCCTTACAGGTCAGCAAGCCGACCTTGAAGGTGATCCGCCACTGAATGGGCAGCCAGTGCAGATCACATAGCACCGCCGTGACATGGCAACCTTGCGGTAGCCCAGTCAACAGCCTAGCTGCCGTGTTCTGCACCAGCTGCAAGCAGCGGATATTAACCCTCTGTAGCCCTAAGTAAAGGGAATTATAGTAATCAAGGCAAGAGGTCACGAAGGCGTGGACCAAAGCTGGAAGGTCGTCGGGTGGAACTAAGTGCTTGATAATGAGCAATGTTCCTTAGACGGTAAAAGGCAGTCTTGGCAACGGACGACACCTCAAATTTAAGTGTCAGTCCGCCGTCAAGGACCACACCCAGATCTCGCACCTGTTCAGAGGTCATCAGCTGGCAACCGCTAAGCCAAAACCCAGATGCTCTCCCTACCGAGGGCCCCTCTACCTGACCTGGATCCACAACCAAAACCTCAGTCTTATTAGGGTCCAACTTCAGCCAGCTGGCACTCATCCAGTCTTCAATCTCAGAAAGGCAGTTGTTAAAACTCAAGATAGCTCCCACATGATCAGGCACAAAGGACAGGTAGAGCAGAGTATCATCTGCATAGCAGTGAAAACTCAGCCCATACCGCCTTACAATGTCTCACAACGACAGCATATACACCGCAAACATGGGAGGTAGCACAGAGCACTGCAGGACCCCACATGGCAGGGTGAACTTGTCTGAGGAGTAAACCTCAGAGAGAACTCTTTGAAACCTGCCAGTGAGGAAAGAATGGAACCATCTGAGGACCGTACCCGACAGTCTGCAGATCAACCGCAGGCGCTCTACCAACACACCATGGTCCACGGTGTCAAATGCCGCAGAGAGATCAAGAAGAACCAAGATGGAATGGCTCTTTCAATCTTTCGCTATCAGGAGATCATTGAGGACCCGAACAAAGGCAGTCTCGGTACTATGCCTTTTACGAAATCCAGACTGGAGAGGACCATTGTTGTCGTGGATGGTCAAGTGATCCTCCAGCGCTGCTCAACCACCTTCTCAATAACCTTACCCACAAAGGGAAGGTTAGAGATGGGTCTGTAGTTAGCAAGACAGTCTGGATTGAGAGAAGGTTTCTTAAGGAGAGGTGTCACCACTGCCTCCTTCAGGGTGTCTGTAAACACACCTGAGTCTAACAAACACCAAACAATCTCAGCAAGGACCGGGCCAATGGTCTCAACGCACCCCACGAGGAGGCGCATTGGGCCCAGGTCCAAACTACAGCAGGTCGGCTGCATAGTCTGGATAATCCTCACGACATCCTTGATCACTGGCCAGCCGGCCAAAGTCAGACCAGACAGAGCAAGAAGCTGCGACCTTCAACTGACCACTGCCATCCCTATAGGGACAAGCTGCACAGATCCCGGACTTGATGTCGACAACCTTATCAGCAAAGTATCGAGCAAACTCGTCACATTTTTCTTGTAAGAATGACCTCCAAGACTGCAGACAGGCTGTCCACAGTCCGAAAGAGTTCAGCTGGTCGATTCCATACCACAGCAATCTCCCTGGACAGGAACTCTGCCTTCTTACAGGAGACAGCCGATTGATAGACCTTATAATGGGCTATCAATCTAAGTCTGTCAGTATCAAGGCCCGATTTCCACCAGCAACGCTCCATCCTTTGTCCCATTCTCCTCAGTTCCCTCAAAGTCCCATCAAACCGAGGGCGCTGGGTGAGGGGACGAACATGGACAGGAGCAAGTAGATCAAGAGGCCCGGTCACAGCATCATTATAACCCTGTACCAAAGAGTCCGTATCACCGCTAAACCCCAGAAGCCCCAATAGGTCAAGTACTGCCGCCACGCAAGCAGGAGGTCAAACCCTTTAAAGGGCGGTACCGGACCATCTCCACAGGGGCACGGCTACAAGGGGAAGCCTGGAAACTGAACATTATGGTGTGATGGTCAGATCAACTGACCAGCTCCACCACCAGATCAGAGGTCTCCATATCCAGTAGGAAGACCAGGTCCTAGGAATGATCATGATTGCGGGTCGCTGTGGTAATCACCTGTGTGAAGCCCAATGAGTTAATCAACTAGAGGAAGTCTTGACCAAACTGCAAGAGTTCATCATCGACCCAGGCATTAAAGTCCCCAAGAACCACCCATCTGGGGGACTCCAACACCATATAGACGAAGTCCGCAACTTCCTGTAGGAACTGCTTCTCGCCCCCGGGTGGACGGTAGACGAAAAGAATCCTGCTACCCACACCTGTGCTCATGACACATTCAAAGGACTGGGTCTCCCCAACTGACACATCCACAGGGCCCAACTCTGATCTAAAACCAATGGCTACACCCGGGCCCCCCTACGATCCATCCCTGGGTGGTGTATCACCGAGAACCCGGCTGGAATTACTGACTCAAGAACTGAGCCAGAATTTTCATCCAGCCAGGTCCGATGACCCAAAAAGATCAGCAATCACTGCCGTCTTTTTTTTTTTTGCATTATTTGTTTATCCCCTCCTACGTGTCCAGGAGCTACCTCTCCTTCGGGCCACCATGGACACAGACATTCCCCTACTAACTCCCTTCGGCCACTCACCTCACATCTGCAGCCTTCCACTGGGTAGTCCGGTGTAACCCTTGCACTGGATGGGTCCCCCTCCTCCGAGGGGGAAGGCATCGGTGGCTGGCACCAGCACACTATTCTCTCTCGGTCCCGGGAGCTGCTGAGGTAATCCGTGGCTCTCAGGGAGTCTTCGGGGATGCCTGGGGCCAGCAGCCGTCATCCGACTAACTTTCAGAGCGGTTTTCTCGCTTGTCTTGTTCTCCTTTGTGTCGCTTCATGCAGTGCCTGCAATCTCCACTGGGGGGTGCTGCATGAGCGAAGACGATCCCTAACCCACCTCAAGATAGGAGAACAGTCCATCGGATGCTCGATCCTATCCTCCCCCTGCCAACCCCCCAATGACCCGAGTCCGTTCCCGAACCCGGGTCGCCGGCATGGGTCGAGGTAAGGCGCCAGCGCCTCAACCCTCTATGCCACCAGGCCGGCCTGCCGTCTTGTTTTTAATGGACCTGGCATTACACAACACCACCAGAACAGGATGAGACCCCGAGGCCGGCCGAGCCATCTGCCCACTCATAGTGGAGCAACTGGGTATGGGAACCAGACAGGGAAGACCTCTGTCTGGGGCTCATTTCTCCCCAGGGAGTCTTCTGGTCCCCACCACTCCAATCCAGCCACTTGGCTCCACCTTCCCCTGAGGTCCACGGCTCCCACCCCATAACCCCTCCTTGCGATCCCCAAAGCTCGGCATCGGACATACACCTCGGCCAGCAGATGTGGACACACAAAGGAGCAGAGGCTGCAGAGCTCAGTGGGAGAGTAGTGCCTGACCGGGGGGAGCCCTCTGCCAACACATGATAAGAACTACACCAAACCGCAGCAACAAACAAAACAAATAATAACAAGTAAAACCAGATAATAACGAATGTTAAAACCTATTCCCACAAACCCCCCCCCAAATGAAATGTAATGAAGAAACCAATACCTCAATCCCCTCACCCCCCCAAGAAAAACCTTCAAAAAACAAAAAACAATAGAACAATAAAATTACGAATAAATAACAGATGAACAACAACAAATAAGTCGGTATAAAAACTAAGCAGGCCAATGCTATAAAGTCAAGTTCAGAAGAGATGGGGCTCTCACACCCACCACGACCACTGAAGTTCAAAGTCTGAGTTACTGTTCTCTCACCACAACAAACAGATAAGTAGAATAAATGTAATATAAAAAATCCAGTGGCCCTCTCACAGCCTCAACAGTCAAATATTGACAGAGCCCTCCAAATCACGAAGACACTCCACCTCTCCTCATTTCAGATATTTCCATCAGCCGTACCCTGGTTCAAAATAAAGGAGAGTCAGGCAATCCATTGTACGCAATCAAGACAGTCCAGTTGGGAGATCTCAAGACTGAGCCCGGATTGCAGTTGGCTCAGTCTGAAGCCCCTACCGGGATCAGAGCCCCAGAGCTGAAGCTTTCCCACGAATGCTACACTCCAATGGTCCACCGAGGCGGACAAGAGTGCTACACTCTCCGGTGAGCACCCGCCCAGCCCCTCCTACCCCGCAGAAAGCACAGGCTGAGCCGCTACTCCCCAGTTCAAGGCACACGGCCCTGACAGTCTCACTAATTCCCAGCAAGATAATATGAACAGAAGTGCCCAGGCCAGGCAGGCTCACCACCTCCCCAACTCCAACGCGGTGGGAACAAGATGATTCACAGGTCAATAGGCAGCTCCTCTCAGTCCATGATCCCAGGGATTCCTCCAGTCAAAACCTTAAGGGATAGTCACTGTAGGTTCTGCAAGCACGGCAACAACAACCTCACGGTGCAGGCAATAGGCGGTCAATAGGCAGAAATCGTTGTCTTCAGGAGGCAGGGTTCAATCCAGCAAATGAGCCGCAAAGTTAAAAAAACTACCAAAGTAGCCAAAATCCAGTAAGCGGGAGGACAAAACCAGATAGCCACAGAACAAGAAAAAAGTTGAAAACTGAAGCCAGAGTGCAAATAACTGTTAAACACCGGAGCGGCGGCTCCGAAACTAAAACGGACAAGCAACAGCGGTCCCGAAAACAAATAAATACACATCCTCACTAACCTAACTCACTAAAAGCCCTAACTAAAACAGACTCAACAAATGAAAATACAAAATAAAAGGGAAAAAATAACTATGTTGCTGCAACAGTTATTTAAGACAGACCCACACCGGTCGCCATCTTGCTCCCATAGCTAGACATATTCTGCATGGTTCCAGTGGAGGTCTGATAGTAGGTCCTCATCTGTTTACTGCCCTATGTAACCAGCCAACACACATCTGGATGACAGCCCAAAACTGCCAGTCTTCCTGCTCCAAGGGCTGTTATCTGTACCCTAAAACTCCTGACTTTGAGGTACTTACCGATACCTTGTGGAAAAACATCAAGCACATTGGCCACGGAAGCAGATAATGGTTGGATTACCTGGACATTAAGTTAATTTCTTTAAAACAAACCATATTCTAGAATATGCTGCTATAGAGGTACATTTTCTGTCTTGTACCAAGCTATTCACTACCTATAGCCCAACTTCACTAACATTTGCTCTTGTGGACCCAAACTGTAAGATCCCTTAGAATGATATGCCAAAGCAGTCCTGTAAAAGCAGGGTCAGTTGTTGTGGTCAGCCTGAACAGGGGACGAATTGTGAACTGTACTGGGTCCTAGTACCAATCCCTGCACAGTCAGGCTGGGGCTATCAGAATACACTGGCCTCTGTACTGATTGATTTTTTCAAGGAACAAGTGGATTAGATGAAGAGGAGGGGAGGTGACTGTCAGACAAGTTCCTCAAGTGTGATACAAATGACCTGGTTTGATAATTGGCTAGACTGTACATCCAATGCTGGATCTAAAGATGACCACCCCTTTTCTAGCCAATCTCAGGCAACTGACTGCCAAGAGACCTGGAGGGAATTGGGGACACCATCAATAACAAGACCAGCATTTTTGTCCAATTGCCAGGCAGTGATGCAGTCTATGTCTAGATCACATTTATTAATTAGGTCTTATTAATGGCCAACAACTGACATAGCATTCAAAAACACTGCTGAAAATGGAGACACCTAAATCAGTCCTCATCACCCTAGGTTCTGAGCTATCAAAAATAAAGTAGTGATGGGGCATTGGTTGTTCTACATTATTTCACTCTCTGCTGGCCAGTCTATGTAATATAATTGGTGTCTGCTATAGGAGCAACCGCTTGCTAGGCCTCTCACAAAAATGGCCTGTTTCTAGAAGCAACAAACTTAACAAGGAGAAAAGAAGTATATGTAAATTATGTGCCTACCGTAATTCTTGATGTTCCCTTGTATCTTCACCATTCATTGCTGCTGGGTGTAATCCGGAGGCTCGCACCTGCTCGGGAGCTTTTTTTGTGTGTGAGGAGTCGTCGCAGATGGCGCAGCCCACAAGGCCAATGCACTGTGTTGTGTTTTAGCGTTGTCTGTTAGGCGCTGCTGACTCTTCCCCCATCCCAGTTCTGTTCTGCCGGAGAGAGAGAAAAAAAGGGGATAGAGAAAATTTAAGATAGGAAGCTGAGGGATAGGAAAAGGAAACGATATAAATGGAAAAAAGAATAAGCCGGCCAGAGGGGAAGAGGGATTTCACTATCTGGACATTAGGGCCCCAGCCCCTCGGTGGCAGCACAGGAAAGAAAGAGAAAGAGAGGGGAAACGAATGAGAAGAAGAGAGAAAAGATTAGAGAGGGAAAAGGTGAGAGACCTCTGCCATGTTCAGCCATAAGACTACTGGCTTATCCTTATGAACCTGGGAGGTATGAAGACACAGGTGCAAGGATCCTGTCAGGCTTCAGAAACCACTAGACACAGGTCCAGAACAGGAGTTTGAGATGGTCATGGAGAATATAAAGCATGGCGGTGTCTGCTCCCCCCCTGCCACTAAATCTACATTCGGGATGAAAATCCTGGAGCACGGCCCTCTCAAGCTTACCACCTGAGGGCTTAGCCAACGCGGGAACCCCTAAACAGGAGAGGACCCTGTCTAGAAACAACCCCTACAATATAGGGGACAGCGAGAAAAGGAGGGGGGAGGGGGAAAAAGAGTGTTGCCCTCTTCTTGCTGTTCCATTTTTTGTTTTCTTTCTGTGTATATCTGAGTATGCTGTTATTTCTAGTTTGCCTTTATATTTCTGATCCTGCCTGTGTTACTTATTTGTATTTTACCTTGTTGTTATATTGTTAGCAGTCTCCCCCCCGGACTCATCTGGAAATGAGCTGTTATCAGCTCAGTACAATGATCCTGAGGAAGCAGATAAACTTCACCGCTAAAGAGACCAAGGAGGATGGAGAGTAGAATGAAAGCAGCAGAACTGCCTGGGTGCAGAGACACGCCTTTTTGTTACTAACATGTTTAGTTAATGTTCAAGGTTTAAAACTTTCAGATCTAACTAAGAAGTGCATAGTTAAAATTACAGTCCATTCTTTTGTGTGTGTGTGTGTGTGGGGGGGGGTGCAGTATTACTGAGTGGAACCTTATCCATACATGCTGGCAAAAGTATATAACACTTGAATTTCTTTTAAATGGAGTACCCAAAGGTCTGTGGGGCCTTTCGGTGCAAGTAGGTAGCTGCTGATGATGAAATGGCCACCATCACCACATGGTGGTCTTGAGTGCCAATATGTTACATATGCATACCTTTCTCTGCCACACAGAGATTTTGCTGCTGCACTTACACAGCAAATGCAGTTTAATCTCCATAATCTGAAGTGGGTGAGAAATACCATATACAGAGGCTACTCACCTGTAACAGTAGTTCTAGGAGTGATATATGTTGTTAATCCACACTTGTTGGCAGTGTCCTTTCCCCTTTAAGATGTGTCGGAAAGTCTTCAAGCTGGTTCCTCCCACCACCCGGGTGGTATATCCCTCGGCTCTGCACCATGACACCAGATCTTGCCTGCCAGAAGCAGAGGTTGTGTGCCTGAGCCAGGGGAGGATGGGTAGGTCCGTATGGATGAACTACATATACCACTCCTAGAACTACTGTTACAGGTGAGTAACCTGTGTTTCTAGGGACATGGATATGTTGTTCTATACATACTTGTTGGCAGATTTCTAGCTGTTCTCCGGGAGGAGGGAGGCAAGGTGCACACCCCTACTTAGGGAACAGAGATTGGAGAACCGAGGCCCCAAACCCAGCATCCCGGCGTGACTGTAGGTCAGTGTGGTAATAGGAAATGAAGGTGGGGGCTGACTTCTAGGTAGCAGCTTGCAGATTTCCTGGACAGTGACGTCCCTTGAAACAGCCACTGACTCAGCGATATGATGGGTGGAATGAGCCCTTAGCTCTCTGGGGGGCTCCCTACTCACCAACCTATCACAGAGATCAATGCAGTAAGTGATCCACCTGCCAATCGTCTGCTTGGCTGCAGGTCTGCTAGGTGCAGCTTCAGTGTAGGTGACAAAACAGCTGGCGAACCTCTCCCCGAACTCCAGCCATATGCTCTTTGTAGTAAGTGAGCACTCGCCTCGCATCCAGAGTAGGGAGCCTGTGTTTGGCCTCCGAGGTGTGATTTGGGAAGAACACCAGAAGAGTCAACACCTGATTAAGGTGAAACTCCGACACAACCTTCAGGAGGAACTTCGGGTTGGGGCGCAGGGCAACCTTCTCCCTATGGAAGACCACATGAGGAGACTCCACCGAAAGCACCGGGAGCTCACTGATTCTTCTGGCTGACGTGATAGTCACCAAGAAGGAGGTCTTCCACGACAGGTGAGAGAGATCACACCTGTGCATCGGTTCAAAAGGCCTGCCCATGAGCTTTGCCAAAACCAGCAACAAGTCCCACAGTGGTGGTGGTGGTGGTGGTTCACACACACCGGAGGGGGAATATGGTCTAAGCCTTTGAAAAAGTGCCAAACCACCTTCTCCTGTGCCGACTGCTGACCAGCCCGTGCCCAGTAAGCAGAGATGGCTGCCAGGTGCACCTTAAGGGTCATTGACTGAAGTCCCCCTTTAGAGAGGGACCACAGGTAGTCCAAAATGCTGGCCACTGGACAAGACAAAGGGTCCATCCTCTTATCCTGACACCAAATGGAGAATCTCTTCTATCTGTAGGCATAGCATTTTCTGGTCGATTCCTTTCTAGATGCCTCCACCATGGTGAGGACATCTTCGGAAAGACCCAAAGCCTGGAACTCTAGCCGCTCAGGAACCAGGCTGTCAGAAGCAGGGATTGAAGGTCCAGGTGGAGTACCTTCCCCTGACTGATGGAGAGCAGGTACAACTGGAGTGGAAGACACTTCGGGGACCTGTTGCTGAAGCTGAGGAGATCGGATGGCCAGTCTGGAACCACCAAGATCACCCGTGCCTTGTCCCTTCTGACCTTGAGCAGCACCTGTGGATCAGGGGAAGCGGAGGGAAGGTACAGAAGGGGCCTGGGGTCCAAGGTCTCAAGAAGGCATCCCCTGCAGCAAGCCCTGTGGGGGAGTGGGGCACAGAACAGCCTCAGCTTTGCGTTCTCCCCTGGAGGACAATAGGTCCATCTGAAGGGTGCCCCACTAGGAGAACAAGCCGTGAACTACCTCAGGATGGAGAGAACACTCGTGAGATGCCTCGCCTATCTGGCTGAGGGCAAACCTGCCAGCTGACAGGAGGCTCCTGCCACATGGATGGCTAGGAGATCTGCCTTCAAGCTGCATGCAACGGTCCAAATGCAGAGATCTTCCTTACACAGAGGCAGGGGGTACGTCCCACCCTGCTTGTTGAGGTAGTACATGGTTGTGGTGTTGTCCATCTGGACTTAAGACCACTTGACCCAGAATAAATGGAGTGAATGCAGTCGGTGCCAGATGAAATGCCCAGAGCTCCAGCAGACTGATGTCCCATCGGGACTCCTCAGGGGTCCAGAGCCCATGGACTCTGTGTTCCTCCAGATGGGCACCCAGCCTGTGAGGGATGCGCCGGTCATCAGGATGACTGTCGGCTTTCGGAGGACAAACGGATCACTTCCTGCAGATGTGCTGGGACCAGCCACCACTGGAGGGCTTCCCACATCTTCTGAGTCACAGTCACTGGCTGGTCGAAGTAACCTTCGCAGAGAGTGCACATTCCAAAAGGCTGATCAGACCATGCTGGTGCAGGCCATCAAGTGACCCAGAAGGCACAGGAAGTCCCAGGCAAGGCACAATTGCCCAACCTGAAATGATCGGGCAAAGGAGAAGAGAACCACTACCCTGTCTACTGGGAGCCAGGCTCTGGCTTGGCAAGAGTCAAGCAATGCCCCGATAAAACTGATCACCTGCAATGGCACGAGTTATGACTTGGCCTCGTTGACCAAGAGGCCAAGGGATGTGCAAGTCTGGAGGGCCAGGTCTCTGGACCGCTCCACCTCCTGTCTGGAGGAACCTGCAATCAGCCAGTCGTCCAGGTAGGTGTACACCTGGACCCCTCGGCACCTCAGGTAAGCTGCCACAACTGCTATGCATTTGGTGAAGACTCTGGGGTCCAAGGAGAGGATGAAAGGCATTGCCCGGAACACACAGAGGTTTCTGTTGGCCAGAAAGCGGAAGAACCTTCAGTGGGATGGATGGATCAGGACATGAAAGAATGCGTCCTGAAAATCCAGGGAGCAAAACCACATGTTGTGCTCTAGAGATGGTATGATCCGAGACAGAGTTACTATCCTGAAGGTACGTGATCTGAGGAACTTGTTCAGGTCGTGCAGATCTAGAATGGGGCGCCAGCTCCCCATCTGCTTTGGCACCAGGAGAAAAATCCTGGGTGTTCCGGAGGATCCGCTACTCTGACAACGACCTCCTTGCAGAGGAGCTGGACTATGTTATCTCAAAGAGCCAACCGAGTGTCTGTGGATAACAAGTTCTCCCATGGGGCGCAGGCTCGGCCTGGAGGGTACTGCTCAAATTCCAGATATAGACCCAGACCAACCACTTCTAGAACCTACCTGTCCATGGTGACAGCGGACCAGGTGGAAAGGAAGTGGCAGAGCCGGTCCCCCCACAGGAGGACCCAGTGGAGGTGTGACAGGTATGAGTGCGGCACCCCTGATCCCATCACTGAGGAGGAGGAGGACCCAGCTGAGGAGCCTCCAGGGTTACGGACCACCGAGTCCACTGCCTTGGACCTGGGTCACCAGGACTGAGCCTGCTGGCAAGCCTGATGCTGGGCTGGCTTTGCCACAGTAGTGGAGGACCGAAAGGGCTTTTGCTTCTGTTGCCTGGAGCCCTTGGGATCCTTTTGTGCGGATGTTACAGAGCCCACGGTGGCACTGGATTTCTTGATGTTCTGGAGGTGACTCTCCACACCGGGCCCAAACAGGTTGGCACCTAAGAAAGGAACATCTGCGGCTAGCTTGTCTATGTCCGCTATGAAGGTCGCCCAGATCTGCAGCCAAGCCCTATGGCACATGGCTACTGCGGCCGCCACTGAGCAGGCACAGGAATCCCCCAGATCAAGAGCCATTTGCAGCTACAGCTAGCCACAGCCTGGCCCTAATCTCCAACCTGCTTGACCGTGGTCTGAAGGTCCGCAGGCAGGTCAGGAATCACCTCATTCAAAGAGCCCAAGAGGGTGTGGGAGGAGTGTGCCATCAAGACATCCGAGCTTGGCTGGCCCAGTGGCGCTGAGGGTTGAAGTGCTGGATGCCACACTTCGCACCGCGCTGGCGACCCATGTTTGAGAATGAACATGGGCCGCCAAGGGTCATCAGGGGAGGGAAAGGATCGAGCGTCTGGAGGACAGCTCTCCTCTCCCAGGAAGGGAGGTCTGGAGCTTCTGCTGAACGACTGTCCTTAGGTGGAGGCCAGAAGGTAGTGTGGGTCTGATGACGCCAGCGGAAGGGAGGGTGCTGCGGGACTTCTGCAGATGTGTGCGTGCCTCCACGCACGCCATCGGGCTGTGTGTACCCCAATAGGGGAACGGGAGAAAACCGGTAGAAAAACGCCTCCAGCTGCAAGACAACGGCCAACCCTTTGCAGGCTCTGCATTTGGGCTGGGCAGGAAGTTAAGTCCTGGTGATTCCGGGGTGACGGGTTGGGAGAATCGGTCAGAAGGGGACAGCCAGAGATGAAAGAAGCATAAAATGCATATAGAAAAAAATTTTAAAAAGACAGCCGTGCTCACATGACGGAGATCGAGCGAGGAGGCAGCGTAAACATTTTTCACCGCATGGTCCAGTTTCTTGGGACTCCTTGTCCAGCGGCTTGTCAACATCCCCGATACTGCCCGAGTGCCAAAACACAGAGTTTGGCACTAGTCCCTCGGCCGAGGGGTGCTCCATCAAACCTTAGAAGGTACTTATGGGCACCGCATACTTGAGGGCCATACAGGCAGAGGGTGCCAGGCAAGAGGCGGGGAGCTGCCAAAGCTCCAGGCTGGGCCAACAATGACCTCGGCCAC
Source organism: Neoceratodus forsteri (assembly GCA_016271365.2). Lineage (NCBI taxonomy): Eukaryota > Metazoa > Chordata > Ceratodontiformes > Ceratodontidae > Neoceratodus > Neoceratodus forsteri. The sequence goes on along the minus strand of JADMNL010000025.1, from coordinate 39,097,272 downwards.
TGGAAAAGCCTCTGTGGGAGAGTCCCCTGTGTCCAAAGTCTCTGTAAGGGGACAGTGATGGGCTCTGGACAGGCTCCAACTTCATCCCTGTGGACTCGGAATGAGGCAGAGGATGCCCAGGAAGGAAGTGGGCCCTTCCTCCGTTGAGAAATCCCCACGGACTCCTCGTCGACCGGACAGGAATGCAGTGAGGAATCCGTAGACTCTGAGGAGTCCACATAAAATTGCCGACCGCCCGAGTCACCTTCAACCCTCCGTGGAGAGTCGGGTGTGATGGTGAACGACAGCTGATGGGGAAGCCCCTTGGCCGGCCGAGACTCCATAGTCAGAGCGCTGGTCGACGGCTGCTTGGGCAGTGGCTCCACCACAACTGGTGGTGACACCGGCTTCAGCCAAACCAAGATGGTCTTGGCCGGCTCTGCTGGGGGAGCGACGGTCTTGACTGCCCCCATAGGGGGAGTCAATGTCGACCTCTCGGGCGACCGCCAAGTGATGGCTGGTGTGGAAACCGGGGTCAGCTCTGTACTGGCCAGCACCAACTCTTGCCACATGAGATCTTGGTAGTATCAACACAACTTGTGCTGAAGTCTCTCCTCACCCAAGGAGGACAAAGACGAGGAATAGTGGCAGCGCCACCTCCCGTGGTGCTGACAGCGGGAGTGCTTATGATGGCAGCGGCTGCTCAGATCACTGGAGCAGGACAGAGACCTCGACCACCGATGGGGGATCTTGAAGGGAGCCGGAGATGCCGTGGTTCCTCCTGGTCTGGGTCGGTGACTGGAGAGTTCTGATTAGTGGAATGAACAGCCCATTCTAAGGTCACAGGCAGGACCAGAGTCCTGAAGAGAGAATTGTTGGCCTTCTTGGACAACCAGTCAATTGGGTCGAGAAAAGTCTCAGCCACAACATCGGCCAACGTCTCGACTGACTGGCCTAATGGGGTCTCCGTGAAGCCAGCGGTCAAGGCCATGGTTTCGACTGTGGTCAAAACCTGGGAGTAGTGAGACCGAGAACATTCCCAGTCCCACGAACATCAATGATGAGTGATCTCTTTCTTCGATTCCTTCTTCTCCTTGCAAAAGCGGGAGCTGTGCAATTCAGAAGGACCATGATCCTTAGTCAGGAGGAACTGGCACAGCTCCTTGAAGAAGCCCAAAAAAGTGGAGCCCAATTGGAGCGGCACAATGGCAGAAGCCGAGAAGGACTGAGCGGCAGCCCAAACTGCCTCCTCCTCAAAGGCCGCAAGATGTATCAGCTGCTCAGAGGACCCCGCAGCTGCGGGGACCACCCAATGGGCGTCTTTAGATTTGACCGGCGGATGTCATTTTTCTGGGCGGCCCAACTCAAGGCGGGCGAGGCAGTCCTTGAGGACTGCTGCATGAAAAGACAGACAAATGTCACAGGCCTGGGTATCGTGTTTGTGGCTCAGACAGTAAACACATGTGGCGTAGGGGTGGTACGCAACATCTTCTGCCCGCATGGGCACTAGCAAAATGTGTCATCCATCGCGGTTGGGAGCTCGAAGACCAATACCAAAAAGGTAGCGAAGTTTTAGAAACCAATCCAGACGGATCAAAAGTGCTAGGGCCTACAATGTGGAAGCGCACAGGAGGGAACCTGCTTATTCCAGTGGAAAGGAAGATCTGGCGTCATGGGGCAGAGTTGAGAGATATACCACCCGGGTGGGTGAGAGGAGCCAGCTTGAAGACTTCCAACAAGATTTGAAAGGGAAAGGGACATGCCAAGAAGTGTGGATGAACAACACATCCATGCTCCTAGAAATAATGCTTTTCATAACAGAAAGCATAGCTTCCATGTCACAGTCAGCTCAAAAGAAGCCAAAGTATGCTTCTCCAACACAAAATTTAAGTCCCAAAGTGGGACTAGATTGCTGGTGAAGCGCATTCTTCACCTGAAGCATCCCAAAAATGTGTGGGACACTGCAAATTGTGCCACCATAGGCCATCAACAGGCACATGGAAGGCTGAGATAGCGGCCAGGTGCACCTTAATGGAACAGTATTGCAGGCCAGTATCTGAAAGGATCAGCAAATACTCCAGAATCTGATTCATTATACAAGTGAACAGATCCAAATGATGGGAAGCCGCCCACAGAGCAAAGTGCTTCCACTTCATGTAATAAGTGGCCCAGGTGGAGGGCTTCCTAGCAGCCACCAGGACATCAGCCACCTTTTGGAATACCGCAAACCTAGCCATGTCTATGTTTTCAGAAGCCAGGCATGAAGGTGTAGAGACTTGAGGTCTGGATGGACTAGTATGCCCTACTTCTGGGAGAGCAAGCCTTTGCAGAGGGGCAGGGGTACTAGAGGTTCCACCGCCAACTGCTGCAGTAAGGGGAACCAGATCTGACGAGGTCAGAAGGGAGCTATGAGGATCATCGTTGCTCCTTCCATTTGAAGCTTGATCAGCACCCTCTGAAGTAGAGGGAAAAGAGGGAAGGCACAGAGGAACCTCCATTTCCAAGAGAGGGACAACACATCTCGCCAGAAAATTCCAGGCCATGGAGTGAGCGAGCAGAAACATGGCAGTTTTTCACTGATTGGGGACGCAGAAAGCTCCAACTCTGGATGACCCCACCTGTCAAATAGGATTTCTACGACTGAGGACAGCAGCTCCCACTCGTGCATCCTGGACTGCAACCTGCTTAGTCTTTCTACCACGATGTTTTGGGTGCCTGGAACATAGACTGCTGACAATTCTAGACCATGTTCTACAGCCCAGTACCAGACCCTCACTGCTTACCTGCATAGGGTGTATGAACAAGTCCCTCCCACCCCTTGCTGATGTAGTGCACTGCGCTGATGCAGTGGTGTAGCCAGACATTTCAGATTTGTACACCAACCTGCCACACTGCTACCCCCTCCCCCACTGTTGTTCGTGCCTGCACCCCCAAGACTCGAGTCCCAAGTTTCTGGCTCTAATCAGATGATTCCCACACTAGACCTGCTGTCTGTCTGCGCTGCTAGTGTGGTGCTCGCTGCCTACTGGTAAACGCCACTGACTGCACCATGAGTCAAGATCACAGCAGAAATTTTTTCTCTCCCCACAGGTAGGCAGATTTACTCCACTTGCCACTCCACATGAAGTCTTCATTCTTTTAGCTGGATCTGAGTCTGTTCTTCTGTCTGCTGCTCCTCAGTTCTTCTGCTGCTCCTCTCGCTCCCAGTACAACTGAACTAACAGTATGGCTTCTAACTTTGCTGGGGCATTAAAACTCGCCAACTCCAGACTTGCCACATCCTCTACCAGATGCTGCAGCCAATCACTATGCAGGCAGACCACGTGGACTTAATTGAGACCTTCAGCTTCAAAGTCCGTGGTCCACTGTGCCACCCCTCACCACAAAACAAAGTTGAAAGAGAAAAGAAAAAGCCTGCAAAGTCAAAGAAAGAAATTTAAATGCAATGGACTAGACAGGGCAGAGCAGTGCTGGCCAGCTTGTTTGCTACCCCCTGCTACTAAACTTGGTACGCCATGGTGTACTTGGAGTATCAGTAGCTACACCCTTGCGCTGATGTTGTCCGTCTGCACCAGCAGAGGGCCTGGGGACAGGTAGCCCTGAAAGGCTTGCAGGCCGTATGAGGCAACCTTCATCTATAGGGGGTTTATGTAGCATGTACTCTCCACTGTAGTACAAGTTCCCCAGGTCTGGTGAGGGCCCAGATTAGCACCCTAGCCCATCCCTGAAGCATCCATGGTAAGGATCTGATGAGGGCAGGCAATCAGGAAAGGAACTCCCTGAGAAGATTGCTGGATTCCATCCACCAACGAAGTGCTTTCCTTACCGGTGAACTGACTAGAACCTTCTGTTCTAGGTCGTCCGCATGCTGGTTTCACTGGACTCTTAAAAGTCCACTGGGGAATCCGCGTGTGCAGCCTCGCCAGGGGAACCGTGACAATGGCTACACCCATGAGGACCAGCAGCCACAGGAATGTTCTGGCTGTGACATACTGGTTGCTGTAAAGGAACTGGGCCTGTTCCATCATGCGCTCAACCCCGTCCTGGGGCAGGAAGGCCGCACCCAGGGTCGTATGCAGTATGGCCCCTATGTACTGGAGACTTTGACAGAGTGTCAAAACTGATTTGGACAGGTTGACCGTAATTCCCAGGGCATGAAACAGCTGTCTGGTAAGCACTAGGGAACAAATGAGTTGCTCCTCGGACTGAGTTTTGAGCAACCAGTCGTCCAAGTAAGGGAAGACATACAATCCCTCCCTCCTGAGGACTGCTGCTACCACTGTCAAGCATTTGGTAAACACTTGTGGTGCAGAAGACAAGTCAAAGGGTAATGCCCTGAACTGGCAGTGTTCCTCCCGAAAGAGGAACCAGAGGTACTGCTGGTGGAAAGCACAGATCATTATGTGCAGGTATGCATCCTGCATGTCCAGGGAGCATATCCAGTCTCCCCTGTGCAGTAGAGGCAGCAGGCCTTGCAGGGTTACCATCCTGAACTTCTTGTACTGGATGTAGAAATTCAGGTTTCTTAGGTCTACGATGGGCCACAATTCCCCCCCCCCCCTCGTGGATTTAGGGACTAGAAAGAAGTGGGAATAAAACCCTTTGTCCCTCTGATGCTCTGAAACTGGTTCTATGGCCATTTTCTGCAGCAATGTGTGAATTGCTCTCCAGCAACACTGGAATGTGATCTGGGGCTAGCTTGAATGAATTGGAGGAGGATCTGGAGGGCACTCCAGAAGTTCTAGCACGTGGCTTTGCTCTACGAGCTGCAGGACCAAAGCATCTGTTGTGATCTCGGGTGGAGGGAGAGCAACTCCCTACCACCACCTCCTGCCATGTTGGAGGGTGGAAGTCTGACCAAGTGTCATACTGATGTAGGGCCAGCAACTGGGGCCAGACCTATACCTTTAGGATCCTTGCTGGTGGTGGAAGGAGGGGTGGGCAGGGCTCTGGCTGCTCGGCGCTTGGCTGGTAGGCACCGGGCTTGGGTCTGTAGGAGACCTGACGAAAGGGCACCTTCTGGCCACTTCTTGGTTGTGTATGGTAAAGGGAGTAAACTGAATGCAGTGTTATCCCTGAGGCCAGAAGGTCAGAAAAGATGTCTTGGACATCCACCCCACGAAAAGCCTGTAGCCTCTGAATGGGGCATTCAAGATGGACTGTTGTATGTCAGTGGCAAAACTGGACACCCTGAGCCAAGAATGTCATTTGAGACAGATGTCAATTGCAGCTGCTCTAGCAGAGGCATCCACAGCATCACAGGTCACCTTCATGAGGTGCTTACCCACATCAGCCCCTGACTGGAGGGCCCTAAGCAGCTCCTGCCTCTGGAGACCCTCAGGAAGGGCCTGAGCTGCAGCCCTGCCCTTCTTCCAAAGGGTATTTTGGAACCTGACCATATGGGCAATATAGTTAATAACCCTGATGGCCAATGTAGCAGAGGCATAGGTCCTCTTGCCCAGGGTCCAGCTTTGTGGACCCCTTATCTGGGGGAGGCAGTTGAGGTCTCTTGGACCTATCATGGGCACTGTTTATTATCACTGAATCTGCCCTTGGTTGCTCTGCAAAGAAAGGCTTCCCTGAGGGAGTCTGGTACAATTTGTCTGCCTTTCTGGGCATCGCAGGAATCATATTTGACCTGTACCAGGCAGCCATGGTGGCATCCTCAAAAGCAGCCAGCAGAGGAGGAATAATCAGAGGGGGAGAATCTGGCAATTCTAGGTATTTGGTCAGACTTCTCCTGATAACATCCTGCTCCTCGGCTTCAAACCAATAGCTTCTTGCAGTTGCCTCATCACTGAGATGAAGGAGAGGTCATGGGGGGACCTTGGGGTATATTTTATTTAGTGGAGTCCTTGCCCCTGAAAAATCCATAGAGGGAGAGGAAGGACTCCTATGACCTGCATCCTCATCCTTCTCATCAGAAGGAAGGGGATCAGGATTATACTCATCCTCATCCCTTGACTCTGAATAAGGCAGAGAAGACTGCGATGACCGAGGGCATGTCAATGTGGAAGGCGTTGGCGCAGGAGCTGGCTTGGTAGGCCCCAGCGTCTACAGACCCTGAGGGGAAGCAATGCAGTGTACAAACTTTCAGAAGGAGGGCACGGTCTGGACGTCAATAGTAGTCAGCGCCGGGACCCCTAGCGAAACTGACAGGGGAGGCTGTGTCCCCAGTGCAGCCTGCAGCGTTGTCAAAAGAGGCTGCGGCCCCAGCACTGACAAGGCAGTCTGGGGCATTGACAGGGAAGGCTGGAGTCCTGGCATTAACATGATGGTCAGAGGTGTTGACGGAGGAGGCTGAATCCCCACAGAAGAAATGGTCAAGGGGTGTCAACAGGGGATGCAAAAACCCCCCGTGTCGAGAGGCCATTACCGGCCAACAGAGACCTGACAGAACACCCTGACGTACTCCTGGATCTAAATGAGCCTGAACGACAGGGGCTGAAGTGTCGACTAAAGCATCAGGAGGCCAGACATCGATGAGCTGGCACTGGCCAAGGAGAGACTGGTGGGTGGCGCTGCCAAAGCTGACCCTGTGGTAGAGAGAGTGTGCACAGCAGTGAGGGTCGCCGCCAAAATGGTCGACAACCCAGCAACGGCCTGTGCTCAAAATGGCGACAGAGTGTGTCGGGGAGGCCTTGTCCATAGGCCTGTCTCTATCCTGGTGCTTGTGTTTGCCAGTGGATTTGTCCCGGGCCTTGGAGGAGTGGGAGCCCATGGACGGAGCTGGCAAGGTGGAGGAGCTTCTTCCCTGGAGCTCCTTCTCCATGTGGGCAACCTTCTGTTCCAGGAGGAAAGCTTTCGAGGGCTTTTTGGTGGCAGTGCCGAGTGGCCTGGTTGAATCCGCAGCAGATTTTGCAGGCCTGGAAGTCGTGTTTGGCGCCAAGATAGTGGATACAGGTGTCGTGGTCGTCCTTGTCGGTGTTCTTTTTGCTGCACCCGCAGAGTTTGAAATTTTTCTCAGACACAGTAGACGTAAACAATAGGAGGAATCACTTTTAAGAAATAAAGTGATCACTAGCTAGGGTGAGGAAAAGGAAAAATCAAAGATTTGGTGGTCGACTGAAATGGCGGTGTTCTCTGTGGAATCAGGCGTGTGATGGTCGACGGCAGGAAAAGAACTGAGGAGGGCATGGGGCTGCCCACGTTTATGTGGTAGAGACAACATCGCACGATGCTGTTATCATGGGCGGCCCCTTGTAGACTGCTAGTTAGAAAGTTTTCCGTGTGGTTCTAGTGTAAGGTGGCTATAGTTCCATAGGTGTGGCTGGCTGCAAGAAATATCCTTGAAGATCTTCTTTTTAAAATTCTCTAAATGTTGATAACAGGTAGAACCTTAGTGCTAATACGGGAAATTGATTTTAAAGAAATGTTTCCAAAAAATCAAAGAACTGTAAGGCAGTCAAATCTATTACCTCTGTCTGTTATTCTTGTCTTGCTCTACAAACGGCCTGCTGTATGATGATGGGAACCAACCTCTCCTGTGAAGAAATACAATACACGTTTAATGTTCTGGACCAAATTTACATTTTGCAATTGCGCTAAAATGCTAAAAACCCACTAATTTGTGTTGAAACACAGATTGGCAGGCACAGCAAATGTACATAAACGAAATACATTTTTACGCTTCGTCAAACAATAAATCTTTACTTGGCCTTCAAATATATACAGTATATATATATCTATATCTATATATGGGATATGCAGGATTGAGCTGTGTGACACCAGATTTGTTTACACAAGTGCTGTTTGACCTTGGGTAATCTCACGTACGGCATAAGCCACAAGTGAGGTGTCCAAGGTCAAACAGCATGCGTAGAGATATATATTTGGTACCACACAAGCTCACCCTTGCGTGTTCCGTTTAAGCAATAGGGACTGTTAATGATAGTGAAGTCAGATGATGTTTTAAAATGTTTTTTTTTTTGTTAATAAATTTTAAAGGACTTTTTGTGACGTAATTAGTGTAGCTCCACTTGATTGTGCAGTTGCTAGGTAGTTGCTAAGGATACAGCAGAACCTAGACACTGCTGTCACCAGCAACATGCTGTGTGACTGGTGGTTTTCTTCATTTATGAATAATTAACTGAAAAAATGATGGCACCTCTTAGCAAGAGCATAAGCCACCTATGATCCCCATATATGAAGCACTTGTGTATTTAAATTTGTACGGTGCTCTGTATTAATTTTGTCTTTTTATTTTGAAATGTATAACAAGTTTTTTTGTTATTACTTCTTATTGCCAGTCAGGAGCAAGTGGAAATGGGAGTGAGCGACAGCACAGAAAGCCAGTTGAGTAGGACAGGAAGTAGCGGTACTTCACTGAGTGAGTGGCTGCAGCCATGGGAAGAAGTTAGGTATGAGACGCAGCTCAGTATTTTATTAAAATACAGTGGTTGTCTATTTGGCTCTTTGGGAGGAGGGAAATGCAAGAAAACAGGATTACAAGCCGCAAGAAAAAATTATGGATAGAGGTTTTACAGTTACAGTTGGGTTTTTTTTTTTACTGGTCACTTGCTTGAAGGATGATCATCCTCTTAGAGTACTTGTAGAAATGAAACTGGAAGTAGTGCCAGTCGGCTAAACAATGAGGGAAGGGTGTGTGGTTTACTGATGATAAGTTTACTATATGTATAAATCTTGATGATTAGTTTACTAGATCTGTAAATTTAATTTATACATATAGTTGCTCAAATATCAAGACATATACAACGCCTTCTGGGTCTACGGCTATTGTATAAATTATATAAATATATATGTATATATAAGTACGTGAAAATTGGTAAACAGTAAAGACACACTAAGCAAAGGCTTCTTCCCAGGTGCGACCCAAGGGAGAGGGGACAGGAAATACAATAATAAAAGTATACATAGTATTAATGACATGTACAAAATAAAGTATAAACAGAGTACAATTTAACACAGTACAAGTACTCATAAAAAATTAAATGGCAGTGCAGATGAAAAAAATAGGAATAAGCTTGATACAAGCTGAGGTGGAACCCAGAAGGAGACCCAACAAGAGGGATGATAGGGGCTCCTACAGGGAAAGATCGGGGAGGGACTGAAAGGAGCAGGAGGGGCAGTAAGAAGTTTTAGCTGGTGCCTAAGTTAAAGAGAAGAGGGGAGTCAGATTCCAGAGAGACCGAAGACTACAGCAGAAGGCTGACTGCCCAGAAGAGAAGTAAGGATGGGGAAGGGAGAAGGTGCAAGGATCCCTGCAGCAGAGGGAATATGAGGCAGAGGGAACGTGAGAAAGAAGCAAGGACAGGTTAGAGGGCAGGGTCCCAAACCAGATTTGGGAGATGAAGGAGATGGAGTGGGACTGGTGACGTGAGGGTAGGAGTACATATAGAGGGGATATACAGAGATATAGATAGGTATATAATGCATGGTTGGGCCCCAGTCCCCATTGAAAAAGCCATTATACTGTATATTTCCCCATATATGATGGTAGCTAGTTAGCATATTATGACACCAATTGGCTAATTACACTGTATTAATGTGTTAATAGCTTAGTATTAATACCCAACACACTGCAAACCCCCCATTAACACATGTAACTAGCCCCTTCATAACAGACACTAAACCCCGCATGCTACCTGCAGAAAGTCACCCCAATAAAGTAGTACTTCAGATATCCTGGACCTTGCCCTCCATGTTGCTGCTGTGCTAAACAGTCCTGGCAGGTCCCATGGTGTTCTTACTGTGCCCTGCTAGTAAAGCTCACTCTGATCACATGAAGAGCTGCTCCCAGCCCACTCCTGTCTGCGAACCATGTTGCATGCTCCTCCTGACCGCACCAACTGCAAGCCATTCTTGAGACCGCCACACCCCACTCCCACCATCGCTGCAGTATAGGAAAAACCACGGGAGCCATGCCTCCTTTACAGGAGGCCCCTGCACTATGGAAACTGTAAAAGAACAAAAGGTACTCCCCACATAAATGCACTATACTACGGGAAAACACTGCCAATATACTATGGAAAAGCACTACACTACGGAATAACATTGGACATAGCAAACTGTGTCCAACCTACTGCGTTATATAAAACAAAAGCTAGAAAAAGCATTTGCATTCTTGAAATTATATAATCTCAGGCGTTAACGAGCTTCATAATGGTCACTTGCCCTTGGGCTGATGGTTTTTATGAGCTCATTAGCCCCAATGATATTATTTCCTTGTCTACAACTCCTTTTCTAGCATTTACTATATAGAATATGACATGGCCCTAATGAAAGTATCACCAATATTTTTCACTGTGTGTACTTGACTGTATGATATCACGAGTGGTGAACTACACGAGTAAATTATGGACTATTTAAACCCAGCCCTTTCAATGCCATTTTTACGTAGCCAGCCCATTGGTGCAGCCACAGCACTGTAGCTCGCAATGCCAGCAACCCAGGTTTGGGAATGAACCCGGATCATTGGGTACTGGTCAGGGGAAGAAGGACTTAGCATCCTATAAGATGCTCTCCTTCTCTGGGTAGGTTGGGTTCCCGTCCTCTGCCGTAAATACTGCCACCTGGGTGATCATAGGTGAAAGTGCAGCTAGAGAGCCAATGGTGGACAGGACTCCATAGACGATGGGATGCCACCATGCCCAGTGCACATCAGTGTCTCTGGGGGGCAAAAACAATGAAAAATAGCCCTGGGTTCTCATGGATGAAAGATCCCGGTGCATCCAGGGCTGCACTCCATTGACCGGATGCATGCCTCTTGTCGAGTCACAGACTGTTTATGGGAAATCCCCCCACCCCAATCCTGCCCAGGGGGTAATCCAAGGTAGAATGTAGGAGGTGGTGCTCCAGTACAGTAGGAGTGCCCCACGGATGACACCATAGGCATCTGGAAGGCGTCAAGAACCTGAGATGAGAAAGGGACATAAAGAAAGAAAAACCAAAAAAAAGTCACATTTATTGTATTTTTGTGGTACTGTCCTAATTACTGGACAAGGTGACATTTCTGAGGTGCTTCCCACAAGGTCACGTTTTCCACACAGAAAGCAGTACACACTTTCTACAATAACGAATGGTATAACATTGCAGTCTGCTTGTGTCAAACAGCCCTTATCTGTCGACAAATTCTATGTATGAATATTGAGAGATGTTCGAATGTACTGTAATACTTGGCTAAAGCAGAGTACTAGCGCACTGACTGGCTGAACATCCCATAATTATTACGCAAGTATAGCTGCTCTGGTTTCCACTCAGGATAGCACTGGAAATTAACTCATGCAAAATGTTTTTTTGTACACCTCCTGCTCTAAACAAAACTCATTTAGTTTCCTAAGAGATATAGGCAGCTTCACAGTTCTGTTCTCACCTTTGGCAGCACTCGTGTGGTTAGCCATTTTGATATTCTAATCCTCAACACAAAAAAAAAACAAAACAATTTTAAGTACAGTTGGAGTACTGCAAATTTCAACTTTGCCATTGTATTTGCAGGAAAGTCAGGAACTTCACACTAGTGAAGTTCCTTTATTTTTTACATTTCCTTTTATGCGAAAAACACCCACCCACCCTACAAACACACCACCAGTTGAAATGCATTTGTTACCCCAACTTTCACGAGGAAACTTCGAGTGGTGGGGACTACACAACGGTGGAGTTGTTTTTAAATACATGGATTTGTGAAAAAATAACTATGCGTAATGGCACTTTGCTGGTGAATGTGCCACTACACGTAGTTTTGACTGGCAGCATTACGCCAAGAGGCACCTTCGTATGTGAACTGCTAATAAGTGTAGTCTCTGCGCCCACTTTGTCAGGCGTAGAACTATGCAAAGTAACACCTTGTGTGTAGTGAAGTTTAAAACTTCACATGCAGCTAATACATAGTATCTGAAACTGTCTTTTCCAATGCACTCCATTCTTGAGTTATTTATGCTTATGCAAGAGTGTAGCTTTTCCAATATGCTGGGGTTGAAGTGAAAAAAAAAAAAAAATGTCAAGTACTCCAACCAGAATTGCTGGTACTGTCTCGTGGGACTTCAAAATCATTCTTCGACTCCAAACTACTCCATTTATAACGTAACTTAAATAGGGGGCTTGGGTCACCAGCAAATAGCTTAAGGTTGGAATCAGGAGAACTCAGAAGCAAAACATTCCATTTTTTTCATTTGGAGCCATTCTTTGCTTCATTTTTAAAGACACCTTACATGTAAACTGGACCTCTGTGCTTTACAATTCACTTGCTATTGAGGCAGAGTCTGGCGCTGAAGCAGGGCACTGAGACTTCAGCGTCAGAATAATTTAATTCTTTTATTTTTTTGAACAGGAAGTGAACTGGGCACAGCCCTTTTTCAGTCATGCCTGACAAATGCAGAACAGTACTAAACAACAGACGATACAAACAATACACAAAAGCAGTTCAGACTAACAACTAATGTATGGGACATCACAGTGAGTACAGTTAGATTTTACAAAGTACAGTTTCTTCTAGAGATCTAATACTTTAAACAGACTTAACCAGTACAGCCAAATCACTTAAAATATTTGGACCATACAAAGTGAATGACCATTTGCCAATTGTCAATCGGGCATTTTTACTGAGCAGAGAGCCTGATTTGTTATGCAAGTTGTATAAGCAACATTATTTTGAAAAATTTACAAAATAACATGGGTTGAACAAGTAGAATACACTCAATGGGCAAAAAGAAGCGAAGTTCAGACCGGTTCTCATCTGAGGTGGGAAATCTCCAATCCTTGATAAAGGCTGCAATGGTGAGTGAGCCCTGTATGGTGCCTTTAGAGCAAATCAACTTTCATTTTATCTTTGTTCCTATCCTTTGTAAATATGTAGTTTGTATTGGCCGTCTCTGCCTCCCTATCTCGTGCTACAAAACACACACACACACTCTCGCCAGCTACTGTCATCTGATTTGGACCTTGTGCTGCAGGGTTTTTCATTATCATAAATTGTAATTGTCCTGCCAAGTTTCCCTCATTCAAAGAACAGTATACCCACTGGGATGTTTTAGAAGCAGAACATGTAGGACAGTCACTGAGCTTCATAAATACACATTTGATCTAGCTGACTGCTATCATGTGATAAGCCACACCCTTTGATGCACTACTGAGCAAACGTAGCTTATATTCTCTCTTGTGGGTAAGACAGCCATTACTAAACTCAAGTTTAGATCTTGGTTAGAAAGGGTTAAGACACGTAAATAATTTCACTGCATGAATCAAAACAGATGGAGGCTCAATGACGAATGGAAAATTAAACTTTCATATTGTTATAAGCAATGAATTATACATTATGTTATGCAAAACACATCTGTTGTTAAATTATACTATGCATTGCTATAACCTTTCAAACATCATAAAGCAAAGTAAGCAAGCCAACATTGTTTTTACTATTATTTACATTAATTATCTGCTGATCACTTGCTACATTTACAAAAGATCCAGGTCTTGAGGAATTACAAAGTATCTATTTTTCCACAACCAGCCATAAAAAAGCAAGCACGTTTCAGTGCTTCAAACAATGGCACAGGAGAGGAAATGGCCAACAACTACCTTATTACCTACCTTGATACAATCAATCACTCACTATATAAACTGTGTGTATGCAATACCATCCAAATAAAACATGGACATTTTAGTTTTTGATACTCTTCCACCAGTCAAGGAACTGAAGGTTTTGTGTTGGAACTCCAAATACTAGATGAACAGCCCCATTCTGCTCCACAGGTCTTAACAATAGTTAGAAAACAGCATGGGATTTGTCTGACTTCTGATTGGTTAGTGACCATTCTAAACAGTGATGATATCACCAGACAAAATTATACTTCATAAAAGTCCCCAGCCATCAGCCTTTACACCCTCATAAAATCAATGATCCTTGTCACTACAGTTTTCCACCACAAACATGGCTGCCACCTTTACTCACTTAAAAACATTCAACTAGGCCTAAATAACTCTCTTAAATTAAAAAAAATAACTGAAGAGGAAAAAAATATATATATTTTTCATCACTGCACACTGCTGCCTTAAAGTTAGACTGTACTGTATCTAGTGTAAACTGTCTGAGAAAGGCTTTTAGAAGTAATTTTTTTTTATAAAAATTAAAGCAATAAGCAGATGCCGTTGATACAAAAAGCAGTCAGAAAACAGAATTTCATGATATAAGCTTCAAGTTAAGAAACCCACAACACACTGCATCAGTAGACAAAATCCCAGAGGTCTAACCAGTCTGCTCATTCCCCTGCCTAGCTCCCAGCCTAATTCCAGGCTGTATTTAAAGATCGGATAGTCCTAGTGACTGATCATCACTCCTTCTTCAGGTATCCTTTCCCCTCTTCTGCCTATGGGACCCATTATTCCTTTATATCTGTCCCACCCAAGCAATAAATCCACTCACAGTCTTGGCTTCAACCACCTCTATGGACAATCTATTCCATTTGTCCACCACCTGCTCTATGAAGACCTTCTTCATGTCCATCCTGAATCTTCCCCATCCCCACCATGTCAACCGAAGTCATCTAGCCACTCTGCCTTTGTTTCATGCGAACAAATCCTTACAATCCACCCTGCTGATTCCTGGCAAGAGTTTTACGCTTCAGTCATAGTCCCACTTTCCCTCTTGGCCTCCAGTGTATACATGTTACGGTCTGCCAACCTTTCCTCATACAACCTTCACCTGCTGCTCCTGGATCATCTCTATGGCCCTCTTCTGTGCAGTCCTTGTCTTTCCTGAGATTTGGACTCCAGCACTGCATGCTGTATTCCAGGCTCAGCCATCCCAGTTACCTGCACAGGTGTAGTACCATTTCCTTCCTCTTACTGTTGAATCATCCTCCTGCACATCCAGTATCCTGTTTGCCTTCCCATATGCTTTGTTGTGCTGAGCAGTGGACTTGATGCTGTCACTGATGACAACCCCCAGGTCTCTCTCTCTCTCTCCTTCGGTGTCTGCATCTCCTTTACTCCCTCATCCATTCGTCAGTTTTAGGGTTCCTTCTACCAATCATGCATTACTTTGCACATTTTCACATTGAACTTTGGTTGCCATAATCTGGACCACTTTTCCAGGTTTCTTTACACATCTCTTAACTCCTTCCTAATTATCCACTCTGCTACAAATCTTGGGTGTCATCAGCAAAGAGGCATACCTTATTTCGGATTCCCTCTCCTATATCACAAATGAAGATATCAAATAAAACTGGTCCCAGAACTCCATGTTAGAAGATTTTCCTATTGGGATACCTTTTCAAACAAAGAAGGTCAAAGCTCATTTAAATTTGACAATCTCTATATAATATGTTCACTCTGAACTTCTGTAAAGAGAACCTTGCCCTTTTTCTCATTTTCTTAATTTCCACCTATGTTTATTATTAAACAGTCAGCCTCTGCCTTTAAACACTTCATATTTAAGAGATTTCTGTACAGCTTGAATGCTACATATTTCAATAAATGAAATCTGTAACATAATAAAATAAAGCAGACATTGCAGCTGTTTAAAAGCAAAGTGAGATTTAAGTTTCTGTTTTTTCAAGTTTCATAGGACAGAATTATTACAGGACCACAGGACTAGTAAACTGAAAAAGGCATTCAGTATCCCAGGTCTACTTTTTTATAATCCTTATAGGAAATAACTTACATCTTTGTTGTATCATGCTCTCCATATAACCAGCCATCTTTTTCTTCAGGTATCAGAAGTGTAATAGTGTCCCCCTCGTCAAAGCTCATCAATGTTTTGTTACTTCCTGCTGTATGGGGAAAGATGGTTTTCACCTTGGGCTGGTTCATCAGGTTCAGTCCAGTAGCAACTGAGACAGAGTTCTGTAGCTTGCCAAAGCTTGAATTATCTGTTAAATAAATTACTATGTCAATTATGAACTTAAAATTGAATAATATAGCTTTATATCTTACTTAACGTCATGGATTCAAAATAAATGTCCTATAGTAACACAGTGTTTTTCCCTAAATACATATTCAGTTAAAATGTCAGATATGTATGAGATTTCTCTACTTAATGCTAGACAATGCTTTACAGAGGACAACAGGCACCAAGTACAAAAGGCTTGTTAATAAATTAAGTTTACTAACACTGTTGGTTGGTTTGCAACTGCTGATTTTATTTCTCAACTCAAAGACCATGACTTATTCAGGCTTAAGATAGGCTAGGCTTGTAAAGTACCCTTAAAGGGTGACTGACGCCTTTGGGAAAACTTGGGAAAACATAATACTGAAGACACAATTCGGCTTGTATTTTGACTCTTCTATAGATTTCTCCTCTCCATCATTTGTTACTGAAGAAATTCCCACAAAAACAAAGTCTCTATCTTTTAGAGTTCATCTGCCTCTATAGCTTATTCCCTACTTGAAATTATAATGCTCTATTGTGACATCACAGTCTGTTGCCATGGGAATAACTGTAATGTCACAAGCAGAGTATTATGACATCAGATTGGGAAGAAGCAATAGGAGCTGATGATCCTTGAAGGAACTACTATTGTGTTTTCATGCATATGACCTCAGTAATAAATAATGGGGATAAGAAATACAGAGCTAATGAGAAATATAAAGCTGCTTTGTGTCCAAATATTATGTTTTTTTCTAAGTTCTTCTCAAGCGTCGGTGGTTCTTTAACATGTGGTGGCTGCTATGGCTCACACAGCCTGCACAGTTACGGAAGTGTTTCGTGAGAAACAGTAGTGTGTGTTTAAAATGTGCAAATAAAGGTACCCAAGATTGGAAAGATTAGTTCTGGTTGAGCTGGAGGAAGATAGAAATTTACAGAGGGATGGTAATGCATGCTGGCTTGCAGAGAAATGGATGGAGAGAGGTGCATGATAATCTACAACAGTGAAAGGTGAGTTTTAGATTATGTGGGTGAGGTGTTGTACATGTATGATAGACCTCGAGTGTTAGCTGGGCTGGAGGAGAAGGAAAGACGACGAAGGTAGCAGAGATTCCTTCACACTAGTATGACTGTAGCAAGGCAGTTTTTTTTTTTTCAGGGTGGCAGATAAATCTGCAGCACTGGGCTTCTTTTTCTATTAGAAGGAGAGGTTCAAGATAGCAGCATTTTTTTTCCTTCGTTTACTTCTATCAAGTGCCACTCCAATGCTTGATGTGCTTTTACAGTTGCACTTAACAGCATGCATTGCACATTACAGACAAGAAAAATTAAATAGCAACACAGGCTATACAGATACGTCACACAAGAAAGCTTCTGCAAAGTTCTAGACCGAATCTATGTAGTCTGCCTGATTAAAAGCTTACAACATAAAATTACAAGTCAGTAGGTATCTAAAGGAAGCAAGGGAGTAATTTCCAGAGAGAGTTCCATAGGGCAGGGGCAGCCACAGCAAAAGGCCAATCTTACTCGATCAGTAGAGACCTGCAGTGGGATACGGGCTTGTCAGTATGCATTTCCGCATGCTTATCAGTTATAACGGAGAAAGTCTGCATGTTATTACAATTAGTAAAGGTTAAGTGGCCCAGCTACTGCTCATACGAACATACGAAATTTGCCAGCAGATAAGGCCTAGAGGTCTATCAAGTCTACTCGAATGTGCAGCTAGCACCCCTTATTCTGCAGCTGCCCCTCCCTTCCACTTCACTGACCCTCCCCCTTGTCCTGTCCCGTCCCCTTCTGAAGCAGTCCACTGTTCTACTGGATACCACTTCTGCAGGTAATGCATTCCACCCAGCCACCACCCTCTCTGTAAAAAAGTGTCTCCTCATCTCCCTCCTGAACCTTCCTCCCTCCAGTCTCAAATCATGGCCCCTGGTGTCCCTCCCCTCCCTTACTTTGAACAGCCCCTCTGTACCTGTTTTGTTTATTCCTTTCATGTACTTAAAGGTTTCAATCATGTTACCCCCGTCCTTCCTCTCCTCCAGTGAGTACATGTTCAACTCCCTCAGCCTCCTCTCGTATGATAAGTCCCCCAGCCCCTTGATCATCTTTGTCGCTCTGCGCTGCACACCCTCCAGTAACTTAATGTCCCTCTTCAGATACGGGCGCCAGTACTGCACGCAGTACTCCAGGTGTGGTCTAGCTAATGACCTATACAGTGGCAGAATCACCTCCTCCCTCCTCGAGGATATACCCCTTGCAATACAACCCAGCATTTTGTTGCCTTTGCAGCTGCCTTCCTACATTGTGCTGAGTTGTTCATTGACCCTGTAACAAGCACCCACAGATCCTCCTCCTCCTCTTTCTGGGCTAGCTGCCCCCCCAGATGGTAACTCCTCCTTGGGTTCTTCATCCCAAAATGCAGCACCTTGCACTTTTTGGCATTAAACCCCAGTTGCCAAGTGTCTGACCAGGTTTCAAGCTTTGCCAGATCATCCTGCAACCCCTGCCATCCCCCTAGGTCATCCACCACCGCTCCTACCTTGGTATCATCAGCAAACAGACTGATCTTGCTCTTGAAGTCCAATGATATGTCTGCAATGAATATCCCAAACAACACTGGTCCCAACACCGAGCCCTGTGGAACACCACTCGTCACTACCCTTGGGTGTGAGAGCTCCCAACCCACCACCACCCTCTGTTGCCTTCCTTGAAGCCAGTTCCCTACCCACCTCATCAGCGTTGCACCTGCCCCTGTGCCTACTAACACATTTCCCAGTCTTCCATGCAGCACCGAGTCGAATGCCTTACTGAAGTCCAGATCCAGGACATCCACTGCATGGCCCCTGTCCAGTTGCCTAGTTACCCAGTCATAGAACTCCACCAGGTTGGTTTGGCAGGAGCTGCCCCATATGAAGCCATGCTGTCTGCCGTCCTGTAGTCCTTTGGCCTCTAGGAGGGTCACCAGCCTTTCCTTCAGGAAAGTCTCCATTAGCTTACCCACAATGGATGTGAGGCTCACTGGTCTGTAGTTTCCTGGTTCATCCTTGGGACCACCCTTGTGGAGGGGCACCAAGTGAGCCATCCTCCAGTCCTGAGGTACATACCCTGAATGTAGTGAGGCATTAAATAGGTCTGCCAAATGTCCTGCAAGGACCTCTGCCAGCTCCTTCAGTACCCTGGGGTGAATGCCATCTGGGCCTGGCACCTTCAAACCCTCCCAACTCTGCCCTCCATGATTTCCCATCTGTCACCCTCCCCTGCTTGCCATTTCTTCCCCTTGAGTGTCACCCCTCTTCTTTAGTAAATACTGAGCAGAAGTATTCATTTAGTGCTTCTGCATTATCACACCCTGCTTCCACCCAACACCCCCCTCCTTCCTAATCCTTACTATGTGGTCCTTACGCTCCTTTTCTCCCTGATGTACCTAAAGAAGTTCTTCTCCACCTTCTTAATACCTTGTGCCAGCCTGAGTTCCGTAGATGCCTTGGCTCCCCTTACTGCCCTTGTCACCTCCCTCAATTCCGTCAAGTACTCCTCCCTGTCCTCCCCCCTCCCTGTTTTCTTGTACTTCCTAAAGACAGCTCTTTTCCTCCTTACCTTTTCCATGACCTCCTTGCTCAACCAGCTCGGTTTCTTAGTCCTAGCCTTGCAGCAGGTTTTGGTTGCCTCCACTATCCCCAGCTTTATGAGCTCTCACCTCTGGTTAGTGTCCATACTAGATTGAATTCTGGCCAGGTACCCTTTTACCACTTCCCCCATCCTCCCAAAGTCAGCCCTCCTGAAGTCCAGCACTCTTGTGCCAGATTAGACTCCTTCCTTGCCCATATCCAATGTGAGCCATACTGAGTGGTGGTCACTCCCTGACAGCAGTTCCTCCACTGTAAGTTCTCTCACAAAGTCCCCATTTGCCAGCACAAGGTCAAGGGTATTCCCTAACCTGGTTGGTTCACTGACCATTTGCAGCAGGAAGCTGTCCAGGAAGGCATCCAGCAATACCTGCTCCGTTCTGTTCCTGGTTGTTGGGGTACTCCAGTCCACTCCTAGCATGTTGAAGTCCCCCACAATCACCACACTACCCTTCTCGCAGGTCCTCCTGATCTGTCCTGCTAGTTCCCTGTCTAACTCCTCCGTCTGAGATGGCGGCCTGTACACCACACCCATTCTAAGAATCTTATTCTTGGAATCCTGGATTTGCATCCAAATTGACTCCGTACTACCCTCCTCCCCTTCTTCCCTTACATACTTCAGTCCTTCTTTCACATATAGTGCCACACCCCCCTCATTTCCCAATCACCCTGTCCTTACGAAATAACCTGTACCCTGGTACAGACAGGTCCCAGTCATTGCATTGGGTGGCCCATGTTTCTGTGATGGCTGCAATGTCCATCTCTCTCTCTCTGTCATGAGCACCTGTAACTCTGCAGTTTTCCTCCCAAGGCTCCTAGCATTAAGGGTAACCACCTTCCACCCTTTCCCCCCTCCTATCCTGCCCCCTTTTCCTAGCATCACCAACAGTACTTGCCATTTGTCCTTTGTCGCTGTTATGGGAGGTAAGCTCATATGGTTTCCCAACCTGTGGTCTCTGCATGTCTCTTGTCCAACTGCCACCCCCACTCCTAGTTTAAATTTCCTCTCTATGTACCTCCATCCTCTGTTTCAACACTTTCTTTCCCTCCTCACTCAAGTGTAGTCTGTCCTGGCATAGAGACTACTGTCCTCCCAGGTCCCTCCCCACCCACCCACCCCAACAGCCCATACACTTTAGCACAACACCAGGTTCTTAGCCATCCGTTAAATTCCTCTATTCTCAGCTTCTTGTTGAGCTTGCCTTGGGCATTGTAAGTATCTCCAAAAGTTACTGATCTTATCTGCTCTATTGTGACATCATCTTTCATTTCTTTTTTTCTCCATATATACTTTATTGCTTTTCACTTTTCTCCCCTCAGGATATGGCGTACACATGCGTGTGCATGTGAGCGTGGCGCCGCACCAGGATCTGGTGGCCCCTTCTGCCCCTCCTGACTTGCGTCACCGTTTAGGCGTGCCACCTCTGCACAGGGACCTCCACCCGGTGGGGAGGCGGGACTACGGATGAGTGGGCAGCAACCCCTTTGAGGGAGAGCCATGCTCAATCCCACTCCAACCCCCCCCCAAGCCGGCTCCCCGGTGACCTGAGGTCGCTCCCGAACCTGGGCTGCCGGCGTAGCGCGACGTAAGGCACCAGTGCCTCAGCCCTCTGTGCCACTGGACTGGCTACATCTTTCATTTCTATGAGCATTTTCATATTACTAAAATTTCAGATTAACAATATGGCATGGTAAGTTAAATGTGAAACTCAAAGATCTGTTGCAAGAGGGTTTTCTTTGTACAGTAGATGAAAGAACTCACCATAGAGGGAGCCATCCTTGACCTGGTTCTGTTGAACCATAAAGAAGAGAAAAAAGTTAGGGTAAGGGAACCCTTGGGGAAGAGGGATCACAACTCGGTTTAGTTCAGTTTTGCCCTAGTAGACAAGAGGACTATGTCTAAGACAATGATCTCAGACTTCAAAAGGGCAGAAACTAGTAATGCCTCAACCACTCCCTGATGACTGGGGTAGTCCAGAGAACTGGAGGAGAGCAAATGTGGTCCCTCTGCATGAGAGTGGGAGCAAGGAGGACCACAGAAACTGTAGGCCAGTTTGTCTGACCTCTGTAGTAGGTAAGCTCCTGGAATCTATCATCAGGAAGTAACTGGTGGTATTTCTTTAAACAAATGGACTTCAAGACAGAAGACAGCACGGCTTTATGAAAAGAAGACTGTGCCAGAATAACCTCTTCTTTTTTTTTTTAACTATGCAATGAGGGCAGTGGACAAGGATCAGGCAAATGATATGCTTTATCTAGGTTTCAGTAAGGTCTTTGACTAGGTACAGTACAGAAAGCTTATCAAGAAACTGAGGGATCTGGAGGTTGCGGTAAAGCTAATATGGTGGGTATGAAACTGGCCAGGAGGGAAGACCCAAGGACTGGCAGTAAAAGGAATATTCAGAGGTTAGGAAGGTCACAAGTGGGGTACAGTACCACAGAGGTCAGTACTGGGACCAGTACTGTTTAATGTGTTCACCTGCAACACAGGGGAAGGAATTAAGTGAAAAATAGGCCTCTCTGCAGATGACACTAAACTCTGTGGCAAGGTAGAGTCCAATGAAGGTGTCAAGGACATAAACTGGGACCTAGAAGAGTAGAGGGGAGATAAAAGGTATGGTAGCTAAAGTTTATGGCAGGGAAAAAACAGGTTACTCATCTGTAACAGTAGAGGCAGTATAGCGCAGTGGTTTAAGGCTCTGAGCTGCCAATCTGGTGACATCCAGCAGACCAGACCTAGGTTTGAATCCCACAGCTTCCACTTGCATACTGTGTGACCCTGAGCAAGTCACTCAACCTCCCTGTGCTCCCAGGTCGCTCCTGTAAAAAAGCTTTCAGCTTAGTGTGCTACTCCTGGTTAAAAAAAACAACTAAAAAAAAAAAAAATAGTTCTAGGAGTGGTATATGGTGCACATCCACATTTCTGGCAGTATTCCTTTCCCTTTAAATCTTGCTGGAAGGTCTTCAAGCCGGCTCCTCCCACCCACCCGGGTGGTAACTCCCTCGGCACTGCTCTGTGACGCCAGATCTTTTTTTCCACTAAAAGAAGAAGGCTCCCTCCTTACAGCTCTCGCTCTGAGTAGGCCCTTTGCTTTCACAACTTCATTTTCAGTTCAAGTCTTCAAGTGAATTTCAAATTCGTTCGAAACTATTGTCACAGACGACTTAGAAGTTGGCATCTGGTTTTAAAAAAAATATGACTGCGGGCAGAAGATGCCTGGGACGGACCTGCACACCTCGCGCATCTACTGCCCAGGCCACGATCATGATCCCCAGCTGTGTGGCCTGTGCTGCACCTTGCATACCAGTACTCTGGAGGACCGGCATGCTCTACTCCTTCTATTGAGACCAGATGAACAGGACCCTCCCATTCGTCGAAAGACGTCCGTCGGGCAGTCCCTACGGCTGCAGGGTCTGCAGAACAACTAGCGGCTTTTGAAGAGGCAGCGGCTCAGGCCGTGGAGCATGCCTCTTCGACTTCGGCCTTTGTGCCGCTTTCTTTTGGCGCCATATTCACAGGGGACGTTTAGGGATTTGTTCCAGTCCCTTCCCAACCTTGGGCAAGGCCCCTTTAATGGCACAAAATCCTCAAAATCATTAAAAAAGGAGACCAAGAAAAAGTCTCGTCGATGACTGTGAGATCACGAGCGCTCTTGGGCCTCAGATGCCAGCGCTTTCCTGGAGGTTTTGACTACAGTTGATCCTTCGGTCCAGGCTGCTGGCTCCATGGTCTCCCCTTCGAGCCAGTCAGTCAAGAGGCCGTGGGCGGATTGAGTATCCAGCAACTGTGCTCCTTGGGGCAGAATGTTCGCTATGTGGACACCTAGAGGATGCTGGGTGCACTGCACGCCAACACATTCAGGGTCGGGCAGGCGCTGGTAGTCACGCATCGCCCCTCACCCTTACAACGGGAGAAATGTTGCTGCCACCGCCTAGATGATGCCCGCCTTGTTGCTTGATTAGCTCCCAGGCCGACTCCTGACCTATCCCGACGCTTTCGGCACTTAAGGGGCCGGTGCGAGTGGGAGCGGCAAGGTTCATGACTGGGCTGAGGCACTGGCGCCAGAAACAAAAGTATAATAAATAAAAAAGAGGCCCGTGGACCAACCTGTTGAGATTTTTCTCGAGTCAGTCGATGCACTGTCACAGGATGAGGTGGATATCTCACTTCCTAGAACTTGGTCCTACCCGTTAATTCTCAGGGTGGGTCAGACCAGCATGCTGATCCACTCACCAACCCTTGGGATCCCATTACCTTGGAGGATCCTTGGCTTTCACTGATTCCCACCATTTCTTGCCATCTGGTTTCCCGATGGTCAAGGTTGCAATTCCATAGTCCAGAGTTGAGTAGCCCATGCCGACATCGGTGTTCCCGCTTTTGGGCAAGTGGCGCTGCCGCTATTCTTACTCCTCTTCTTCCTCGGATGAAAAGAGGCTCAAATGCAAGAAGTGCCAGCGCTATGAAGAGCTTGTGTGGAAGCAGCTCATGTCTTCTGGGGTTATGCCGATTCCGGCCCCCACCCCAACTCTTCCGTGGCTCACGCCACCAAGGCACCAGCCTACCCCAGCTCAGCCTATTCCAGCCTCTCTGCCAATCCAGGCAGGGCTACCTCCTAACCCAGCGAAGGATGATCCCCTCTAATGATGCCCCTTTGGTCACAGGGCTTCCTTGTCGGTCGGTCACTGTGACTACCGACAGACCCCGTACGGACAGCAGGGACTCATGCAGACGACAGCTTTTTGGCGAATCCTTGGAGTCTGAGGACTCCTCCCTGCAGTTCCATCCACTGGACACCGAATTGGGGAAGTATCTGTCTACGGAGCATGGTCCCGCATCTTTCGGGGGCTTGCTCGGTTTGATTTCAAAATCAACCAGAATCCAGATGGAGCCCATCCAAAAACAGGTCAAGTATCCCTTGACCAAAATTCTTGACCAAGGGGACTCCCCTGGGGTTGCTTTCCCAGCCACCAAGGTCCTTCCTGGCACTGCTCTGGAACTTTGGCAGCACCCCGCCTCCTGCCCTGCGCTGTCAGACCATATGGCCCAAAAGTACGTGATCCCTATGGGTTCCCTGTTGGGTTTCACCAAGCACACCTCGGCCGAGGGTCTGGTGGCCGACTCTGTCTTTCAGTGTACCAGCAATGTCGGGGATGTGGACAAGTCTCCAGACAAGGAATCCAAGAAATTGATCACATGGCCAAAAAGGTCTCTGCGGCCTGTTCACTCGGCCTTTGGCATGCGAGTTCAGCCCTTTTGATGGACCATTTCGCTCATGCCCTTCTTGCTACTCTTGATGAGGTACTTCCTTAGCTCCTGGTGGACTTACAGACCATGAGCCAGAAAGTCCGGGACCAGGGCCAAGCAGTGGCAAAACAGCAGCTCCAAATGGCCATGGACTTCGGCGATTCCTACGCCCGGTCCGAGGCTCCTGTGGTGGCCATGCACCGCAGGGCTTGGTTGCAGATTTCTACCTTTACAGCAGATACCCACCACAAGTTGGCTGATGTCCCCTTCTTGGGCACCAACCTGTTTGAGCCAGGGATGGAAGGATACCTCACTCGAACTGAGAAGTCCAATACCACCATGGACTCTGTCACCTCCACCAAGAGGGATCTCAAGGGCTCAAAGCTTCAGAGGAAGAAGCCCTTTCGTCCCCTCTCTGCCCCTGCGGCCAAGCTGTCCCAGCCCCCAGCTGGGCAGCAGGAACAGGCTTGACATCGTCAACCAAAGTCAGTTGCTTCAGTCATCTGCAAACCGGGTGGTCAAGATCCCGACGCTTCCTCAGCTGGTCCCACCTCCTCCTTCTCCTAGCCTGTCCAATGACTGGACTTGGGGGGGGCGCCTCCCCCATACACGTCCTGTCTCAACTGGGTCCTCTTGTTGGGGGGGGGGGGCAGTCTCCACCACTTCCTTTCCACCTGAACTGCTGTCACCATGGACAGGTGGGTCCTTGATGTGGTCGGCCAGGGTTTGCCTCTAGAGTTCAAGGCTTACCTGCCTTGCCGAGCCCATGCCCCACTGGAGGACATGGTGTCTACAGACATGATGTCAGCCCTTTTCGGGAAGTCACTGCCCAGCTCCTCCAGAAGGAGGTAGTGGTTTAAATCCTTGACCCTCCAGTAAGCCCAGGGTTTGTCTCCAGGTACTTCCTGGTCCCAAAGCAGACAGGAGCATGGCGCCACATCTTACACCTGCACAACCTGAACAAATTTATTTGGTCATGCACCTTCAGGATGGTCACTCTGTCTCAGATCATTCCATCCCTGGAGCAGGACATATGGTTCTGCTTTCTTGTTCTTCAGGATGTATTCTTTCACATTCCTATCCGTCCATCCCACCACCAGTTCCTGAGGTTCTATGAGCAGGGGAATCTCTACGAGTTCCAGGCCATGCCCTTCGGCCTCTCCTCAGCTCCCAGAGTCTTCACCAAGTGCACTGCAGTAGTGGCAGCCTGAGACACAGAGGGGTACAGGTGTATCCCTACCTGGACGACTGGCCGATAGGTCCCTCTAGGAAGGAGGTGGCGCGGTCCAGGGACCTGGCCCTCCAGATCTGCTTGTCCCCTGGCCTCCTGGTAAACAAGGCCAAGTCGGAGCGCGTACCTTTACAGGTGATACATTTCACTGGTGAGGAGCACAACTCTTGCAGAGCAAGAGCATGGCTTCCGGCGGACTGGTCGGTGGTTCTCTTTTCCTTTGCTTGAACATTTTGGGTTGGGCAGTTGTGCCCTGCCTGGAATTCATGGCGGCATGCCCCAGCGTGGTCCGGTGGAGAATGTACTCTCTGCAGTGGAAGCTTGCCCATCAGTGGTCTTACTGCCAGGGCCACTTCGACCAGTCGGTCACTGTGACCCAGCTGATGTGGGACACCCTCCAGTCAGGTTGTTCAGGTCCAGACTGACAACACCACAACCATGTACTACCTCAAGAAACGAAACTGGACTCACTCCCGTCCTCTGTGCAGGGAAGCTCTCTGCATCTGGACCCTCGTGCTCTGCCTGGATGCCGATCTCATTACCATCCATGTGGCCGGCATATCCAACCAGCTGGTGGATGCCCTCAGCCATGTGGGCGAGGCGTCTTACCAGTGGTCTCTCCATCCGGAGGTAGTGCACAGTCTGTTCTCCCAGTGGGGCAACCCTCTGGTGGATCTGTTTACCTCCAGGGAGAATGCAAAGCAGAGGCTGTATTGTGCCCGCCCCCTATGGCAGGGAACGCTGCAGGGGGATGCCTTCTCGAGGCCATGGACCTTGGCCTCTTCATGCCTTCCTCCATTTCTGCTGCTCCACAAGGTGCTGCTCAAGGCCAGGAGAGAAAAGGCATGGATGACCCTGGTGGCTCTGGACTGGCCCCACCAGTTCTGATACCTCAATCTCCTCAGCCTCAGCTGCAGGCTCCCAGACCTGCTCTCTTACAGTCTAGGGTAGGTACTCCATCCGGACTTTCAATCACTGCCCTGACAGCCTGGTTCCTGAGCGGCTAGAGTTCCAGGCTTTGGGTCTCTCCGAAGATGTTCTCACCATGGTTGAGGCTTCTTGGAAGAAGTTGACCCAAACTTGCTATGCCTTCAAATGGAAGATGGTCTCCATTTGGTGCCAGGGCAAGGGGCTTGACCCTTTATCTTGTCCAGTGGCTAGCATTCTCAACTACTTTTGGTCCCTCTCTCAGTCGGACCTTCAGTCCACGACCTTTAAGGTGCACCTGGGCAGCCATCTATGCATACTGGGCGCGGGCTGGTATGCTGTCAGTGGCACAGGAGAAGGTGGTCTGGCACTTTTTGCAAGGCCTTGACCACATTTCCTCTCCAGTGCGTGAACCACCACCATCTTGGGACTTGCTGCTGGTGCTGGCAGAGTTCATAGGCAAGCCATTCGAACCAATGCACAGATGCAACATGTCTCACCTGTCGTGGAAGACTGCCTTCTTGGTGGCTATCACATCTGCCAGAAGGATCGGTGAGCTCCAGGCACTCTCAGTGGAGTCTCCTTATTTGGTCTTCCACAAGGACAAGGTTGTCCTTCACCCCAACCCGAAGCTCCTCCTGAAGAGTGTGTCTGAGTTTCACCTTAACCAGGTGAATAATCTCCTGGTATTCTTCACCAATCACACCTCGGAGGCCGAGCACAAGCTCCATACTTTGGACCTGCGGTGAGCACATGCCTATTATAAGGCGTGCACGGCTGGAGTTTGGTGAGAGGTTCATCAGCTATTTGTCACCTCCACTGAAGCCGCACCTGGCAGACTGGCAGCTAAGCGGAGGATTGGCAGGTGGATTGTGTCCTGCATCGACTTCTGCTATAGGTTGGCAGGTAGACAGCCTCCTGTAGGGCTAAGGGCTCATTCCACCCATCATACTGCTGCCTCGGTGGCTGCTTCAAGGGATGTCCCTATCCAGAAAATCTGCAGAGCTGCTACCTGGAAGTAAGCACATACCTTCATCTTCCATTACCACATCGACCTTGAGACATGCTGGGATGCTGGTTTTGGGTCCTCAGTTCTCCAGTTTCTCTTCCCTAAACAGGGGGTGTGCGCCCTGCCCCTCCTCCTGGAGAAGTGCTAGGAGTCTGACAGAAGTGTGGCTCTGTACACCATATCCAAGTCTCTAGAAAAACAAGTTATTCACCTGTAACAGTGGTTCTAGGAGTGGTATGTGGTGTACATCCACACTGACCCACCTGACCTCCCTTGCCAAGTGGCACACTGGTCTTGCTTCCAGCAGGTAAGATCTGACATCACAGGATGATGCCAAAGAAGATACCACCCAGGTGGGTGGGAGAAGCCAGCTTGAAGACCTTCCAGCAAGATTTAAAGGGAAAGGAATACCGCCAGAAGTGTGGATCTGTACACCACATCCACGTCCCTAGAAAGTACAGTTATGCAAGAACTTACTGTAACAGTAGATCTTCGAGAGAGGCTCTTGCAGTAGGTAATTACATATAGGACTGACGTCGGCAGGACCCCACGGAAAATTTCTAGCTAGCAGTCTATGATGCAGGACCGCCCCCACGTCAGGTGACCAGCGTCAGAAGACGTCGGTATAAAGGGGCGGTCCCTCATGCCCGCTTTCCAGTTCTTTCCCGCCAAAGGCAAAAAGAGGCCAGATGAGAGAGAATCGGATATTTCCCTCACTGGAAAAGGAGCTGAAAAAGCTTAGGGGGATGGAGGGCGGGAAGGTATTACCTGCTGCAAGAGCCTCTCTCGAAGATCTACTGTTACGGTAAGTTCTTACATAACTGTACTATCTTACTTCGAGAGGGCTCTTTCAGTAGGTAATTACATACAGGACTGAGTCCCAAGCAGTCTGGAACAAGAAGAAGCACACGGGAGGAAGAAAGCTACTCAAAGCAGATCTTCTAGCTGTGAAGGCCTTAAGAAAGGAGGCCTTGCAGAACGGTGAGCCCGAAGCCTGCTCTACGGCGAGAGGCAATATCCAAACTGTAATGTTTTTTAAATGTATGGACAGAAGTCCAAGTGGCGGCAGCACATATGTCTGCAGCTGACACGTTCTTAAAACATGTCGCCGAGGCAGCGACTCCTCAGGTGGAGTGTCCTCTGACTTGACCCGGCAGGGTCTTGTTGTATTTGTCATAACAGAAGGTGATGCAATGAGCCAACCATTAAGACAGGCATTGCTTAGAAACAGCATTGCCTTCTCTTTTTGGTGCAAAAGAGACAAACGGTCAGTCTTCCTGAGATCCTTTGTTCTGTTAGTGTAGTATCTCAGGATCTGGTGAATG
The DNA here is from genome assembly GCA_016271365.2 of Neoceratodus forsteri. Lineage (NCBI taxonomy): Eukaryota > Metazoa > Chordata > Ceratodontiformes > Ceratodontidae > Neoceratodus > Neoceratodus forsteri. The sequence goes on along the minus strand of JADMNL010000025.1, from coordinate 39,068,110 downwards.
TCCACAGTGTGAAACAGATACTCCCCCTGATTGGAGTATTGCGTAAAGAAAGCAGGTAACTCTATGGACGGGTTCAATGTAGACTCCACTACCACCTTGGGGAGAAACTTAGGGTTGGTGCGCAGAGCCACACGTTCCTTGTGAAAAATCAAGTATGGGATTTTACACATCAGGGCCTGGAGCTCGGAAATCCTCCGAGCAGAGGTAATGGCCACTAGGAAGAGCGTCTTCCATGAAAGGAACTTCATGTCTGCTGAGGCCACCGTTCAAAGGGAGGCAAAGTAAGTTTCTAAAGAACAAGTTCAAATCCTAAGGAGGGCAGGAACTCAGATAGGGGTCTCAAGTGAAGAACTCCTCTGAGGAGCGTCTTAGAGACTTCCAGTTGAGCAAACGTCCTATCTGCGAAGGAAACGTGGTAGGCCGAAATGGCCGCCATGTGTACCTTCAGAGACGAGTGACTAAGACCTAGGTCGAAGAGATGGCGCAGGTACTCCAGCAGTCACCCAACTGAGCAGGAGAAAGGCTCAAAGCTTTTTGAAGCGGCCCACATTGAGAACAGTTTCCACTTCATGGCGTAAGTAGACCTAGTGGAGGGTTTCCTAGCCTCCTCCAAGATCTCAGCCACCTGGGGAGAAACCCCAAAACGGGCTTGAGCTATGTCTGCAGGAGCCACGCATGTAGTTGAAGGAATTTGAGACCTGGATGGACCAGGGTCCCCTGATCCTGGGTCAACAGAATTCATGACAGCAGAAGAGGAGGTTCCTCTGAGTATTGCTGCAGAAGAGAGAACCAAACTTGCCTGGGCCAGAAAGGAGCGATCAGAATCATTCGTTCCCCTTCTGAGCAGAGTTTTTGCAAGACACGCGGGATCAGAGGAATCGGGGGGAAGGCATAGATGAATCTGTCCTTCCAATCTAGAGACAGAGCGTCTCTCCAGAAAATGCCTCGCTCTTGAACAAGCGAGCAAAAGTCGGGAAGTTTTGTGTTTAGAGGTCAAGCGAACAGGTCCACCTGAGGTGTTCCCCAACGTAGAAAGATATCATCTAAGACCCCCTGATCCAGTTCCCACTCATGAGCTTGAGCAGACGAGTGACTTAGTTTGTCTGCTAAGGAGTTCTCGACCCCGGAACATGGATTGCCATGAGGTGAAGGTCGTGTAGTGCTGCCCAATCCCAGACTCTCATCGCTTCCCTGCAAAGAGGGTAGGACAGAGTCCCGTCCTGTTTGTTGATGTACCATACCACACACATATTGTCCGTCTGGACGGCTAGGTGGCCTGGAAGAAGATGCAGGTGGAGAGCCTGGACAGCATAGAGCACTGCCCGAAGCCCGAGCACACTGATGTGCAAAGATTGTTCGAGCTTGGACCAAGAGCCCTGGGTACGATGTGGACCGAGATGGGCTCCCCAACCTTCGCCCGAGGCATCTGTGGTCAGAGTCTGAGAGGGAGGAGGAAGGAAGAATGGAACTCCTCGAAGAAGGTTCTCTCGAACCATCCACCACTGCAAGTCTCGAATCATGGGAGAGGAGACTAGGACCAATTGGTCCAAGTCATCTACCAACTGATCCCATTGAGAGCGAAGCGTCCACTGAGAGACCCTCATGTGGGCCGAGCTCGAGGGACTGTCGGGATAGTAGCCGCCATAAGCCCGATGAGGCGAAGAACTGACCTTGCACTGACCCGCCTGCCGCCGGACAACAGGCTTATCTGAGTCTGGAGTTTGGTCGCCCTGTCCGGTGGCAGGAAGGCCCTGCCTAGGGTCGTGTCCAGTATCGCCCCAATAAACTGAAGCCTCTGGGATGGGATCAAGTGAGACATGGAATGGCTGATGGTAATACCCAGACAGGCAAACACCTGCTGGGTGAGGGAGAGGCAGTGCAGGAGTTCCTCCCTGGACGAGGCCACCAGCAGCCAATCGTCCAGGTACGGGAAAACCTGTACCTCCCCGGGTACGCAGGTAGGCCGCCACCACCGCAAGGCATTTGGTAAATACTCAAGGGGCCGAGGAGAGGCCAAATGGAAGTGCCTTGAACTGGTAGTGGTCCCCTGGAAAGCAAAGCGGAGATATCTGCGGTGAGACGGGCAGATACATATGTGCAGGGAAGCGTCCTGCATATCCAGGCGCTAGTAGCCACTGGCCTAGCGGAGGAGGGGCAGAAGGCTCTGCAGTGAGAGCATCCTGAACCTCTTGCACTCCACGAAAATGTTCAGGGAATTGAGATCTAGAATAGGACTTACATCTCCTGACTTCTTCAGGACCAGGAAGAAGTGAGAATAGTAACCCGTTCCTTGCAGAGAGAGAGGGACAGGTTCTATTGCTTCTTTCAGCAAAAGTGCTGAAATTTCTTCCTGGACCAGAAGATGATGTTCCCGAGAGTACGACGACCTTGGGGGAGGGTGACGAGGTGGTTTCTGCAGAAACTCTATTGAGTGTCCTTCTGCGATTAGCTGGAGCACCCATGAATCTGATGCTATCCTCTCCCAGCCCGGAAGGTGGAGGTAAAACCTCCCTCCCTCCCTCCTACCAGTTCCTCCAGCAAGCCCAGAGGTAGTGGGAGAGGGAAGGAGTCAGGTGGTGTGGGGCAGCGCCGCAGCTGAAGCTCCCGCTGCTTTTTTGGGCAGAGGGGGCTTGGCAGCTGGGGGGCCCCCCCAACGTTTAGTGGCCCTCTTTCCCTGTGGTCTCGCTTTGGCCCGATTTCGTCTGCAAAAGGGATGGCGCTGCGTTTGATGGGGATGATACATAGAGTCCACAGACTTCAGTGCCGTCCCCTTCTTCTGCAGGTCGGTGATGATGTCCTTGACATCACCCCCGAACAGCACCGAACCCCAGAAAGGCACTTCCTGGATAGCGGACTGCACTTCCGGGACCAACCCTGACACTCCGAGCCAAGCGTGATGCCGTAGACCTACAGCGAAAGCTGAGCTCCTACCAGCAGCATCCACTGCATTGTAGGTCGCACAAAGAATGTGCGACTGGCCTTGGCGGCGGGCATGCAGGCGGGACAAGGTCAGCCACTTCCTGCTTGACCTGAGAGTCCGGAAGGGGTCAATTCGATTCCACCTCACTAGAATAGCCTTCTGATAATCCCCACGAGCGACTAATAAGGCCTTTGTTAGTCACCGGTGCCCTCGTTAATCACAACATAATCACTGTAGCATTACAAAACGTTTTATAGGTACCCCAAGACTATAATGTAAGCGTGTCCCAGCGCCCTCCCACCATCACGTCATAAACTTGGCTGAGTGTGGGCCGGCGCGGGGGTGGATCTGAAGTCCGGGAAGTAAAAGTATCCTGGTGAAGATAAAATTATGAGTGAAACTGCGGCAAAACTACATAACATTTATGAGGCACATAGGAATAGAATGCATTCTTAGGAGGTAAGGCACCGATGTATGTGGTGTATATGCCTATCTATTTAACTTGGTGAATCTCTTCAAAGAATTAACTACTACAAAATGTTCTGGAATTACAAAATATTCTTTGGAAATGCGAATTATACTTCATAACCTTAGAGATTACAACTATCTTGTGATGCCCTTTAGGCTTTTCGGGAATCTGCTTGTACTTTACACAATACTGTATATTTCTATTAAACAAAGAGCTGTTTAAATGCCATGTGTGGTCTTACCGTTTCTCTTATTAAACTTCTTGTATTTATTTGCCCCTTAAGCTGTATGCAAGTTTGAGACAGTAGAGTATGCTTTTATAAGGGGATATAATTAAGGTCTATTTACAATTTTAGATCTTTAGAAATGTTTATTATGCTTCCTTCCAGACCTTATCCTCTCTAATAATTTCAAACATAAGAATACCGTTTTCCAAGACAAAAACTTCAAATCACAAGAGTCTCAACAGTTCAAAACAGGAACTCAACAATTTCCATAAAACTAAGTTAAGGTCTCAAGCTGGCACTGGGTCCTGATGAGAGGGATACAAAAGATTTAACCCCCCTACAGTAACCTCTAGAAAATAAGTGCCGAGGCCATTTAAGAAGTCCCTTCTCTTAACCTGTACATCAAAATGGCTAGCAGATACACCTTCTAGAAAATTTTCAGTCCTGAAGAAACCAATGACAGCAGCATACAAGTCTAGTACCCTGACAACCGGGCAAGTGACTGGGGAAACTTCAAGCTTGCTGCACAAAATGGAAATCTTATCCATTTGAAAGCAAACTTATTTTCCCCATGGCAGCAGGTTTTCTAGAAACCATCAATACATCCAGGACTTCTCACAGTTCTAGGTCAAGAAATCCTATCCTTTCTGCAGCCATGTCTTCAAGCGCTATGACTGGATGTCCAGATGGGCTATTCTCCACTTGAACTTAGTGAGAAGATACTGCCAGAGGGGAACAGGGATGGGCTTGCAGATGCTTAGGTGAAGGAGGTCTGAGTACGAGACTTGCCAAGCCTAATCCAGAGCTATAAGAATCTTCTAGGATCACTCAAGGCAAACCCTGAGGATGACCTTCAGATAGATGAGAGGAAGCCATATAGTACATTATAAGTCTAACTAATTATTCATGAGGCAAACACATGCTCTGACTGGCCGCTGTACCGGGCATTAATCCCTCAGACATGTCAGGTACAGCTCAGCACGGCATACACGTTTGTAAAAATTTAACAAACTGTGGTGAGACTTAAATTTGCAATAATGATCTGGAAGAAAAAAATTACTCACCTCAGTAATGTTGTTTCTTCCCAGTGATACTCAGGTAGTCATAACTTTTGCAGTGACCCTTTTAACCAGAACTGCCTGGAGAGAATTTGGAAGATATGCAAATGATGGCATCTTTGCAGGTACCACTTTTCAAATGCTGCCTTTAACTAACTGCCTTAGTTCTAAACCTATCAGATTTCCTAAAAGCCTGGAAAGACAGGCCTCAAAGGACTAAACATATATAGATTAATAATAGTAATGATGATGATAATGGTAACAACACCCTTAACACCCCAAAAACGGGAGACCTCCAACTGGAGGCCGTAACATATAACATTACCCCTGAATGTCAGAATCAGCTAAAAAGGGGGGAAAAACAACGATTGTGAACACAATTTATAAACCATAGTGCCAGATTGTGGCACCTATACCACTGAATACACAGTGTTTTTAGGAGTGCAGAGGCTACTGGTTCTAGAAGGGGAGGCAGGGTGGGGAGTTCTGAATACTGGAGTATCACTGGGAAGAAACAACATTACTATGGTGAGTAATTTTTTTTATTTTAACCCCAGTAATACTCAGGTATTCATAACTTCTGTAGACTAAGAAGCAGTACTTTGGAGGTGGGCACAGAACCTACTTTGGAAACAGACTCTGCAGGACTGCTGTGCCAAACCTGGCATCTCCCTGGACTGACTGTTCGGACTGTAATGCTTTGTAAAGGTGCGTACTGTTTTCCAGGTAGCTGCTTTACAGATATCCACCAGAGGAACATCCCTAGAAGCTGCCATGGTAGCAGCTGTGCTCCTTGTGGAATGGGCCCTCAATCTTGTTGGAGGCTCCTTCCCAGCCTTAGTGTAACAAAACTGGCTACACTGTACTATCCAGCGAGAAATGGACCTTTTAGATGCTGGGTTACCCTTTCCGACATCCCCATGAGTCAAGAACAGCCATTTTCCGTCCTGTCTATGGTCCTTAGTGGCTGTCATGTAGTAGCTGAGAGCTCTCTTGACAATCAGACTGTGGAGTCTCCTTTCACCAGAAGTAGAGTTCTCGGTGAAAAAGACAGGTAGGGTAATGGTTTGGTTCAAGTGAAAATCAGAAACTATAGGGAGAAATTTCCTGTTCATTCTAAGGACCACTTTGTCCTTGTGGAAGGAAATGTAGTCCTGTTCAATACAGAGAGCCTGGAGTTCACTGATCCTTCTGGCAGAAGTCATTACCAATAGGAAAACGGCTTTCCATGTGACATACTTTAGATGAGCTAAGGACATGGGCTCAAAAGGGGCCCCCATGAGCTTGGCTATACACATACTGAGATCCCATGCTGGCATTGGTTCCCTATGGGGGGGGGGGGTGCAAGTGGGCAAGGCCCTTAAAGAACCTTTTGAAGATAGGATCTGAGGCAAGAGAAACACTTTGTCTGGCTGAAATGTAAGCAGATGCTGCAGCTAGGTCGACATTCAGGGTACTGGGCTGTAAGCCCAGTGATTGTAAATAGGTGAGATAATCCAGCACAGCTGGGACCCCAGCCTGTGTTGGCACCACTTCTTGGATAGAACACCAAATAGAAAACCTTTTCCATTTTGCAGCATAGGTTTTCTTGGTGGAGGGCTTCCTGCAACCCCTCAAAATGTCCAGGACATTTTCAGAAAGATTTAAGCCTGCATAGTCTAGGTCCTGAACAGCCAGGCCTTGAGCCTGAAGGACCCGAGATTTGGATACAGGAGCCTCTCCTGATTGGAGGTTAGCAAGTTGCGACTCCGAGGAAGGTGTATTGGCTTGGCCACAGATATGGAGAGCAGCAGAGAGTACCATGGCTGCCTGGGCCAGTCTGGTGCTATCAAGACCATTGATGCTGAATGCGATCTGAGCTTGAGCAGTATTCTGTACACCAGAGGTAAGGAAGGAAACGTATACAGGTGCCTCTCTGACCAGTTCGGTGCCAGTGCGTCCAAGGGGATTGTTCCCTGAACTGAAGGTCTGCAACAATATTGTGTCAGATGGTGGTTCTGGTGGGATGTGAACAAGTCTACCTCTGGTGTGCCCCACCTCCTGAAAAGCACTTGCACCACCTGACTGATGGGCCTGGCTGATTCGGCTCAGCGTGTCTACCAAGGTATTGCCCTTGTCAGGCAGATGAATGGCCTGTAGAGAAACTCCTAAGGAGTATACCAGAATCCATATTTTCATGGTTTCTGTGCAGACAGGGCTTGACCTTGTCCCTCCCTGCTTGTTTATGTAGTACATTGTGGTGGTATTGTCTGTTCTGATCTGTAGCACCTTTCCTTGCAGTGGTATGAAGGCCTTTAATGCCACCAACACCGCTCTGAGTTCCAGCAGATTTATGTGCAGTAGTGACTCTGCACTTGACCATGTGCCTTGGGTGGTGTGATCTCCCAGATGGGCACCCCACCCCAGCAGTGATGCATCTGTTGTGAGAACAACTGATGGGGACTCCTGTTGAAAGGGAACCCGTTGCCTTAGGTTGGTTTCCTCCTTCCACCATTGGAGGGCCTGTAACAAAGTTTTGGTTACTGGAATTAGTTTTGAGAGAGGATCCCTTCTCTGACACCAGTGTGCCCTGAGGTGAAACTGTATGTTCCTCATCTGGAATCTGGATCCCACTACTGTGCCCATGGCAGCTGCCATGTGGCCCAGTAGCTGAAGAAACTTTCTTGCAGTTTTAGGTTTGTTCAGGCTGAATGAACCTAGCCAAAGAATACTCCTTGCACTGTCCAGAGGCAGGTAGACCCTGCCTTGCGGAGTATTTAGCTCAGCTCCTATGAACTGCTGTGCCTGAGCAAGCTGAAGGACCAACTTTTTTTGATTTATCAGGAACCCTAGAGACTTCAGGAGCTCCTGGGTGAGTGGCAGGTGCTCCCTCACTTGCTGGGGTGATTTTCCCACCACCAGCCAGTCGTCTAGGTACAGGACTGTGACCCCTGGTCTTCAAAGGTGTGCCACGACTACTGCCAAGCACTTTGTGAACACCCTTGGTGCTAAAGTGAGACTGAATGGCATGGTTGAGAACTGATAATGACCTGAAGGGAGTCTGAACCGGAGGTATTTTCTGTGAGACTCCCTTATGGGGATGTGGAAATGTGCATCTTTTAGTACCAGTGAGGACAACCAGTCTCCTTTTTGGAGTGTTGGCAGAATCAGTGCCAGGGTTACCATTTTGAATTTTGGTTTTGTTAAATGCCTGTCTCAGACCCTGAGGTCTAGGATGGGCTTCCATTCCCCATTTTTCTTTTTGGTGAGGAAGTACCTTGAGTAAAATCCCTTTCGATGCACTGGCACTGGTTCCACTGCCTGTAACAGTAGCAGGTTTTGAATCTCTGATTCCAGGAGTTTTCTTTCTGCTTATGTGGATGGCCTGAAAACTCTGGTTCTTAAAGGTGGAAGGGATCTGAAGCTTAGAGACAGTCCTTGACTCACTACTTCCAGGACCCACTTGTCTGTGGTGATTGCCTGCCAAGCCTGAAAGTAGTGAGCCAGTCTGTCTTCTACAGGCAGTAGGGAGGCAGCCTGTACAGACACGTCAGGGTGCCTGTTTTGCTTGAGGCTGGGCCTGGAAGCCACGCCTGGAGCCTCTTCTGTCCCTGCCCCTGAAGTACCCCTGCCTTGGGTACTGTTAATACTGAGGTGTAGCCATGGCCTGGAAAAAAACCTGCTTTGGAATGAGCTATCCATGCCTCCCCTTCCGTAAGGTCTGGTGGACAGGGAAGCTTTTTCCTTGGTAGAATTGCTTCTGTAGGTGGCTTTGTATTCGTCCATCTTTTTCATGTAAGCCTCTGTCTTTTCTCCAGAGAAGGAGTTTTCCTCCAGTGGAAAATCCATAGCCTTGGTTTGTGTATCTTGGGTAAGGTTTGTGGCTCTCAGCCAGGCAAACCTCCTCTGTGCCACAGTGTTTGCCATCCACCTGGCAGCAGTGTCATTAGAGTCAGTAGCCATTTGAAATTGGTATTTGGCTGCTTCCAAACCAAACTTGGCTGTTTCGGCTAGGTCAGCTGAAAGGGGGGGGCCTGGGCCTTGTCTGCCATAGCAAGAACAGACTGCCAAAGAGGCTTTTGATATTGAGCATCATAGGCTTGGAAATTAGCCTGTCTGATGGCCAAGGAAGCTGATAAGTAGCCTTTATTGGCCATGCTTTTGATTGTTCTAGAATCCTTGTCCAGAGGATGAGATGCTAGGGGTACCTTTGCCTTGCCACAGCCTGCCACTTGTACCACTCTTTGGTGGTCAGGGTGCGAGAATAAAAATTCAGCGCCCTCCCTTTCAAGCTGATATTTTTTATCAAGCCTTTTGTCAAGAGGGGGAACAGAATTGGGAGTTTGTAAAATCCTCAAAGCATCTTTCTTAAGGAATTTGTTTACAGGGAGGAGAAGCTTTCTGGTGGGTGTCAGCCCCATCATTTCTAAATATTCAGCTTCCTCCTCATCCTCAATCACTTCACTAGTGGTGATGTATAAAGCATCCACCATTCCTCTCACAAATGTGAAGTGTGAAGAATAATCCTCTGATGCTCCGGGGGGAGAGCTGAACTCCTGTTCAGGGAAAAACCCCACGTTCAACAGGCTCCCCTTCCTCCACTACATCATAATCACCATATTCTTCCTCCTCATAGTAGGAAGATTGAGCAGAGGACCTAGTATGCTTGGGCAGGAGTCTGCTGCTGAAGAGCAGTCAGCCCCGTAAAGCCTGAATGACCTTACAGGCCTGTGCAATCTCTTCAGGAGTTGGCAGGTTTATTGCAGGCACAGAAGTCCCCAAATGCTGCACAGCAGGGGGTTCTGTGTGCTTGATTTTCTTTGATTTCTTTGAGGGAACCGGGGAGTCAACCGGTTCAGCAAGCTTGTATACCTGTATCGGGGTAGCAGTTGTGGTTTCACTCACAGTAGGGTGTCGGCTGATCAGAGCTCGAGGGAGCCTTAGGTGGTGGAAATTTTCTTTAGCCTTTCAAGGCGTTTTTCAATAGCTTGCTCAGGAAACGTTTTGCATATTTCACAATCTGCCTTTAGATGATTACAGCCAAGGCAGACGACACTTAAAGAATGTTTGTCTGCCATGGAAAAAATTTCCCACACTCAGTACATGGTTTGAAACCAGGTTCACAGTTTTTTCTTTTCGGTTTTTCTGACATTCTTAGTGTAACCCCAAAAAGATGGAACCGCTAAATAATGTTTAAGATTTAAAGTTTGTTTAGCGGTTGCGGTCGGTTCCCGAACCAATGAAGAACTGATAGGAACCGGAAGCAGAGGTAAAAATGAACCAAGGTTATCGGTTTAGGAACAGGTATTAGCAGTTCCTAAAACAAGTTAAATTTAATAAAATAAAACAAAACTAATGGCGTTTTTAGTCAGAAAACTCCGATAACTATAAAATAAACCTCATCTCCCAACCGGTTATACTGAACCAGGAGAAACTGAGAAAACTTACAATTTAACTATAAAAACTACAGTTTAGTTTAAAATTATAAAAAATGAAAGGTAAAGAATACTTACGTATTTTTTATAAGTTTGTTGCGTCAGGACGATAAGATGAGGAGAGGCTCTCCGAGCGTCTAGTCTTGACAGGTGGAGAGAGAAATCTGATAGGTTTAGAACTAAGGCAGTTAGTTGAAGGCAGCATTTGAAAAGTGAAAAGCGCAAAGATTCCATCATTTGCATATGCTCCAAATTCTCTCTGGGAAATTCTGTCTTAAAGAGTCACTGCTGAAGTTATGAATACCTGAGCATAACTGGGGTAAGAAGCCTGTCATTTCCTGGAGATTAATGACTGGTTGAAGGGGGTTTGCCCTTGGCTGTGCCTCAGACATCTTTTCCCCTAGCTGGTCATTAATCCCAGGAGATGACTGGCTGTTGAGTCACTATTCCTTAAATAACCTTTCCCATTTCAGTGAGTGCTTAACCCATATCATCTTTCTGAAGGCAGTGTGCAGAATAGGGAAGCGGTCTTTTCTCCAAGGAAGCAAACAGATCTATCTGAGGAGTTCCTCTCTCCTCGAAGATACTGCTCAGGACCTCATTGTTCAGCAATCAGTCATAAGTGACAGTCTCTATGCAGCTGAGACTGTCTGCTAGACAGTTCAGCTCACCCCATAGATGAACTGAAAGCAGGTGAATGCAAAAGGAGGATATCCTCCAAGGCTCAGGGCTTTATGACACAGTCTAGATGACCTGGCACTCCCTTGCCAGTTCAAGCAAAATGCAGTAGTGGCGTTATCTGTCTTTACCTAAACTGTCTGACCTACCACTTGCAGAATGAATGCCTGAAGGGCCTGGTGAAATCACCCAAAGCTAAAGGGCCTTTATGTGCAGGGAGAGTTCCTTTGTTTTCCTGTAGGAAATTTGTAAATGTTTTGGCTTTTGTTCCCTGACCATGTGCGTCCCAGCATCACATGCGGATGTAGAGGCACACGCACACCACGCACTATGGGATGCCCCACCCTACTTGTTGCGCCGTTACCACCTGCTCCTGTCACTGGACCTCCATCCGGTGATGGCGGGACTACGGGCAGGCAACCTCCCCCCCCAGGAGAAGAGAGGAGAGCCAATGCTCAATCCTGCTCCCACCCCCTTGTGCCGGCCCTGACGACTTGAGGTCACTGCCGAACCCAAGTCATCGGCGTAGCATGAGGTAAGACGTTCAGCACCTCAGCACCACCGGGCTGGCAGGGAGAATTCCTTTGAAGACCAAGCTCCTTGCATCACATCCTGACAGAGATGGGCTCCCCAACCGGTCAGTGAGGTGTCTGTGGTCAGGCGGACAGGTACCTGCCACCAGGACAGTGCTTCCAACAACTTTGGGGTTACCTCTACTTTATGATCTACACTATGTTATCACTTCTCTGAAACCACTGTTTCATATAAATGTGGCTGAAGCCATCTGGCCAAAGAGTCAAGAGTTCTCCTCAGGCCATGCTCTGCTGACCCACTGAATGGACTGGAGAAAGATCAACAGGTATCAGGCTCAGTCTAGGGCAACAGTTCCCAAACTTTGTCATAGTTAGCCTCACCTAAGCCATGGAAAAAGATGTTGAGCCTCCCCCAAAATACTGAAATATTTTTGGGCCTCCCCATAGAAAAATGGCCTATTTTTCACAGTACATCAGGAATAAATTGAAACCTCTTTGCATAGCTGGCTTTCATGTTATTATGCTTATTGTAACCCCCCCCCCCCCAAACAGGACAACTTACTTACTCCAATATTTTGACTCTCAAACCATTGTTATCCATTACTGCCATACCTTCATGGGTCAGACTGCTTTTTCTGTTTCCCCTCTTACTGGAATAACCTTCCTGCCGACCTCTGCCTCTCCCTCTCTCACCCTGCTCTTAAGCAACTTCCCCAGGATCACTTTGCTCCCTCCTGCTCTTATTCTTAGTACCTGTATGGTTAACTCTTGTATTTAGACAGTTCTGCTACCAGTCTAACTAATCAATTGTTCCTCGCACTGTTAGTTTATTGTTCTTAATTTGTTTGCACTTTTATTCGTTTTGTATTGCTAAAGTGTTTTACAGTTACATTTTGAATTATATTTTCTCACTACCCTTCCCTGGGCACACCTGAAATAAGCCATGGCTCAGTGTACAGTACCTTCCCTGGTCACCGACTTGTGAATAAATACATAAATGCACCTACTGTTATCCTCTTTCAGTTTGCGTTATCACTTCACAAAAAATCTATAAAGTTCAAAACTTGAAATATAACACTTTTTCAAGACTTGCTTGAGCCTCCCCTAGAACAGGTTGGGGCCTCCCCAGGGAGGCTGGCCTCACCATTTGAAAACCCCTGGTCTAGGGGCACTATGGCCTTGGCTAGGGTTGAATCGTGGTTCAGCACCAGTAAACATGATGCTCTAAGATTGGGCCAGTATAGAGTTTTCTAGATTCAGGTGGAATCCAAGCTGCTGAAATGTTAATTACTATGAGGTGTAAGGCCTTCACAGCTGCCTGTGTCATACTGGCTTCGATTAGCTATCCATCCAGATATGCATTAACTGCCATCTCTTGTCTGCAGAGGTATGCTGTCAACACAGACAGAAATCTAGTGAAAACCCTGGGAGCAAGTGATTTATAGACTCTTAATCTAACCCCCGGTCATACCTTATTGCTTGTCACTTTGTGTATGAACTGTATCTTTCTTACCTCCTTGCCATCTACACTGCGATTCAACAATTGGGGGTGGGGTGGGGGTGGGGGCTGCTGTCAGACAACAGCAGGCAGGCAATCAGTATAAAGTGGCAATGGTAACATACTAAATGTGCACATTTTTGTTTTCTAAAATGACACATTGGCCCCTTACAGGGGCTCCTGATAACCCGCTGTTCGGCTCCAACAACCAGCATGCCCCTGCTTTTGTTTTGAGGTAATATCTTCACCAGTTTAGTTTTGTCTACACTGTCTGTCATAAACTGGGTTAATTTTCCAGATTTTGTAAAAGAGGGGTGAATAATATTTGAGAAAATTCTGAGCCCTTAAAGTTATTATCAACTTTAAAAGCTGCATTACATCGTAATTTTAAATATATCAACCTAAAGAGACTAAAATAAAGTCTTACTACACTGCATTAAGCATTTATTTTATTTAACTTACGTGGTAGGCTGTTTAATGATTCTGAAGACCTCTTCTGAGAATCAGGTGGATTATTAAACATATCAACTAATGGACTGGTAATGGCTCTTGCATTAGGAGCTGGGGGTGGTCTGGTGTTTTGTACTGTAGACTCATAAACTGAGCTGTTTATCTAAAAAAAGAACACAGGTTATTACTGGAAAAGTAATGTTAACGTGGTGGCAAAAAATCCAAGATTATGATTCACTTACTTATAAAATTCAGCTGGTCCAGTGGAGTGGAGGGCAAAGGCGCTGGGCACTTTACCTGCTGCCATGCTGGCGACCAGGTTCGGAAGTGAACTTGGGTTGCCAGGAGCCAGCCAGGGTGAGAGAGTATGAAGTGTCAGAGGGACTTCTTTCCTGGGGGGGGGGGAGGCTTGCTGACCCAGCCTCTGACTGCTACCAGGCTGAGGCCTGGCGGTAATGCAGGTGCCAGTGGGATACAGTTACATGATGCACGTGTGCTTCCACATGCACGCATTCACTCTCAGTGGGACGGGAGAGAGAAAACAGAAAACAGTAGTAAGGAGAGAAAGGAAATAGTCTTTGGATGGCATCTTCATCACCCAGCACACAGTACAGAATCCTGAGGTTGAAGTCCTCCCTGGTATACAGCAGTTACTCAACATTTAAAGAAAGTAGATAAAATTATTGTCTACTATGTACTGCAAATTGTTTCCTGTTGTTGCTCTGTACCCTCCCGGGTCGTGCCTGAAAATTGTCATTGCTACGGCTAGTGCGTCTACCCGGTAAACAAAAAACTAAATAAAATAAATAACATCAATGAAAAACACCAATGTAGTGGAGTGTTGTTCTGTACAGAATTCCATCCCTTTCAAAATGCAGTTCTACCACAGTTCCAAGGTCATGCAATGCTGTTCTACCCTACTGTGGTAGAACCGCATCATAGAACCTATACAGACTGCACGAGTCAGTTTCATTTTGAAAGCAAAAGAACTCACAAAACACATTTTTCACACAGTACTACACACTATAAAAAATAAAGGATGAGCAACTCTATGCAAAACCAGTGTATTTTGCCACCTCGGGGTTCTGATTCCCATGGACCTCGAGAGCGAAGAGGAATCAGGATCCCTCTGAGGCAGAACACACTGGTTTTGCATAGTTGCCCATCCAGTATTCTCTATATAGTGTATAATGGAATGCTGTAATGCATGAAATTCCATGCCTGGAATATGCTTGTTCTGCTGCAGTAGTGATGTCTTTATGTTGTTCTGCTGCAGTAGTGATGTCACTACTGCAGCAGAACCACTTGGAATCCTGGCACATTGTTGCTTTCCTCTATTTAATTCTGTGGTGACAGTATTCTAGAACCTCTAGAGACTTTTCAAGTCAGTTTCATTATGAAAAAGAGAGAAAAAAAACACAAAGCACAGATTTCACATAGTACTACTATACACTATAAAAACTACAGGATGAGTAACTTTATACAGAACCTGTGTGTTTTGTCACCTCGGGGTTCTGACTCCCATGGGCCTCTCGAGCTTCGCTCTCGAGGTCAGAGTGAATCAGAACCCCTCTGTGGCAGGACACACTGGTTGTGCATAGTTGCCCAACCAGTATTCTCTATTTAACCTTTGCAGCATGTAACAGAATAGAATAGAACAGGATTTTGGAAAAATCCCAGCATGTATGAATGTTTAACAATGCGCAAATCAATTAGTGTGAAGGAGGCTTCCCCTTAAAAGAACAAACTTGAATAGAGGGTTCTGTACTGGGTGCGTGATAACGTAATCCAAAGCATGTATTTCTTTTCTTTCCAGTACTGGCTCTACAAGAATGTACTGAACAGAGCAGAGAAAAACAATGCTAATATCTGATAACTAACTCAACAGTGATGTCTATTTAAGTGAATACATAGAGGATAATGTATGGTCCTCTATCGTTAACAGGTTTGTTAACCGTTGAGAGGTTGCCAGGGTGACCATGTAAACCTCAAGGGCAAAGCTCGAGAGGTTCATGTCACTATGGCAACCTCGAGACATGACACAAACCGGTTAACAAAAGAGGGACCATACATTATATTTTATAGTGTATGGTCCCCATAAATTGGCAAAACAAATGAATGTGTCTGACTTTTGGCACCACCGCGGACGTTCTGGGTCATTTTCTCGCCACTGCGCTACTTTCGGGAAGGCCGTCGGTGCGCGAGATAAAAGGTACACGCATGCGCAGATGGGCTCGGTTTGTAATCCCATCGCTATGACATACTCAAGAGAGGTTTATAACCACTTTATATTATAGCGATGGGATTATCAAGATATCATTTTGCCATTTTTTTGCGGTAATAAGGGCTCACCATACATTACAGCCCAATTTTAAATGACCATATCTATACTCATGTATAAATCGAATTCTTTAGTACCAAAAAAAGGTAACTGAAGAAAGGGGACTCAACTTATATGTGAGACTGACTACTATGTTGTCATCTAAGGGTAGTTTTTTAACTAGTCACAGGAACAAATGTGGCACAACAGTAGTAGTTAAGGGGGAAGTATTGATTGAGACACAAGTTTTGCGCTGCTGATGGGAGCTGTGCGCAATGGTCATGCACATGCACATGAATGCTTTGCTGCTGTGAGTGAGAGGGAAATTTGCAGATGCTGCTGAGTGCTGATTCAGGGGATTTTGATGACTGCTGAAATGCCAGAGTGCTGCTTTTGTGGGTGGGGACTATAAATGTTACATTGCCAATAGGTGCTGCTGATGGTGGGGTGGGGGGTGGGGGGTGGAATATGAATGGCATGCCATGCAATGCCAAAATGTTGCAATGTAAGAGGAAGCTGGTCAATGTGTGATTCAGTGTCAGTGCAATGTCAGTCCTCAATAGGGAAACTACAAACACCCTATCAGGGGTAAGGGTAAAAAAGCATTTCCAGGTAACACAAGGAGAGTAGGAATTGGGAATGCTGGAAGTTGTGTAATGCAGTCGCTGCAGGGTGGCAGCTTTCAGAGAGACCTTCTGGAGACTGCAGTGCTGTCCTGTCTGCACACACATCTCTGGGTTGAGGGAGGAAGTTGCCAGACTCCGGGACGAGCTGGCTAGGATTCAGAGGACCTCTTCCCCCACCTAAGGGCCATCAAGTCTGCCACTGTTACTTCACAGGATGCCAGGGAGGAGGACCAGCTGAACTATGGTGGGCTCTGGAAGGGTGAGGGTGGGGGGTCAGAGGCACATTCCTCAACCAGTACCTCTCGCAGTTCCTACACTATTTTCTGGTGGGCAGACTACCAGGAGGAGGCACGCAAGGTAGTGATTAGTGAAGATATGAGGGTCCTCCACAGTGGAGATCCCAAGAAGGGTAATAGAAGACCCCAGAGGAGGAAGAAGCAACTTTGGTGGGGACTCAATTGTGAAGGGAACAGATCTGGAAATAGGAGTGGGGGAGGAGGTTGGGTGCATAAGCAGCGCCATGGGCGGAGAGATGGGAAGCAGATCCTGAAGATCATTAGGGTAGTAGGACGGGAGGGACAGCTGGAAGGCACTGTCCACATGGGGACAAATAACCTGGACAGGGAAGGGGTCTGGGACAGTGCATGGGGAGTTTAGGTAGCTGTGAACAGGTCTTAGACAGGTAGCGCACTCAGTGGCTTTCACTGAGGTGCTGCCCATCTATGACAGGGGGAGGAGAGAGATCTCCACATCAGGAGCTTCAACTCATGGTTGAAGGAATGCTGCAGAGAGGATGGGTTTGGCTACACCGGGGACCCACCTGAGGGGATAAGGGCATATACAGGAGTGATGGCTTGCATCCATCCAAGAGGGAATATCAGTCCTTGGTGAATGGTCTAAATGTTACTTGATGAAAATTTAAACCAGCCAAGGGGCGTGCGGAAGAAACTGGGGAGGCAGAAACTGCCACCCCACAGGCTGAAGTAGAGAGTAGGGAGAATCTGAAGGGAGAGGAATACCCCAGACTATAAAATAATAAAGGAAGTAGGGTGGTAGAAATAAAGGGGGAGAGGGAATAGGAGCACTAAAATGAGAGGAGAGGGGGAGGAGGAGGATGGACAGAACGGAAAAAAGGGAGGTAACAAGCAGAGTGGTAAAGGACAGATATGTAAGAACTTACCATAACAGTAGATCTTCGAGGGGATCTCATCATCAGGTCACACAGCAAAAACTTCACTGTTGGTGAAGCAGGATCCACACGGAAGATTTTCAGCAGTACAACTGGGGCCATCGATGCCCGTAGACGTCATCAACCTTATAAAAGTGTGAATGGCCCTGCTCCTTCCTCAGTTCTTTCCCCCAGAGACAAAGGGATAGCTCTAGCCATGGGGGACCAAGGAGAGAGAGAGAGAGAGAGAGGTGCCCAGGCCTAAATGAAAGGCTGGATACACCAGATAGCCAGTTCTAGTAATGAGCCCAAAGAAGGGGCATGGTGGGAGGGAAAGCAGACCTGATGACTGAGATCCCCTCAAAGATCTACTGTTACGGTAAGTTTTATGTAAGTGATCTGTCTTCTTCGGGGGGGTATCTCAGTCATCAGGTCACACCACAGGAATGAGTCCCAAGCAGTGACAGGATCAAACAGACAGTCTAGGAGGAAGGCCAACCATAAACTTAAGACAGGAGGCCCTACAACACAGCCCTGCCGAAACCTGCACGGGCTCTTGGGGCAATGTTCAGACTGCAGTGCTTGGTGAAAGTATGGACGGTACTCCAGATGGCAGCTGCACAGATGTCAGCAGCTGAGACCTCTCAGAAACAACCCACAGAGGTAGCCATGCCTCTTGTGGAATGAGCTTTAAGAGCTCCAAACAATTCTTTGCCGTACTTGCTGTAGCAGAACACAATGCAATCTGCCAACCATTTGGATAAACACTGCTTAGAAACTAAAGCGCCCTCTTTACCTTGGGTGAAGTAAACCACTGCTTCGACTTTCTACATTCCTTGGTGAGAAGCAGGTAGTACTTCAAAGTTCTGCGCACATCTAACATATGGGGCAGTGCTTCTCCTGGATTGGCACGCTCAGAAAAATAAACAGGAAGGTGGACAGGTTGGTTAAGTGTAAACTCAGAGACCACATTAGGGAGAAACTTAGGATTTGTGTGCAAAGACACCAAGTCTTTGTGAAAAATCAAATAAGGCTCCTCGCACCAGAGGGCCTGAAGCTCTGAAATTCTTTAAGCAGAAGTAATGGCAATTAAAAATAACGCTTTCCATGAGAGAAAGCATAGCTCGCAAGTAGCGGCTGTCGCAAAAGGAGACAGGGTCAACTTCTCCAAAACAAAATTCAAATCCCAAGCCAGGACAGGGGAACGGATTGGTGGTTTCAGATGCAGGATGCTCCTTAAAAAGGTACGGGAGACATCCAGCTGAGCTATTGTGTGGTCACCCACGGGCTCATGAAAGGCCGATATAGCTGAAAAGGCACACCCTGAGGGAGGAGTACTGGAGACCCGAGTCAGACAGAGATCAGGCAGTCCAGGATCTGGCTCACCAGACAGGTGAAAGGGTCCAGATTATGTTTGGCAACCCAGATGGCAAACCGCTTCTACTTCATGGCATATGTGTTTCGTGTGGAAGGCTTCCGGGCGGCCAAAAGGACGTCCATCACTCTGTTGGAGACTCCAAATCTGCTGATTGCTATGTCTGAGAGAGCCAAGCATGCAGATGGAGGAACCTGTGGTTTGGATGGACTAGGGTCCCCCGAGCCTTGGTCAGTATGGTCCTACAAAAGGGGAGAGGGACCAGAGGTTCCTCTGCCAGCTGCTATAGCAAGGGAAACCAAATCTGGTGAGGCCAGAATGGAGCTATCAGAATCATGCTGGCCCCCACCATCTGCAACTTGATGAGCACCCTCCGAATTAGAGGAAATTGAGGGAATGCTTAAAAAAACCTCCCACTCCAGGAGACGGACAACCTGCCTTGCTAGAAGACTCCAGGCCCTGGATCGAGGAAACAATTGTGCAGTTTTGCGTTAAGTGGGGATGCACAAAGGACCAACTCTGGACAACCCCATCTGTCAAATAAGTGTTCTGCGATGGATGAGAGAAGTTCCCACTTGTGCATGCTGGACTGAGTCCGGCTGATGCTGTCCACCAGAGTGTTTAGCACACCTGGGACATGTACCGCAGAGAATGTCAGACTGTGATTTAATGCCCAATACCACACTCTCATGGCTTCCCTACATAGAGGGTACAAATGTGCTCCTCCTTGCTTGTTGATGCAGTACACTACACTGAGACTGTCTGACTGCACCAGCAGCTGACCCGGAGCAAGTTAGTCCTGAATGGACTGCATGGCACACAGCACCAACTGCATCACCAGGACACTGATATGCAGGGAGGCCTTGAGCCGAGGCCAGGAGCCCTGGGTTTGAAAGCAACTCAGGTGAGTGCCCCAGCTGACCTAGAAGCATCCATGGTGAGAATCTGCTGAGGGGAACATATCTGGACTGGGACTCCTTGCACCAAGTTCAAGGGGTCCATCCACTACAGGAACACTTTGAGGACTGGGGAGGAGACAAGCACCAACTGCTCTAACTCATCCGTGTGTTGGTCCCATTGCACTTGGAGAGTCCACTGGAGGATGCGCATGTGGAGTCTGGCCAGTGGAACAGTGATAATACCAGCCGCCATTAGATACAGCAGTCTCAGGTACACCCTGGCAGGAATTAAACGGCTCTGGGCCACCTCCTGAGCCTGGCCTATAAAGCACTCTGCCCTGCTCTGAGGTGGGAAAGCCTTCCCTTGCGCCAAGTCTAGAACCGCCCCTATGTAATGCAGTCTCTGGGACGGTGCCAGAACCGAATTGGGCAGATTGACCATAATGTCCAAGGAGAGGAACTGGGGAGTTCTCTCCAGAGTCCGGAGGAGTTGGTCCCTGGACGGGGTCTTTAGGAGCCAATCGTCCAGGTAGGGGAAGACGTACAGTCCTTCCCTTCTGAGTGCTGTAGCCACAACTGCTAAGCACTTTGTAAAGACCTGCAGAGCAGAGGACAAGCCAAAGGGCAGCATCTTTTATTTTATTTATTGAAATTTCGGATAACACCTTTGAGAACAAGCTCATTTCATAGGTTTCCCATCGAACAATACATATTGGGAAAGTAGGAGACGGAGAACAAACAAAACACGGAATTATACAAGACATTATAAGAGTGTATAACCAGAGAAGTTCCAATACATGAGGCATTGTACAATGTATGGCTATGTGCACAAAACGGGGTAACCAATGCTGGTCGCAAAAGTCCACACAGACCAAAGGCAGGGGAAATAAATACAGTTTTAACTATTGCATCCATAAGAAGCCTTTATTGGGAGATAATATAGATAAAATTTATGAAATTCTATGCTCCTTTCTATAAAAATTTGAATGTCTTCTGTGGAAACTCCTGCTGTAAGATGGCCAGTTTTGTGACATTTGTACCCAAGGCTGCAGTTTGTCATTTAATTTGAATGACAGACTTTGTTGTGCCCCATAAACTGTCTGCACCACTTGTGTTAGTGCTTTTTTAGGTGCTGGCCATTTAGGGCACTCGTCTGACCCTCCCACTCCACACCAGATCCCCCTGAAGTTTGGCTCTTGAACGTAACTGCTCTGGTCCCTTGCAGTTACGTTCAGGCGTCTCATGAAAAATGGGGTTGAAATTTTTTTTTTTTTTTATGTTTTAAGCACTGTGCTCCAGCATTGCCATGTACTGGAGCAACAGTGCTTTCGTTGACCTTCCTTCCGGGTTTTAGAGCCCCACTCTCACCTGTGACCTCTTCATGTCTCGCTCCTGGCTGTTCATCACAAGACGCCGCGATTCTGTTTGCAGGCGAACGGAAGTGGTGACGCTGTTCATGGTGGGTTGGCTGGGGTTTAATCAGGCTGTGTCTCAAACAGTTAGTCCCTTACCAGCATCAGGAGCTGAGAAGGAATGCTTTCTGTCCCAAGAGATACGCGACGAGGCGCCACGAGATCCATCAGATCCTCCAGGTAAGGGCCATTGCTTGCAGAGGGGTTGGGTCTGCCTGGGGAGTTCGGAGCAGTTTTGCCATGGTGTGGGGGACAAATAGCTTTCTACTATCGACTGTTGCGTCTGCCTGGGGAGCCTGTTTGGTGTGCACTGGAGTCCATGGTGTGGGAGTTTATTTTGCCACTATTTTGGATGCTGAAAGCAGACTTTTAGGGACCCACAACCTGAACGTGAATGCAGCATCTACCAAACAGGTAACCTGAAATTTTTATGTGTGGACTGACTGACTTTCTAGGTAATGGATAACAGGTTTGCTTTGTTCCTGCTGCATGGTGCTTTTCAGAGGGTGAAATGGTGTTTCTTTGGATTGCAAGGGGTTTAAAAGAGACATGCTGCATTCTTGGGGTTGGGGGGACTAACCTGGTCTGGGCCTTCCGAATGAGTGAGGCCTAATTTAAACATAGAAACATAGAATTTGACGGCAGATAAGGACCGCTTGGCCCACCCAGTCTGCCCATTTCCCTACCTACTGGATAAGCTGCAGATCCTAGTTAACCAGCAGCCTACTTCTTCCTACCCCCACCCCCTAGAATGGCCTTATGACTGTCCCATGCATGCTTGAATTCCACCACTGTTTTTGACTCCACAACCTCCTCCGGAAGGTCCCAATATCACGATCTGTCTTTGCTTCAAATATTGGACTTAAACCCCAACCACTGCCTGTGGCATCAGTCGTGTTCTCCCTTCGAACAGTCCTTCCCTCCCTAGGCCAGCATGTACAACCCTCTCCTATCTCGGCTGACCTTCCCTCCCCACTCCCTATACCCCTTCCCTTTCCCACCCCACTTGCCAGGCCATGCCTACAGTACTTATCAAAGGACTCTTACATCTCAATCTTCTTCGCACTTTGACGCTAGAGGAACTGCCACTCTTGCTCACTACGACTCCTCCAATGATGTTTATTGTAAACTTCAAACTCAGAGTCATTACCCCTACAGAAGTGAAAGTCTACCTGTCCAAAGCCCTCCAGAGCGCCAATTACTACAAAGACGCCTTCGATATGCGTATCCTATACCTTTGCACTAGACTCAGTTATCTCCCTACCTACGGACCTTCTAAATCTGTCCCTGCGCCTGGGCCAGTTCCCAACCTCATGGAAAACGGCAGTGATAACATCAGTACTGAAATGTGGCGACAGCTCCCTTCCAAACTACTACCGGCCCATCTCGATTCTCCCCCCACTCTCTAAAGCCCTTGAAAAGATCATGGCCAATCAGCTCACTGACTACCTCCTAGCACACAACCTCTTATGTAGGGAGCAGCACGGTTTCAGAGCTGGTCATAGCACTACGACAGCCCTCACAGAATTTGCTAACTCCCTGCACTCCACGCTTGACAAAGGGCACCTTGCAGGGGCCGTGTTTATAAACCTCTCAAAGGCCTTCAACACGGATTTGTTGTTGAATCAGAAAGCAGCTTGTTTTTTTTTTTGTCGGTCTGGGTGCGCAAGTGCTGTATTGTGTGGGCCAGTGTTTGGAAGCCTGCTGAGGTGTGTAGACCTCGATCGGACTATTTGGAAACCTAAAGGAGTCATTTTTGGGTTCCGAATGGTCGAAGCGAGGTTTCCAAACTCTGGCCCACACAATGTTGCATTAGAGGGTGGGGGTAACATGCCGCATGGTCTGTGTTTGGAAAACTGCTGTGGTGCTGCGTGGCCTCGATCGGACTATTTGGAAACAAAGGTGACTACTTTAGTCCGATCGAGGCCTACGCACTACAGCAGGCTTCCAAACACTGGCCCAGACCATGCGGCATGACGATTTTTTCTGGGTGTGGGGGCCTCTGTCTGCAATGTTTGAAATGTGATTAATAATTTGTTGCATTGGAATTTGACTGAGGATGCTGCACTGTGATTTTTTTGGGGGTGGGGAGGGGGCCTAACATCCCACATGGTCTGGGCCTGTGTTTGGAAGCCTGCTGTGGTGTGTAGGCCTCGATCGGACTATTTGGAAACCAAAGGTGACTCCTTTTAGTCAGATCGAGGCCTGCGCACCACAGCAGGCTTCCAAACACTGGACCAATTTGTTTGCAGGCGGATGGAAGCGGGCCTCCATTTTGTTTGTAGGCGGGTGGAAGCAGGCCTCCATTTTGTTTGCAGGCGGGTGGAAGCGGGCCTCCATTTTGTTTGCAGGTGGGTGGAAGCGTGCCTCCATTTTGTTTTGTGATTCTTTTCTTCAGTTGACTTTTTTTAGAATCTCCTCTTCTGGCAACTTTTTGTGCATTACCTCCTCTTCCATCGATGTTTTGTGAATAATTACCTCTTCCATCGACTTTGTTTTGTGAAGAATCACCTTCCGTTGACTTCATTTTGTGTACATTACCTCCTATTCCATCGATGTTTTGTGAAGAATCACCTCTTCCGTCGACTTTGTTTTGTGAAGAATCACCTTCCGTTGACTTTGTTTTGTGTTTATTACCTCCTCTTCCTTCGATGTTTTGTGAAGAGTCACCTTCCATCGACTTAGTTTTGTGTGCATTACCTCTGCTTCCATCAATGTTTTGTGAAGAATTACCTCTTCCGTCAACTTCATTTTGTGAATAATCACTTCTTCTGTCGACTTCGTTTTGTAAAGAATCACCTTCCGTCAACTTTGTTTTGTGTGCATTACCTTCTCTTTCATCGATGTTTTGTAAAGAAACGCCTCCTCCATTTACTTCATTGAAGAATCTCTTTGTGCAGTGTCTCTTTTATGGTGCCATTTTTTCTTTGTGTCAACTCTGTTTAGTGATCAATCTCTTGTTGCGTCAAATCTTTAAATTGTCACTAATCTCTTGTGGTGACCATTTTGTCACCACAAGCGGGGATGATTTAGACAATGTATTCTGACTTATCACTTACTGTGTTGCATGCGGCCGCTGTGAGGCAACACTTACGTCAATGATGCGTTTCATCGTCTCTGTCACTTCAGTCTTGTTTGGCAGCATGGTAGAATTTTTGTTTTACCCACCAAAATTATTTTACTATGAAAGTTGACCCCTGATTTTTTGAATGCACTTGTGTTTCAACAGTTAACATTTTCACAAGGAATGGAATCCAGAAGAAGACCCTTGGTGTCTGCTGCAGCCATGCTCACTGAAGCTCTACGGACTACAGTCGATCCTAAATCATCAAAAGAAATTAACAAGCGTTACCGAGCAAACATAAAGAAATCCCCGGAACGTTATCAAAACTACAAGGAGAAATGTGCAGCATGCTCACGTGCATACCGCAGCAACATGAATGATGACAAGCGAGAACATTACAACCAGATGGCTAAAGAGAGAATGAAAAGATACTGAGCAGCTCAGAAGCAGAAAAAATTGCAAGCTGATACCTTTAGTGCTCCAAGAAACAGAGAAAGAAAGCCAGATGAAAACACATTTGAAGCGCAAAGACAAGCATGAAGGGAGAAAAACGCCAACAACATACAAAAATGACAAGTCAGAAACGTTGACAAATTAATGAAAAAGAACGCCGGAAATACACATAAAAAAACGAGCATGAAAAGCTTGCACAACTCTCAGCCACCATCACCACCACCCCACCAGCTGTACCGATCGGCACGCCAACGAGAGAGCTGTGTGGGACGCCGCAGGCCCACAGATATGACAGTGCTGTAAGTAAGGCTGTGCAGAGAGCAAGAAAAGGTCTTCCAAAATCACCAAATCGATGTTCTTATGTAATGAAGAAGATCCTGTCGTCTTGTTCACCTGCCAAACAAACTGCATTGGCGTGGCAAAACGTTATCCCTCAGTCCATGCAATCTACAAGAAAAACTGATGTCTGCTTTTATGGAGAAGATATCAAACCAAAAAAGGCCAAAAAACAGGACAGACTCCTGAACAGAGTTCATCAATACAGTTCTTGTGCTAAAAAAATACTGTTTGCTCAGAACTGCAAGTGCAACACTGGGCATCAGCTGGAAGAGGCTCATGGAGGTATCACGTGGTGGAACAGAATCCAACAAATGGCACAAGTCTGCACTGCCACAGTCAACAAAGAGAAAAAGTGGAGATTTTTTTTGAAGAGTCTGCAACCCCCAGTACCTCACAAGAAAGCTTTTTCAAAAAGAACCGGCACATGTTGGTCATATCTTGACAGACCCATCCATACTCTATACAATGAATTCACCCAACAGAACCCAGACACACCGGTAGGAGTAAGGAAATTTGGAAGCCTACGCCCTAAGCACATTAAACTGGTCAAAGAGCAAAAACTGGACCAGTGCCTCTGTGAATACTGCACGAATAGCCTACTGAAACTCAAGGCACTGAACTGTGTGGCGGATGTTCACCGGCTGACATCATGTTAAGTCCTCACTGTGCAACGTGCAGTAGAGCTAAGAATGTGTCCTTGCCCTCCTTTGCAAAGGTTTTACAGCCAGGACTGTGTGGAAAAAAACATGTGAACAGTGCAGCACAGAAAACTGTGTAAAAGCCATGGAGGACCTTATTAATGGACATGGACAAGGCAATGTCACATTCGAGCAGTGGGAGAATACAACAGTCAATGGCATCCAGGTACGGCAGACACGAAAAGTGCTGAAAAATAAAAAAGCAACATTGCGGACACTGGTGGAAGTCATAAAAGAGGAACTTTGGTTTTTGGGTCAGCACTTGCATACGGCAGCATGGCAGCACCACCAGTTTGCTTGCATCAAAAAATACCTACCCCAGGGATGGGTAGTGATGGTTCTTGACTTTGCCGAGAACTATGCCTGCAGATTACAGGACGAAGTGCAGGCAGCCCACTGGCATTATGAACAAGCCACGGTTCACCCAGTAGTAACATACTACCCTTGTGAGCAGTGTGACTCAACAGTAACAGAGTCATTAGTTTTTTATATCCAGTGATTTAAAACATGATCACCATGCCGTATGTCACTTTGTGGAGCTATCGAATTCACATCTACAAAATGTCCGCAAATTAAAAATCAGCAGACAGGTTCATTTCACTGATGGCTGTGCTGCCCAGTCTAAATCGAAATGGGCCTTCTTTGACATTTCAATGTCATCAAGGAATTTGGCTTCCCCATCGAGAGGGCTTTTTTTGGCTCACAACATGGAAAGGGTCCAGCAGATGGTGAGAGTGCTGCTGTAAAATCAGTAGCAAGCACAGCTGTACAGTCACGACAGGCCATAATTAGAAAAGCTAAAGAGCTATATAAATTCTGCCATGCAACATTGACTAGAGAGCATGACACAGAAGGGTGCAGCAAACATTTCAGACGTACATTTTTCTGGGTTTTCGAAAATGAAATTTGAAGACCAGCCCATCAATGTTAAAATGATACCTGGAACACGAAAGCTTCACAGTGTCAAGTGTGCAACAGAAGGTGTGGTGGTAACAAGAAACCTGACTTGTTTTTGCACGCACTGTGCTCATGAAGATGGGCCCTGTGAAAATGTACATCATGTTGAAGACTGGAAGGTTAAAAAACTAACTGCTTCTGCATCATACAGAATGTTGTCTTCAGATGCCAACACCGAACCCACTGGTCCCTCTGTTCCTGCACACACAACAGCTTCCCAAGTTGCTACCTCGCATGTCAACACAACTCATGACTTGCTGGCCACAAGTGCTGATCCTGCGTTGGAGTCTCAAACAGCCTGCAATGAGACTCTAGCGCCTGCTGAGGCCATACCTGAAGAATCCACAGGTAATGATGGTGCACATGACAGTGAGTCAAAGGTTGCTGAAGAGGATGCCACCAGAAGTGAAAGCACTACAATCACCACTGATGCTGCAGTTCCATTACCCATGAAACACACAGTCCCTAAAAAGCAAAGAACTTTGCTAGGCCCACAAATGATACAGACCAATCAGTATTACGCTGTGTACTACTCAAAAGAATATTTTGTGGGGCAACTAACTGCAGTGGATCCTGTGGGACAGTGGTACTCACTGAAGTTCATGAAACAGCATGGAAATGTCTTTACATGACCACGGCGTCAGGACAGTGACCGTGTTCGAAGATGACGACTTTTTCATGGGCCAAATTTTTGCAGGAAGGTGGTACCTTTGAAATTAACAATGGTGAACTTGGTGCCATCAATAAGTTCTGCACACTTCAGGACAAATGGAATTAAAAGGACTAGCATTTTCAGTGTACAGTGCTGAACTCCAAAAAAATACTGGTTCCAGTTTGCAAAAAAATTGATAATAATGTGCTTGTATAGGGACAGTGTAGCCTTGTAGTCGTAGTTGAGTAGCCTTGTAGTTGTAGTAGAGTAGCCTATTGCTTTATGTAGAATTATTTTTTGTTGTAATACTTAATGTTGTAAATATTATATTTTTATATGGTTACATGTTTGGTTGTATTACCCATTTGACTTTTTTTTTTTTTTTTACCTTGAATGATAAAAAATTAGAAAATTGAGCAAGTATTCTCTGTCTCTTATTACATGCTGTTGTATGTATCATGTCCCCAGTTACATGGGCAGTCACTTTTGTGTCCCCCATTACACATGCATCCCTAACTTTCATGTCCCCCATTACATGTCAGACTTTGAGGAGGCTTTTTCTCAGGATCTGAAATGGGAGTTATCCTCCGGCATACCACATATTTATAAGGTAAATCATAGCATAAAAAAATGATAATAATCACTGCTATTTTGTGACTTTTAAAATTTTACTCCAATGTCACACTTTGGTACCCCTCCCTTTTTCATGCACAGAGCCTTATGCCACGGTGCATATTTGATTAAAACCTGGAATTCAAAGGGTCATATTAGAGGGGGTGGGGTCTTATGAAATGATCCTTTACAGGAAAATGAGAACAGACTCAGCTTAATATCTAATACTCAACAAGGTAAGGGATGGCATCAGCCCAGGGGCCTCGTCAGAGGTGAGAAGGTATGGGACAAAGCATTTTAAGGTGAGCAAAGGAGCTCAGGAGATATAACGGGGGGAGTGGAGGATAGGGGGAAAAGCCATAGAGGGGTGAGGGGAAAGAGTGGAAGGGATCAAGAGGAAATGTGACGGAGACTGATTAGCAACTTAGAACAGTTATTTACATGCTGAGAACAGTTATGCATAAGGTCAGGATAGCATAAGGTTAGAATAAGTGCTAGTCACAAGAAGGAAGGTTATTGGTAATGCTTGCCCAGAAACAGAAATCAAAGAAGCCTCCTGTAAGAAGGGAAGACCAATATGTGCAGGTCCAGTGAGCAGAGCCACTTGCCTGTCATGAGAAGAGGCATTAGGCCTGGCAAAGTTACCATCCTGAACTTTCTGTACTGGATGTACAGACGGAGGTTCTTTATATCTAAAATGGGCCTCAGACCTCCGGTCTTCTTGGGGACCACACGAAAACCCTGGAATAGAACCCCTTGTTTCTCGGGCACCTGAATACTGGCTTGATAACTTGCTTGTGCAGAAGGGACTGTACCTCTTCCCGGAGAATAGACAAGTGAGCCGGAGGAGTGGGGTTAAGTGGAGGGCAGGGGAGGTGTTCTGGGGGCTGCTTGATGAGCTCCAGCGTGCGACCCCTTTCTATGATTTGCAGAATCCAGGCATCCAAAGTTATTTCTCCACTGATTTAGATGGAGGGAGGACCAACCTCCAACCACCACCTCTTGGTCGGGGATCAGAAGAGGGGGGTCTGGGAAGGAGTCAAGCAGAGGAGGATCCAGCCATGGGGGCTGATCCGTCACTTCGTGGATGCTTGGCTGCAGCTCCTGCATTGGAGGGAGCGGGCAAGGCAGTGGAGGCTCTGTTTGCTCTGGGGCCGAAAGGTTACTCCAGGTCTATTGGATGCCTTGCGAAAGGAAGGACGCTGTCTACCCTTAGGCTGCATATGGTAGAGGGAGTGGACAGACTTTATAGCCCTGCCAGATGCCTGCAAATCATTAATGATGTCCTGGACATCAGGCCCAAAGAGCTTAGTGCCATTAATAGAGGGGATTAGGCACCTTCTGCTGAACATCAGCAGCAAAGCCAAAGAACCTCAACCAGGAATACCTACGTAGGCAGATGCCAGTGGCAGTAGCACTGGCGATAGTGTCTAAGATATCCTAGAGGTCCCTGAGGAGGTGCTTGCAAACATACTCAGTGGTCTGCAAGCACTAGAGAACCTCCTGCTTCTGAGTGCCATCTGGGAGAGACTGAGTGGCAGCTTTGCCCTTCTTCCAGTTGGTGTTCTGGTATTTTACCATGCGAGACAGGTAATTGGCAATCCTCAGCCCAAGGGTGGTGGAGGAGGCATAAACCCTCTTGCCCCAAAGGTCTATCCTACAAGACTATCTGTCCGGGGAAGGGAACTTAGGTGCTTAGGCATCTTAGACTGGTCATGAGCAGCCTTAACCACTGAATCAGTCTCTGGCTGGGCAGCATAATAAGGAAACCCCTGTGGGGCATGATAAAGTTTATCTGCCCTGGAGGGCATAGCTGGTACCCATGTCTGGTATGTGCCAGACTGCAATGGTAGCATTCCTCACTGCAGGTGAAACAGGAGGAATGATCTTTGGAGGAGACTCTGGGATTTCCAGAAAGTCCACCAAAGTCAAGAGTGCGAGGAGCCCTGTCCCGCTGCTAAGACTTCCAATGCAGAAAGAAAACCAATCCTATTTAACTAGTAGACATGGCCAACAAAGGACCCGCCTATGGTCTGAGCAGGGGAAATGGAGAGCAAGACTGAGAAGAAGTACGATAATGAAATGGAGCCATGGCTAACAGACTGGATCATTGCCGGCACTGAGAGAATGTATGCTGTATTCTTCTACAATGTATTGAGCTTGTAATATTGACTCTCTAAGATGTAATTAATTATCCTGCAAAGTCTAAATAAAAATTAAAGTTTAAAAAAAAAAAAAAGACTGGATCACTGCCCAGTGTGGGGCAGAAGTGGGCTGACTAGGTGGAGGCAGACTCACATTCCAGTTATGGCTGAAGGATGGCACTATATTGTGTAAGCTGATCAACAGTCTGTATCCAACAAGTTCCCAACCCATTAAGATGATCCAGAATTCTATGATGCCTTTTAAACAAATGGAGCAAGTGTCACAGTTTCTCAAGGCAGCGGAGGCATATGGAGTAACTAAAACGGATCTCTTTCAAACTGTTGACCTCTGGGAAGGAAAGGACATCGCGCAGTTCAGAGGACTTTGATGGGTTTAGGTAGCATTGCAGTAACAAAAGGTGATGGATATTACCACGGGGACCCGAGCTGGTTTATGAAGAAGGCCCAGGAAAACAAGCGAGAATTCACTGATGAACAGCTTAAGGAAGGCCAGAATGTGATTGGCTTACAGATGGGCACCAATAGGGGGGGCTCCCCAGGCAGATCATCTGAATACAACTACAAACAAGATATGATCAAAACTGGAAAAAAAAAATGTGTTCCTTAAAGTCACTGTCCATATTTCCAAGTCATGAAAGCTATGCAGATGGAAGCACTACAGATAATATGACCCACAGGGTACAGCAACAGAACAACAGCACGCCATAAGTATGTTATATGCTGGTTATTTATTATTATGTGAACACTGCAGTCTTAACTAGATGATGGTAAAATAAGGTGGTTTCTTATTTCTAGCGACAAGAAAACAACCTTGTATTGTTCTTGATTAACAGAATCAAAATTAGGATTGTAGATCATTCATGCAGTTTTATTAGCTGTTCAGTCTGTGGTCCTTTAGAGATTTAATTTGGTCAGTTCCAAACCTTCTTGAAAAAGATTAAAAAAAAATAATTAATAAATCGTGTTTATAAGGCTGCTTTTACAGCTTAACAATAGCAGGGCAACCTTAATAAAGCTACATTCTAAGACACTGCCACTCTGCATTTGTATAATAATTTTTGTAAAGATTCAAGTGGTTAAAAAAACACTAAAGCCCTACATTTTGTAATTTTTTTTTTGACAAAATAAAGGATTCAGTTTTGCAAAAAAAAAAAAAGACCACCAGATCCTTTCTGGTGACATCTTCTTCCTCAGTATGGAAACCTATGGTGGAGGACAATTGTTTCATCAAACTGAAAAATGTGGGGTCCTCAGGAGGAGACCTGGGAGTATGCCTGACAGAGTCCTCACTAATGGAGGAGGCTGTGAACCTGTCTGAGGTATAGACCTCCTCTTCCTCATCAAGAAGAATGAGGTCGGACTTCCAGTGACGTCACGCTCCCAATGGCAGCCTAGTCTCACAGGCTCCCAACTCGCCCCCAAAAACTCCTCCATAATCACTGCTTCTACCGAGCAATTCTACACAAAAGCAGCGGAGAACCACAGAAATGCCTAGGAGACGCGAACAAAGCAGCGTAAAGCCCGATGAGAAGCGGGATAAATGTGGATTCTCAGAGGGAGATTCGGGCAGTGAGGGCTCACAGCCCTCCGTCTTGTCATGGTGCGGCAGATTTCAGATAAAACACCCTCCCCCCAAACAACAATACAGAGGTAAATGTCCCTGATGCTCACTGAACCAAGGGACTTCAGAAAAGAAATGAGATTCACTGCTACGGCGCTCCGCATGGACATCTCCAAGCTCGAAAAGCAACACAAGGCCCTTGAGATGCAGACCACAGAGGTAGACCAGAAAGTAGACAGTGCAGAACGAGCGATCCTGCAACTACACCAGACTGTCCAGGGGCTGCAAGCGAGGGCCGAGGATGCGGAAAGCCGTAACCAGCGTAATAATATCCATACAGTGGGGGTTCTGGAAGGGGCGGAAGGCTCCGACATGCTCAGCTTTATTAAACAACAAATCTGGGAAGTAATTAAAACTCCGGACACCCTCTCGTTGGAATCGGAGAGGGCACATCGTACCTTAGGCCCAAAACCAGCATCTGGAGCACGCCCTTGTACGATATTGGTGCGCTTTCTCCTTTTTTAAGAAAAAGAGACTGTACTGCACTCCGCCTGGAAAAAGGGCATAGTTCTGTTCTAAACACACCGGCTCTACCTAGAGAATGACTATGCCCCAGAGATCATAGATACATAGACAGTGTCGGCAGATAAGGGCCTATGGCCCACCTAGTCTGCCCATTTGAGCTTGTAAGTTCAGTTTATGTTTTCCTAGAAGTCTGTTGCCCCTTACCCCTAACCTCCAGAATTCCTTTATGTCTATCCCATGCATTCTTAAATCCCGTGATTGTTTCAGCCCCCACCACTTCCTCTCTGGCAGGGTGTTCCACTTGTCCACCACCCGTTCTGTGAAGAAATTCTTTCTCACGTTTCCTCTGAATCGTCCTCCCTCCAACTTCATCCCATGCCCTCTAGTCCTGGAACATATTTTTCGCTTAAAATATAGTGTTTTCCTTCACCCTGTTCCTCCCTGTAAGATACTTGTATGTCTCTATTATATCCCCCTCTCTCCCTCCTCTCCTCCAGGGAGTACATGTTCAGTTCCTTCAAACTGTCTTCATAGGACTTGTGATGCAAACCATGCACCATCTTTGTTGCCCTCCTCTGAACCTTCTCTACCCTGTCTATGTCCTTACGTAGGTATGGTCTCCAGAACTGTACACTGTACTCCAGGTGAGGCCTCACTAGTGTCTTGTACAGCGGAATTATGACCTCTCTTTTCCTGCTGGTGATACCCCTGCCTATGCATCCCAGCATCCTATTTGCTTTACCTGCTGCCTTGTCACACTGTTTCCCTACCTTGAGGTCATCAGAGATGATAACCCCAAGATCCCTTTCCTGCTTGGTGCATGATATATCCTCACCCCCCAACTGATATATTGTGCCAGGGTTTTTGTGCCCCATATGCATTATCTTGCACTTCTTTGCATTGAATTTCAACTGCCAAACCCCTGACCATTCTTCAAGTTTCTACAGGTCCCTTCTCATTTTGTCTACACCCTCTGGTGTGTCTACTCTGTTACACAGCTTTGTGTCATCAGCGAACAGTGAAATTCTGCCTTCTAGGTCTGGCGCAATGTCACTGATGAAGATGTTGAATAGGACCGGTCCAAGCACTGATCCCTGTGGCCCCACTGGTCACTCTTCCCTCTGTGGAGTGACAGCCATTTACCACCACCCTCTGTGTCCTGCCGCCCAGCCAGTTACCTACCCACCACACTACTGTCCTGCCCACACCCATATTCCCCAGTTTGTGTAATAGTCTTCTACGTGGCACAGTGTCAAAACCTTGCTGAAGTCCAGATAGGCCATGTCCACTGCCTCCCCTGATCCACCTCTAGTCACCCAGTCAAAAATTCAGCGAGGTTGGTCTGACATGACCTCCCCCTGGTGAAACCATGCTGCCTTGGGTCCTGTAGTCCATTGACAACCAGATGTTCCACTAATCTCTCCTTCAGTAGGTGCTTCCATGATCTTCCCACTACCGAGGTGAGGCTGACTGGTCTGTAGTTCCTGCTTCCTCTTTGTTCCCACTTTTGTATAAGGGGACTACATGGCTGTCCTCCAGTCTTTGGGTACCTCCCTGTTTCCAGTGATTGGCTAAACAGGATAGCCAGAGGTTCAGCCACCACCTCTTAGTTCTTTAACGACCTAGAATTTACCCATCTGGCCCCATTCTTTATCAGCTCTTATTACTTCCAGTTCCTTCAGGACCCTTTCTCGTGTAAAGGAACTTGTGTCCATTTCTGCACCATTCTCACCCTTGTACTCCCTTCAGACCCATTACCTCATCTTCCTCAGTAAAGACTGAGCAGAAATACCTGTTCAATATGTCAGCTTTACTGTTGTCATCCTCCACCTGCCCCCATCCCCCTTCAGTCTCACTATCCTCCCTTTGTCTTTCTTTTCACTTATGTACCTGTGAGACGGTTTTGTCCCTCTACCCACTGATTTGGCAATGTGTTCTTCTGTCTGAGCTTTGGCTTCCCTTACTGACCTCCCTGCCTCCCTTTGCTTCTCCTGGTACTTCTCCCTATCCCCTTCTGCCTGTGTCTTTTTGTATTGCCTGAATGCAATCTTTTTGGCTTCCACTTTCTTTGCTACTTCTTTGGAAAACCATAATGGTCTCCTCTTTCTTTTCCTCTTGCTAACCTGCTTAATGTATAATTCTGTTGTTCTTATAATCCCCATTTTAAATACTGCCCACTGTTCCTCAACCCGATTCTTTCCCATTCCCTTAATGCCTCTTTCAAGTATCTCCCCATTTTCCCAAAGTCTGCCCCTAAAATCCAGGATATGTGTTTTGTGTGGTTTGGTTCTGCTCTTTCTGCGATTTCAAACCACAGTGATTGTAGTCACTGTTCCCAGGTGCTCCCCACAGTTACCCCCATCACACTGTCCCTGTTGTGAGCACAAGGTCCAGTATTGCCTTCTGCCAGGTTGGTTCCATGACCAGTTGCTTGAGGAAGGCACCCTGAAGGAGTCAGGATAAATCTGCTCTAGTTGATGCTGCTGCTGGGATGCTCCAGTCCACGTCTGGAATATTGAAGTCTCCAACCAGTATTACCTCACCCTTGTCTGCCATCCTTTGGATGGCTAGCATCAGCTCCGTATCTGTTTCTTCCTCCTTGGCCAGTGGTCTATGGACCACACTGTCGGATGGCTGTCCCCATTTTCCTTTCCAGCTTAACCACAGTATCTCTCCCATTTTGTTCCTCCTGGATCTCTGTGGCCCTTATGTCATTTTTCACATACAGTGCCACCTCCTCCCTTCCTGCCTGCTCTGTCTCCTCTGAATATGTTGTAGCCAGGTATGGCCATCTCCCAGTCGTGGTTATCATTACACCAGGTTTCAGTGTTGGCCACAATGTCCAGGTCTGACTGCACCATGACAGCCTCCAGATCTTCCATCTTGCTGCTAAGGCTCCTGGCATTTGCACACATGGCCTTCCATGATTTGACCTCCCTAGACTGTTTCGCTGTTCTACTCCAGCCCCTTCCTTGGTTGTCCCTTATCCCTGGTTCTCCTTGCTGTATGCCCTTCTGCTGAATTTTGCCCCTTTTCTGCCTATCCACCTCTTGGGCACTAATCTCCATCTTTTGCACACTGCTCTGCAGAGGTAGCCACTCCTCTGGTTCACTGGTTCCACTGCTAGCTGTGGGGGGTGAGCAAGTAGGTACCTTCCTTGCTGGCCTTCCACCCCCCTTTGCTAGTTTAAATGCTTGTCAATGTAGCATTTGAACTTATCACTGAGTGCTTGGATTCCCCTCCAGGATGGATGCAGGCCACCAGGCCTGAACAAACCTCCATCCCTCCAGGTAGGTCCCCAGTCACCAATGAATCCAAACCCTTCCTCACAGCACCAGTTCTTCAACCATGAGTTAAAGTTCCTGGTGCATGCACTCCTATGCTCTCCCTTGCCTCTACTGGTAGTACTTCTGAGAAGTGACAGAAGTAGCTACTTGCTTGAGACCCTCCCAATTTCCTAAACTCTTCCTGAACTTCCTTTGGCTCCCCATTTGCCAGGTCATTAGTACCTAGGTGGATAATGACATCCAGCTCACCCTCCCGTCTTGCCTTCCCAGTGATCCCAGGATCTTCAGCCCATCCTCCATACCGTGGCACTTGGTAGGCACCTCACCTCCCTGTCCTCCCCCTCCTGTGTTCCTAGTTGGATCCCTCGTATGATGGAGTCCCCCACCAGGATTCGCTTCCTCCTCCTCTGGGGTCCACTGCTTTCCCCGCTGAGGTCACCTCCTTGGCTAACCTCCACATCTTTTCCTTCCACTTCTCTGGGTACCTCTATTTGGTTGTCTCGTTTGCCAGTGTGGCATATGAGTTCTTGAGTGGACTAGGATCTGGGATGTGCCTCTGCCTGACCACTCTAACCCTTCTGGAGCCCACTGTCATCCAGAGTGCTCCTGGGTTCTAGGCATCCTTTGAGGCAGTTAGATTGGACTGGGTGGTCTCTGGATAGGGGTGATGGTACTCCCGACCCAGTTTACTTCCGCTCTGAGTCTGGCTACCTCATCCCACAGTCCAGAGAGAGATGCATGCAGATAGGGCAGCACCTCAGTGTCCAGAAGGTCTGCCTGAATATGGCTGCCCCACAACTACTGCATTGCACCACTCCCCACATTATACTGCAATTATACTGCTATTCCACTACTTGTCTGCTACTGAAGCTCTCCTAGTTCCCTTTTTATTAATTTACTGTCCTAAAAATCCTGCCACTGATCCTCAGATAATTTTCTTTAAAAAAGAAAAAAAAGAAAAGAAACCAATAAATAAATAAATGAGTCAAAACACTTGTTGTGCTGAGGGTGGGCTTCTCCCCCTTATGCCCCTCCTACTTCACACCCCTTACTATACCCTGTGTTTAGCTCCTGTCAATCAGATTTAACAGCGTATATAACTAAGTAAAGACAACAAAGAAAGTACAGTGTCACTAAAAGCCCACAGTCTAAGTTTAAAAGAAAAATAGCAATTACCAGTTACTCTAAAGCACTGAATTGAATATGTTTCCTTCCTTCCCCTTCTGGCTTCTTCTCAGTCGCCGCAAACAGTATATCCTGGTGCTGAGGGCCCTGAAGACAGCAGGGCTCCGATTTCGTACACCATACCTGGAAAAGCTGACAGTGCACTTCCCAGAGGGGGCCCAGACCTTCGAGACTGCAGCGGAGGCATCAGCAGAATTTAAAAGACGAAACATTGAGGTGACGCAGGGTCAAGCTGCTCAAAGGCCAACGATCGCCTCTAAATTATCACAACAAGTTTGAAATTCCGGTCACAGGGATACCCGCAGGCAACAAGGGAAGGAAGCCATACAACAGATTGCAAGTGCGCTCCGTGATCAAACTCAGACAGCGCCCACCGGGATGCACCCCATAACGCCGGCCAGCCTAAGTTCGCCTAGTTGAGGAAGGCTCAGTCAATAAAAAGGAACATACACCCTACAGGGCTTACTTTGGTCATCGGGACTTTATCTCATGGGATTCAGCTGTGATGCTGGGGGACAGGGAGTGGAACTGAACTCTCTGGATGACTTTTTACCTCCCCATGCCCCCACCAAAGACTCTCATGGATGGACCCACTTAGTGTCAACTGTTCAGGTAAGTCCCAGTCCATACTAATATTTTTTCCTTTTCTTATAACAGAGATGCTCTCAGATTGCTTTCTAATTGCTCTGTCACCCCATTACTAACCTTACTGATTGCCTCCCCCCCACTAACCCCTACAATGCGACACCCTTCTAATATAGATGCCCCCTCACTTTGGGGGAAATCTTCTCGAACTCTTTCCCCTTTGGACCCAGCCTGCCTTTGTTGGATTTGATCAGTCCCACAGAGTTGGAATCCAGAAGGTAGGGGATCCATACCTTTACTCCTATTAGACTGGGACAACCTCCACTAACAAGTGCATGTTAATGACTAACCGAACTGAAGGGGTCACGGTCAAGGGGCAGGGCATGAAATGTAAAATGATTTAGTAATGACTGCTTCTTGTTAGTTGGCTCAGGACATGTGGCTCCTTTCAGGCCTGAAGGCGTGCTGCGTGTGGCTGTGCCGGAGGGCTCGAGAGGCCCCCCTCTGGGGTGGGTGAGCGGGTGCTCGAACAGTGGGCCATCTGCCGTCCCCCCCTTCCCCACTGCTGAGTCTACTGACAGTACTCCCCAGCTACGAATTTAACCTAGTCGCTCTCCCATAATACATCACTGGAATACAGGGGATGAGCAGGGAAGCTTCTGATGACCCAACCCCTTCCCCACCTTTTCCCCACTAACACTTAATAGTGTTACAAGGCCCCCTAACTACACCAGGGGCACACAAAAGTGTGCCTTGTGCATACTTTGATGTCATGAGTAATGACAATTCTGGTGGAAGTACTGCAGTTTGGTGGTGGATCAAGCTAGTTATGGTGGCCCCGTTGGCCCAAGAGTTTGTCTGCAACCACCAGATTAAGGAGGAGATTGTCCTCCTAAGTTCACTAGCTGATTATCTTGTTATGATTCTAGTTAATGTTGTTAAGTTTCATACTGCGTGTCGAGTGGCACTGGTCATGGACGCCCAGTTGTTTAGCCCCCCCCCCCAGTCCCAACCCAGAGACCTGTACACTAGGAAAATAGCAAACAGTCACAGGGTTCTACCAATAATGACAGTGGTTACGCCAGGATCAACATTAACTTGGTGGATTGAGACTCTACACCTGCATGTTGTAGAGATGGCTAAGCAGCACTTAAAATTATATTCTCTGAATGTGAATGGTTTGGGTAGCCCTATAAAGAGGTCTAGGATTATTACCATGCTAAAGAAGACCAGAGCAGAGGTTGTGTATATGCAGGAAACGCAGACATCTCCTGCGGAACACAAGAAACTGAAGGGAAGGGGCTTCACGCAGGTCTTCTCTTCGGCCTTGGGGGGAATTACTCACCATAGTAATGTTGTTTCTTCTAATGGAGTCTTGCTGTATTCAGACATAATGCAGTTAGCCCCAGCACTTGAACTGCCCCGGAGAGGAAAGAGTTAACTCTATGCAGTAGCATAGACCGTTGAGCTCGATCTTGTTTTAAACCTCTGTCTGTGGTACTTCCCAGTGTAACCGTCAGATTCTTACGAGCACACTAACTAACATACTATAGTATGGAAATTGTTCAACATATAGCCAAAGGGAAAAAAATTATTTTTGGGTCCAAAATACTCGTCGAGAACCCAAAAAGGAAAGGTAGTGACAATATTTAAGTATAAAACACCAGAAAAATAATAACATCCACCCAACCCAAGAGGGAGGGTACAAGGTACACCCCTGAGGTGCAACACTGTACCTGCCAGCCCACTTCCCAAAAAAACAGGTTCTGAGAGGGGAGGCGGGGGGGGGGGGTTCTGAATACAGCAAGACTCCATTAGAATAAACAACAGTACTATGGCAAATAATTTTTTCTTCAAAAAACATGAAGTCTTGCTGTATTCAGACATAATGCAGACTACCAAGCAGTTCCCTATGGAGGAGGGAATGCAGAACCTACTTTGGGAAGAGGCTCTGCAGTACTGCTGTGCCAAACCTAGCATCACTCCTAGCCTGGATGTCCAGGGAGTAATGCTTGGTAAAAGTATGTACTGTTTTCCAGGTGGCTGCTTTACAGATCTCTAACAAAGGTATATCTCTGGCTGCAGCTAGAAAAGCAGCTGTACCCCTAGTCAAATGAGCCCTACCTAACTTGTCATAACAGAACTGTATACAAGAAACAATCCACCTGGCAATAGTTCTTTTAGTAGCAGGCTTACTTTTCCCCACTTCACCATAAGTGAGAAACAATTGAAGACAGTCATTTCTACATGCCTTAGTATGCTCAATGTAGTAGCTAAGGGCCCTCTTAACGTCCAGACTGTGTAACCTTCTTTCACCTGAAGAAGAATGATCAGTGAAAAACACAGGGAGATATAGACTGGTTCAGACGAAAACTCGATACCACTTTGGGCAAGAACCTCCTATTGGTTCTAGGACCACTTTGTCCCTATGGAAGGAGATGAAGTCAGGTTCAACTGACAGAGCCTGTAACTCACTAATCCGCCTGGCAGAAGTAATAGCTACCAGGAACACAGTTTTCCAGGTCAAGTACTTAAATTCGGACGAAGCCAGAGGTTCAAAGGGTGGCTGCATAAGCTGAGCTATGCAGACATTAAGATCCCAAGGTGGAATGGGCTCCCTAAAGGGAGGGTTAATGTTAACCAGATCTTTGAAAAACTT
Source organism: Neoceratodus forsteri (assembly GCA_016271365.2). NCBI lineage: Eukaryota > Metazoa > Chordata > Ceratodontiformes > Ceratodontidae > Neoceratodus > Neoceratodus forsteri. The sequence goes on along the minus strand of JADMNL010000025.1, from coordinate 39,028,322 downwards.
TCTGAAAACAGGATGAGATGCCAGGGAAGAGCCCTTCCCTGCTGAAAGGAATGCAGAGACAGCTGCTAGATGAACCTTCAGAGTGGCAGGCCTAAGGCCTAGGCCAGTCAGTTGAACTAGATAGTCTAAGGTTGTGGAAATGTCTGCAAAATCAGGCAGGATGCCTTTCTGAGAGCACCAAATACTGAACCTTTTCCATTTGGAGTTGTAAGTTTTTCTAGTGGAAGGCTCCCTGGAGACCTTCAGAATATCCAGAACTCCCTGAGGAAGATGTAGTACTGCATATTCTAACTCTTCAAGAGCCAGGTGTTGAGATTGAGAGACTGGAGATTGGGGTACCAGATCCGCCTCTGGGAGGAGGACAGGAGATTGTATATCCTGGGCAGAGACAGGGGACGTGACACTGACAAGGACAGCAGTAGAGGATACCACGGCTGTCTGGCCCAATCTGGAGCCACCAGTATCACTGTGCAGGGTTGAGTCCTGATCTTGATCAGAACTCTGAACAGCAGAGGGAAGGGAGGGAAGGCAGAGAGAAACCTGCCCTTCCAGTCCATAAAGAGCACATCCTGGGGAACCGTCCCAAGGACTGGAGGTCTGCAACAAAACAGAGGAAGCTGATGACTGTCCAGTGCTGCAAAGAGATCTATCTCTAGAGTGCCCCACCTGGAGAAGATGACCTTCAGGATGTGAGGGTCCAGGGACCATTCGTGATGTCCCTGTGAAATTCTGCTCAGAGCATCTGCTAGTACGTTGTCCTTCCCTGGAAGGTGAACTGCTACCAGAGAAGTCTGAAAAGAATAGGCCAGAGACCACAGCTTCATGGCCTCTGTGCACAAGGCCGAGGACCGAGTGCCTCCCTGTTTGTTGATGTATCACATTGTGGTGGTGTTGTCTATCCTGACTTTGACCAACTTGCCCTTGACTAAATCCGAGAAGCTCTGCAGGGCTAGGAAAACTGTCCTGAGTTCCAGGAGATTGATATGAAGGAGAGACTCTTGTGGGGACCAGACCCCTTGAGCTGTCAGGGCTCCCAGGTGGGCTCCTCATCTTAGGAGAGAAGCATCCGTAGTTAGAACTACTGATGGGACTTGAGGGAGAAATGGAACCCCTTGTCTGAGGTTGTCCTGGTCCAGCCACCACTGGAGAGCTTGGACCAGAGTCTGCGTCACTGGGATCAGTTTGGTAAGTGAATCCTTCTTTGAGACCAAAAAGACCTTAGTTGAAACTGAATGTCCCTCATCTGGAACCTTGCTCCCTGCACCACTGTCGTGGAAGCTGCCATGTGGCCCAGGAGCTAGAGGAACTGTCTTGCTGGGCGGGAGACCTGAGGTCGAAAGGAGGAAGCGAGATCCACCAGGGCCTTCACCCTTGCCAGGGGAAGGAAGGCTTTTGCTTGTACAGTGTCCAACTCTATGCCCATAAAGGTGAGAAACTGAACTGGTTCGAGGACAGACTTTGGAAGATTGAGAAGAAACCCCAAGGAGCTGAGTAGATACTGGGTAGTTTGAAGAGCTGACTTGACCTGTAAAGGTGACTGACCCACGAAGAGCCAGCTGTTCAGATACGGGAAGATGGTGATACCCTGTCTTCTGAGGTAAGCCACCGCTACTGTAAGGCACTTTGTGAACACCCGTGGAGCTGATGTTAGGCCGAATGGCATAGCTCTGAATTAGTAATGACCTGAAGGCAACTCAAACCTGAGGTATTTTTTGTGGGAGCACCTGATGGGAATATGGAAGTAGGCATCCTTTAGGTCCAGAGATGCTAGCCAATCTCCTGGCCTTAGAGAGGAAAGGATTATTCCCAGAGTTACCATTTTGAATTTGGGCTTTGAAATGTGTTTGTTCAAATACCTTAGGTCTAGGATAGGTCACCACTCCCCTGTTTTCTTTGGGTAAGGAAGTACCTGGAGTACACTCCTGTTCCCCTTCGCTAAGTAGGAACCTTCTCTATTGCTCTGAGAGCTAGAAGAGAGGAAACCTCTGCCTCTAGGGCAATGGTTTCTGAGAGTGATGCAGGTGGAAAAGACTTGGCCTTCTTTTTTGGAAATTTTTTGAAGCTGAAGGCTAGTCCCTGGTTTACTACTTCCAAGACCCACTTGTCTGAGGTCACAGACTTCCAGGCCTGGAAGTAGTAAGCCAGCCTGCCTCCTACTGGAAATGGGGAGTCAACCCGGCTGACACATCAGGCTGTCTGCTTGGCAGGAGCCTTAGACTGAGAGGAGGAGGAGCAGCTCTGCTCATCCCTCCTAACCCTCCTCTGAAGAACCCCTCTGTGGGAAGGGAGAGAGGCCTGGCTTGGTAAAAGGCTTCTGAAAGGGCCTGCCTCTGCCCCTAGACTGCTGCTTGTGCGGGAGTGGCTTGCCTTTCTTGGCCTGTGCACTACTGCACGTGGTCCTGTATTCATCCATTATGTAAGCCTCTGTCTGCTCCCAAACAGAGAGTTACCTACTACAGGAAAATCCATAGCCTTAGTCTGGGTATCCTGTGAAAGGCAAGTACATGTGAGCCAAGCATGTCTTCTGAGAGACACAGATGTAGCCATGACTCTAGATGCTACATCACTGGAGTCCACAGCAGCATGAAATTGCATTTTGGATGCCTCAATTCCATCAGCAGCCACCTCCTCCAGCTCCTTGGCTAGCTGGGGAGAGGCCTGTTTAGCCAACTCCAGAACCGTATCCCATCTGGATTTCTGGTACCTGGCTGTGCAGGCCATATACACTACCGGTCAAAAGTTTTAGAACACCCCCATTTTTCCAGTTTTTATTGAAATTTACGCAGGTTAATGTCTCAATGTACTCTGAAATTAAAGCATAGAACAAATAAACAATTGGAGATAAAAAGAAATCATAGAATCATTTTGTTTAACAAAATTTAATCTAAATTTTTGACTCATCAAAGTAGCCACCTTTTGCAGATATACTGTAACACCGAACACACTCGTGGCATTCTTCCTACAATGGACATCAAATATTGTTCGAAGTTCTTCCCAACACTGTTGCAGAAGTTCCACAAATGTGTTGCACTTGTAGGTTGCTTTGCTTTCACCCTTCTGTCCAGTTCATCCCAAACCAGCTCGATGGGGTTTAAGTCTGGAGACTGTGCTGGCCATTCCATGATTTGAAGCCTACCGTCTTGTTCTTTCCTCGAAGGTAGTTCTGACATAGCCTGGAGGTATGTTTCGGGTCATTATCTTGCTGTAGGATGAACCCCCGACCAACTAGGCATAGACCAGAGGGTATTACATGGCGCTGAAAAATGCTGTGGTACCCTTTTGGTTCAGGGTGCCAGTCACTGTGCTGTTGTCCTGTGAGCTGCCTATCACACAAGCTGTTGACTCTCAGAAACTTGTCTTCTGATTCTGTTGTGGCTTTGGGTCTGCCAGACCTCTTCCTGTCAGAGTTTCCTCCAGAGTGCCTTTTGATGGTGTAGGAAACTGTACTCACTGACACCTTGGCTTTCTTTGCAATTTCTCTACAGCAGTTTTTGCTAACCTAAACTTTTTTTTTAACCTCTAGCAGTTTACCGCTTACCTTTGTACCATTTCAGGTTATTCACTGGACTTGAATTGCTTAAATTTCAATAAAAACTGGAAAAATGGGGGTGTTCTAAAACTTTCGACCAGGTAGTGTAAGTAGCCTGCCTGAGTACCAAAGAGGATGCCAAATACTGTTTTTTGGCCATGGCATCCACTTTCCTGGAGTCCTTATCCGGGGGGGGGGGGGAGCCAAAGGAATTTTAGCCCTGTCACAGGCTATAGCCTGCACTACCCCAACATTGCTGCAATGACTATAAAGGAACTCCGCAGCTGAGCCTGATAACAGATACCTCCTGTCCATTCTCTTATCCACAGGAGGTATTGAATTAGGGGTTTGTAAAATTTTTGTGTGTCTGTTTCCCCAAGGATTTATGAAGAGAGATAGACAGTCTTTTGGACTCAGGGATATCCATCATTTCCACAAAATCAGGCTCTTCATCCTCCTCTGCAGCTTCAACCAAGGGGAGCTGCAGGGTTTCTGTTTTTGTAGAACAAAAAATGTGAAGGGAACTCAGAGAGCCTGGGAGGAGAGACACCTGAGGGCCTGTCTGGGGAGATGTCCGGTTCAATGGGCACATTCAGACCCCCCTGGTCATCGTCATTATCATCCTCCTCCTCGGGATAGTCTTCATCTCCCTCCCACTCCTCATAAGTGTCTGGATCATAATCCAGAGGAGATGGATCCGACCGGGCAAATCCGCTAACGGCTGTATTACGCCAGACCGAACCGGTCCTAAGCGACTGAACAATGCTAATCGCTATTATTTTGTCCACAGTTGGAGAGTGCGATACCGGATCCGAACTGGCAGATTTGTGCTTCTTTTTGGATGGAACCGACCCCTTGGGGTTGGTTCTCCTTTTGCCCGAGGTGGTATCGCCTAGGTCAGTAGGCACCTCCTCAGGTTCGGCCGCAACCGAACCGGGCTGGCCATCCGGATCTATGGACTTCTCGGCCTCCCTTTCCTTCAGCCCACTCAGTCTTTTGTCTAGAGTGGATTTAGGAAAGTTTTTACAGATTTGGCAGTCTGACTTGAGGTGGTCAAACCCCAGACAATTAACACAGATAAGGTGGGGGTCAGCCTTAGCAAAGGCCTCCCCACACTCAGTACAGTGTTGAAACCCAGTGGGACCGGTTTTCTTCTTGGGTTTCTCAGACATGGCCAACCTAACAAAATAGGGATCAGTACTATTGCCAGAGTACTAACTTCCCGACGTGTAATTTACCGTCATTTACTTGCTGACAATACAAACTGACCGACAGTAAACTTACGGCCATAAATTATACCGTCAAGATTCAAGTCAAACATCAGCTGGTTGGCATATAATAACAGACCAACACAACGAGCAGTGGAACAACCTGCTGCAGTATGCTTATGCAGTTCTTGACACCTACATTCATCACTTGCCAACTCTCTATTTCACCCCCCCCTCCGCATCCGCACCATGACTCACTTTTGCTGACTTGCTTGCAGTGGTGTTTCACTCATGTCAAACTGCCGCATGCGGTAAATGGGCTATTCCAAACTGTGTACCTTCTACCCGACGAACCTGCAGAGAAGCAGGGAGCAGTGAGCACTAGAATGTGCTGGTAGTCAGCTACTTAAGGCACTTTGTCCCTCTATAGTGGGGGTATTTTACACGGTTCCATGTAATAATTGCGAAAACTTAATCATGACAAAATTAATAGCGAACACATTACAGCTAGTCCGAATGTAGCACCTGCACAAAAGCATATCTTTAAGAATAGCGAGCCTGTAAATATAGCGCTGTACTCGGACCGCATGCACTGAACACTGAATGTTGACAGGACCAATAAATACAGACCCCAGAACTCCCAACCGGCAATGTCAGAATCGGGAGATGTTACGGATCCGAGGGTACAACGCAGTTATACCAGTAACTCTTACAATAATGCTATAAGCATTAATGACCCGAAAAATGTGGACAATCTGCCCATATTTCAGCATGGTATAGTGAAGGACGTGACCCAACCTCAGAGAACTCCGATCCTTGAACAAATCTTTTATCTGCTAAGGGCTGATGTTCCCCTGTCTGTGAGTTTCACTGGGGAAACTGACAGGAGCCCCTCTCTACACCACTGATGAGTCAGCAAACTCTCAAGTTATCCACCGCAATGCAACCGGCTGAGATTATGGACTCTGCTGTTTCTACACATAAGGCACAAAATACTCTAGAAATTCAGAATAATACATTTACACTTAATCAGCATACCCACAAATGGTCTCTGACGCAATACACTGCTACGGGTGGTTCAGATCCTCTGAAAATGTGCAACCTTTCACAAGAGAGCTCCCTATCACTACAAACAAACCAATCTATACCAGAGTGTCTTGCTAACAAAACGAGCACTGCAGGATGGTATATGAACCCCACAATAATTTAACTGCTACACAAGAAGCCTCTGGTTGACAGCATATTTTGGAGAAACAGGGGCTTGTAAACTCTAATGACAAAACCCTGCATCCACTTATAAGCTGTGTGTGCCGGAAGAATGTTCGTTGGTAATACAATAATAGCGGGAAGGTTAAATTCGGGAAATAAAAGACGGGACTTTTGCCATCGGGATGTTTGTCATCGGCAGATCATACTAGACCCACAAATCACCCTATTGCAGCTTTCAAGCAAGGTAATACAATAACCAATCGGTTACAAACTGTGTCACAGGCGTTTTAAAAGAACCGCCAAAAAACCTTGGTTCTTTTGAAACCGATCGGTACTGGAACACCACTCTAATCCCAGAAATAAATTTAAACAGGGTGGGTCGGTTCCAAACAGGACCGACCAGAAAGAAACCAAAGAAAAGAACAATTTCCAACTTTTTCACAGAATAAAACACAGTCACTACCTATCTACACACTACCTATACCGTAGACAGAGGCTGGAAATCCGAAAATAACAAAAAATTATACGGTTTAAACCGAACGCTCTACTTTTACCGAACCGAGCAGAGGAAATCTCCAGAGCGACTTCACTGTTAGGTGAAGTAAAGAATCCGACGGTTACACTGGGAAGTACCACAGACAGAGGTTTGAAAACTGAGCTCGAGCTCAACGTTCTATGCTTCTGCATACAGTTAACTCTTTCCTCTCTGGGGCAGTTCAAGTGCTGGGGCTAACTACATTGTGTCTGAATACAGCAAGACTTCATGTTGTCTGAAGGGGGGTCACCATACTGATCTCTGGCCAGACTCCATTCTGAATGGTTAAGGAATGGGCAGACCCGGCAGGCCAGTTTGTAATAGTTCAGGGGATTTTGCAAGAGCAGGAGGTAACACTGGCAAACATATACCTTCCACCAGGCTCAAGCTCATCAACAATCCAACTCTTGCTCGACAAAGTGGTCGAAATGACCAGGGGGACCCTGTTACTAATGGAGGGATTTCAATATTGCCCCAAACCCCTCCTTAGACACTACTAAGGTCTCCAGAGGCAAGCAACCAGCCCCACACAAATTTTTCAAGCAGTTTATCCAGGAGATGGGCTGGCTGGATGTATGGCGATCCCTCCACTCAAGGGAAAGGGGGTACTGGTATTACTCAGCAGTTCATGGCACCTACACACATATAGATCACTGCTATACACAAAAGTAAAATCTGGGCTTACTGATTGATGCCACAGTGGGCGCTATAGCACACGTAGACTATGCCCCTGTGATAACCTCATGGCACCTAGGCCCAGAGAGGCGCAACACTAGATGGAGATTCAACCCAGCCCATCTAAAAAGTAAACCTTTCCGAGAGTTTCTCAAGGAGAAAAGTGAGGAAGTCATTGGGGACAATTCAGATCTGACCACCCCCGCAACCATCAGGTGGGACACCCTGAAGGTGGTCCTCCATGGCCACCTCATAAAACACATAGCCACACTTGCCAAAGCACGAAAAAAGAGACAAACACAGCTAGAACAGACACTACAATTTTTGAAGATAGTGCATCAACAGGGCGACAACTCAGTATTAGCAGAGATTAAACAGACCAAAAAGGATCTGGATGTCCTGTGCATCCAGCAGACAGAGATGGCCCTGGCGTTTCTAAGGCAGAGGTACGGCGAGACAGGCCAGAGGGCCTCCTGCCTACTGGCATACCGGCTACACAAACAATGCAAACTGTCCACTATTGCGGTAATAAAGGACCCAACCACGGGAACCCATCACATTAAGCTTAATGACATCACCCAAGCATTCTGCCAGTATTACAGGGAACTATACACTCCAGAACAGCAGGTGGATCCCACTCTCATCAACACCTTCCTGTCAACCCTATGCCTTCCTAGACTCACCATGGACCAACAGACTAGCCTGCTGACCCCTATCACCCCGGGTGGAACTGGCTGCAACCGTTGCCAGATCCAAGATGCAAAAGGCCCCTGGCCCTGACGGATATGGGGCAGAGTTCTACAAATGTATGGTGCAACCCATAACCCATTTACTGCTAAGTGCCCTTAATGAGATTATGTAGGGAGACACCCCCAAAGCTGGTCATTCGTGACAATTTCCCTTATCCCCAAACCCAACAAGGACCCCCTTCAATGCTGCTCATACAGGCCGATCTCGGTTCTCAATATGACCTACAAGTACCTTATGTCCATTCTGGCCCAAAGAATGGATGCCTTCCTCCCAACCCTGATAAATTTGGACCAAATAGGCTTTGTGAGTGCTAGATCTACCCCAGACAACACTCGTAGAGCCACACACTTAGTCCACGAAATGCAAACCCCTAAGGACCCATCCGTCCTTCTCAGCCTAGACGCTGAGAAGACTTCTGATCGCCTGTCATGGCCTTTCCTTTTCACTATTATGGCCACAATGGGTCCCTCCCTTTATAGCCGCCATCCAGGCACTATATTCCTCCCCTCAGGCATGTGTCAAGGTATCCAGTCATCACTCTGATTATTTTCCCGTCTTTACAGGAACACGGCAGGTCTGTCCCCTATCTCCTGGACTCTGCTATTTTTATTGAACCCCTGCCCAGGCAATAAGGCTAGCCCCGGGAGTGTGGATGGATGATAATGAGCATCGAATAGCTCTATATGTGGACTATGTCCTTCTCTTCCTCACAAATCCCACAAAATCCATCCCAGTGATTTTCCACATTCTGGAGGAGTATGGAGCTTGCTCGGGATACCGGCTTAATACCAGCAAGACAGATGCTCTTGTCTACCACTTTGACCCCCTAGGACATTCAGGGAGAGATACCCATTTGATGGAACATGGATAAATTGAAATACTTGGGCATCTATTTGTCACACAAGGCAGAGGATACCATGCACAACAATTATCACCCCTTTTTCACACAAATGAAGCAGGATCTCGAGAGATGGAGTCTCCTCCCTTTGAACTTAATTCAGAAAATCGAGGTGGTGAGGATGGTGGTTCTCTCAAGGGCTCTCTACCACTTTCAGTCTTCCAGATTATTCCCCTTAGCCTACCGATGGAACTATTTCACTTGTGGAATGGGGTCATTACCAGATTCATCTGGGCAGGCAAGCGCCCTAGAATCAAATTCAGTACCCTCTCCCTGCCTAAATCGCGTGCAGGGCTTGCACTTCCTAACCTTAAACTATATAACTGGGCCTCCCACATGTCATTCATACTCCAGTGTTATATGGGAGTGTCCCCAGCTTGCTGAAGAGAAACAGAAGAATGTACACTACCTCAAGTCTGAGCTGGAAAGGTCCACCCTGTATCAAAATCCCCCACGTGGGACAGGTCACCTCAAACCCCTGGATTACACACCAAATTCGAACCTGGCACTCTATCCGTAAATCCCTACAACTCACCCTATTCCTGGCGTTGCTATGCCCGATAGGACTGCTGGAAAATTTCATCCCAGCCTTAACTGACCACACTTTCCGTAACTGGAGGCATCTACACCTTACAAAACTCACACAATTCCAAAGGGGAACCCATTTCAAGACGTTTAATGAGATCCGACAGGAATTTAACCTACTACAATCAGATTTCTTTCAATACCTACAGATACGCCACTACTATGATACCCTTCCAAAGGTGATGCGTAGTCCGCCGGAACATCCCCACCTGATAAAGATGCTACAACAATTACTCCAAGCCAGTGCGCTGCCACATGCCATCTCGGTCCTCTATAAATCCACAGTGGAGACAACCAGGGATAGTGCTAGTTCAATAATGGAAAAATGGAGCACTCAGCTGGATACCCAACTAACCCCACAGATGTGGGGCACTATATGCCTCACAACCTCTAGACTTACCTGCTCTCATACATGGCGGCTGTTCTCTTGGCAGCTTCTCATACAATTCTTTCGCACTCCGGCCATAACCTCTCATTTTCATGCCACCACATCTGCAGCATGCTGGCGCCAATGTGGTGAAACCAATGTGCATCACTCCCATGTACTATGGTCATGCCCCAAGCTATAATCATTCTTGCTGGACCTCCGGGGTGAGCTGGAAGAGCTCTTTAGGCATAGGATACTCCTGACCAGGGAATTCTTTATTCTACACATCTTCCCACATGAGTTGAGAGGTCCATACAGCAGCCACCTAGTCGGGATACTCCTCCTCACCGCTAAGAAGGCTATCCCTAAATGTTGGCTTAGCACATCGACCTCCTCGATAAATAGCTGGAGGGATATAGTCAATCGTATATATAGAGCAGAGAGGATCACATACACTTTGAATGATAAATCGGAACTCTGCTCCATGAAGTGGAACAAATGGGACATTACACATCATGACCAAGGACCCAGACTTTGTACCCTAGGGCCGAACAACACCAGGAACATTTTAGTCACCCCCCCAAGACACATGGCAAGTGGAGATACCTGCTTAACGGGGCATATGGTTCTCCACCCTGTGGGATGGAGGGACACTGGGAGTTTGCCAGTGGAGGAGGTGGTGGCTGGCAAGAATGGGAGCCCAATGGAGGGGGATCAGATCCGACATGGAGGAGGAGGAGGAGGAATGGAGAGGAGGGAGGGAAATAAAGGTACGTAAACAATAAAGGGAAATGGAAAGGTTAAAGGTTGGTGACGCTCTGATGGCCTTATTTGTATTACTGACTTTATATATGAATTCTAACCCTGTCAATACAGTACTGTACAATTAAGAAACTGTGACTGTAAAAAGTGTAAATAAAATAATCAATAAAAAAGAATATTTACCAAAAAAAAAAAAAAAAGAAGAATGAGGTCAGAAGGGTACTCCTGCTCAATGTCAACCTCTTCTATGTCCAGGAGGCACCGGCGATGACTTGTTGGGGGGCTTCACAGTCTACAAGGGCGTCGGCGCTGAGGCTGCCATTGGCAGTGCTGGTGAAGTGGGCCTGTAGGCGTCCAGCTGATGAACAATCACCAAGGTAAACTTGGTGAGGATTTCGTTCAGGTCAACGACTGAAGGCTGCGTCGACGGAGGGGGTCGATGGTACAGGGATCGACGACCCGCCTGATGGGCCCTGTGAACCCGAAGTGCCTGCAGCCCTGGAAGAAGTGGGGTCAGACCTCAACTGGAGGGCCGTCGACAACTAGCCTGTTGTCGACGCAGGGTCCGGCAACCCGGAAGTCGACGATCTGCCCCCCGTTACACTGGGTGGATGCGCTGTTGGCATGAGTCTGGATGGTACAGAGACCTGGACAGTGACTTTATGAATCGGTGCAGCTGCAGCCTACAAGGAACCCCTGGACAAGGGAGGAGAGGCCGTCAAGACGATACCACCGCTGGAGATGGTCCCGATCTTGGTCCCTTTCAAGCCCCAAGGAGTTTTCTCGGACCTTAGAGGCCTGGGAGCTTGACGACCCTGCTGGCAACTGAGAGGCTGGTACCCCAGAGGACCCCTGCCTGGAACTGGCTGCTTGTTGTTCTATTAAGAAATTTTTTAAAGCCTTTTTGCGTCATCTGAGGGTTGTTTGATTGAACTTCTGGCAGAGCTCACAGTCAGAAACTTCATGGTCAGGCCTAAGACAGCAGGCACATAAAAAATGTTCCGTCTGCCGGCCCGGTGGTGCTGGAGGTTGAGGCGCTGGTCGCGACACCTTGCGCCATGCTGGGGACCCGGTTCGGGAATAAGCCCGGGCTGCTGGGGGTCCAGCAAAGGCGAGAAGAGGATCAAGCGTCCGAAGGACTGCTCTCCTCTCTCGGGGAGGGAAGTTTGCCAGCCCGCTCACTGACTGCTCTCTGGCAGTGGCCGGAGGGCAGTATAGGTCAGGAAGGCACGCACTGGCATCCATACGTTGGTAGGGAGGGGGGACAGGAGAAAAAAAGGAAAACTGTACCAGCAGGCTTCATGATGGCTGGCCGCCCGATTTCTGGATTTGCTCCAGGGTGGGGTAAGCTTGCCCTTCATCACTGCACTGTTGGGGAGACCCATGGGGGATTAGGAGAGTGCTGGGTCAGGAAGCGGTGCGACCAGAGACCGAGTCCCTCTAAGGGAGGGACCAGGGCCACTTGCCAGGCTTGGGGAGCCAAAACATTTATATAGAAAAATACAAGGTTCGTCTGTGGAGGCAATCTTCTTTCAGCAGCAAAGGAAAAGAGAGATCAAAGGATTAACTGTCAACATAAACAAAATAAATTAATCTTTTATCAAATAGAAATTCTAAAAGTAACAGACAAGAAAAAAGCCGTAGGCAAAATGGCACGAAACTGCATTGCAGCTTCCGTGGAGACCTATGCAAACAAGTCGATGGTGGGAAAGAACTGAGGAGGAAGTGAAGCTGTTCACACCTTTATAGGGTTGATGACGTCAACAGATGTCGATAGCGTGGGCAGCCCCTGTTGTACTGCTGAAAATCTTCTGTGTGGATCCTGCTTCACCGACGGTGAAGTTCCTACAGTGTGATCTGATGACTGAGATACCCCCGAAGAAGATCAAAATCTACACGGCCATGTGTACAAATGCTAGAAGTCCAGGAATCAAGATTCTGAACCTAGAGACTATCACGGCAGAGGCTGACCTGGCTATTGTGGTCATTACCGAGTCATGGTGCACTGAAAACCATGACTGGGACATGGCCATACCAGGCCACACTCTGTTCTAGAAGGACAGAATAGGAAGCAAAGGAGGGTGTGGTGCTTTATGGGTGGGAAAGCAGAAAAACAACAGAGATACAGGGAACACAAGGGAGGAGGTGGGCAGAGGTACTGTCAATCACCTTGGAGATCCGAAAAGAAGCCACCATACACACTGGCGTGCTCTACAGACCTCCAGCACAGGACGAGGAGACAGATAAGGTACTGGTGGAAGCCACTGGCAACATTAAAGAAAAGGAGCAGGTGCTGATGGTGGGAGGCTTCAATCTGCTGGATGTAGACTGCAGTCTCCCAGCTGTGACTTCAGCTAGAAGTAGGGGCATCCTGGACTCCCTGCAGTGGGTATTCCTCAGGCAACAGTCAGCAAACCCACTCATGATGGGGCAATACTGGACCTGGTACTCACTAACAGGGACAGTGTTGCAGACAACAATATGGGAGGCCACCTGGGGACCAATGATTACCGTACAGTGTGGCTCAATAAAAGGACGACTGCGGAATTGAACCACACAAGAGCAAGGGTCCTGGAATTCAGGAAGGCAGATTTTATTAAGATTGGTGAATGCCTCAGAGATGACCTGGCCAGGGGTGGGGTGCAGGAACAGTGGGCGAAGATAAAAGGGGGGCATAATGAAGGCAATAAACCTTTGCGTCATGCAAGTGAGCAAAATCAAGAGGAAAAAGAGACCACTATGGTTCTCGAAGAGGTGTCTGAAAAGTTAAAAGTTAACAGGGTAGCATTCAGAAGGTATAAGGAGACACAGAGGGAGGAGGACAGGAAGGTGCATCAGAGGAGACAGAGGGAAGCAGAAAAAGCAGTAAGGAGCATGAGGGTGTAAACTAAAGAGAGAATAGCCTAGTAGGCAGCAGAAGGGGACAAGACATTTTTAGGTATGTAAAGGAAAAGAGGAAGATCATGGGAGGGATTGTAAGTTAAAAGGGAAGGGGGTGGGACTATACTAAGGGGACCAGGAAAGGCAGACATCCTGACAGGAGGGAGGCAGTATAGCGCAGTGGTTTAAAGCTCTGGGCTGCAAATCTGGAGACCTGGGTTTGAATCCCACAGCCCCCCCTTGCATATACTGGGTGACCCTGAGCAAGTCACTTAACTTCCCTGTGCTCCCAGACTGCACCTGTAAACAAGCTTTCAGCTTAGTGTCTTTCACCTGGTTATAGAATTGGTGAAAAAAAAAAAAAAATATATATATATATAATATTTTTGTTCAGTGTTTACAGAGGATGGAGAAAGGAGGGCCACAGAAAAGTAACAGGAGCTTTGGAGGGAAAGAGGTGGACATGTTCTTTTTCAGAGGAGACAGTGCTGAAGGGACTTGCACATCTGAATGCGGACAAAGGAATGGGTACTGACAGGGTGCATCCAAGGGCATTGAGGAAGGTACTGGCTCCACCTCTGACAGTCCTGTTTAATGGCCCACTGGAAATGGGAGTGATTCTAGAAATCTGGAGGAGCGCAAATGTAGTCCCACTTCACAAAAGTGGTAGCAGAAAGTAGGCTGGCAATTACAGGCTAGTTAATCTAACACTGGGTGGGAAGGTTAATGGAATCACTGCTGAAGGAAAGGGTTGTGGAATATCTTGAATACAATGGGCTACAAGACCCAAGGTTGCATGGATTCATTGGAAGGGGGGTCAAATTAATCTAATAGATCTATTTGACTGAGTGACCAATGAATCAGATCAGGGTGGAGTGGTGGACATTGCATATCTAGATTTCATTAAGACTTTCAACACTGTTTTACACAGGAGACTAATAAGCAAGCTGTGTAGTTTACGAATGGGTCCAAAGGTGGTAAACTGGGTACGAAATGGGTTCAGGGATAGGCCACAGAGGGTGCTGTTAAACAGAGTCCACTCCAAGGAAAGGAGGGTGACCAGCAGGGTGCCTCAAGGATCAGTGCTGGGACCGGTCCTCTTTTATGTCTTTATAAGTGACATTGCAGAGGAGCTGGAAGGGAAGGTCTGCCTCTTTGTGGAGGACAGCAAAATCTGCAATAGGGTGGACATGCGTGTGCATGTGTGTGGATTAGCAAAGACCTGAGAAAACTTGGAGTGGTCAAGAGTAAGGCAGCTGGGTTTCAATGCAATAAAGTGCAAAATAATGCGCTTAGGGCACACAAATCCGGGGGTGGAGTACAAAAAGGGTGGAGTGGTACAGAAGACCATCAAGCAGGAAAGAAACCAGACGGTAATCTTATTTGATTACCTAAATGTGGCCAGGCAGTGCGACAAGGTAGCTGGAAGGGCTAGTGGGACGCTGTGATACATATGGAGGGTTATCACCAGCAGAAAGAGGGAGGTGGTGTTGCCTCTGTAGAGATTGCTGGTAAGACCCCACCTAGAGTACTGTATCCAGTTCTGCAGACCACATCTCCGAAAGGACACAGACAGAGTGGAGGCGGTTCAAAGTAGGGCAACTAAAATGATGCAGGGTCCGCATCGAAAGCCCTGTGAGGAGAGATTAAAGGACCTCGATATGTACACCCTGGAAGAGTGGAAGGAGAGGAGGGATATGACAGAAACCTTTAAATACCTCATGGGGATAAATAACATACAGGAGAGAAGTATTTTTCAGAAAAAAAGGTGCTCAAGAACAAAGGGACATGCAATGAAGCTGAGGGGTGTAGATTCAGGAGCGATGTGAGGAAATACTTCTTCACAGAAAGAGTGGTGAATTCCTGGTACAGCTCTCCAGCAGAGGTGGGGGGGGGGTGTAAAAACAGTGGTGGAGTTCAACAAAGCATCGGATAGGCGTAAAGGAATCTTAGTGGAAAGGAATGGGGGAGGGAGAAAGAGAGAGAGATCAAGTAAGGTCTGCGGTGATTCTGTAGGTAGGGAAAAATAAACAGATAGGGTGGGCCAAGCAGTCCTTATCTAATGGAAAATTCTATTTTTCTATTCTGCAGAGGAGTGGGGATAGTGTGTTAACAGGAAGTGTTGAAGGGAATGCTGAAGCGGACACAGAGAATCAAGGAGGTGCTGTGAAAAAAATAACTGTTGCTATCTGTTAGTGTCCCTAAAGTGTTTACGTCTGGGGGATGTCGACCTATATGTAAGAAATATTTAGAAATCAACCAAAATCTGAAAGAGAGAGACGGGGGAACTGATACATGAGGTTGATGTATACCCAAGTATATATGGTACCTCTGTATTTTTACAAAGACATTCTTAACTTTCTAGAAGTATTACATGATCTCATCAATATCCAACCCAAGTTAATAATTTTCTCACTCAGGGCTAGAATGTATTTGGAATTGCAAAACACACAGTTACTAATTGAAGGAAATATGTCTTCAAATCAGTCAGAGGGAAATGTTCATAAATATATTTGCCTTGCTGCCAAGTTAAAGGTACTATAAATATTTGAACGGAGTATACAGATATTATTATCATGGAAAGCAAAAAACTTACCCTGCTGCTCCTTTCTACCATTGGAGAAGGCTGGGGAGTTCCTGAAATTGGGGTAGAACTTGGTGTCTTTACTTTTTGTATCATAGTAGTTACAGTGTCTGGCACCTTTGTGGCATCACTGCACAGTTCCTGCCAGTTAGGCAACTTGGAGTTCAGAAATTCTTTGGCCTAAGGATAGCCAACCAGTAAGTCAGAAACCAGGTTTATAATGCCTGCATATTCCTAGTGTTTCAGTCAAAATATAGAGAATAATGGATGGGGAAGGGTTTGATATGAGAATTTAATGCACACCCGAGTTGTGGGATGCTACATAAACCTCGAGGGCGAAGCCCGAGGGGTTTGTCAAACCATCCCACAACGAGGGTGTGCATTAAATTCTCATATGAAACACCCACCCCATCTTTTATTTTTTATAATAACAGACCAGCAATTTTTCTCCAGCAGTTTGAGACACTGTTTGGCCCCACCCACATACAGAATGTTGGCCAATGAGGTAGCAGCATAGTTTGACTGGCATGGCTCATGAATGTCATAACAACCAGCCGGTTGTTATGGAAAATATCAACCTGGTCAGCACATTGAGAGAAATTGCTTATTTCTATAACAAATATGATTTTTAAAGTTATTCCAACAATATAAGTAAAGCATTATGTTTACAGTACTATACATAGCAGATTTCAAAATGTCACACATCAAATGTCTGGCAAAAATGAAATATAACCTAAGGAACTATAGCAACATTAAATGTGTAACCTGGCTTTAAATTTTGATGAAATAATATATACAACATATGTGTGAGCTAAAATATAACATGTTACTTTTGCTTGTGACAAGCCGGCTCGGTGGTACTGAGGGCACTGGACACCTCGCACCACGCCGGCGACTCATGTTTGGGAGCAAGCACGGGTTGCCGGGGGGGGGGGCAGCTGGGGAGGAGAGGATTGCACATCCAGAGGACAGTTCTCCTCTCCTGGGGATGGTAGGTTCACAATGCCCCGGCAGCGACTCCCAGTGGAGACTGAGAGTGCATCAGCCGGGGGTCACACACGCAAGGGGTGGAGGTGACGGCAGACATCGGCGAGTGGGGTGCGGGAGCGCACTGTGCTCATACTGGATGTTATTGCATGTCCGCGCCCCCAAGGGACCATCACGTACAAGGAAAAACCCTGGCTCCTGCTGGAGACGATGGCACACCAGCCCCAAGACCACCGTCAGGCCCTGCCTCCTTTGGTCCCGATATCCCCCAGCCTGCACCTGATCACTAAAGCTGGATTAATGGAGCACCCAGGTAAGTGGAAGGCGGCCCCGCCCTGGGGGCACATGCCAGGGGTACATGGTGGATCGGGTACCAGGGGACCCAGCCGGGGGTGAGGCCAGGTTGGACAAGCTGGGATGCCTCAAGACCGGCGACCAGAGGGAAAAAAGTGGGGAAAAAAACAACTTTCACTTGTGACACCACCAAAATGAAGACAACACGCATAATAGTATACAAGAGCCCAAACACAACAACGTTATTCTTACACCAAGTGGTTACCATGACGACGAGAACCTCAACAGCAAAGCTCGAAAGCTCTCTGTTGTCATGGAAACCATGAGGTTTAAGAATAGTGCTGTTGTGTATTCGGACTATCATACACTATTCTATATAGTGTATGGTTAGAAGAAAACCTACAAACGCTTAATTTTTGTGGTTGCTGCTGTAAGTCTCTGCCCTCCGCCGCCCGCTCTTCACCGCCATCCATCCACTGGCCAGCTCACAGGCACAATGCTTCAACTGCCCTCTGTCCAACGAACAGCGCCGATGAGGACATTTGTGCTGTGATGTAGCTACTACAGCAGAATGAAAAGTCCTTCTGCTGTAGCAGCTACGTCACTACTGCAGCAGAACAACTTTTTCAAGTGTATGGATCTCCATACACAACAATGCCCTACCATACACTATATGTTTATTTTCATTTTGGATCGGTCCATGTAGTTCCACTTTGGATGGGTCACAAAGGAACACTAATTAATGGGAGTGTAGTCAGTAGAATATCTGAGGACATCACAACAGCCTCTACTACACGCAAAACATAGCAGTGAAGTGAAACAAAAATGTTTTATTACTAGTAACAGATTTTTACAATATTTTCTTCCATAGAGCCACACTTTTGGAACTGTAAGACAGCAGCGTCATGATCACTTGGAAACTTTTGCCTAGCTAGGATTGCAAACGTTGACATGCGTCAGCAACATCTATATAACGTGTGTGGTCCCACACCTCCTCAGTGTCCCACCAGAGACAAGCTGGGAGTTGTACAATGTCTAGAGTGGGTGACCAAGACCCTGACCAAGCCCACACGAGTGGTAGTAACAGAAAGAATAAAGCCAGCTTGAAAGGGTGCAGAAAACAAGACCAACTGTGCAGTAAATTATATGTCTTCCAGAGTATGCCACCTGAAACATGGAAGGGGGCAGGTGAAGCACAAGTTGTAGCTTTAAGGAGCAGATTCTATACTGTTTCTGGTAAGTAATGAAAAAGAAGGTTACTTACCATGACTGTAGATCTTCAGCAATATCTTCTCCATATAGCCCCACTCGTTCACTTTAAAACTGGAGGAGCTAGGGCACCGTGAAAGTAAAACTTTTAGTCAGCATCTCCCTCACAAATCACTGAGAGAGAATATCTTCAGCTGCTGCGGAGATGTGGAGAGACCCCAGCCCAATGGGTGGGGTGCAGGGGATGGGGAGGGAGAGCTCAGTGCATCAACTGACTCCAAAGAGCAGTGAGGGGTCTAGAAAAAACAGTCCAGGGACCTACCTTACCTGGACTGAGACCTGCCCTCAAAGGTCAGGACCAGCCATTCCCAACTTCAGAGCTCAAATCTCCAGAGTTCAGATGCTGATGGAGAAGCAGGTACCAAGGCAGATGAAAGCACAGTAAATGCTGGTCAGTGCAGTCGCTGCCGCATCCCACAACCACAATGTCAGAAAAATGGCCCAGTGAGTTTGGAGGCTTTAACTTTTTTACAGCTGGCATACCATTATATGAATAAAATCAGAATAGAGCAGGAGAAAACTTGAGACTATATTCCACTACAGGGTGCACACACCATGGAAAAAAACAGAACTGAGGCAATTCATCATTAACGGTTTCTGAATACGGTATGCATAGTCCTGATTTTAAGTTTTACTCCCACAGGTTCCGAGTGCCTTCAGTCTAAGATCAAGTGTGAGGCTCTATAAAGACAGATCCTTGGAAGATTTTATTTTATTTATTTATTGAGGTTTTGGAAAAGTTCCTTTGAGTTCCTTTGAGTCAGAGACTCATTTACAAAGGTTCCACGTCAGATACAAAACAGACATTACATCAATCTACTCCAACGACATCTCTCTACATCAAGCCATGCCCGTTCCCAAGCAGTACAAGACAGTATAATGGGAGACAGGCACGGGAAACCAGGTCCAGACTGTAGTGTTCACTGAAAGTGTGGCCAGAGCTCCATGTGGCAGCAAAGCATGTCAGCTGTGAGACTGAACCAAAAAAAAAGCCCCACGGGTGGCATGCCCACAGACAGGACCAGGAAGCTCTATACTGTGCTTTCAGCAACACAAAGAAATGCAAACTGCCAGCCACCTGGAAAGGCACTATTTGGAGACGGGGGCACCCACCATACTGGAGATGACAGAAACAAAAAGCTGTGAGTACTTTCTACCGTGCAAACAGAAGTATAAGATCCTATGCACATCGAGAAAATGCAGAATGACTTCTCCAGCATTCAAAGAAGAAAAAAAAGGGAAGGTTGATTGTCTGGGTTTATGTGAGCTCAGAAACAACCATAGGCAGGAACCAAGGATGGGTACATAATAAAACCCGATTCTCATGCAATTCAAGGTGCAGGCGATCTGCAGTTAAAGCCTGCAGCTTGGAAACTCTCTGAGCAGAGGTAATAACCACCAGAAAAAGTGTTTTCGAGGACAGGAAAACCATATCCCAAGTGACACCAGGTTCTAAAGAAGACTTACAGACTCCAGAAACAAGTTATGGCCCTATCCGGGGACCGTCTTATGGACTTGGGGGGAGGGTGCAAATGCAGGTGCCCACTGAGGAACTGACAGGACTTCAACTGGGCCACAGTCTTGCCCCATATGAGGGTAAGAAATGCCAAAATGGTCAAAAGGTGTAACTTCACAGAAGTGTACCAGAGGTCTGAGTCCGACAGACAGAAGGTAGTCCAACACAGGCTCCACTGTACGTTAAAATGGGTCCAATGAGCGAGACGCACACAAAATACAGATAGATTTCCATTTCATGGAGTAAGTGTGCCAGGCAGATGCTTAACAGCCACTAGCAGAAAATCTAAAACAGTCCAGAAAAAACACACAGTGGTACAGTTCTACATCCTCAGGAGCCAGCCATGAAGCTGCAAGGACTGATGGTCTAGGTACAAGAGACTGTCCTGGTCCTGCAACAGCAGACCCGCTCATAGAATGAGCAGGGCAGGTGGTTCCACTGCAGTCTAGCAGAGCAGAAAAAACTAAATGTGTCAGGACCAGAAGGGTCCACCAGTATCAATGTGGCCCCTTCTGCCTGAAGCTTGATCAAGACCTGCTGAGTCAGAGGGAATTGTGGAAAGACATACAGAAAGATCCTTTTCCACAAGAGGGACTATATTCCTCACCTAATAACTCCAGGTCCTGGAGCAACCAAGCAAAAACGCTATAGTTTTGCGATGTGCGAGGATTCAAAAAGGTTCAACTCAGGACAACCCGAACGGGCAAAGCGGTCTTCAAACACGGCATCCAGGAGTTCCCACTTGTGGTACTGAGCAGCCAATATAAGACAGCCTGCAAGGATGTTCAGAGAGCTGGGCAAAAACATGCAACAAGGTATACGTCATGAGCGAGGGCCCACACCTACACATGCATTGCTTCTCTGCAGAGGGGGTAGGAGTGTGTACCTCCTTGTTTTTTTGAGGCAGCGTATGACACAAATGCTGTCTGTCTGTACCAGCAAAGGAGGGCCCTGAACATCTGGGGTGAAAAGCTACAGGCCAAGAAGAACAGCCCTCATCTCTAGAAAGTTAATGTGGAGAGAGTGGTCTGAGGGGGACTACACGCCACAAGTCTTTAGTTCACCAGATGGGCCCCCAACCCATCCCTGGGACATCAGTAGTGAGGACCTCCCATGGGGATGGGCAAAAAGATGAGGACCCCTGAAACAGAAAAGTTTTGCCATCACCAAAGGGCCTTGTATAGCAGGCTCCTGATCAAAGCAGGGTGATTCAGGGATTGAAAAAGCCTTAGCCCACTTGGCAAAAACCATCTGTTGGGGAATCTGCATGTGGAAATGGGCCATGGGAACAATCACAACGGCAGTAGTCATGAGGCCCAAGAGTGGAAAGAGGGAACTCAGCACCGATGCACAATTTATCTACTATGAGAGATTAAGACTTCCACAGGCTATTCTGATATTTAATCAAGTAACCCTGATAATTGGGAATATAGTAGTAGTAGTAACGCTTTTATTCATCTATAATGAACAAGGTAAAACAATCCCTTTGAGTACACAAGTACACTCATTTTCAAGGGAATATGGAGGCAAGTGAGGCAGAGGCATAAGTCCAATTGCCCATAATGTCCAACTTTCTGGATTCTTTGTCAGGGGGCAAAGAGCTCATATGATGTGGAGCCCAGGATCTATTACAAGCAGCCATAATGACCACTGGTTCAGATTCAGGCTGGGTGATAAACAAAACCCTATCAAAAGGGGCAGGATATAGTTTATCTGCCTTGCAAAGCCTATCCTGTCCTGCACGACACATAGTAAAGCCTGAAATTAGGTATTTTCAGGCCTTAATCTGGGGTGTATAGACCACAGTGTCTTCACTATAGATGGAGACAGCAGAACTAGAGTCAAATCCATAAGCAGGCTGCTCTTCTTCAAATTCTCCTTCTTCCATATCTAGGTCAGGACTATATTCATCGTCTTCTTGTGGATGAGGAATAGGAGAAGGGACTACAGAGACTTGAGGCTGCTGAGACAGCGATGGCATAAAGTCTGGAACAGGATTTCTAGAGGGACCCACACCATACATTGACAAAAACAATGGTAATAACTGCACTGTTGACATAGCAATCACTGACAGCAGGAAGAGCAACAGTTACTGAAATAATTCAGACACTGTAGCAAAACCACAGTGTTAGACAGGACAGTGCCCATCCATGACTTGCTAGGAAAAGACTGCACACTGCCGACAGCAGGAGAGCCAGAGCCTGCACTCGTCCCTGGTGTCTAAACGATGGTCACGCTGGCAATGGAGGCTGACGATGTGGCCTGAGATGTACCCTCATGGGGATTTAGCAGCGACCTGGACTAAGAGGGAGCGAGATCTGAAGTATTTGTGGTGATGCTCCACCAAAATAAGCCTTCTGTAACGTCTTTTGACAAATGGAGTTTTTCCTGAGATGGTGACAGCATGCCTGCCTGACAAGACCTGTGGGGTTCTCCAGAGGCAGATCCCATGCAGCTTTCCGGGGTCCTACAGTAGACACCTAAGCTTGCTGCTTGGCATTCTTAATTTTCTGCTAGAAATTTTCCAAAGCTTTCTAGTGATGTATCCTCATGGCCTGGTTGAAACCCTGAAAAATGGTGGAGTTTTTCACATCATGTCACAGGCCTAGGCAGCAAAACACAAAGTGTAGGAGTGTCATTTCTAACTATCGTCAGGCTGCAAGGACAGAAGCAAAAAAAGTAGTCTCTTCTTCAGGGGAAGCAATGACGGCATACAATAACATTTAGAAAGTAAGTAAAATAAAGAAACAGAAACAATACTGACTGAAATCAACACAGGCGTTTTCCATGGTCTGATGAGCAGATGACAGCAGCAGAAAAAACTGAGGAACTATTGAGCCACATACATTATATAGGGAGCATCAACATAAGTCAACATGGACGGCCCCAGCTAGTCAAAAGTTTTTGAGTGATCCGACGCCGATGACTTACAGTTCCAAAGGTTTGGCTCTATGGTGGGAGATGTCCTTAAAGAAGATCAAAGTGTTACTTCGAAATGTGTTACTTTTTTTTTTTGCGTGTGTGTTACTTATTTTAATTCCTCCACGTCTCGATCGGCCTCTCCTTCAAGCCATTGCCAAGGGCTCCTCCCCCGGGATCCCACTGCCAACCCCCGACCTCAAATCGCAGCCACCCCCAGGGTAACCCGACGTATCCCTTCATGGGGCGGGTCCTCCCCTTCCGAGGAGAAAGTGCCTTAAGGCCATCCTTCTTGGCCCTGGGTACTGCTGAGGTCGGTTTGGCATTCACGGGGCTCCACGGAGGTGCCAATCCAGGTGGCCGTCATCTAGCTGATCGAGGCGCCATTTTCATTTTTTCCTCAGACTTCCCTGAATGCGCCCCATCTGTAGTGCTCCTGGTCTCCACCAGGGGCTGCTACAGAGCGAGACATCTCCCCAACCCACCTCAGCAGGGGAGAGCAGTCCTCCGGACGCTCAATCCTCTCTTTGCCCTGCCAACCCCCAACGCCAGAGTCCGTTCCGAACTCGGGTCGCCGGTGTGGTTCGAGGTAAGGCACCAGCGACTCAGCCCTCTGCGCCACCAGGCCGGCTCATGTTACTTTTTTTTAAAGGATGCTAGTGTATAATTAAAAAAAAAAACTTAATCAAAAACTTTGTTGATATAAAGAATTTATTAAGCTCTACAATTAAAAATGCACTGTATAAATTGGACAGACAATGGTCTGACTGATAATATGCTAGTTATTATCATTTATTCATGACCTTGACATTTGTGAGTTATAACCCTGACCTCTCACTCACGAAGAGAAATAGCGTATTCTGAGTCAGGCCACTGCGTATCCCATCTATATTGTACGCACTAGAATTGTATTCTAGTTTTGTTATCTGCATGTTGTAAAAAACCTCTGTAGTAGTTATACTGTAGCATATGTAAAGACCAGCAAATGACCTCCATACTAACCTTGTCATGGTAGCTACTCATATGAAGAGAATAACTACAGTGTTTATCCACTAGGAAACAGAATCGTCTTTTTTCTTCCAGCAGAGCATCCCTACAGCCTTCAGCAATAAACTTCTGAATTTCACTCTGATGGGAAGTGATAGTCTCCACATACTAAAAGAAGAATAACAAGTTAATTTTTTTTAATATGCTACCTAGCATAAAAATTGCTTGTATCTACTTTCCTCAAAGTTAGGTAAGAATGTCTGGGATAACTCTAAGACAGTGCAGTGTGACCTGCAGTACATCAGTCCATGCTAGAAGACCAGAAAGTACGATAAAACTCACTGTCCATGTTCCCCCCCCCCCCCCCAACTTTTCATCATCTATTTGTGCTCTTTACTCTCCCAACCCTCCTCAAACTGCAACCCCAGTCCCATCAACTGCATTCTCCAGGTCTTACTTCACCACCTGCCCTGAACCCCTATGTGGTAGGTGGATGCCTCAGTCTGTAGTGCAGGGCTGTTGAAGTTGTGTCATCCCTTCGGCTGGGGAGAGTTTCCTCTAACATTTTCTTCCCGATTCCCTTGAGGGCCGAGTCACGTGTAATGACATTTATACCTGTACGTTACAAGCATCCGTATTGGTGCCCCTCTATGTGTTGGGCTCGCTGCCGCACCACTTAGCCTCTGCCAGGTGGAGGTGATGCTGCAAGATATGCTACCCCCTTCCCCCAAGTAGAACAACGTTCATGGGATGCTCAATCCTCCTTCCCCTGGCCAGCCTCTAAGCGACCAGAGTCCGTTTACAAACCTGGGTCCCCTAGCAAAGCAAGCGGTAGCACTATCACTATGCTACCATCTTCCATGTTTCTTAATAACCTTTCAAGAAGTCAGTGGTTGAAACTAACTTTTTCCACCGCTAGCCTGCAGGGCTAGTGACTGGAAAAATCCTCCGGGCTGACAAGATTTTCACTGGCCCAGCATAACAACAGCACGACAGACCGTGCCAAGATAAGGCAGCACAGACCCAGTCAGTAGGGGCAAACACCAAGCAGGAGGGGCAGCACAGAGCAGGAAGGGACACATTTCAACAAGCAAGGGGAAGTACAGATCAAGTCAGGAGGGGGCTGTACAAATCAGGAGGGGGCAACAAACATCAGTCAGGAAAAAGCCTAACTGATACCGTTAGCTGACAGTATAGTTCTACCCAGGATGGAGCAGCACAGACCCAGCCAATAGGGGCAAACGCAAAGTAGAAGGGGTAGCACAGACCCAACCAGAACGACAAATTAAATTACTCCCTAAGTGTAAGCTTGTTCATGGCGACAGAATTATAAATGGATTTTATGCAAGCTCCTGAGCATATAAGCCCACATTCAAAGCCTCTCATGCTGACTGTGGGTGTACTACATAAGCAGTAAAGGCATCTGGAGCTGTCCTCGTCACACAAAAAACTGAGATGTGATCTAACAGATGCATTTTTTTTTTAATTTTATGTTTATTATATCTGATAAACATTGAAGATCGATATACAAGCAGCGATATTACAATTATTTTTACATATACTCCACTAAGGTCGCCACCCTCTTAATATAACAGTTCGGCAATCTACTGCTTAAAGATACATCCATATGGAGTAGTCCAATATCTGTAAATAATCACAATGTCCAACAAGAAAAAGCTGTAAATTGGAGACCATGAGCTGCATGGTAAAGTCCCGCAAGGTCCATCCTTCTAATTTCTTTAAGTTCTCCTTCTCCATAAGAAAATAGAGATAATCCCCACACATTAATCTTTAATGTGTGCACCCATTGTTCCACATCCCAATTAAGTTAGTTTTAAGACTGAAGCAGGCTAACTTGGATAGATGAGGCTAAAAATTAAACAGTCGCTTCAGCTCTAACAACACATCTACCACTATTTTACCTTTTGGTAGTACAACTGCAGTGCAATAAACTGGTATGCAATAAGAAAAAGTTACTTACCATAATAACCTTGTTTCTCCCAGGGGATACTCCAATATCCATAACTCTTCTGCAGTATGCCTTTAAGCCAGATCTGCCCGGAGGTAGAATGCTATGCTAATCATGGAATCATTGGCACGTGCCACTTTTCAAATGCTGCCACTAGTCAACTGCCTACATTCTAACCCTCAGATTTTATGGCCGCCTGTAAAGACAGGGCCCAAAAGATTTAAAATCAGTAAAATTTAGTAATTTTAGGACTCCCACAACTAGCTTTCAACTGAAGGCAGAATATATCAAGGTATATTCACAAACAATGCACTCTCCAATGTCAGAATCACCTGAAAGGTGAAAAACCACTGAAACTGGTTTCAAAAAGAACCAGAATGTGGCATACATACCCTTAAGGTACAGCGTGGAATGCAGAAGCCACTGGCTCTGGAAGGGGAGGCAGGGTGGGAGAGTTATGAATATTGGAGTATCCCCTGGGAGAAACAAGGTTACTATGGTAAGTAACTTTTTCTTCTCATCCCAGAAATACAACAATATTCCTAACTCTTCTTCAGACTAAAAAGCAGTACCTTTGGCGGCGGAAACAGAACCTATTTTGGAAACAGGCTCCGTAGGACAGCTATACCAACTGGGCATCAGCCCTAGACTGCATATCCAGGCTGTAATGTTTGGTAAATATGTGAACTGTCCTCCAGGTAGCTGCTTTACAGATATCTAGAAAGAGGCATCCCTGACAGCTGCCAGTGTGTCAGCTGCCCCCCCCCCGTGGAGTGGGCTCCGAGCCCTGCTTAGGCCTCTCTGCCCACTGTGACATGACAAGACTGAATACACTGTAACATCTGACGAGAAGTGGACCTTTAGATGCTGGATTAACCCTTCCCATATCCCCATAAATGAGGAAAACTACATCTTGTCCTACCTGTGGAGCTTAGTAGCTGTCATGCAGTAGCTGAAAGCTCCCTTGCATCAAAACTATGCAACATACGTTCACCAGAATAGGAATGCTCAGGAAAAAAAACACAGTGATACACAGCTTGGTTTAGACGAAACTCTGAAACCACTCTGGGAAGGAATTTCCTATCACTTTTTAAAAAAACTTTATCCCTGTGAGAAGGGATGTAGTCCTGCTCAATGCATAAGGCCTGAAGGTCACCGATTGGTCTGAGTGAGGTGACAGCCACTAAAAGTAGTATTTGCCATGTAACATAGTTTAGTGATGCTGAAAACATGGGTTCAAAGAAAGAACTCATGAGCTTGGCAAGACAAATGTACAGGCCCCATGCTGACACTGTTTCCCTGACCTGTATCCTTATATGTCAGGAATAGCTGTTATCTGCCCTGCTTATGGACTTTAGTAGCTGCCAAGTAATAGCTAGAAGTTCCTTTGACATCCAGGCTATGGAGTCTCCTTTCACCAGAACTAGAGTGTTTAATGAAAAAGACAAATAAGGTAATGCTTTGGTCCAAATGGGATTTAGGAACCACTCTAACCTGTAGCAGTAACACTACTCTTAGCTCCAGCTGATTTATCTGCAGGAGTGACTCTGCACTTGAGACTATTTGCCTTGGATGGTGTGAACCCCAAATAGGAATCCCACTCTGATAGGGATGCACATGTTGCTAGAACAACTGATAGGGATTATTGCTGTAAAAAGGAAACCCTTAGCTGGTTTCCTCTTTCCACCCTTGGAGGGCCAGTAACAATGTTCTTGTTACTTGGATTAGTTTTGAAAGGGGGTGCTTACCCTGACCCCAGTGAGCCCTGAGGTAAAATTAAATGTCCCTCATCTGTAACCTGGATTCCAGGACTGTCAGTGGCAGGTGCCATATGGTCAGAAGGGGAAGAAACTCTGCTGGAGTATTTGGTTTATTCAGGTTGGTTAAGGCTGCTAACAGTGGGATACTCCATGACCTGCTCACAGGCAGGTAAGGCCTTGCTCTGCAGGGTATCTAGCTCTGCTCCCATGAAACATAGTGGCTGAGCAAGCTGGGGACAGATTTTCTAGAGTTATGAGGAGCCTAAGGCTCCAGGAACCTTTGGGTGAGTTGCAGATACTCACACTTGCTGGTATGATTTTATAACCCCCAGCCAGTGATCTAGGTAAAGGAAAAAACTGGAAAGTCAAAAAAAAAAAAAAAAACAGACTGCCAAGTACTTTGAACTTTGGCTTGGATAGGTGCCTAAAACAGACCCTCACATCCCATTTTCTTTGTGATACCCTTTGTTGTGAGCAGGGTCCACTGTACTTGACAGTAACAGGTTTAACAAACCTGCTTTTAATGGGGTGTCATGTCAATTCCTGAAGTACCACTGCTGTGGGCACCAAAGATGCAAAGGTGCATACATGGCCTGGTAACCAAAGGAGCCTGCTGTGGAAAAATCTGCCTCCCATCCTACGTGATTTAGTGGGAGGGGAAGCCTCTTCTTGTGCAGAATTGCTACTGTATTGTATTTGTGCACCCCTTTTTAAACCTTTCATCTTTTCCCCAAAGAGGACGATAACCCCAGCTAGGAAATCCAGAGTCTTGGTTTGGGTATCCTAAATGAGGTTTGTGACTTGCAACCAGGCAAACCTCTTTTACCCACTGTATTTACCATCCCAGGTAAGAGTCTTTAGAATCAGCAGACATTTTAAACTGATATTTGGCTCCAAACCAAAATTAGCTGTTTCAGCTAGGTCATCTGACAGATGAGACTGGACCTCGACTGCTATAGCAGGGGCCGACTACCCTAATAACTTCTGGTATTGACATAAGCTTAAAAGTTTGCCTGCCTGACAGCTAGGAAAAACTGATAAATGCCAGGGGTATCTATGCCTTGTCACAGGCTATCACTTGTACCACCCCTCAGTGGACAGAGTGGGAGAATAAAAATTCAGCCCCTCCTTATCCAGTTTATTATGTCTTGTACAGCCTCTTATCAAGAGGGGAGACATAGCTTAGGAGTTTGTAAAATCTTGAAAGTACCCTCCTTGACGAATATATCTATTCACAGGAAGGAGAAGGTTTTGGTGGGTGTCAGCCCAGTCATATTGCACAATTGTGGAGCATGAGGAATAATCCTCAAGCTCTGTGGAAAGAATCAAACTCCTATTTAGGGGAAAAACCTAAGTTTAATAGGTTCCCCTTTGTCCATTTCATCATAAACACATTTCTCCTATATAACATTAATAGTAAAAATGAGCAAAGGAGACAGCTGTTTGCAGAGGTCTGCTGCTCAAAAGCAGACAGCCTGTGTAAGCTTGAATGATCTTTAGCAGCCTGCAATCTGCAGGAGTTGGAAGGCATTATAACAGGCACAGACGTGGGGAGATATTGCTGATGGGTGATCTGAATGTGCCAGATGTTAACTGGAGTGCAGTTGCAGCAGCCACTTCGAAGAGTGGGGTTATTCTAGATGCCCTACAGGGGGCATGCCTTAGACAACTAGTACTGGAGCCCACTCGAGAGGCAGCAATCTTAGACCTGGTTCTCTCAAATAGAGATGAAGAGAGGATCACAGATGTAGAAGTGGGTAGCCATCTGGGAACTAGCGACCATCGAACAGTATGGTTCACAATAAACACAGCAATAGAGTCAAGCCATACAAAGGCAAAGTACTGTACTTTTAGGAGGGCTGACTTTGCCAAAATGGTGAGTGCCTAAGGAATGCACTAGCAAATGGGCAGGAAGGAGGGTGGAAGAACAATGGGAATAATAAAACTGCCATCACAGAGGTAACAAGCCTTTGTGTGAAGCAAATAAACAAAACGAAACAATGTAAGAAACCACTATGGTTCTCAAAGGAAGTGGCAGTGAAGGCTCAAGAGAAAAGAAAGCATTCAGGAGTACAAGGAATCACAGAAGGAGCAGGACGTGAGAACTGTATCAGTTAAAGCAAAAGGAAGCTGGAAGGCAGTCAGAACAGCAAAGGCCCAAACCGGAGGAAAAGATAGACAACTCAGTTAAGAAGGGGATAAACCTTTTATAGGTACATCAGGGAGCGAAGGAAGACCAAGGGAGGGATAGTGAGGGCTTAATAAAGGGAGGGAGGGTGGGCAGAGGTGACTGTGAAAAGGCAGATACACTAAACACATTTTTGCTCAGTATTTACAAAGGAAGGGGTACCTAAAACAAACAGTAGAAACACTCTGGATACAGAAGTTGATACCAGCCCATTTACAGAAGAAAGGGTTCTGAAAGAACTCTTAAAACTGAAGGTGGACAAAGCAATGGGGCCTGATGGGACTCATCCCAGAATTCTTAAAGAACTAAGGGTAGAACTAGTGACACCACTGACTACCCTCTTTAACAAATCATGGGAGGATGGGGTGGTACCCGAGGACTGGAGGAGGGCAGATGTGATTCCCCTTCACAAAAGTGGGAGCAAGGCAGAAGCAGGAAACTACAGACCTGTTAGTTTAACCTCAGTGGTAGGGAAAATGATGGAATCACTTCTGAAGGAAAGAACTGTAGAGTATCTAGAGGCCAGAAGGGCACAGGACCCAAGGCAGCATGGATTCACAGCGGGAAGGTCATGCCAGACAAAGCTGATAGATTTCTTTGACTGGATGACCAAAGTAGTAGATCAGGGAGGGGCTGTGGACATGGCCTACCTAGACTTTAGCAAGGCATTTGACACAGTCCCACACAAAACATTAATATACAAGTTAGCCAGCCTGGGAGTGGGTCCCAAAATGACATCCTGGGTAAAGAATTGGCTGGAGAATAGGACACAGAGAGGAATAGTAAATGGAGTCCACTCTGAAGAAAGGGGTTACTAGTGGGGTACCGCAGGGTTCAGTATTAGGACTGGTCCTCTTCAATGTCTTTATATGTGACATTGCAGAGGGACTGGAAGGAAAAGTATGTCTCTTTGCAGATGACACAAAGATCTGCAACAGAGTTGATGCACAAGGTGGGGTGGAAAGGATGAGAAGGGACTTGGCAAGGTTAGAGGAATGGTCAAATGTATGGCAGCTTAGATTCAATGCTAAGAAGTGCAAGGAAATGCACCTGGGAAACAAAAACCCAGGGGAAGAGTACACAATGGGGGGTGAGATACTAACAACAACAAAAATGGAAAGGGACCTGGGGGTAGTCATATCAGATGACCTAAAGGTGGGCAAGCAATGTGAGAGGGCAGCAAGGAGGGCTGGGGGGATACTGGGATGCATAGGGAGAGGCATCACCAGTAGAAAACAGGAAGTTATTATCCCTCTGTACAGACAACTGGTGAGACCCCATCTGAAGTACTGCGTGAAATTCTGGAGACCCAATCTCCGCAAAGAAATAGACAGGATGGAAGCTGTCCAGAGGAGGGCAACTAAAATGGTGCAGGGTCTGCAACGGAAGACATATGAGAGAGACTTAGGAGCTTAATATGTATAGCCTCGAGGGAAAGGAGGAGAGAACAGGATAGAAACTTTCAAGTACCTCAAGGGACTCAACAAAGTCCAAGAGGGTAGCATCTTTCAAAAAAAAGAGGTGTGCAAGAGCAAGGGGGCACAATTTGAAGATGGAGGGCGGCTCAGAGGTAATTTAAGGAAGTATTTTTTCACAGAGAGGGTTGTGGATGCATGGAACGGCCTTCCAGAGGAGGTTGTGGAGTCAAAAACAGTGGTGGAATTCAAGCATGCATGGGACAGTCATAAGGCAATTCTAGGGGTTGGGGGTAGGAAGAAGTAGGCTGCTGGTTAACTAGGATCTGCAGCTTATCTATTAGGTAGGGAAATGGGCAGACTGGGTGGGCAGAGCGGTCCTTATCTGCCGTCAAATTCTATGTTTCTATGTAAGTCACCAACTGCTGTCAAGCAGGGGGTTCTGTGTGCTTGGTTTTCTCTTGATTTTAGAGGGAACCAGGGAGTTAGCCAGTTCAGCAAGCCTCCTAAAAACTGCTTGTATACCCGTCTCAGGGGTGGCAGTTACAGTAGTTATTACTGTGGTTTCACCCACAGTAATTTAGTGTGTCGGCTGGTCAGAGCTCGAGGGACCCCAAGGTGGTGACATTTTTGTTCTCTTAGCCTTATTCAGGCATTTTTATTAATTCTGTCAAGACATGAATGCAGGTTTCACGCTGCTGAAGTGTCCATGTCTCAACAGAATTTACCACACAAAAAAACATTAAAAACCGGGATTACCATTTTTTTCTTTTCGGTTTCTAGGTGTAAAACTTATAAACTTTGCAACCGCCAAAAATGTGTTTAAATTAAAGTATATACGGCGATTGCGGTCGGTTCCGAAACCGATAGGAACCGAAGTAAAAGTGAACCGAAGCTAAAGGTTCAAGAACAGGGATTAGCAATTCTAAAACAAGTTTAAGTTAATAAAAATTAAATACAACTACTGGAGTTTTTAGTTAGAAAACTCTGGTAAATATAAAACAAACCCCGGTTATGCCGAACCGGGAGAAACTGAGGAAACACATAATTTAACACTTAAAAATTTACGGATTAGCTTAAAATTATAAAGAACAGAGGCAGCAAATGAAAAACAATAAATACTTGTGTATATTTTATAAGTTTTCACATGACAGAACAAGATGATGAAGAGAGGATCTCTCCAGACATCTAGTCTTGACAGGGGGAGAGAGAAATCTGAGGGCTACGAATGTAGGCAGTTGACTAGCAGCAGCATTTGAAAAGTGGCACATGCCAATGATTCCATCATTAGCATAGCATTCTATCTCCGGGCAGATCTGGCTCAAAGGCATACTGCAGAAGAGTTAGGAATATTGGAGTATTCCTGGGGTGAGAAAGCAGTAAAATTATAAACTTGAAACATTTTGCAACTCAGACTAACAAGGAAAATGGAAGGTCTAAGAAAGTGTTCTTCAGAAAGCTAATATGGGAAACAGTGCCTTGGTCCATCAGATAGTAGGACCTCAATTATACCCGCTGTTTAATGTCACCTTCCAGCCATCTATATATAGAGAAAACATTTTAATTTTTAAATCTAGATTTTTTCATGACTCATCGTCATCTTCCCGAGGAAGAGTCTCCCTTGTCATCACTTCTCCTTCTCCGAGGGACCCATCGCTGGGCTCATTTCAAAGCATCCTTGGCATCAGAAAAGATGTAAACCTTGCATTGGTAGGCAATTCGGAGTCGCACAGGAAAAATAATACCATACAGCACACCCGCGTCACAAAGCAAAGCTCTCGTGCCATCAAACTGCTTTCTTTTCTGCCGGGTGGCACAACTCGCATCAGGGAAGAGTCTCGCCGTTTGTCCCTCGCAAAGGAGGATTTTTTTCTGTCGGGCTAGCGCCAATAACGATTCCCTCATACCCACTCCATCTATCACCGCAACAACTGTACATGGGGCTTCCGGATTGTCAGGCCTACCTCAAGGAGAGATTATGTAGGCCTTCTGAATCTTCTGAGCACACGCAGCGGCTCAGTCGCCTAGTTGCTGCTGTAGCCAGACCTGAAGAAACAGGACAAGGTGATCCTCCTCGCAACCCTCCAGTAGCCCAGTCTTATATTGGAGGCCCTTGCCAGGTTTTCCAGGGTCTCCAGACGCATCCTGAGGTGGCCATTTTCTTTATGTTGTTAACAGCGCCCATTGCTGCATCTGCCCGTTTTGTAGCCTCTGCAGTTGCAGAAGTAACTGCCTCCAGTGAGGACTCCACACTGGCTAAACGGTTGGTGAGACTATCGAACTTGTCAGCGAGCCTGGCCACTGTAGAGATCAGTCTGGAAATCTTGTGGCCAAGGAATTGCAGGGTTTCTTCACCAGGAGTTTCTGCTGCATCTTGTTGAGTCTGTGGTGTAGACCTCGTGGACAAGGTGCCCCACCAGGAGTTCCTCCTTTGGTGTCCTCAGCTTTGTTCCTTTCCTGATGAGGGTTGCCCATCTTGGCAAATTTTGTTCACTGCACCCGTTACTGCCATTTAGATAAGATAAAATCCCCGAAACAGTGGTTTTGTTGCTTCAAGAAACTACGTTTTATAGAGCACTAACTTCAGGCTGCCATCTTGCTCAGGCTCCACAGCGCTCCCCTACAAGAGATGCAGTTTTATCAGAGTTCCACAAAGTAATAGAAGGTGATTTATCAATCAGCAGTCAGAAAGTTTCTTACAAAAAATTCAGTTAAATGAAAACTGCAGAGCAGTCTTACCAGCAGGCAGGGCTTCACTGTGACTCTGTGACGCACATTTATTTTGCGCGGCCCGACTTACTCCCTAACTCGGTCACTCTAAGTAGCTGCCTGTCATGTGAGAAGTTCCCTCATGAAGACAGACACGATGAACCATCTCTGGAAAGCAAACCATGGTCAGTGCTGAGTATACTCTGATTCCCACCCGGCCTGCTGTTATCACCCTTGTCCTCGGAGTATTCCTGAGCTCCCCCCTTGGCAATTTCCATCAGCCACACCTGGCGGCCATGCATGTAACTTAATTCCCTGTACCAGACACCTTCTATCCATGTAAGACCCTGGGTCTCCCACTTAAGAGTCTACACTGGTTTGATGGGGGTCTTAGGGAGCTGAAGGCCGGGGGTTGGAAGTTAAGAGTGCTGTTGAAGGAGGACAAACTGGCTTTGAAGATTTATTATGATGCATATCAAAGGGCAATCTCCCATAAGAAGGCAGAATTTCTGTCCAGGGAGATTAAGGCTGGGAGGAAATTGACCAGCTCAGCTCTTCCATGCTGTGGAGAGGCCATCAAATCCAGCCTATCTCCAGTTGGTGAGAGCGTTTTCAGCAGTTAAATGTGAAGATGTAGTTTTTCAACTTTTTATAGAGCACCAGATACAAAAAAGGAGGATACCCGAAGCTTTTCTTGAATATATTGTTTGCTGACTGAAGACACAGATATAGTATTAATAGAGGATCTAAATATCCCAAATGTTAGAAGAGGTGGGAATATATGAAAGGGAATAACAGAGTGTACAGTACAGGAAAACTTAATGACGGTAGGTGTACAGCAGTGCATACAGGAAGCTACAAGGGGGGAGAATATATTAGATATTATTTTAACAAATATTCAGGATGTAATTAAACAAATTAGTATCCAGCCACATTTAGGGCCGAGTGACCACAACTCCATGTTTAGGATGAATTGGGAAACCAATACTGTGAAGGGGAGAACAGAACAGCTCTTATACAATAGGGGGGATTATGTAGCAATAAGGGAGAGGTTGAGTAGTATTGATTGGGAGGTTGTGATGAAGGATAGAAATATGGAAGAATCTTGGGAACTATTCTTAGGTATAATAAATGAGATAATAGGACAGTATATACCCAAAAGGTGTGTGTATAATCATAAAGGTAAAAAAAAAACCACTGTGGCTTACGAAAACTATAATAATATTATGCAAAAAAGAAAAAGAAAAAAAAAGTGATGTTTCATAAATTGAAGGAAAAAAATTCCTTGGCATCTCAAATTAGGTATAAGACTACTAAAAAAATTAAAAAAGGAAATTAAGAATGCAAAAAAGGGTTTGGAGTTTAAACTGGCAATGACAAAGGATAATAGCAAGAGTTTTTTTGCATATATAAATAGTAAAAGGAGAGGAAGTAGTATGGTACGTCCATTGAATATTGATGGGGTTACGATGTCAGAACCTGAGGAGATGTTAAATGAATTTAGTAGATGTTTTGGAGCTGTGTATAAATGGGGGCTGTTGAGAAGAAGTATATTAGATCCTAAAGAAATTATAACTGAGGAAAGGGTAAAAAGTAGGATAAAGCGATTGAAAGTTGAAAAGGCGGAGGGACCAGATAGGATTCATCCCTAATTTTTGAAGGCGCTAGAAGAAACGCTGACACCAATTATTACCAAGTTAGGACAAAAATCACTGGCGGAAGGAGTGGTACCAGAGATGTGGAAATCGGCATATGTGGTGCCTATCTATAGGAAAGGGAAGAGGAGTGAGGCAGCAAATTATAGGCCTGCGAGCTTGACCTCTATCGTAGGAAAGATCATAGAGGGTATATCGTGTGAAACAATTTGTGACTATATGAGGGGAAATCTTTTAGTGGATAAAAACCAGCACGGATTTATGGTAAATAGATCAAGTGAAACAAATTTGATCACCTTCTATGAGTATGTTGGGAAATTTATTGATGAGGGAAAAAGTGTGGATATGGTAATGCTCGACTTTAGCAGAGCATCTGACATGGTTCCGCATTTTAAAATTATTGAAAAGCTCATTAAAGTGGGGATAGATTCAGCTATGGTAAGATGGGTTGAGCAGTGGCTGGCAAATAGAATGCAGAAAGTGAGACTGCATGTCCATGTGTCTGATTCACAAAGGGTGGTGAGTGGTGTTCCCCAGGGTTCAGTGCTTGGACCATTGCTGTTCAGCACCTTTATTAGTGATTTTAAGATAGTGAGTAAAAATAAACTAATAAAATTTGCTGATGATGTTAAAATGGGGGGAGTAGTGGATACCTTTGAAAACAGATGAACATTTGGGCAGGATTTGATTTATATAATGGAATGGGCTAATGAAAATGGGATGACCTTCAATAGGGAGAAATGTATTATTATGCATTTTGGAATGCATAATGTACAGCAGATTTATTATTTGCAGGTTCTTCAATTAAAGGAGTCAAAGTGGGAAAATTACTTGGGTGTATTAGTACAAAATGATCTTAAAAGTGGAGCCCATAGTAAATATACATCAAATAAAGTTATGCAGTTGGTAAACTGTATGAGAAGGGGGTTTCAATCTAGGAGTAGGGAGGTTTTGTTGCCACTGTAAAGGTCAATGATAAGGCCCATATTGGATTACTGTTCCACTGTCATCTGTCCATTTTTGAAGAAGGACATTAGGGCAATGGAGAGGCCACAGATAACCTTTACCAAATTAATTGCTGGGGGCCAGAGTAACTCTCATGAGGAAAGGCTGGAGAATTTAGGCCTATGGCCATTGATGAGTAGAAGGGTGAGAGGTGACCTACTGCTGCTATACAAAGCCTTGGGGGATGAAGATCTTAAATTAGAGTTGGGTTTGGAATTTGTAGTAAAGCTGTATTTTTTGAGAGTACATAATAAACAATTAAGGAGGAGACAGTGAGGACTGAATTGAGAAGAAATAGTTATAAGTGTAGAGCGGTTAGGATGTGGAACAAATTGCCACAGGAGGTGGTGGATGCTGATAGTTTGGGGATTTTTAAAGATAGATTGGATAAATATCTTACAGAAGTTGGTAAAGTACAATTACGTAAGAACTTAACGTAACAGCAGATCTTCGAGAGGAGCTCTTGCAGCAGGCTATTACAATTAAGGACTAATGCCGCAGGCATTAGGACCCACCGGAAAACTTCTCAGCCAGCAGCACCCAGCAGGGACTGCCCACCAACGTCGGCTCCACCCCGACGTCAGCCCCAGTATAAAAGGGGGCAGACCCGCTCCACCCCAGTTCCCCCGCCAAGACCTGTGAATGGGAACTGAGAGGAGAAGGAGGCGAAGCCTGAAGATGATGATCTGCACACCTCATTTGGGGGATGGAGGGTGGGAAAGGAACGCCTGCTGCAACAGCTCCTCTCAAACATCTACTGTTACAGTAAGTTCTTACGTAACTGTACTATCTTACTTCAAGTGGGAGCTCTTGCAGCAGGCTATTACAATAAGGACTGAATCCCAAGCAGTCCCTCGCCAAGGAAGTATCTGATCCCGGGTGGTGGAATATAACTAGATGAACACAGCAAGTCAAGACAAGAGTCCCTGAAGGACTGCCAGGCCAAAACTGGCACGGCATCTGGATGTAATGTCTAAACTACAGTGCTTTACAAAAGTATGCACTGAGTTTCAAGTAGCAGCTGCGCATAAGTCCCTAATAAAGATATTCCGCAGAGCGGCAAAAGAAGCAGACACTCCTCTGGTGGAGTGACCCCCTAACCGGTCCCGGAAGGGCTTTATTGTGCTTCTCATAGCAAAATGTAACACAGTGGACAATCCACTTGGAAATGGTCTGCTTGGACACTGGTTTACCCAAGTGTTGTGGCGCAAATGCCACAAACAGTTGCTCCGATTTACAGTGAGTAGCCGTGCATTTAAGGTAATACCTCAGCATCCTGTGGACATCCAAAGTGTGAAGGAGAGCTTCTCCTCTATTAGAGGGAGAAGGGAAATAAACTGGAAGGTCAACCGACTGGTTGAGGGTCAACTCCAAAACCACTTTAGGAAGGAACTTAGGATTCGTTCTTAGGGAAACCCTTTCCCTATGAAAAATGTAATATGGCTCTTTGCACATCAGAGCCTGAAGCTCGGAAACTCTTCGAGCTGATGTGATGGCAAATAAAAAGCAAACCTTCCAGGAAAGGTAACACAGCTCACTGTCTGCTGCAGGTTCAAACGGAGGAAGAGTAAGTTTCTCCAACACAAATAGGAGGTCCCAGGGAGGGGATAGGATCCCGAATGGGAGGTCTCATGGGTAGAATCCCCCGTAAAAAGGTGCGGGCCACATCCAATTGGGCTAAGGTTCTATCTCCCAAAAGGGAGTGATAAGCAGAGATGGCCCACATGTGCACCTTTATGGAGGAGTAGCTCAAGCCTTGTTAGTATAAGGAGAGGAGATACTGCAATACTGAGTTCACCGGACAGGTAAGGGGGTCCAGATGGTGAGACGACGCCCATAAGCAGAAACGCTTCCACTTCATAGCATAAGTGGAGCACGTAGAGGGCTTCCTCGCTGAAACGAGTACGTCCGCCGCCTCTTTAGATACCCATACCTGGACTTTGCTATGGCCGAAGGAGCCAAGCATGAAGGTGCAAAGACCAGAGATCAGGATGGACCAGGGAGCCCTGATCCTGGGACAGCAACTGCGAGCATATTGGCAGCGGGATTGGAGGTTCCGTGGACAACCGCTGAAGCAGTGGGAACCAAATCTGCCGAAGCCACAGAGGCGCGATTAGAATCATCCGAGCCCCCTTGGCCTGCAACTTCAAGAGAACTTTCTGGACGAGAGGAAAGACGTAAAGAAACCTCCCTGCCCAACAATGGGACAATGCGCCTGGCCAGAGAACACCAGATGTGGGCTCTTGCGAGCAGAAAACTGGCAGTTTGGCATTGCGTGGTGACACAAAGAGGTCCAGCTCTGGACGACCCCATGTGTTGAAGAGCTGGTCTGCTACTGATTGTAGTAGCTCCCACTCGTTCGCCTTGGACGGAGACCTGCTTAGGCTGTTGGCCAAGTCGTTTAGGACACCTGGAACGTGCACTGCGGACAGAAAGATGTGCCGCTCCAGTGCCCAGTACCAAACTCTCATCGCCTCCCTGCACAGGGGGTAAGAGTGAGCGGCCCCTTGCTTGTTGATATAGAAGATGGCCGCCATGCTGTCTATCTGAACAAGAAGAGAACCTGGCACGAGGTCCTCCTGAAAGGCGTGTAGTGCACAGAGGACCGCTCGCATCTCCAAGACGTTGATGTGGAGTTCACGCTCCGTGGGGGTCCAGGTACCCTGCCTCTGGCATGCCCCAACCCAAATCCAAGGCATCCATTGTAAGAGTCTGATTCAGGGGCTTCGTATGGAAAGGGACCCCTTTTTCCAAACTACCAAAGAAGAGTCCTCTTTGGCTCTGTGACTCTGACCATGTGATCTAGGTCATCTGTGCATTTATCCCACTGCACCCTGAGCATCCATTGTGGGATTCTCATGTGGAGGAGGGCCACAGGAGTGACAGGAATGGCCGCCACCATGTGCCCCAGAAGTCTGAGGAAGGTCCTTGCGTGGACCTAAGGGGTTACTAGGACTGATCCAGCAAGCTCCCACAAGTGATCGCCCCTCTCTGGGGGTAGAGATACGTTGGAGAGCACTGAGTGATGGGGCACCCGATTTGCCCCTCCTGACCACCTGCCAACCTCCCAGACCAACTATCCTTTGCAGTCAAGGTGCTTCACCTGGATGTTGGGGAAATGGCAGGTAGTTCTTATAATATGTTTCTTCCTGAATATGCAATTTGAGGTGAGCAATCTCTGCCCAAGCTACCTGGAGCTGAGCCCTTAGATCTCCAATGGTCCAGCATGTAGGACAGCGTCCTAAATCCTGTATAAATGCCCTTTTGAAAAGTGTCCCGCAGTGCCTGCAGTTAATAATATGCATTTTAGTTGAGTTGTCGAGTTTATAACATGGTCAGAGTAATCAGATGGAGGAAAATGTTTGATTTTGTTTTGTTGTTTTTGTATAACTTCCTATAACAAGTTAAATTACTTGTGACCCTGTAAGTGAGGTCACTGTGTGGATACCTCTCTGATCCTCCCCTTCCTGCTCTGCTACAGGAAATGTCACAACTGTGCTACTCTATAAAAGGAGTGTAGCATGGGGGTGGCTGGGGTGGGGGTGGGGGTGGGCCCTTCCCCTGCCAAAAAGGAAGAACCATGGATGAAAGAAACAAGAAAGTAAGAGTAGAAACAATCAACCAACAACAAATACAGTAGCCCTGAAAGCTTAGCCTAATGAAAGATAAAATTGTAAAACCTGTAAGCACCACCTGTAACAATTTCACAGAAGATATACCCTGCAAAAAACACGTTGCTAGAGTAAAATAAAGCAGTAACAGAAGATATACCCTGCAAAAAAACAATTTGAATCAGAGATTACAGCAGTAATCTGTAAGCACAAAACAGTAACAAATTTGTAGGCACACCCTGTAATAATGCAGCAGAAAATACACCCTGCAACAGCAATTTGAATCAGAGAAGATTGCAGCAGTAAAGTACCGTATAAGCAAAAACAGTATTAAACCTTGTGAGTGCAAAAGAAAATAGTAACACACAGTAAATCTGCCTAGCAGAAAGAACCCTTAATTTTTTCCTTGCTCTGATAATGTTGTTCCTTGCTCTGTCCTTACAAGCAAACCTAGAAAAAAAAGAGCTCAGATGAAGCTAGGCACCTTTGCCTGCAAACCTAGTCTTCCAGGAAGAATCAGGTCAGGATGGTACTCCTCTTCAACGTCTACCTGCTTCAATTCAAGGTCCAATGAGCGATGCAGCGATGGCGCCCTACAAGGCAAGGACTGAGGCGGCCCAAGAAATATCAATGATGATGGAGCCATTGACTGCTCTAGGGACTCGGGCCTTTATGAGCCCAACTGGTGCACTAGGGCTGTAATGATCTGGATGAGAATCAGGTTAAGGTTGATGGCAGGAGAGGTGTCGGCAAAGGGCTTGACGAACCAATCCATCAGGACTTGAGAGCCCGAGGAGTCTGACAGCCATGGGCCTGGGGAAGCATCAGGCCTCGACTGAGAGGCTGACATTGACGACCCAAGGGTTGACTGATAAGGGGTGATGACCCTAGGGTCAACAGCCGGCCTCCCTGAGAAGCGGGAGGTGGCACTGTTGATATGGGCCTGGAAGAAGCAGAGGCCTTGACAGCAGAGGATGTAGGCAGAGCGCCAGCTGACGGAGTACCCCCAGAGGATGAAGCAGCAGCAACCGGGGAACAGACGTGCCACCAGTGGGAGCGGTACCATTCATGGTCTTTTCTGTGACTTCCCCCCCAAGGACTTATGTCAGGCCTTCGAAGCCTTGGAGCTCAGCGAACCCACCAGTGACTGGGAAGGTGGGACCCTAGAGGACCCCTGCCCAAAACTGCCTACCTGTTACTCCATGAGGAATTTCTTCAAAGCTTTTTTGTGGTGCCTAAGGGTTGCTTGGTTGAATTTCTGGCAGCGCTCACAACCAGAGATGTCATGGTCAGGCTCAAGACAGCAGACAGAGAGGTTATGGTTGGCTGAAGAGGCAATCTTCTTTCCGTAGCGACGGAAGAGAGAAGTGGAGGGAGTAACTCTCGACATAAACAAGGCAAAGGAATCTCTTATTTAAAAGAGATTCCAAAAGGTATAGCAAAAAAAATATCATAGGTAAAAATGGTGCAAAACTATATTGAACCTTCCGTGTAGACCCATGTGAACAGAGTCAATGGCAGGAAAGAACTGAGCTGCTCATGCCTTTATAGGGTTGGTGATGTCAGGCATGGGTGGCCCCAGTGGGACTGCTAA
The DNA here is from genome assembly GCA_016271365.2 of Neoceratodus forsteri. Taxonomy (NCBI): domain Eukaryota; kingdom Metazoa; phylum Chordata; order Ceratodontiformes; family Ceratodontidae; genus Neoceratodus; species Neoceratodus forsteri. The sequence goes on along the minus strand of JADMNL010000025.1, from coordinate 38,986,462 downwards.
AAAATCTTCTGTGTGAATCCTAATTCACCGAAGGTGAAATTCCTACAGTGTGACCTGATGACTGAGATACCCTTAAAGAAGATATGGCTTTTACCATCTTAGGAACATCAGCCGGATTAAGTCCCTATCCCTCCTGAAGATCTGCCAACACTGCTGCATGCGTTTGAGACATCTAGACTTGATTACTGTAATGCGCACTTCCCTTGGGTTAGTGGAGGTAGCCTATGAGTCTTACAGCTGGTGCAGAATGCTGCAGCCAGGTTACTGACTGGCCTTTTGAGGTTTAGTCAAGTGACCTTGGTCAGTGTGATCTTTAATGGCTGCCAGTGAAGTGGCGAATTACCTTCAAGGTTGGTCTTTTAACCTACAAAGTCCTACATGGTTTGGGTCCCTACTACTTGACAGAGCTCCTGCACCCTGTCCAGTCCATACACTCCCTTCACTCTTCCAAGGAGGGTCTCCTTTCAGTCCCGAGGGCCCAGCTTAAGTCTTCAGGAGATCGTTCACTTGAAGTGGCCCACACTCTGTTATGGAACACTTTGCCTAGGGAACTGAGGGAGGCCTCCTCCGTGGAAGTCTTTAAAAGGGGGTTAAAAACATATTTGTTGAAGCAGGAGGACTAGTGCTCTTTAGTCTCCTAGTGTTTCAGACAATTTTAATTGAAAATGTATCAATGATTTTGTCTTTTTTTAAATTATTTATTTTACTTATTTTATTTATTGTGCTGTGTTTGGAGGACCTTTAAGCTCAAGATCCCTTTTTCAAAAGGTGTCTATTTTATTTATTTATTCATAATTTTTGGTACTGTTTTAATTTGCCCTCATAATGTACAGCACCCTGAGCCCTTGGGGAAGGGCACCTTATAAATAAAGCTACTACTACTAAAAAAAAAAAAAGTCCCGCACAGACAGGGTGCTTGGTGGGCACTCTTCAACACTAGTTTTACCCGCTCGAGGCAAAATCTACCCACACTTGGCTGGCAAGTGCCAATTTCGAACCCTGCCAGGGGAAGCCTAGGAATAATTTTGAGCAGTTAATCTTTGGAGGAAATGGGCATGAGTTTTTACTGGAGTAGAATAATCTCAGAAAGGAGGTTTTCTTAGCTGTTGACATTATACTTAGTTTTCGGAGTCTAAATATTTTACATAACCAAGCTGCTGTATGTAGTTGAGCTAAGAGAAAATGAGAAAGAATGGAGGAATCAGTTTCTTAGTGAAAACCTGTGCGTATCTGAAGAGCAGTTGGAAGACTTTTTACAGAAAGTTCTGAATGCTAATGGGCATGGCGTGTGAATGCTGCACAATGTTTCTGGGCACCTGAGATGGGATTTTGTGTATTTTCTTTGTAACCACCATGCTGATCACAACCAGTGAGTTTTGCGTTCAGAATAATTTTGCATTTATTACAGTAGCTGGGAAAGCACTTGCGAAGTGCAAAAAACAAATGAGCAACCGCAAATACTGATTTATTTTTGCAAGTTACAAATAAGTGCTGAATGAGAAGTTGCAATGGTCTATACAAAAGTGTCATACTGTTGGTTCCCTTCCCATCCCCTCCTGCAGTAGCTGTCACCACCGTTCTTTACCCACTACTGTCCTGATGGCAGCCTGTGCTCCTGTCAGCGATGCCAACTTGCTGCACTGTTCCCTGTGTGTGTCTCAAGTCGGGAGAGAGCGCGGATCGCTAGCGCTTCGGGGCAACTGACAGTGTTAATCCTGCTAATGGCAGTGTAATCCCTGCAATTTCCCTACCCTCCCAAACCCATCTGTTGTTTCCCATTCTTATATGCTCCCACCCCGGCAATCCTGTGGGACTGTCAGGCTTACTGCACAGCATGGGTGTGTCCGTGGAAAGCAGCAGTTCTGCACCTGTCTCGGTACGGCACCCACAAACCTTGAGCTGACATGGGGGACGGGAGAGACAAAGAGAGAGTGAGCGAGCAGACACAGCGGGAAATTTCATTCGGAGAGTGGGCATCCAGTGTCCTGTGTGTGTTTTGCAAGTGTTTTGCCCCTGGGACCCCGCAACCTGCTCTGCAGCAATAGCTTACTTAAGGTCACTCCCCCCAATAATGCATGGTATCCCGGCATGTCTGAGAGAGAGAGGACCAGGTAGTGTGCAGCACTCTGTGTCCAGACAGAAAGAGAGAGAGACAGAGACAGACATGTGGCACACAGACAGAACGAGAGGCAGCTAGTAGCTATTGGCACACTGTTGCAGAGTACACAAGTCATAGTTTCATTGATGAGAGAAAGGCAGAGACTGCGACACATATAACACACATTCTTCAACAGAGAGAAGCTCCGGGCTGCGTGGCTACAGGGACGCAGAGAGCGAGAGACAGCAAGAGAGAATTACAGAGACTGTGCAAAACATACTGTGCTGCGGGCAGACAGAGGCAAAGTTACACAGCAAAAGTCATCGGGACAAACAGCTGAACAATTATTTCATTGATCAGAAATGTTAGAAAGCATTGCAGGAGTATATTTCTGGCATTTCTATGTCCATAAAATAGCAGCCATTTACGTTAATTTGTATGGACTACTTTTAAAGTCCGAAGTATACAGTCACTGTTTCCCTCTTTAAACATGGCAAACCCACCTTTGTAGGTTTTGTTTTCATTTTTAAACATACTCCATGTTATAAGTAAGCAATAACCCACAACAGGGTATGGCGTTACTAGGGATCAATCAACACCCTGGGAGATACATATGTGCATACCCAGTATCACGGCTCCACTAGGGAGCGCTCAGTATTAAAACAGATTATAACATGGGGTATGAGAAATGGGGAAGCTAACTGGTCAATCAGTGTCACCTGATTGCTCACTGCTGTCCACTCTCACAGGGAATGAGAAGATGGCAGCCACGCTGGGCTGCCGTCTATGAGGGGAGTCCTACTCTGTTTGATTTGCAAGTTTATAAGGCATTTTAAAGTATTTTAAATTGTTTTCGTTATCGTGTTATGTTTAGGGATGGGAGTGATAGATAAGACTAGAAGTGCAGAAATATTAGGAGAAAGATTTTTTGTTTTCAGAGAGGTCTGTAAAGTGAAGCAGTTGCTACATACCTGTAGCTTTTAATGAGAAGTCCTGCTCAGAAGGCAGCAGTAGCAGTGCCTGGCGTGGAGTGCAGTGGGGAATTCCTGGATCTCTGTCGGAGAGCGGCTGAGAGAGAGGCTGGGATAGATTAGAGAGCCAGTGATTTGCCGGGTACCGAGTATCTGTGACTGGGAGGACTGACCGGAGTGTCTGAAGTTGACCGGTTTCGCCACAGTGGCGGACAGAGAATTCTGTTGGAGACCTGGTGGAGTTTGAGGAGTTGACGGATCAACGGATGTGAGCAGCCTGATTGATGCCTGAATAGCAGAGTGTCCATCCAAATTACTGTCGGGGTGGACTGATTCTGAGTTTCCCATGTCTTGTCTAAGTAAGCTGGCAGAATAGGAAAGTACAGTTACGTAAGAACTTACCGTAACAGTAGATCTTCGAGAACAGCTCTTGCAGCAGGTTACACCATTAGGACTGAAGCCGGCAGGCGCCAGGACCCCGGAGATCTTTACTAGCTAGCTATCTTCAGCTGGACCGCCTGACGCGGCCCGCCTCCGACGCCAGGCGTGGTATAAGAGGGGCGGTCCGCCAGAATCCCCAGTTCTCCTACCAAGACTCCCGCCAGAGGTTGCAATAGCGGGGAGACAGGATCCACCGCCAGAAGGCAAAAGGAGTACGTAAATCTCTGAGTAGAAAAGAGGGAAATTCCTACAAGGAAAAAAGCTGACTTCGCGCCGCCCAGCCATGCGGAAGAATTCAAATTCCTGCCGTCCTGATCATTCAGACTGGCTGGCTGAAATACTCACCATCCTTTCTCCCGCCTCCTCCGTTCTAGAGGAGCAACTGCGGCGAGACCTCCTCCAAGGGGGTGTGAGGCGGGAAGGTACCTGCTGCAAGGCTGTTCTCAAAGATCTACTATTCACGGTAAGTTCTTACGTAACTGTACTATCTTACTGAGATACAGCTCTTGCAGCAGGTTACACCATTAGGACTGATTCCCAAGCAGTAAAGCTTGACCCCTTCACATCAGGAGGAGGAAAAAGAAGAAACCGAGGAGCAGCCGCCCAACCTCGATTCAGGACAGGAGGCCCTGCAGCACAGCCTGGCCGAAACCAGCCCTTCGCCTAGAGGCGATATCCAGACTGTAATGCCTGATAAAGGTATGCACAGAGTTCCAAGTAGCTGCAGCGCAAATAGTTGAGGTTGAGACATTCTTGAGAGCTGCAAAAGAAGTGGCTACACCCTTAGTAGAATGGCCCCGGATGGAACCCGGGAGGGGCTTTTTGTTTGGATTGGTAGCAATGAGAGATGCATTGCACAAGCCAGCGGGATAAGATTGCTTAGACACTGTGAGCCTCTCATTCTCTGTGCAGAAGGACACAAAAGTTGCTCCGAAGCCCGAAAGGACTTAGTTCTATTGAGGTAATACCTCAGGCTGCGGTGAACATCAAGAGTATGGAGCAAAGCCTCTCCTCTATTGGAATAGTTCGGGAAGTAGACCGGAAGGTCAATATCCTGATTTAAGGTCATTGCTGAAACCACCTTAGGCAAAAACTTAGGATTCGTTCTCAGAGACACTCTGTCTCGGTGAAAAACCAAATAAGGCTCCTTACACATCAGGGCATGAAGCTCAGAAATCCTTCTGGCTGAAGTAACTGCAACTAAAAACAACGTCTTCCAAGACAGAAAACGTAGCTCGCAATCCGCGCTGGTTCAAAGGGAGGGAGCGGAGTTGCTCAAAACAAAAAGAGATCCCATGGAGGAATCGGATCTTTAATAGGAGGCCTAAGGTGCAGCACCCCTCTCAGGAACTCCCGAGAAGCGTCCAGTTGAGCAATGGTGCGCTGGCCCACCGGCTGGTGATAGGCCGAAATAGCACAAAGGTGTACTTTAATAGAGGAGTAGGCTAACCCCGAGTGAAAAAGGGAGAGGAGGTAGTCCAAGACTGCCCCCACAGGGCAACCTAAAGGAGAAAGGACACGAGCCCGTGACCAAAGACAGAATCGGCGCCATTTCATGGTGTAAGTTGCGTGAGTAGCCGGCTTTCTGGCTGCATGGCTACGTCTCTAGGAGCCAAGCGTGCAGGTTCAAAGACCGCAGATCCAGATGTAATAACGAACCTTGCTCCTGAGACAGAAGGTGAGAACTGCGCGGCAGTGGGAGTGGAGGTTCCCGAGACAGCTGCGCCAGCAATGGGAACCAGATTTGTCTGGGCCAGAATGGGGCCACCAGAATCAAACGCGCACGCTCCCTGCGCAGTTTGAGCAGAACTCTCTGGATCAACGGGAAAGGAGGGAAAGCGTAGAGGAACCTGATCTCCCAGGAGACGGACAACGCGTCTCGCCAGAAAACTCCAGGCCCTGGATCTAGCGAGCAGAAACTGGGCAGTTTTGCGTTGGATGGGGATGCGAATAGGTCCAATTCTGGAGTTCCCCATCGAAGGAACAGGTCCTCTGCTACCTCCTGAAGAAGTTCCCACTCGTGGACTCTGGCCTGGGAGCGACTCAGGCCGTCCGCAACGTGTTGTCCACGCCCAGGAACGTGTACCGCGACTAGACTTGCGCGTGTCCGACACTCAATCCCACACTCATGGCTTCCCGCCAAAGGGTAAGAGTGTGCGCCTCCTTGTTTGTTGAGGTAATACATAACCGCCTGTGTTGTCCGTCTGAAGCAGGATGGTACACGGTGGGATCATGGACTGAAAGCCTGAGAGCATAGAGTACCGCTTCATCTCCAGAACATTGATGTGCCAGATGAGCTTCCAGCGGACTCCAAATGCCCTGAGACTTCACCCCCATCCAGGTGAGCTCTCACCCGAGACCTGAAGCGTCCGTGGTGAGGGTAATCTCTGGGACGGCTTGCAAAAGGGACGCCCTTGGAGAGCGACCTGGGCTAACCACCATTGCCAGTCCTGAATCACTCTTTTGTGATTCTGACCGGTGCTGCAGATGGTCTTGCCTCTGGTCCCACTGCGCTTTGAGCATCCACTGCTTACGTGCATGTGGAGCCGCCACGAGAGGGACTGTGGGAATGGCTGCAGCCATGTGACCAAGCAGGCGAAGGACCAATCTGGCCGGAGCGGTCTGACTCGGCCGATAGGTCCTCTATGAGGGACCTGATGCTCTCCGCCTGTCGCCTGGGAGGAAAGCCTCCCCTGGACCGTGTCCAGCACTGCGCCTATGAACTGCAGGTTCTCAGCACGGTACCAAGACCGACTTCTCCTGGTTTATCAAGATCCCGAGCGATCTGAACAGGATCTGAGTGTCCCGGATCGCTTGCAGAAGCGCCTCTCTGGAGGCGGCCATGAGAAGCCAATCGTCGAGGTACGGGAACACATAGTGGCCCTTCCTCCTTAGAGCAGCTGCCACGACTGCCATGCACTTTGTAAAAACCCTCGGAGCGGAGGACAGTCCGAAGGGAAGAGCTTGGAACTGGAAATGGTGGCCTGAGAACTCGAAGCGCAGGAACCTCTGATGCGCCTGAGCTATGGGGATGTGCAGGTAGGCATCCTGCATGTCTAGGGACGCTAAATAGGCGTCTTGTTTTAGCATGGGAATGAGACCCGAAGGGTCACCATGCGAAACCTTTTGTAGATGACCGATTGATTGAGGTCGCTTAAGTCCAGAATTGGACGGAGGTCCCCTGTCTTTGGGAACCAGGAAGAAGTGAGAATAATACCCAGTCCTCTCTGGTTTCCTGGGACAGATTGAATCACTCCCTTGTCCAAGAGAGCGATCACCTCTTGCCAAATCAAGTCACGGTGCTGACCCGAGTATCGGGAAAGCAGGGGAGGCCTCGAGGGTGGCCGTTCTGTGAACTCTAAAAAGTGGCCTTTGCTGACCAGCTGAAGAACCCACCTGTCGATGGTTATTGCCTGCCAACCTGACAGGAAGTTCGCAATGCAACCCCCGACCGAAAAGTCCCGTTGATCCTGAGGGACGGGGGCCAGAAAGGAGTCATGCTGTGGCAGCTGAAGGACCCGCTGGCTGGGTGGCCTTGGAAGGACGTGACTCCTGCCGTGGGGCTGCTTCCCTGGGTCCTTCGAAGCCAGAGCCCCTGTGTTGTGTGGCGAACAGGGCTGTTGCTCTGGAGTCCGCCCATGGAACGGCCTTGGCTCCTACGAAGAGCCAAGCCTCGCCGCATATTGCCTGGACTGTCCGGACCGCTTCCAGCTTTCTTGAGTTTGGTAATGATACGCCTGACGGATTACCAAACAACACCTCACCTTCAAGGTAGCGCCCAAAATATTTTTCTGGACGCCTGGGGTGAAACCTGAGACACGAGGTTACCGAGTGCCTCCGGAGGCAAACACCTGAAGCAGCCGCCCTGGCTGACGAGTCCGCTGAATCATATGCGGCTCTTAAAACTTGGGTTCCCACGCCTGAACCCGTCCGGAGGAGCTGAACATCTCCTCCTTCTGCTCACCTTCTGGCAGCTTCCAGCCCAGTCCCTGCTCCCACAGGGCGTTTGAAACTGCACCATGTGGGTGAGGTAGTTCAGGGACCTGATGGCACAAGTCGCTGAAGCGTAAGTGCGCCTCCCCAGAGAGTCCAGCTGTTTGGACTCTGGGTCCGGTGGCAGGGTGCTCAAATGTTGCGGTCTCTGGGACCGATCATGTGAGGCAGTAATCACCAGGGAGTCAGCCAGAGGGTGCTGTGACAGGTACTGGTCCCCCTAGGGGCCCTGTACAGCCTGTCAGCCTTCTTCGGCACCGCCGGGAGCGAATGTGGACGCTTCCACGCAGCCTTGGTGACGTCCACGAAAGTGTCCACCAAGGGTGGCACCACCACAGGCTTAGGGTCTCTCTGCCGAAGGTACTTCGCCAGGCGTAGCCTTTCGGGGTCAAGTTCCTCTGCTTCCCAACCCATGTTCTCCTGGATATGTCTGAGTATATCCATGAAGGATGGGTCGTCCGGAGGAGAACTTGGGAGTCTCATGTGGGTCCGGCGAGGGAAGCGAGACCGGAGATGGGGATCTGGACGATGAATAAGATGATCCCGCAACCTCTGTCGACAGCGACCGACGTCGTCTCCTGGACCTCTTGGGACTGGGCGATCCGGAGGACGACGATCTAGACGGAGGTCTCCTTTTAGAGTGCTGGCCCCTGGGAGGAGTCTCAGGCTCCCTGGGGACAGAATGGCCAGCCGACCTCACAGGTGAAGGTGGGGCCGGAGCTGTAGCAACAGGAGGAGGAGGAGGAGGAGGTGGAGGAGGAAGGACTGGGGGCACCACATCCTTCCTGATAGTATCCCACCAGTATGTAAAGAGGTCCTTCACCTCGGCCAAGGATAGCCCTGACGTCGGCTCCGAGGTCGAGGGCCGGACATCGGGTCCCGGTGACGGCTCCACGGGGGCCTCAGGCGGTGGCGAGGGACCCCGGGCAGACTCCTCGCGGCCGGGAGCGCCCGCCTGGTCATCGGGCTGGGCCGATCCTCCTCGGTGAGGACTCCTGTCCGACCGGGCGCCGGAGCGCAGGAGCCCTCGGCTCAGTAGCGGACGCCGGTCCCCCACCGACGCCCGATGCGCAGAAGGGGCCGACGACGCCGGTCGGCCAACGCCGGCTCGGAGGAACGAATGGTGAACGCCGACGGCGGATGGCCGACGCCGGGATCCACCGCCTCCTCAACGGAGTGAGTTCCGGGCCTCCGGGGAAGTGAGGAAGACCGCCGCCGGGGCCGAGGAGCGGAGCCCACTTGTGGTGGTGGTGGTGTGGCGTTTCCTCGACTTCGCCAAGGCCTTCTGGGCTGATGAAGAGGATGAGGCCTGGCGCCGAGGGCCTGAGCTGGCTGAGTAGCGGGACCGTAGCAGGGAGCGAAGAGGCCCTGGAAGGCGAAGAACGACCGAGACCCGGAGCTCCGGGACTCGGAGGCCCGAACCGGCGACCGGGCAGGATCCTTGGATCTCTTCTTTTTCTCGGCGTGCCGATGTGCCGAATCCCCCTTGGAGGCCATCGCTCGTAGTTGTTCTTCCAGGAGGTAGGCTTGAAGGGCCTTCTGCCGGCGGATCCTGGTGCGGCTATTGAACCCCTGGCAGAGGGGACAGGCCTTAATGTCGTGGTCTGGGCCCAGGCACCTGACGCACGCGGAGTGCGGATCTTTAAAAGGAATTTGTTTGCCGCACGCACACTTCGAAGAATGGCCGGTCGGAGAGGACATCAGATAAGAAACTGTTGATTGTAGAAAATTTTCCACAGCAAATTTTTGAGAAATTTCGAAAACCACGTCGAGGCCGCTAGAACTAACCGTGAGGGGCTATGCATGTACCGACGGTGGAAAAGAACTGGGATTCTAAGGACCGCCTCTCTTATACCACGCCTGACGTCGGAGGCGGGCCGACGCCGGGGGCGGTCCCTGCTGAAGATAGCTAGCTAGTAAAGATCTCCGGGGTCCTGGCGCCTGCCGGCTTCAGTCCTAATGGTGTAACCTGCTGCAAGAGCTGTATCTCGAAGTAAGATCCACTGTTCCATTGAAGGGTTTCTGCTGCTATTCTTTTGGCGTTACACCATCTGCAGCTACTATGGACCCGGTGAAGGTGGACCACGTTTTATATCTGGAAGTTAATTCTCTGGCTGGGCGCTGTGGAAAAGCTACTTCCCAGACTAGTGGAGGTAAGGGGAGCCGACTGTAAAATTGCGAAGCTGTATTTTTTCTGCAGTTGGAGTTGCTATTGAGAAGAGACGCATTTGTCGTTGGAAAGGTTTACGAACTGAGTCAGGTGTACAGTGGACTGTGAGAGGGTCCACAGCAGCGCCGGGACTGGAATTTGACCAATTTTGATTTTGTTGGATATCTGACTAGAAGGGAACCCCGCTAAGGAGAGAGTCCGGGGTCCCGTGTCCATAAGATCAAAAAGAAAGAGAACGGACCTTACAGTTGAGAGTCCTAAGGAGACTGTGGCCTAATGGTCTAAGACTTTGTGGTCTCCTTTTGGTGGTCCTATTTTGGAAAACGTAATCTCCTTGAAAGTTATAGTGGTCAAGAGGCAGACCTGTGAGAGAGGAAGTGTTTTCTGAGACTGAAGCCACTTAAGGCTAGAAAATATTATCAGAACTGCTTCACTGCTTTTTGGACTCCCTGAAAGGAAGATAATCTTTCTGTAGTACTGTAGTTGATTTTGGGAGGGTGGTGGTGGTGGTGGTGGGGGGTGGGGTGTGGTGGTGGTGTGAGTGTGAATGATATGTGTTGATGTGAACAGTAATAAATTATTTTGTTTTAAAATCTGGGAAATAGCCAAGTAAAAATTGGTTATAGGCCTAATATAACTGCATTAGTGAAGCTGAATCAGCATTAGGATGTGTTGGCCAGTTGCTCCCAGGGTAAGATTTTATTCCCCCTCCAGGCTCCATGATCGCTGACATTTTGAGTGTCGCCCATTAACAGTTTAGGTTTATGGGCACTGAGGATAATGCGTTGGGAGAGAAAATGGAGATTCACGGGGCCTGAGAGAGGGGGGGCGGACTGGGGTGGTGGGTACAAGGAGGCACCCTGGGGCGAAATGGGTCCAGGAAAAGGGTCCTCCCTGCCTGGTTCTCATACCCAAGGGCTCCACAATAAGTGGGCAGGATGCTGGACCAGCTTCATCTGCCCATCCCTCTCGGGCAGTGTTGTGCAATGCCAGATCTATTAGGAACAAGACAGCAATTATTGCTGATCTTGTCAGGTCATCTGATCTGGCTTGCATTACCGAGACCTGCCAGCCCTGTGCTGGAATCGGCTGTTCCGGACAGGTACTCGAGGGTACACTGCCCGAGAGAGGATCGTAGGGGTGGGGGAGTGGCAATATGTTTTAAGTTGAACTCGAACCTCATAGTTCTGTCAGTTAGAACAGCGAGATCCTTTGAATGTGTATCCATCTTAGGGTTTGCAGGTGTAGGCTGCAGGATCCTTTTCATCTACCGGTCCCCGGGGGATGGGAGGGAATTCCTGCAGGAAATCGAGGACTTTGTCACCTAGATGGTGTTGGAGTCTCCCAGACAGATTATTCTGGGGAACTTCAGTACTTGGGTCGATGACAAACTCGCAGTTTGGTCAAAACATCCTCCAACTATGTGTTCATTGGGCCTGACACAGGCTTTTACCTCTGCAACCCATATGCACGGCCATTCACTGGACCTAGTCTTCCAGCTGGGAATGGAGGTTTGTGACCTTAGGGAGGACCCAGTAGTGTGGTCGGACCACCATACTGTGAGGTTCTGGTTCGGGGCCCCCCCCATAGACCTTCCCCTGGAGAGATGGTCCAGTACCACCCTTTAAGGGGTGTGACCCTACAAGGTCTAATGGCAGTGCTGAACCTATCAGATTTGATGAGTGCATGTGAGGAGCCGGGGGAATTGGTGCTGACCTATAATAGGGTTGTCACCGAGGCCCTCGACTCCGTCGCACCTATCTGTGTTCGATCCTTCACCTTGCACCAGAAGTTCTCCTGGTTTGATGGGACTGTCAGGGAGAGGAGGAGGAGGGGTTGAAGGCTAGTGCGACACTGGTGGAGGACCAGTCAGGATGTGGACAAACTTGTATTGATGGCCGATTATAGGGACTATCAATCAGCAATCTCCTGTAAGAAGGGAGAGTTCCTGTCCAAGGAGATTGCTGCGGCAACTAACAGACCAGCTCAGCTCTTTCGCACTGTTGACAGGTTGTGCAATCCAGTCTGTCTTCAGTCTGGAGTAGCCTTTTCACAATCTAGATGTGAGGAGTTTGCTCTGTTTTTTGCCAATAAGATTGCCTCTTTCAGATTGGAAATCCAGTCAGTGCACTCCAATGGGCTTTGCAGTGACAGGCTTAAGATCACAGGCAGTCAGTCTGTCTGGTCCGACTTCAACCGATTGGCTGTCGTGGATGTTGTGACGGTCGTCCAGGAGTTACGACCAACTTGCTGTAGATTGGATCCAGGACCAACGTGTTTCCTAGTGGAGTACGTTGATGTCATCGGCCCGGTTCTAGCCAGGATAATCCAGGGTTCCCTAGTGACAGGGGTCTTTCCAGAACCCCTGAAGAGGCAGTTGTAAGACCAGTCCTAAAAAAGTCTTCACTGGACCCGACTGCCTGACAAACTACAGACCTATCTCAAACCTACCCTATGTGGGTAAGGTTATCTGGAAGGTGGTGGCTGCTCAACTGGAGACCCATTTAACAGCTCACAACATCTACGAACCTCTCCAGTCTGGTTTCAGAAAGAGGCATAGCACCGAGACTGACTTGGTTCGGGTGATGAATGATCTCCTGACGGAGAGGGATCGGGGGAGTCAAACCATCTTGATTCTCCTTGATCTCTCAGCAATATTTGACACTGTGGACCATAGGGTTCTGATCGAATGCATGCAGGTCAGTTGTGGACTGGCAGGTACAGTCCTCAACTGGTTTAAATCTTTCCACACTGGCAGGTCGCAGAGGGTGGTATCGGGAATTTTTCTCCTCTGCACCCCTGTCCCTGCTATGTGGGGTGCCCCAGGGCTCGATCTTGTCCCCCACGTTGTTTGTGGTGTACTGGCTACCGCTAGGGGACAGTACAAGACGGCATGGGCTGAGTTTTCACTGTTATGCAGATGATACTCAATCCTACTGGTCTTTTGCGCCTGAACAGCAGGAGACAGTTTTGGTGTTTAACAGCTGCCTTGGTGAGATTCAAGACTGGATGAGGGTCAATTGGTTGAAGCTGAATCCAGACAAGATCAAAGTACTGGTGCAGAACCTGGTCGCTAGGGGGTGAGGGGACAATCTGGTCAGATCTCCGGCTCAGAGACTCCCAGTTGCTCACCTCAGATTAAGTAAAACATTTTGGCGTTGTTTTGGACGGTAGGCTGATGCTTAAATGACAGGTGTCGACCGTGGTCCAAACCTCGTTTTACCATCTGAGGATTATCGCCAGGATTAAACATCTGATCCCCTCAGTGATCTGCCAGCACTGGTTCATGCTTTTGTGACCTCTTGCCTTGATTACTGCAATGCCCTATACTTAGGGCTGTTGGGGGTAGATCCCAGCCACCTGCAGCTAGTGCAGAATGCAGCGAACAGGTTACTGACTGGCCTATCTAGGTCTTGTCATATTACACCTGTGCTCTGCTATCTGCACTGGCTGCCGGTTAGGTGGCGGATCTCCAAGTTCAGTTTGCTGACCTACAAAGCCCTACATGGGCAGGAGCCTGGCTACCTGCAAGACCTCCTGTGTCCCTACCGCCCCTTCCACCCGCTCCACCGACGAGGGATTGCTGGAGGTTCAAAGGTCCATCTATAAACATCTGGTGTGCACTCCTTTGCTTATGCAGCCCTGACCCTCTGGAACACTCTGCCTCGTTACAGCAGAGAAAGTTTGACTGTGGACCAGTTTAAACAGGAGCTTAAAACCCATTTATTCAGACAAGCCTTTCCAGACTATGTTTAGTACTCATGATGTTAAAATGATTTTATATGTAGTTTATGCGCTGTATTTTAAATGTTTTTAATATGATGCAAAGAGCATTGAGTTACAACAAGAATTGTGCTATACAAATAAAGTTGAATTGAAGTCGGCCCGTCGGCACAGCAGTTGGATTTCCGCTTGCGACACCAGCGACCCAGGTTTGGGAACGGACCAGGGTCGCTGGAGGGCCCGCTGGGGGAGAAGGATGGAGCGTCCCATGGACTGCTCTCCTTCTCTGGGGAGGTGGAAAAGTGCCCGGCGATGATAGACTCTGGCGAAGGCTGGCAGTCCACGACAGCCACTGGCTAGGTATGTACAGGAAGCAGGGTATGCCATTACACGGCCCCTCTATCCAGGGGAAAGGAAAAAGGATAGCAGCCAGCCACCCTCAATGAAGCCCACCACAGCTTCAATTAGCCCCTCAGACCAAACCTCCGACCTATCCCGAAGTCTGCGGCGTGTAAGGGGAGCGCCACAGCCCCGCCGTGGGGAAAGCCACAGAGCTTCGGAGGGTTTGCAGACATTATGAGGGCTGGAAGTCCATGGCCCATGACCAGGCTGAAAGTACCGGGCGGCTGGTGGCTCGGGGGAAAAAGAAGATAAAAAAAAAATTAAATAAAGTTGAATTAACCGTTGGACTTCGGTGACGTCACCCCAATAGCATAGCAGCATAATTCTGTCAGCTCCTAAAACACCCCAGTAACTGCCTCAAAATACAGCTTTTTCAACTGAAAACTCTCAGGAAACTCTCGGAGGCGTGTAAAAATGCTTAAGAGAGGTGAGATAACCAATCTAAAACCGGACAAGGAGTGGGATGAGACAGGATTGTCAGACAGAGATTCAGGCAGTGAGGGCTCCCAGGCCCCGGCTTCATCACGCTGCAGTAGATCTAAACTGAAGCAGACACCACTGACCACTATCCAAAGACAAATGTCGCTTATGCTCTCCGAATTAAAGGACTTCCGCAAGGAGATGCGATTGACAGTGACAGCCTTGCGCACAGACATCACAAAATTAGAAAAGCGGCAAGAGGCCCTGGAAGGGCAGGCCACGGAAGCAGACCACAGGGTAGATAGTGCTGAGCTTGCGATCGTACAGTTACATCAGGACATACAGGTGCTACAGTCAAGAGCGGAGGATGCAGAGAGCCGCAACAGGTGGAACAACATCCTCATTTCGGGTGTCTCGGAGGGGGCAGAGGGCCACGATATGTTGGCATTTATTAAGCAGCTCATCCAGGAGATGATAAAGTTGCCGGAAAACCTCACCCTAGAGCTGGAGAGAGCCCATCACATCTTAGGCCCAAAGGCTGCTTCGGGAGCTCACCCACGCACCATCCTAGTGAGGTTTCTCCACTTCCAAGAAAAAGAGGCGGTCTTACACTAGGCCTGAAAGCAAGGTGAGGTACTCTTTCAAGCACAGAGACTGTATTTAGAGAATGATTATGCTCCAAGGTGATGAGTAGGCAAAAGCAGTACATTCTGGTCATGAGGGCCCTTAAAGCAGCAGGGCTCAGACTTCCCACCCCCTATACTGCCAAGCTGGTAATTTTATTCTTGGAAGGGGCCCAGACCTTTGAGTCAGTGACGGATGCGATAACCGAGCTGAGGAACAGAAGTACTGAGTTACCACAGGGTCCCTCAGGCCAGAAACAATCCACAGCATCCAAGTTGTCGCAGCGGGTATGGAGTTTGGGGAGTAAGGGAGCACGCAGATGACAAGGTAGAAAAGCCATCCAGCAAATAACCAATACTCTCCGGAACCAGCCACAGAACCCCCTCTCGGACAGGCCTCTCATGAAGACAGGCAACGGATCACCGCGTTGAAACCTACTGGACTGACTCCCTGAAAGAGGACTGTTTTTTTCCTTTTCCATTCCAGGACTTCCCTGGTTTACAGGCCAATGACAGACGAGCCTTTGCTGGAGAAGGGACTCTAGTCATCCCGAAGACATCTTCGGCTATCCAATCAGTGAGCTGGGACTTCTAAGAACACCCTCAGCACTCGATGTTGGCTCAGATAAGTCCCAGTCTTACTAAGTTTACTCTTCTACTTCTATCAACAAATCCTATTCGTAGTGCATCTGTACAAAAGAAGGTATGTCAACACTGACTGCTCAAGTCCCCCCAAGACTAATGCAGCTGAAATGAATCCCCTCTATTCACAACCCACTTTGCAAACCTTTTCTTAGGCCCTAACTTGCCTAGTTAACACTTAGCCCCTCGGGCCTGCAGCAATGATAACAGGGACCCTTACTCTACTTATCTGACTGGGACAGAAGGTGTTACTATATGCTTACTAATAACTAATTCACCTGGGGAAACTGGCAGGGGTTTGGGATGGGGTTAATGTAATGTAAGGTAATTTTTCTTTTTGAACAATGTTATAATAATATGTGAGCGGCCTAATTTAGAAGGATGGGGTGAGGGCCATCGGGCCCTTCGAGTCACAGAGGACCACACCCCACAGAAAGAGATGGGGTTTAATGTGTACCCCCCTCCCCCGGAGACCGAATGCAATAGGATTTAAACCACGGCTCATGCATTTCGCTGAGCCCTATGTTCCTCATTTAATTAATTACCCTACCAAACAGCTCTCTCTAATCACTGAGATGAACTAACGGGGTGGTTTGGGAGTACAAGTGATATCCCTAACACTCATAACTTATTTTCCCTCCCTTCTGCCCTAACCCCGTCCCCCATTTTTCTGGTCCTCCTCCCCTTCCACCCTTGACACTTGTAGTGTCTTAAGCTCCTACGACCACCAGGAGCATAGGTGTGTATCATAATTGCACATCACGGTCACAATGAGTGACCACCTTGATGGAAGACTCACAAATCGATGGAAGACCAACCTGGTTATGTTGGCCCAGTTACTTACAAGGCACCATCGAATCTGGGAGAGCAGCTCCCTTTTAGTTTAGTTTTTTTTTTTTTTACTGGCCACCAAATTAGAGGCTAGTTCCAGGTTCTAGTTGTTGTTCACAAAGTCCAGTGCCAAATGTCAACTGTTATACATAAGTACTGGCTCTGGATTTCGAAGGGGCTTTTCTCTAAGCAGCTGTCTGATGGTCACAAGTTCCTATTTAGTTTAACAGAGGTCTTGACAAGATGTGCATTAATTAGCGGTTTTAAACGCTCTGTTCTAATATACTATAAGAATGAATAACATCTAACACCGTTCTCTCTGAACGTTAATGGCCTGGGAAGCCCTATTAAGAGGTCCAGGGTCATTACACTTCTAAAAAAGACTAAAGCAGAGGTGGTGTATGTGCAGGAAATGCATATGACACAAGCTGAGCATGGAAAGTTAAAAAGGAAAGGGTTTTCCCCAAGTATTTTCATCAGCAATGGGGAACAGGGGCAGGAGGCGAGGAGTCACCATACTGATCCCAACTCATACCCCATTTCGACCGGTAAAGGAATGGGCGGATCCAGAAGGTAGGCTAATAATTGCCCAAGGATGGCTATGGGACCAAGAGGTAATGTTGGCAAACATGTACCTCCCCCCAAGGGCAAACACACCAACAATCAAGTTCCTAATAGATAAAGTAGTTACTATGTCCAGGGGTGTCCTACTGCTAGCGTGAGACTGTAACAGAGCCCCAAATCCCTCCCTGGATACCACAAAGACTTCAAAGGGCAAGCAACCTGCTTCACACAGATTTTTTAAACGCTTCACTCAGGAGGTGGGCCGGTTGGTTGTGTGGTGGTCGCTGCACCTTGGGGCCGGGGGTTACACAAACTATCCAGTAGTCCATGGCACCTACACCCAGATCGATCATTGCTATACACAAAAAGAAAACCTAGGTAAATTAGTGGGCGCAAAAAAAGGGGCCATAGCACATGTAGACCAGGCTCTGGTGGTGACCACCTGGCTTCTGGGGCAGAGAGATGCTGTACTAGATGGGGCTTAACCCGGCCCACCTTAAGAGCGAATCCTTCCGGGAATTCCTGGGAGAAAAAAAACGGAAGAAATTATTGGGGACAATTCAGACCCGGACATTACAGCATCTATTAGATGGGACCCCCTGAAGTCTGTCCTCAGGGATCACTTAATAAAACATGCTGCTATGCTTACTAAGGCAAGGCAAGTGAGGCAGAGACAGCACGAACACCCATTGCAGTTCCTGCAACTCGCACATCAGCAGGGTGATTCCTCGGTTTTGCCCCAAATTAGACAAACTAAAAAAGAACTGGATGACAGGTGCATCCAGCAAACAGAAACAGCCATAGCGTTTTTAAAACAGAAATATGGGGAGATAGGCCCAAGGCCTTCCAGCCAGCTGGCGTATCGACTGCGTAGGCAAAGCAAGATGTTCATGATCGCGGTCATTAAGGACCCGAACACAGGTACTCACCTAACTAAACTTGGGGATATTACCCGGACTTTTCTTCAATACTATAAGGAACTACAGTATACACTCCCAAACAACAGACGGTCTCCAGTCAAATTGACACCTTTTTGGCCAATCTGGACCTACCCAAGCTCACTGAAGACCAACAAGCTTCCCTAGCTGCCCCTATTACCCCATTAGAACTGGCTGCAGGTATAGCCAAAATGCAAAAGGCCCCAGGGCCAGATGGGTATGGGGCGGAATTTTATAAAAGTACTACTCACTCAGTAAGCCCCATCCTGTTAAACGCTTTAAACGAGGTAATGCAGGGCAATGCCCCCCCCAAACTGGTCATATGCAACAATCTCTCATTCTCAAATCTGAAAAGGACCCCCTCCAATGTAGCTCCTATAGATTTACATCGGTCCTTAATACAGATTACAAATATTTTACATCTATCTTAGCCCGGAGGCTAGATGCAGTTCTTCCAACTCTGATCAACCTGGATTAGACGGGCTTTGTGAGTGCTAGATCCACTACAGACAACACGTGTAGAGCTCTACATCTGGTCCAGGAAATGCACTCCAGCGGAACTCCAAGCACCCTTCTCAGCCTAGATGCTGAGAAGGCATTCGATCGAGTATCCTGGCTCTTTCTTTTCTCCACTATGTACAGGATGGGCTTCCCTCCCTTTTTTATAGCCATTATCCGAACTCTATATTCTTCCCCGCAGGCAAGGTATCCGGGCATCATTCGAACTATTTCCCTTCGAATACAGGCACGAGGCAGGGCTGCCCCCTGTTCCTGGGCCTCTTTGCTATTTTTATTGAACCACTGGCTCAAGCAATACGGCTGGCCCCGGGGTTGGAGGGAGTGAGGATAGAGGATACAGAACACCGTATAGCACTATACGCGGATGATGTCCTTCTCTTCCTCTCCATCCCCGTGGAGTTGGTCCTGGCAATATTTAGCATTCTTGATGAGTTTGGACCTGTTCAGGATACCGGCTAAATACTAGTAAAACTGATGCCCTAGTCTTCCACTTTGACCCTCCGAGATAGGTCAAGGAAAGGTACCCCTTCCGATGGAAACTGGACAAGCTCAAATACCTGGGCATCTTCTTATCCCATAAATCGGAGGATGCACTGTGCTATAATTATGATCCATTTTTAACTCAGATGAAGCAGGACCTGGAGAGATGGGACCTCCTTCCCCTGAACCTGACACAAAGAGTAGAATTGATAAGGATGGTAGTACTCCCAAGGGCCCTATAGCGCTTTCAAAATATCCCCCTTAATCTGACAATGAAATTATTCCAATTATGGAATGCGGCAATTTCCAGATTTCTGTGGCTGGCAAGCAGCCCAGAATTAGCTTTAAAACTCTCACCCTACCTAAGTCTAAGGGAGGGCTGGCCCTCCCTAATCTTAAGCTGTACAGCTGGGCCTCCAACATAACATTCTTGGTCCGAAGGTTTTCGGCCAATACTTTAGCCCAATGGAGAGAAACAGAGGAGGCAATAGCACCTAACCCTGAATGGGAACAAACATTGTTCTATCAAGACCCCCCTCCCATGGGACAGAATACTACGAACCCCTGGATTGCGCACCAAATCAGAGTTTGGCACACGGTCCGTAAATCCTTACAGCTTATCCCATACCTGGTTTTATTACTCCCAATTGGTCAGTTGGAAGATTTTCTCCCCGGATGAACCGATCACACTTTTCACAACTGGAGGCACTTGCACCTCACTAGTCTGACACAGTTCATTAAAGACCCACAGTTTAAGACGTTTACCGAGATCCAGCAGGAGTTTAACCTATGACAATCAGATTTTTTCCAATACCTACAAATATGTCATTACCATGATTCCTTCCCAGCTGCAGTGCGTAACCCGGAGGGACACCCACACCTGGTAAAATTATTACTTCAGATACTCCGAGCTAGGAACTACCTCACGCCATCTCAGCCCTATATAAATCACTGATGGAAATACTTAACTGTGGAAAGGTGGAACACGGAGCTGGAGCTCCACCTTTCCAGAGGAACATGGGATGCCATCTGTTACGCATACTCCAGACTTACCTGCTCACACGCTTGGCATCTATTCTCATGGCAGCTTTTCATAAGGTACTCATGCACCCTGGCCATAACCTCACACTTCAGTGGAACTGAGTCAGCCTCATGTTGGCGCCTTTGTGGTGAAGCGGTTGCCCACCACTCACATGTGTTTTGGTTATGCCCGAAACTGCAACCTTTCATGGGGGCTCTCCGGGGAGACCTGGAGGAGATCTGGGGCCTTGGGAGTCCATGGACTGGGGAGTTTTTTATGCTACACGTCTTCCCCCGAGAATTAAGAGGCCCACATAGCGGTCCTCTGTTAGCAATATTATTGCTGGTCGTCAAAAAGGCAATAACTAAATGCTGGCTCACCAATGTGGTACCCTCCGTGGAGTCCTGGAGATCCATAGTAAATGGTATATACAAAGCAGAAAGGATTACATACTCCTTGAATGACAAAACACCACTCTGCACTATAAAGTAGGTTGATACTATACATCATGTCTAAAGAACCTGACTTCGTCCTTTAGGGAGGAAGGGGCATCACCTTGAGGTCCCCACCTACCCCTATTAATCCATTAACAACTACTGAGGTCCACCCATAGGCCTCCCCCCCCCCCCACCAGCTTAAATATAGGGGATTTCATTTAACACAATGATTTTGGAGAAGGAGAATTGGAAAACCTCACAGAAGACCCAGAAAGGGAGAATATTTAGTACTGAATGTATTAAATATTGCTTGGACTTTATTACTGTGAAGATAACACCACTAAAGATGTCTTATTAAATGAAATGTACCTCTGTTAAACATGTTTTAAGTCATTTTTAATGATGAATGGAACTGTGACGATGTAAAGTTTGAAAGTATTTAATAAAAAATATATTCACAAAAAATAACTGACCGTTGATTAATCCACAATATACGCACAGTTGGGTGTGAGGTGGCAAGATGCAGGATCAGTGGGCTGAACGAGACTCGTTATGTCCTTGAGGAAATGTCAGTGCAACGCAACCATTTATAAATCGAGGGAAGCGATCCCTTTTTCTCATACCCTATCTTATTAGCAAACAATAACCCATGATAGGGTATGGGGTTATTGGGGGATCAATCAACACCATGGGTGTGTTGTAAGGTATGAGGCTGCAGGGGTGTTGATTAATCCTCAATAACCCCATACCCTGTTGTGGGTTATTGCTTATTTAATACTGAGCGCTCCCTAGTGGAACCGTATTTCACACGTCAGGTGAGAAATGACATTTCGGCCCGTATACTATAAATAGTACATACCATACCTATAAGGTGAATCCTAAAACAAGTCTCTTCAAAAGTTGGGGTCAAAATATCAAAAACAAAAAATTATTTAGCAAGCAACAAACGTTTGGCATTGACAAATGCTTGTTTATATCCATAGTTACTATTTATGAGATAAAGACTGAATCAACTTCAGCTGGACTTTTTCGTGACAATTTCCTTAAATAAGGCTACAGTATATTTTTATCTGGTTATTCTTAGTTACACTTTTAACAGGATATTTAGTTTTGTAGCTTTAGCACATCACCTCAAGACTCCTTGTAAGAAGAATTAAACCAGTGACTGATGGACCTTGTTAACTTGCCAAGCATAACACTGTTTTTTAATGGCCTTTTAAGAAGCCATTTGGAAGTGTTAACACCTGAAAGGATTACAGGAGCCAGTCTGAGCAGTTACCATTTGGATGCAGAGTTTTATTTGAGTAGAATCAGTAGTGCAAAAGCAAAGAAAATTGCTGGAGGGACCCAGATACCTTTGATGTTCAGTAGGAAGGCATTTTTCCCCCACCGTAGCAGGCCTGATGGAATGTTTCCTAATTAAAAGCTGCATGCTTATACTTTATATGGTACACTTTTATGCATTTGGGGGGGGTCAGTGTATGTTTATTGCAGTGCCAGTCCTTCTCCACATTAAACGTGGAACAGTCAGACTTCAGTTTTTATTCCCTGATTTCATTTTATGCAGCCCTCTATTTCCACTACTGAATTGTAGTGTGAAAGATTGGGGCAAGCAATTGTAATTAATTTAGTTTTACATAGTGCCTTTCGTACACAATATTTCCCAAAGCACTTTACATTACATGAACAGTTGGGATCAGCTATTAAGCAGGCATGCATGTTGGGTACGGTGAGAGAAAGTGTAAGGGGGACGTTAAGCCAAGAGATTTTAAGTGACTTGCTCAAGGTCATGCAGTGAGTTTCAGTGTTGGGATTCATAATACCTAGGTTGTGCCAGGGTCACAGCTCTGCTTTCTACCCACAAGGCTAAACTGACATCGTGAAAGCCAGAGTCCCTTAAAAAAAGTATCAAACAGCTTTATCTGAAGCCAGTCTGATACCCTGCATGTGTGACAGCAAAAAAGGCTAGGTGCACTACAGATTTGTGGGCCAGAGTCTGGTCAACAGCAGCAACCATAAGAAGTTAAAGGACAGACAAGACTGGACAATCCATCTGTAGCAGGCCACACTGCAAATGCCGAGTAATGCTTACCCAGGACACAAATAGTAAATGTGTAGGGTCCCCGGAATGCTGACAAAAATTTTACGCAACACCCTGATGCAGTGACCACATTCTTTCCCTGGTAACTGGTACTATCTGACAACTCGTTCTCAACCCATGCCAAATGGTTTACAAACATCCAAATGTGCGGACTCATCATCTGATTCCATGTCTCCAAGGCCTCCTGACCAAATCATGATAACCAGGAACCCTTCTGCTTGTTCATGGCAGTCATGTAGTCCATGTTGATGCAAAACAACTGACCAATCACCACCTCAGAAAAACTCTGTAGCATGAAGCAGCTCACCCTCTGTTCAGGCACAGTGATGCGTACCATCTACTGCTTACAAGATGGTGACACGCAGCTGTTTACAATGGCATTATAATGATGTTAACAAGAAAGTTTCAAACTAAAAATATGGTTTAAGAATTTGGAAGAAATTGCTAGCTGAGGGTGCTTTAGTGGACTAGATTACGAAGAAAAGGAATGTTTAAATGGACTATATCAGCTGTATATGAACTGCATTGATTCTTAAATTCTCTTACTTAATGTAGCCTTGCAACAAAGGTAAAGAATCAATAGCATGTCGCTGTAAATGCCTTTAAATAACACACCCATTTTTATTTTAATGTGTACTGTCCTATCTGTGCTTTCTGCAAATGTTAAACTAATTCTGCACTGTTGCCAGATCCACATTCACCGTTCAAACAGTCAGGGTGGTTGTGTGCTGGACTAGGGTAGAACACCCCCCCTAAAATACAATGTGTAAGTTTGAATATAAAAAATATAAATAAGAAATTCTGCCTTTGAATCTGTGCTGCATGGTGTTAAGCAGCAGTACTAAAAAATAAAGCTGTAGGGTGGCAGTGCAGCAGTGTAATATTCAAATTTGGATAGCAGCAAACATGAACAGTCTTCTGTCTTAAAATCTTGCATGCAAACCAGGAAAGGCATTTAATTTTGAGCACTGCAGAAATGTGAGATGCGTAGAGTCACTAACTAGCACCACCTCACAGTATACTGAGTACATGTCACAGAAATTAAATCTAGAGAGGTCAGGGGCATATCCTGAAATCAAGGGCCTGAAGGACAGTTTGGCAAGGAGAAGAGTAAGTTACTACACCATATAATGGTCAGTTAAATCCAGAGATGATAAATGCTAAGAAAGTCTGGTGTACAAGGAAACAATACAATCAAGGGGGGCTAATGAGGTAATAACCTATGAGGCTGAAGGCCAACTAGCATCATGACCTCATTAATGCCCTGATATGGTATTATTTCACCAATACACAACTCCTTCTTAGTGATGGTAAAGTATATAGCTCTTATTTTTCACTTGTTTTATATATTTGGGTAGTCAAAAACTGAATTTTCCCCTTTTTTAGGGGAATTTTAAAAAATTCAGCAGTGCAGGAGTTACCTTCTTGAATTACTGTGCTGAGTTCAAAGGGATCAATTAACTGATGGGAGAATCAGTTACCTGATGGCCGGTGTATGTGATTTTCAGGACAGTCAGTCGAGTGTCTGTCATCCACAGCACAGACAGCACAGTGTTTCCATCGCTGGAACTTGTTGTGGAAAGTACAGGACAGCATGGCTCCAAATATTTTCCAGTAGTTCGAGAGAGATTACGTGATTCATCTCTTTATTAAGTTGTATTATTGTTGAAACGTCTACCCTGTTTTAAAAGGCAGGCTTGGGAAGCCGGCTCATCGATCCAGCAGTAGGGCTACTACTTGCAATACCAGTGACCCGGGGTAGGGAATGGGCCAGTGTTATCAGAGTCTGGCTGGGGGTGGGTGAGAATCTAGTGTTCCTGCAAGTCAGGAAGTCTGATAAATATGACTTCTGTCATACTCAACCGACTTACCCACCACAGGGTGCGTAACAGTGGAATCTGGCAACAAATGGGTTAGGTGCATGACATGGATTAGGAGGTATCCCTTCATCACCATTGCTGAAGGGGGCAGTTTAACCTGGTAAGGGAATAACATGAAGTAAAAATAAAAAAATACTGGCTTGGAGTATGCAATATTTTTCCCAGACACAGAATGGCAGAAACAAAGATTTGCAGGCCGACCCGGTGGCGCTGAGGGTTGAGGCGCTGGATGCCACACCTCGTACCACGCCGGCGACCCGGGTTCGGAAGCGAGCTCAGGTCGCCCGGGGGCTGGCAGGGGAGGAGAGGGATTGAGCATCTGAAGGATTGCTCTCCCTCTCCAGGGAGGGGGGTCCACGACGGTCGATGCCCAACTGCCACCTGGCGGAGGCTGGGAGGTGGAGGCGCACGCCGTACTTAGGGGTGGAGTCGAGGGCAGACGCCTGGACGTGGGCGCGTGCGGACGTGTGCGCGCTCCTGACTGCTACCGTCATTGCACGTCACCGACACGGGGAATGCTGGAACAGGGAAAAGAGTGGCACCTCCTATGGCTTGATGGCCGTCCTCGAGTGTGTTTGTCGGGACGCTGGCACCCTGAGCTGGATCCGTCTGGGTGGGGAGTTGGGGGCTCCCTGCCACCTCGCTGTGGGGGGTAAGCCGCAGGGGCTATAGGGGGGTACAAGCGGTCCCAGGCGAGACGGCCGGATCCAGGCTGACGGGCTGCGGGAAATACAGCTGGGGTGTAGAGAGGTGGACACAGGAGGATAAATAATTAAAAAAAAAAAAAAAAAAGAAACAAAGATTTGCAGTATGTATGTGTGTCTTTTGTGTTGGTGGGGGGTTGGGAATCTGAAATAATTTTTTAATGTAATCTCTTGGTTTTAGGTAGTTCTGGGGTGAATTTACTCGACACACTGTGACAAAGAACAGTTACGTACTTAACGTAACAGTAAATCTTCAAGAGAATCTCTCATCAGGCCACATCTATGGAACTTACAGCTGTCAGGCACTAGGACCACACGAAAACTTTTGCAAGCAGTCTACGGGGCCACCCATGACAATGTCAGATGTCCTCGTATACATAAACGTGGGTGGCCCCTCCTCCCCTCAGTTCCTCAACAGAGAGCATACTCGGAGGACCTCTCTGTAGGGAACCAGGAGAGAACCCAGCACTCTGTAAGCCAGATGAGGCATAAGGCTGGAAAATGTCCCAATGGCGATAGGAGCAGCAAACCCAGAGTTGCAGGACCAAAAAGGGGGAAGGAGGATGGGACAGCATGGCCTGATGAAAGAGATTCACTCAAAGATCTACTGTTACAGTAAGTATGCAACTGTTCTATCTTCTTTGAGCATATTTCATTCATCATGCCACACCTATAGAACGAGTACCAAGCAGTACTAACAGTGAACAGACTGGAGGGCTGGAGCCAACAGGTTATGAAAATAGGCCCTGTAGCACAGCCAGGCCAAAACCAGCCCTTCTATGACAGACAATGTCTAGACTGTAATGCTGCGTGAAGGTGTGGACAATACTCCAAGTAGCAGCTGCACAGATTTGTGCAGCAGATACATTCTTGAAACAAGCAACCAATGTGGCCATGCCTCCAGTGGAGTGACCACAAACCACCCCAGGAAGTTCCTTACTGTACCTTCTGTAACAAAAAGTAATATGGTTTGCTAACTGTTTGGGTAAGCACTGTTCAGAGACTGGGGTGCCCTCTTTCTCAGAAGTGAAGAAAACAAAAGTTGGAAAGACTTTCTACAGTCTTTGGTATGGTGTGTACAGTCCCATGTTTTCTATGCACATCCAAAGTACTGATCAATGCTTCCCCTGAATTAGCAAGCTTGGGGAAATAAACCGGCAGGTGGATGGTTTGATTTAAAGTAAACACAGACACCACCTTTGGTAGAAACTTAGGGTTAGTAAGTAAAGACACCCTGCCTTTGTAGAAAATCAAATAAGGAGGCTCACACATTACAGCCTATAGCACAGAAATCCTTTGAGCAGAAGTGACTGCAACTAACAGTAATGCTTTCCAAGAGAGAAAGTGTAAGCCACAAGTCACAGATGGCTCAAAAGGAGCCGAAGTAAGTTTTTCCAAAATAACATTCAGGTCCCAAGCCAGAACTGAATTACGGACGGGAGGCTTCAGACGCAGAATGTCTCTCAAGAATGTATGGGCCACGTCCAGCTGGCCAGCCATACGACCCTCAATAGGCACATGGAAAAAGGAAATGGCAGCCAGGTGCATTTTGATAGAGGAATACTGTAGGCCTGAATCCAGTTAGAACAGCAGGTACTCTAGAACCTGATTAACGGAACAGGTGAACAGGTGGTGAGAAGCAGCCCATAAAGCAAACCGCTTCCACTTCATGGAATAAGTGGATCTGGTGGAGGTCTTTCTAGCAGCCACCAGAACATCAGCCACTCTTTGGGGGAACTCCAAACTGAGCAATGGCTATGTCTTCAGGAGCCATGCGTGCAGAAGGGAGGGATTTCAAGTCCGTGGTGGACCAGAGTTCCTTGCTCCTCCGACAACAGACCCTTGCACAAGGGCAAAGGCACTGGGGGGTTCCACTGCTAGCTGTTGCAGTAAGGGGAACCAGACCTGTCAAGGCCATAGGGGAGCAATGAGTATCAAAGTTGCCCCTCCATCTGAAGTTTGAGTAGCATTCTCTGGATTACAGGGAAGGCATACAGGATTCTCCCTTTCCAAGAGAGGGCAATCCCATTTTGACAGAAAACTCCAGGCCCTAGAGCGAGTGGAAAAGCATACGAAAAGGACCCGTTTCGACCCCTAGGCTGGATACAGTAGAGGGAATGCACTGACTTCAGAGTCCTGCCCGAGGCTTGAAGAGCTGATAAAATATCTTGGACCTCAGGATCAAACAGTTTATGGCCTCTAAATGGGGCACTGAGAATGAACTGTTGCACATCATTTGCAAAGCCTGCCACTCTAAGCCAAGAATATCTCCTAAAACAGATGCCAGAGGCTGCAGCCCTGGCAGAAGCATCCGAGACATCATTGGTTTTGCAGAGCAAATACTTGCCCACATTAACCCCAGCAGTCAGAGCTTTTAAAATCTCCTGTTTAGGGGTACCTTCCAGCTAGGCTTGTGCAGCTACTTTGACCTTTCTCTAGAGGGTGTTCTGGTACTCCATCATGTGGGCTTGGCAGTTAGCAATATGAAGACCCAATGATGCTGAGGCAAATGTCCTTTTGCTCAAGACATCCAACCTACTGGACTCTATCAGGAGGGAGGGAGCTAAGGTGTTTAGGTGCCCTAGACCCATCGTTGGCAGCATTAATCAGCACTGAATATGTCTCAGGATGTGTGGCACAGAAAGGCTTTCCAGAAGGTGGCATATACATTTTGTCTGCTTTCCTGGGGACAGCAGGCATGAGGTTTGGTTTGTACCAAGCATCAACGGTGGCATTCTCTAAGGCCGGAAGCAGAGGAGGCACCAGAATAGCAGGACATGCTGGAAGTCCCAGGAATGCTATTAAATCATTTTTGGCAGCATCCTGTTCCTCCAGATCAAAACCCATGGCAGCTTGCAACTGCTGCATCATACTAACTAGGAAGGTGGGATCTTCTGCAGGGGGCTGTGGTATGTGCATCACAAGAGTCCTCACTACATGTGGAAACAGCAGAGCTGGTGCCACGTTCATAGTGGCTTTCAGCATAATATTCAGTCTCATCCTCCTCTTCCTGCATTATTAAGTCAGGATTATACTCATACTCATTGTCGATCAGGTCAACGGGGAGAAGAAAACATGTCGTGACACTGGTGGCACCCTAGGAAGAGGCTGTGTCAAGAATGGCTCTTGTGGTGTCATGGGAAGGGGGGGGTTAGTGGTAATCCCTGTCGACGGACCCACTGGAACCAGGGGGCCAGGCAGCAAGTATCTAATCATGTCCAAGAATGATAACAAGAATGCCTAAGCGTTGACACCCATATAGTAGATGGGAGTGACAGGAATTGCTGATGGGGATGGCTGACTCCCCAGCGACATACCAGCTCTGGTAGTGCCTGCATCAAGCCCCAACCTTCGTGTTGTGTTGTACGCTTGGGGGGCAAGCGGCATCATCACTGCAGCAGACAACGGCGCTAAAGAGGTCACACCTGTAGAGCGAAAGGACAACTCGTAATGCACTGGGAAGATCTTCTCCTTGTCCTTGATCCAGTGGTTGTGTTTGTGACTCCCTGATGCTCCGTCCCAGGATTTGGACAGCCCAGATTCAGCCGACGGGGCCGGCAATGCTGCATTCTTCTGTTGGACCTCCTGCTCCATTCTGGCTACTTTTTTGCTCAAGGCGTTACTTCTCAAGCACCCCTTTACGGCACTGCCTGGTCGCAGAATTGAAACCCCAGCAGATTTCGCATGCTTTCACATTGTGATCCAGGCCTAGGCAGCAGGCACAGACAGAGTCACCGGTGTAGATCTTGTCTCCACACTCACAATATCCAAGTAGTTTTGATGGTTCTTTTGACAACATACAGGTCATCAAAAATCACTGTAAAAGCGATTTTTGTTACACTTGGAAAATAATAAAATGGTGGCAACTACTGAAGCATTTCCATCAGTGGTCCAATAAGTGTGATCGACGGTGAAAAAAGAACCATGGGGAGGAGTGGCTGCCCATGTTTCTGCATACGAGGACATGTGAAGTCATCGTGGACAGTCCCTGGCAGACTGCTTGCAAAAGTTTCCGTGTGGTCCTAGCACCTGGCAGCTCTAAGTTCCATTGGTGCGGCCTGCTGAAATAGATATACTTGAGAAAGATTTGTATTTTTTATGAGAGTTCTGACTTTGGAGCTGAGTTAGAAAATTTTATAAAACTGCATTTTTACTTAGGGATGCTTGCTCAGTAATTAGTGTGGCAGGTGCTGCATTACTAGTGTTATTTGTTTTAATAGGTGTTCATTAGGTGTTCATCAGATGTAATTGCTGGTATTTTTTATTTATTTATTTATTAAATTCTCGGATTACAAATACCTTCGAGCAGAAACTGCTCGTTTACAAAGGTTCCACGTCAAAGGATGAGGGTCAACATACATACAGAGGTAGTAAAAGAATGCACAATAAACAACCAAAACAACTAAAAGAAAAAATAAAGATACTCAGTTATAACATACTTTGAGATAATATTCATAAAACGATAACGGTATGAATATGTTTAATGATGACATGATTAATTACTGCTGATAACTGATTAAATAGAACAGATACTTAACTGTGGCACCACTCATTGTTGAAAATTATGGCGTGGTAATAACAGGACATTAAAACTACAGAAAAATGTAAAAATAAATAACTGACAAAAGTCCTAATCAGGGTTTTCATAGCAACTGGTAAAAGAAATGGAGAATAATGTTCGTGTATATGTGTGTTGAGAATTTTTCACACCAAGGGTGTATGAAAAATTCTCATAAAACAAAGCTTACAGAGGGCATTGTTTTTTATAATAACTGGTGCAAGCTTTTCAATACATTCAGATATTTCTGCGAGTAAGCATGTCCCTGAGAAGCCACAAGAAGGAAAATGCCACAATAACCTGCTATCGAGGTATTATGGAATTCAGCAGGCTTATTACAGCGTTTTATCAGTAGTGCATATCCAGTTATTATAGGGGGTCACCATTGTTATAGAAAACTTATGCACTTACCATAACTGAAGATCCTCTTGAACATCTTCTCCATGGAATACCACTCTCGCGTCCAAGAAAGAGGTGCTACGACTTTGTGATAGCACATCTTTGAGCCAGGAGGCAAGCAACAGCTATTGGCTCAGGGCACCTGCGTGACACTGCATAGTGACACACACCTGCCAATACCATTCTCCTCACCTACTTCAGTTCTGTTCGCCAAGAGAGGAAGAAAAGTTAGGGCAAGTTATGCTTGAAGGATAGAAAAAAAATAGAATGATAGAAAAAGGATATAGGAAGAGGAAAGAAACAACTGAATAAAACACGACTACCAACCTGATTTTTATATAGAGTCTATGAGATGAGCTAATATTTTCTTGAGTTGCACTTGACCTCTGACCTCACAAGTAGCAAAGCCTCAAGTGATGTCATAAGAGGTCAAGTATGCAAAAAGGTGAAGGACAAGAGAAAAAAAGGACTATAGCTCACAAGAAACCCAGAGAAAAGAGTGAGGAAACAAAAAAAAAGAAGAGGTAAATGAAAAAGAGTCTAGATACAGAGAACTATAAAAAAGCACAACAGCAAAAGAGTCCAAATTACCAAAATAGTACACCTGTTCATAATAGTAAGGAAAATACTAGTACAAACCCAGAAGATCACATTGAGAATAAAATAGTATCAAACATAAAAAAACAACAGAGCAGCATCAGTAGGGGGAAGAAAAGATCACTCTGAGAAGTAGAGAGGGATGAATAAAACTCACCAAAAGAAGGGAAAGAAAGAGAACAAAAAAAGGGGTGAAAGAAAGTAAGAACAAAAGACAGGGAGCTGTTCCATTTAAAGTCGAAGCAGCTGACTCTGTCAAACAGGAAAAAGCCCCCATAAAAACAGACACAAAAAGAACAGATGAGGAAATAGTAGGAGAGACCACTGATGATCCAAGTAAGGAAAATAAAACACAAGATAGAGCAAATGATGAGCAGTTTAAAAAAATTCTGCAGAAACATTAGGAACAGATTATACATTACCATTGTATAAAGTGGCCTGATGAGACACAGGAGAAGTTATCAAAAATTATCAAAGACCTATTACAATTTGCTGTGGATGGATGCAGAAACGTGAAGAACAATTATATAAGCATCACCAGACCAACAGCAGGATCAGAACTGGTGCTGCTAGTCACTGCCCAATTCTATATCTTAAAGGCAGTTCTTTATAAATTAGAAGAACTAAATAAAGTGGGAATAATACTTGAGGATATAACTACTTTGAATGAGCTCTTACTAGAGTTCTATACAGTAAAAGGGACAGACGGAGACAAAAAAAGGTCATGATATCTATATTTGGCCTAAAACAGATGTTTAAAGAAAACAGAATGAACTTAAAAGATAATCTAATTGATACACTGAATGCACTTTTGAGTACACATGTCTGCAGCCACAAGGATAATAGAAGCAGTAAGATTTTTATTTATTTATTTATTTATTCATTACAAATCGGGTTTACAACCTCTAAGTCAGAGACTCATTTACAAAGGCACCTCGTCGCAGAGGGGGCAGACATCAAGACAGTTATTACAGTGCAGATTAAAACAGAGGATAACATTACAGGTGCAGTAAAAGGAACATTTAACATAGATACACTTAGGTTACATAATGTAGTAGTTTGTATGTTACTTAGGTTACACAATGTTACAAAATTGTGAGTTACACTCATGGATATAGTAGGTCCTCAGAGAAGACATCGGGTTACATCCCTGTTTGGCCCTAGTAGGGAAGGAGTGGATCTGGGGGGAGGGAGAGGCTGTCCAGTGGACGTCGTCAAGCCAGGGGGCAAGGCAGGTGGGTACCACAGGTTACAACAGGGGGTTAGTTGCACCTACAACAGCGGGTATTAAAGATATGGTTCCGAAGAGCTGTTTTGAAGTAGCCAATTTTTGGCAAGTTGGAGATGCAGCTAGGGAGGGAGTTGAACCAGGTGGGGGCTTGGTAGAGGAAGGATCTCTGGGCAAGAGAGGTCTTCGTTATGGGCACCTTGAAAGTGGTGCCCAGAACCAAGACCTCTCTTGCCCAGAGATGGGAAACTGATGGACAAATCTCATTATGGGTTAAACAGCAGGAAATTATTTTATTTATTTTGTTTTTGTTGACCGGGTGAGTGCACTAGACAAATTCTGCCTATTTTCAGGCACGACCCGGGGGAGGGGGATAAAGAGGCGAGTCTCAGTGCTACCTGCTGAGCCACGGACAATAGAACAATTGAAAAAAAAAAAGGAAAGACTGGATGAACTTGGTATTTATGTATGCAAGGAAGATGAAAAAGAGACCATAAACCATCAGTGTTTTTCAGCTAATAAAGGTTCCTTCTGAAAAAGGCAGGGGCCCTCACCATCGCAACCATTAACATCTGCAGACTGTTACCAAAGTTTGATGCACCCCAAGCCTTTGTCAGCCAACATAATCCTGACATCCTTGCTGTAGCTGAAACATGGCTGACACCAAAAGTTCCTGATCTAGCAATTACCTTACAGGGCTACAATGTTTTCAGACTGGACCGTGTCTCTAAAAGGGGAGGGGGCTGTGCCATCTACATTAAGGATAATCTCCTGGGGCACCTTGTTCCAACCGCTGTCCCTGCCTCCTCAGCCCAGCTTCTACCCATTAAAATTCTTCTAGGTCCCAATCAAAAAGCCCTCACCATCATCTCTGTATATATTACACCACGAGATCAAGATCTTGGCATCAAAGAAGTTCTTAACGTCGTCGGCTCCCAACCTCCTGGCTCTGAACACATTCTGCTTGGTGATTTCAATATAAACTGGCTCGCATCTGATGTCTGCACTCATAAGGATGACAATGCAGCTGCCAACCTCTCACAATTGGTCACTACACCAACTCGGATAAATTACAAAACTGGCACCAGTACCCTGCTGGACTGGGTTCTCACCAATCACCCTACCAGGATCTCTCGAACCTCCGTTCTCCCAGACTCTCTCAGTGACCACTCCCCGGTTATATATGAATGGTCTAATAAATTTCTAAAGCCACCCCCTATAATCTTTACCAGCAGAGTCCTCCCCCATGGTCAACTTACCCATCTCAAACAGTACTTATCCTTGCAAGACTGGCTGCCCATTTACAAGGCGACGGATGTTAGCCTAGCCTTCGGCTACTTCATCACCGCCTTCAATAAGGCCTGTGACCTCTTCGTTCCTTCAAAAAAAAAAAAAAAAAGAAAAGCCCTCTGCAACCCTTGGTTAACTGCAGAGCTCCTTTCCCAGCTGAAATCTAGGGACCACCTGTGGGCAGTGGCTAAAGCCACAGGCAAACAATCTGACATCCAAAAATACAAACATGCCCGTAATGCCCGCACAAAATCCATTCATCTCATGAAAAGCTCATATTATAAGGACGTCCTCACCAACACCGAGGGAAATGGTCGTGCTTTCTGGGACAATATCAAGGACATTACTGGGAAACAATCAAAGTCCCCTCTGGCCATGTTAATTGTTGAATGGTCTACTACCCTTGATCCCATGGTCATTGCAAATACCTTTAACACAGCTTTTACTGACCTCAGTACTGTTCTACCACCTGATTTCTTCACAGTCAGTCACAACCCCTCTAACACACCCTGCACTCTGTCAAACCACAGTCATTTTTACTTCAGGGAGATTAAGATGAATGAAGCTCGCCACCACATCGCCTCAGCCATCTCCACTTCCAGAATCAGCAGTGACACCCTGGCCCTTAAGCTGCTATCACTTACACTTGATGAGGTCCTCAGTCTCCTAACTAAAATTTTTAACCTCTCTCTCTCCACATCAGTACATTCCCTGAAGTATGTAAAACTGCCACTGTGACCCCGGTCCACAAAAGTGGGGATAAGACCTGACACTAACTACCGCCCGATCTCCATATTGCCACCACCGTCCAAGGCCCTAGAGCGTACTGTTGCAGACCAGCTCACTGATTATTTGGACAAATATAATACTCTGTGCACACAACAGCACGGTTTTAGAAAAGGGCATAGTACCACCTCTGCCCTGCTTGAATTAACCGGTGCAGTGCATATTCCCCTTGATAAAGGTCGTCTTACTGGGGCTGTCTTCATCGACCTCTCGAAGGCATTTGACACAGTCCATCATCGGCTGCTGTATGACCAACTACTCCTTGCTGGCCTCGCAACGGACTCAGCCCGCTGGTTCAGAAGCTACCTTGACAACCGCTCTCAAAGAGTAAAAAATTGCCAGTGCTATCTTGGACACCTTGCCTGTCCGCTCCAGAGTCCCTCAGGGGTCCATACTGGGCCTTCTCCTTTTCAGCCTCTTTGTAAACTCCCTACCACAATCCTGCTCAGAACAAATCATCCTGTATGCGGATGATGCTGTTGTCATTTCTACGCACAATGACCTTTCTCCACTACAACATAGACTCCAACTCGGATTCAGTGCCGTTGAAACATGGTTCTACAATCATAAACTAGTCCTCAATCACAAGAAAACCAAGTCACTGCTATTTTGCAGTTACATAACCATTAAAAGCAACACCCCCTTGCCATCTCCACCAAGCAAGGGACTGTCCTCGAACAAGTTTACATATTCAAATACCTAGGGATTCTGCTTGACCCCAATCTCTCCTATACGGCTCACATTGACAGTGTGGCTAAAGCTGCCAACACACGCTTGGATTACTCTACAAGCACAGGCAGCACCTCACTCCAGAGGCCCTCCAGAGCTTTGTGGTGTAAATTATTGATTACGGCCTTATCATCTATGGCTCCGCCAGGACATCTGCCCCTCCGACGTATAACACCTGCATTTAACAAAGCATGCAGACTCACAACTGGTGCCCACTGCCTCACCCACACCTGTGTCCTTTATGAACAATCCAGATGGTTCCAACTCTCCAACAGTATAAAGTATCTCACATGTGCTATGGCGGGAAAAAAAATCAACCTTGGCCTCACACCCCCCTGGTGTTACTGCCTTGTTACTTCAAAACACCAACAGACAGAACACTAGGTGCTCGACAACCCAGATTCTACAAGTTCCTCGCTGTCGAACCACGCAGGGCCAACGCTCCTCTATGGATGAATGGTCTCAGCCACACCATCTCCTCTGCCTCAACACTAGGTCTGTTCAAAACCAGGCTCTGGGCCCATCTCACTGCCTCTAGCTCCTGTGACTGCCTCTCCTAGCTGATGACCTACACAGCTTTAATCCTAACTTATATACTGCTTAACCCCAGGCTGCCCCCAGTCCCCTCCCCCAGCACCTGAGGCACCACTTCAAATCTCAGGTCTTCATACCACCTCATTAGTCTCGCCTTGTCCCATTATTTATTTATTTTGCTTTTGGTAACCGGGTAAGTGCACTAGGCAAACAATGCCTATTTTCAGGCACGACCCAGGAGAAGACAGTTTACAGACATACAATATACATGTGACACAGCACATGAAGGTAGTACAAATCAGAGTAAAAACAATGTTTTGATAGTAGATACAAGCGCATTGACAAAATGAATGATGAAAGTAAAAGTAAAAGTACTGTGAAATCAAGTTACAGATTGGAATGGGTAACACAGGAGAATAGTTCAAAAGGAGAAAAGGTAGCGGGTACAGTACAATATAGCACTTATCCCCCACCCTGCCCCTTTTTCTCTTCCATCAATCCTTCCCATTTATTTTTGACAAATGCCTCCGGCTGCATCTTCATCCTCCCCCTCTCCTCTCATCCCTGTTTCTCTGCCACCCCCAGGCGCCTGACCCTACCCATTCCTTGTGGGCACATGCGCCCTAGCTATGTTCACAATTTTACTATAGCTGCCTCTGTTAACTACCTACACTTCTCCTCCTCCAACTCTACACCTTACTCTTCCTATAATTGACCCCTTTCAATAGCACTGTTGTACATGAATTGTTTACTGTTATTTCACTGTTGCTTCCTTGTTGTTATTTCTGATGTGGAACCTTTGTAAAAGAACCTTGGCTCAAAGGTGCTTGTAATCCTAGAATTTATAAATAAAAAAAAAAAAAGTGGGAATCACTGATTGAAACCTCAAATAGGTTTGAGGTTTTGACCAGTTTGAAGCAGTGACTAGTAGATATACGTCAAGGAAGGAGGACACAGGGATCGAATACAAAATATACAGAACATAAAATAGTAGGAAAATCAATAAATGTTATACACCAGGAGGAGGAAGAGGAGAAAGAGGGAGTAGTTACGATACTATGATAGAACCATTCAGGGATAGGGGAGAAGTTAGGGGACCCTGAGGTAAGAAAATACTTAAAACAATCTGATTTCATATGCATCCAGGAAACATGAGCAATAGGGAATGTATTCCTGGATGGGTATAAAACATATTGTAAGAAGGCTACCAAACATAAAAAATATGGCAGGAATGTTGGAGGCTTGGCCACATTCTGCAGGCTGGAAAACAAAATGAAGACAGAAGAAATAGTTAAATAGAGTAGCAGTACACTTACAGTAAAAATGTCTGGGAGGGGTAACGAGGAAACTTTCCTAATTAATATTTATGCACACCTAAAAAACAGTGATTATGGGGATAAGAAATGTTTACATAAGCTGAATTTACTGCTAGATACAGCTGAGCAAAATAACCCCACTAGAAATATCATTTTAATGGGGAATGTTAATGTGAGGGTGGAGAATCTGCAGGGTATGGCAGAAGATGTTTTAAATGCTATGACACAACTTGAAACAAAAGACATACAGTAAACATGATAAGTAATGCAAGAGATCCCACACTAAATGAAAGAAGCATTGAGGTGCACAAAATTTCCTTCTACTTAAGGGCAGATTAAGCAAAGACCAGCACGGAGAATATACATATATGAGTGGAAACAGATCTTCCACCGTCGGCTATGTATTGGTAAACAGCAATATGACTGCCCACTGCGCCTCCCTGTGAGCTATGATAAAAACCAGAAAGTCAACAATCAGCCTTGGAAATTAAGATTAAAACAGAGTGGAACTATTATAATAAATATATGAAAATGGTTCCCCTCCAAATAAAGAAAAATTGTATAGGTTGGCTAACAATTGAGGGGAAGAATTTTTTACAAGCCCTGGAGGAGAAAGGAATCTTGGACAGTTTGCCGGCCTATGCTAACAATGGAGATGATAACACAATCATCTCAGTGTATAACACAATGATGGGGTGTATAGCATTCACAGTCCTCAAGGAATTAAGTATATAGAAAAAAGAAGGGTACATCTGGTACAATGAAGAATGTAAACAGGCTAAGAAAAACTTAAACAACTAAGAGCACTAAAACAAAACCTGGATAAATATAACAACAGGATGATGAATACATTGCGGAAAGAATACAGAACAGTCCTAAAAAATAATAAAGAGAAATATACACAACAAAACGCAGTATGCACTAAAAATAACAAACAAATTCTGGTGCATAGTAAATAAAGGAATGAGGGATTATAATAAGATAGAAGCCCATACAGAATC
Source organism: Neoceratodus forsteri (assembly GCA_016271365.2). NCBI lineage: Eukaryota > Metazoa > Chordata > Ceratodontiformes > Ceratodontidae > Neoceratodus > Neoceratodus forsteri. Next base: position 38,949,066 of record JADMNL010000025.1, on the reverse strand, counting down.
AGAGGAATGGGCGAATCATTTTAGACAATTATTCTACAGACAGAATAAGGAGCACATCAATTAGATAAAGGAAACAAGAGTTACAGGAATGGTGAGTCAGCCAAGTGCCTGTATAACCACCATAGAGATTGAAACAAGCTTTAAATACATTTTGTAGCCGCAAAGTTCTGGGGACCAGATGGAGTCCCCATTAGATGAGGTACAGAAAACCAGGTTGTACTGGATACCCTTTCTACATAGCCTATTTAACTACATATGGAAAACAGGTATCATACCTGAAAGCTGGAAGCTGAATATAACCATCCCACTATTTAAAAAAGGGGAAAAGACCAACCCAGAATGTTATAGGCCCATTAGCTTAATGGATAGCACTGAAAAACTATTTACGAGAATACTAAATAATAGATTAACAGCGTGGGTGGACAAACAAAGTTCTGGACGAGGCCCAGGCAGGGTTTAAGGCAGGATATTCTACAACAGATCAATGCTTCACATTGGCACACCTGATATATAAATATATGGTAGTTTAAAAAAAAAAAAAGTCTATTGTACCTTTGTGGATTTGAAATCTGCATTCAATAAAGTAAACAGAAATTTATCATGGGAAATATTAGAAGATTCAAGTATGGAAAGACCAATCCTCGATATTGTGAAATTACTATACCAGTAAAACTTCACCAGCATAAGGTACAATGAGAAGGAGAAGTCACTATATACAGTATACTATATATATATATATATATACACACACACACACATATTATATATATATATACATATATATATATATATATATATATATATATATATACATACACACAAACACACAAACACACACACAATATAGGCGTAAAACAAGGGTGCACCCTTTCACCCATGCTGTTTAATCTCCATTTCAATACAATTGTACAAACTATGTATGATACTGATTTCCACATGCCTAAGCTAGGGACGAGAACATGCCCATTTTTGGCCTACGCCCATGACATGGCCATACTGTCAACGAGTTATATAAACATGAAAAGAATGCTTAATAAATTCCAAATAGAATGTAGTAAAGCAGACCTGCAAATGAACTATAACAAAACAAAAGTATTAGTTTTTGGAGGCAAAAATGCAGTGTCAGTGGCTCAGTAGGTAGCACACTCGCCTCTGAGGCTGGGGGATCAGAGGGCTGTGGGTTCAGTTCCCACATCTGGCACTTGAGTTAATATTCCAGTACTGACACTATAGTGCATAATGAGAGGGGTGCTGCACTTCTGAGGTGCCGTCTCTTGGATGAGATGTTAAACCGAGGTCCCATCTGCCTGGATTGGTGGTAGTTCAGGTGGATGTTAAAGATCCCATGGCACTTATCGAAAAGAGTAGGGGAATTTCCCCGGTGTCCTAGCCAAATTTCCCTCATTCACTAAAAATACCACCAACAGCTTAATCTGGTTCAAGGTCAGTTGGCATTCATCTGTATCCCCCTCTCCTGGGTCGTGCCTGAAAATAGGACAGGATTTGTCTAGTGCCCTTACCCGGTCAACAAAAACTAAATAAAATAAAGCACACAAATACATACTAAATTATAAATTGGAGGTAGTGAAGGAATTCTGTTATCTAGGACTGATATCTAGGACTGACAGTCAATCAGAATGGTACTTGGGGAAGCCATATTAAAGAACTAGAAACTAAAGCTAAAAAGTTCTTACCAATTATGACTGCTTTTTCCTACAAATTGGGGGGGGGGAGGATCAATTAAAGGTAATATCAGCATGATGAATGTGAAAATACACAGTCAATTACTTCACGGGGCTGAACTATGGGGTACACAAACAAAAATCAACTTAGAACCATGTTTAAATAAATTTTACAAAAAACTGTTAGGCTTACCAAACTGCATTTTCTGTCCTACTGAGAGCTGAAGTGGGTCAGCTACCAGTGGAGTGTCAAATAAAACAGACTTACAGCCTATTGGAGAAAAGCATTTGGGATGGGGGAAAACTGGTTACCTAGGCTGTGTGTGGAAGAAGCAATAAACTATTTGAAACTTGATGCAACCTTCCCCAGTATACAAATAGTGGAAAAAACTATCAGATCTTATGGTCTGCTTCTGATTATCACAGACAGCCTTAGATACTCACTATCCCAGATAAAAGGAATTGTAAGCGACAGAGTCAGGCATATTATATGTATACACACACACATAAAAGGATTTAGAATTGTGTAAGCAGTCCACGTCTGTCCATGGCTTGCAAAGAATAAAATAAGCCACAAAATGGAAAGATATTTACAAAAAGGCGGCATCCTCGTTTATTAATAAACCAGGTCATGTTACTAAATCAGAAAATGCAGATTTTGCACTTATCTTTGTACACTTGCACGCATATGCATAAACTATTGTGTATAACGTTGTCCAAGATGGACATTTTTTTTATGTATGTGAATAGCGATAATGTATTTATTTATATGTGTTTTAAATTTTTGTAATTTGTAATGACCTATTATAAGCTGAACAATAAAACTTAAAAAAAAAAAAAGTCAAGTACAATGAAAGAAGATATTTCTGATAGCGCACATCAGCTCATCTCATATATGATGCATACAATAGGACATGAAAGTTTCATAAATAAAGCTGTAAACAAGAGATTTTTTTTTTTTTTTACATTCACTGTTTTTATGCTTGTTTGTAAGAACTGAATGTCTCTGAAGAATGTGTGACGTAATGGTTGCCAAGGTAGCTAGATGCTCATGTTTTTTAACATAGTTTTATCATGTTGTATGTATACAGTAGGTACTCTTCATTGTACAATGGCATGCTTTAAGTGCATGCCGATTGTGCAACTAGTCAAACTGTAAATAGTGAATGTCTCAATAAATGTTTTGTATGAACCTAGGCTAAGCATGTAAAAGGGCCATATGGCCCAGTGCTTTACTACCCAGTTTAACAACATTTTAAATAAAAAATAAAATAAAAATGCAGTATGCCATGTTACTATTGGTCAACTATCAACTGGTCAATTTTGATGCATCTAATAGGTGAGATATTGGTACCCAACAGGTGATATCTTGATATCACTAGTTATCCTTAGAAAGATATACCCACACTTCTATATATGTGTATATTTAAGCAAGCAAGCAATAATCCATGACAGGGTGTGGGTTATGCTGGGATTTACCCACGTCTGGTGTGGTCTGGTCACGAGTTCGCAGGTCAAGTGACCAAATCCACACCATAAGTGGGTAAATCCCAGCATAACCCACACCCTGGAGTGGATTATTGCAATTACACAATGTCCTGTAACTGATTTTGTGTGATAATCCTTACTCTGTGTTAGACAGTGCCTTGTTGCTAGGCAGATTATGTCTGAAGTAGTCACCTCCCCACCCCCAGAGATACAGACACAAAGTTAGTGGTATGTTTGTTTCTTTTTTAAAAGTGACAGCCCAGTGGACTTTAAAGTTTCTGTTCACTTGTTGCTATGTGACAGTCTGCGTGGTGCCAATGCTAACGGGCTGCTGTCCCTCAGCGTGTTCCTCTGGGTTGACTCTGTGGTCAGGACAAAGTAACAGTCTGACTCGGGGAAATAATTTTTTTGTTTTGTTTCAGGTGATCGGGAAACGGTTTTTTTTTTTTTGGAGAGCATCACGACATAAGAATTTGCCAGCAGAAGGGGACCTTTTGATCCATCTAGTCTGCCCAGAATACCTAACCCCCTCCTCTTAGACTACTTCCTTTTTTGTGCGTAGTGTTTATCCCACACAAGTTTGAATTCCCTTACAATTTTTGAGTCGACCACCTTCTTGGAAAAAAAGTACTTCCTGATGTTTCCCCTAAATTTACATCCTGTCAGTCGTAGACTGTGGCCTCTTGTACGACTCTCTCAATTCATCTGAAACAGGTTTTCCTTCCGCACCGTGTTAATTCCCTTCATATTCTTAAACGTTTCAATTATGTCCCCCTGTCTCTTCTCTGTTTAAGTGAGTACAGCTGTAAGTCAGCCAGTCTGGTTTCACATGGCTCCTGGTGCAAACCCTGCACCATCTTTGTAGCCCTTCTCTGCACCGCCTCCAGTCTGCTGATATCTTTCTTCAGGTGCAGCCTCCAAAACTGGACGCAATATTCAATGTGTGGCCTGAGCAGTGATCTGTAGAGTGGCATTATCGCCTCTCTTATTCTGCTAGTTACACCCCTTCCCATGCATCCGAGGATGCTATCTGCTTTCTGCGCTGCCCTTTCTCATTGCGTGCTCATCCTAAGGTCATCCGTACTGATTACGCCAAGATCCTTCCCCACCTGTGTTACTTCAAGCTGGTGCCCTAGCAGCATGTATTCCTTCCTGGGATTTCTTTTACCCAGAAGCATGACCTCCATTTTTTGGCACTGAACTTCAATTCCCAATTTTTGGACCATCCTTTCAGCCTATTAAGATCCTTTTCCATCTTCATGACTCCCTCTTGGGTGTCCACCCGCTTGCAGTTTTGTATTGTCCACAAACAGGCATACTGTCCCTCCAGCTCATCAATGATGTCGCTGATGAAAATGCTGAAGAGGATGGGGCCTAATACTGACCCCTGTGGCACTCCACTGGTCACCTTGCCCTCCCCTGACTGAGCTCCATTAACTAACACCATCTGTGTCCTATCCTTGAGCCAGTTTGCAATCCAGCTGACTGTCTTCTGACTAAGTTCTGTATTCTCTAGCTTATTCATAAGCCTTCTATGGGGTACGGTGTCTAAGGCCTTGCTGAAGTCTAGGTACACCACGTCCACTGCCCTTCCCTGATCCACTGTCCTGGTCACCCAGTCAAAGAATTCTATCATGTTTCTTAGGCATGATTTTCCTGCTGTAAATCCGTGTTGCTTGCGGTCAAGCTTTCCGGATTCTTTTAGATGATCCACTATTCTGTCTTTCAGCAGGCTTTCCATAGCTTTGCCTACCACTGAGGTCAGACTGACTGGGCGGTAGTTCCCAAGCTCTTACCTGCGTCCACTTTTATGTAAGGGTACCACCACAGCCTTTTTCCACTCTAGTGGTATTGTGCCACTTTCCAGTGACTTATTAAAAAGGTCAGTGAGTGGTGTTGCAATTTCTTCCCATAACTCCTTTAGAATCCTAGGGTGGATTCAACTGGGTCTCATTGCTTTGTCTACTTTTAGTTTGCTAAGCTCTTCTAGGACTCTTTCTCTCGATAAGTGGAAATCATCTGCTGTTCTACTGTTGCACACTGCCTTTCCCATAGTAGGGCTGCTGCCTTGGTCTTCAATGGTGAAGACTGAGCAGAAGAATTTGTTTAGCACTTCTGCCTTGTCTTCATCCTTTTCAACTATCTATCCTTCGGTTGATTTTAGTTCGATTATCCCACCCTCTTTTTTTTCTTTCGCTTATGTACCTAAAAAATGTTTTGTCCCCCTCTGCTACTCCCTACACTACTTTCTCCTCTGTTTGGGTTTTAGCTATCCTAATAGTATTTCCCGCCTCTCTCAGCTTTGACATGTAATGCTGCCCGTCTGCTTCTGTCTTTGAATGATTATACTGCTTGAAGGCCCTTTTTTTGTGTTTTACTATTGTTGCTATTTCTTTGGAGAACCATGGTGGCTTTTTTTCTTCTTTTTGACTTGCTGATGTGCTTTGTGCACTGTTCAGTAACTTGAAGTAAAGCTGTCTTCAAGGCTTCCCAGCTTCTCTCCACATCCTACGAGTTGTTGATTTCCAGCAAGTTTCTTAACTGGGTTTTCATGGTGTTGAAGTCTGCCTTGTGGAAATCAAGTATTTTGAGCTTTGTGTGACTTGAGTCCGCAACCCTTACCACTGTTAACCAGACTGACTTGTGGTCGCTGGTTCCCAGATTCACCCTTACGGTTATGTCTGAGATTCCGGTGCTGTTTGTTAGCACCAGGTCCAGGACAGTCTGTTCTCTGGTGGGGGACTGCACCAGCTGATTAAGTCCTGCCCCCTTCAGGGCAAGTAGGAACTCTCTGCTGTGTTCAGAAGATGCTGTAAATGAGGACCAATCTACATCAGGTAGACTGAAATCCCCACTAATAACTGGTCTCCCTTGTTGGCCATCAAGAAGATGTTTTCCAGGAGCTCCTTGTCTATGTCAGAGTCTTGGGAAGGAGGTCTGTATATGACTCCCACTCGGATGGGGGCTTTGTCCCCTGCTCCTAGGGCGACCCAGAGAGCGTCTGGTCTTCCCTGTTTTGCTTGGACTTCTATTGCTGAGATTCCTTCTCTTACAAACAATGCCACCCCTCCCCCCTTTTTTTTCCCAACGCAGACCTTCCTAAATAGTGTGTAACCTGGTACAGCAACATCCCAGGTATGGCTCTCCATAAACCAGGTTTCCGTGACTGCTACCCAGTCTAATCTGGCTTCTGTCATTAAAGTGGAGAGGTCAGAGATTTTTTTGACAGACTACACGCACTGACACACATAGCCTTCCACCCCTGTTTTGTGAGGCGTGGTGAAGTAGTAGAATCATTATGTTGTATATCAATGTTGCTTTTCTTGTGCCTATTACGCCAAGGCATAAAATAAGTGGGTTCACATCACAATTTGCGACTCAAGATTGGGAAAAAGTTAGTTAACTTTTGGAATGATTAGCAGTCCTTGCTTAGACAAGTAGCACGCACGGTAACCTTCTTGGAGGTGCTGCCTGTTCTGTGGCGTAGGTGAGACTAGGGTGCTCCACACCATGGGATTCAATCAGTGGTTGAAAAACTGGTGCAGAGCTCAGGGATTTGGTTTCATTGGGGACTGGGGGTCCACCTGGAGTGATGCAGGCCTATACTGTAATGATGGTCTGCATCTGTCCAGGAGGGGAACCAGGATCCTAGGTGATAGGTTTAAATGCTTCATTGGCAAGCATTTCAACTAGCCAATGGGGGAGGCACTGGAAAGGAGCAGGGAAATCCTAGCCCCCCTCCCCCAAAAAAGTCATGGTAGTAAGTGAAGTAAACACCAACTTAGAGATGTCGATAGGGAGATGGGTAGGGATAATTGGAGAAAGTGACAAAGGCAATAAGGACAGGGATGGGGCAAAAAGGGGTAAGGCCATCAGGAAATGGAGGGTAATGAGTACCACTGCCCGTAGTCTGGGCAACAAGCTCCCTGAACTGGTGGCCTTGATGGAAAAGTGATGCCTGGATATTGTAGCAGTCACAGAAACCTGGTACACAGAGAACCATGACTGGGATGTTAACATACCAGGGTACACAACCTACAGGAGAGACAGGGCGGGGAGAAGAGGGGGAAGAGTAGCTCTCTATGTAAGGGAAGGGAAGGGATAAAAGTAACTGAACAAAAGAGTAAACAGGGAGGAGAGGAGGCACTGTGAGTCACCTTAGAGACTGGAAATGACACCACAATTCGCAGAGGGGTTGTATACAGACCCCCATGTCAGGTGGAAGGAATGGACAAGGATATGATAGAAGGCATTCTTAGGATGGCAGAGAAAGAGGAGATACTGTCGATGGGAGACCTGAATATGCCAGATGTTAACTGGAGCACATTTGCTGCAGCCACATCCAAGAGCAGGGCCATTCTCGATGCCCTACAGGTGGCATGCCTCAGACAGCTAGTTTTGGAACCCACTTGTGAGGGAGCAATCTTAGACCTTGTACTCTTAAATGGGGACAGTGAGAGGATCTCAAATCTAGAAGTGGGTAGCCATCTGGAAACAAGTGACCACCAAACAGTGTGGTTCGCGATAAACTCAGCTACAGAGTCAAATCATACAAAAGTGAGGATACTGGACTTCAGGAGGGCTGACTTTGGTAAGATGGGAGAGTGGCATAGAAAAGTACTAGCAAACAGGCTAGAAGGAGGGGTGGAGCAACAATGGGGAAACATCAAAACTGCCATCACAGAGGCAACAAGCCTTTATGTGAAGCAAATAAACAAATTAAAACGAAAGGAAAAAGCCACTATGATTCTCAAAAGAGGTGGCAGGGAAGGTCAGGGAGAAAAAGATAGCATTCAGGAAGTATAAGGAAACACAGAAGGAGCAGCACAGAGAGTTGTACCAGTTAAAGCAGAAGGAAGCAGGGAGGGAAGTCAGAATAGCAAAGGCCCAAACTGAGGAAAAGATAACCAACTCAGTTAAGAAGGGGGATAAAACCTTTTATAGGTACATCAGAGAGTGTAGAAAGACAAAGGGTGGGATAGTGAGGCTGAACAGAATGAATGGTGGGTGGGCAGAGAGGGACAGTGGAAAAGCAGGGATACTAAACGAATATTCCTGCTCAGTATTCACAAAAGAGGAGGACGTGCCTAATCCAATTAACAGACGCACTCTAGATGGGGGTGGGGGTCGATCCCAGTCCTTTCACAGAAGAAAGGGTTCTGAAAGAACTCCTAAAACTGAAGGTGGACAAAGCAATGGGGCCTAATGGAATTCACCCCAGAATTCTAAAAGAATTAAGGGGAGAACTAGTTAAACCACCAACTACCCTTTTTAACAAATCATGGGAGGATGGTGTGGTACCTGAGGACTGGAGGAAGGTGGATGCAATTCCCCTTCACAAAAGTGGGAGCAGGACAGAGGCAGGAAACTACAGACCTGTCAGTTTGGCCTCTGTGGTAGGGAAAGTGATGGAATCACTTCTGAAGAAAAGAACTGTTGAGTACCTACAGGCCAGTGGGGCACAGGACCCAAGGCAGCATGGGTTCACAGCGGGAAGGTCATGTCAGACGAATCTAATTGATTTCTTTCACTGGGTGAAAAAAGTAGTAGACCAGGGAGGGGCTGTGGACATGGCCTACCTAGACTTTAGCAAGGCATTTGACACAGTTCCACACAAAAGATTACCAGTCAAATTTACCAGCCTGGGAGTGGGTCCCAGGGTGGAAGCCTGGGTAAAACATTGGCTGGACAAAAGGACACAGAAGGGAATTGTAAATGGAGTCCACTCTGAAGAAAGAGGGGTTACTAGTGAGGTACTGCAGGGTTCAGTACTGGGTCCAGTCCTTTTTAATGTCTTTATAAGTGACATTGCAGAGGAACTGGAAGGAAAAGTATGCCTCTTTGCAGATGACACAAAGATCTGCAACAGGGTTGAGACACAAGGAGGTGTGGAAAGGATGAGAAGGGACTTGGCAAGGTGGGAGGAATGGTCAGAAGTATGGCAGCTTGGATTCAATGCAAAGAAGTGCAAAATAATGCACCTGGGAAACAAAAACCCAGGGGAAGATTACACAATTTGGAGGTGGTAACAACAACAAAAATGGAAAAGGACCTGGGGGTAATCATATCGGATGACCTTAAGGTTAACAAGCAATGTGAGAAGGCAGTAGGGAGGGCTGGGAGTATACTGGGATGTATAGGGAGAGAAATCACCAGCAGAAAACAGGAAGTTGTTATCTCTCTGTACAGACAGTTGGTGAGACCCCATCTGGAGTACTGCATCCAGTTCTGGAGACCCTATCTCCGCAAGGACGTAGACAGGATAGAGGCAATCCAGAGGAGGGCAACTAAAATAGTGCAGGGTCTGCAAGAGAAGCCAGACAAGGAGAGACTAAAGGAGCTTAATATGTATACCCTAGAGGAGAGGGGGGACATAATAGAAATTTTTAAGTACCTCAGTGGAATCAACAAAGTCCAAGAGGTTAGCATCTTTCAGAAAAAAAGAGATGTGCAAGAACACGGGGATACAATTTGAAGATGGGGGGGGGCAGTGTAAGGAAATATTTTTTCACAGAGAGGGTGGTGGACGCATGGAACAGCCTTCCTGAGGAGGCTGTGGGGTCTAAAACTGTGGGAGAATTCAAGAATGCATGGGACAGACATAAGGCAATTTTTGTTGGGAGGTAGGAAGAAATAGGCTGTTGGTTAACTAGGATCTGCAGCTTATCCTGTAGGTAGGGAAATGGGCAGATTAGGTGGGCCAAGCGGTCCTTATGTGCCATCAAAGTCTATGTTTCTATGTTAATCATTCTGAATTGGCCTTGGGTCCTTTAAAAATGCCCTTTTTGGCATTTTGGGGCATGTTTCTTTCATTTTTTTTTTCATTTTTTTTTTCTGTCCTCCTCCCACACGCCCCTCCTGATTGGCCAGTGATCCCCACCCAGTCTCTGCGCAGGAGAAACACATCCTCTTGCAGTGTGACCCCCAGGAGAAGAGCAAGTAGGTCCAAAAGCTCCTGCGGGAGCAAAACTTAAGGTAAGTTCCAGTTTCCTTTTTTTTTTTTTTTTAAATTAATACTTTTTAGCTCGCTGGTGGTGTCCAGTAATCATTTTTTTAATTTGGCTTGCAGGAAGGAGTCGCACTGGAGCCAAAGAGGCCAAGATGGCATGGGAGGAGACCGGGACCAGAGAGCCGTGTAAAGCATCGTGGTGGGGCGAGCAGGTGTGACACAGATACCCGGCCGAGCAACTTACTCGCAGAGCAGCAGTGCGCAGAGCTGAGCAGACAATCAGGGGAGTCTCTACCAAAAAAGAAAAACAAGTACAAACTTTTCAATTTTTTGACCGGGGAGCTTGAAGGAGTGAACTCAATGCGAGGGCAGTGGCATCACTGGGGCTGGGGTCAGGGCAAGGTGGGCATCGAGTCGTGGGCAAAAATTAATGGAGAGGAATCAGAGTGAGGAAACAACAAGTAAATGTGAAATAACTATTACTTGGCAGAGTGAACAGACGTAAACAGTCTTTATTTTGTGCCCAGCCCAACTGAATGCCAGTGACTGATCAGATGGGAGAAAATATCAAATTTAACTGTGCTCTTGCAAACTTTAGGAATAGAAAAAAAATATTGTGCCTTGGTTTTTCCAGAGAGTTCTGAGGACTAATGTATTGTGCCTGCCTGCTTTTGGCAGAGATGAAGGGGCAGCTTAGTGGTTGAACAGTCATGCCCAGCTTTAAAATGCACCCAACCCTTATTGCAGCAATGATGGGGGATAAGCAAACAAACTGTATTGACTTGCAAGTAGCAGAACATTTTTGGGAACAGAAGAAAAATTGTGCCCTGGTTTCTCCAGAGACTGTTATGAAGGGTAGGAAACAAAAGAAAAACTTCTGTGACATTTAAGTAAAATGTACCCTGCTTTTGGCAAAGATGAAAGGGACATAAGTGGTCATCTACCTGCCCTGCTTGCCTTTTTGTGCCCAGCCAACCCTTTTTTACAACAGAGATTATTAAGAATTGTGCCCTGTTTTTTTTCCAGAGTTCTCAGGGGAGAGGAAAAGCAGTAAAAAACTGTATCTGTGCCTGCCCTGCTTTGGCAGACATGAAGGGGACAAAAACAAAAATACACTTGCTCTGTTACACTGGGGAAGTTGTACTCTTGTATGCTGCCCCGCCCATCGGATCTGAGGGGACATTACAAATTAAGACACTAGCCCTGCTGCCAGCTAGAGCTTTGCTGCAGCAGTGAACTTTGGGTTACTGTTCAAATCACAGCTCTGAAACTTTAAGTGTGTACCCTGTCTATGGCAGAGATTGGGGACAAGTAAGACTATGCCCTGCTGCCAGCTTTCCTGCAGCAGTGAACTTTTGGGGAAGTCGAGTTTTTTATTCACAGCTCAGAAACTATAAGTGTGTGCCCTACCTATGGCAGAGACGGGACAACTAAGACTATGCTGCCAGTTTTCCTGCAGCAGTGAACTAAGGGGAAGTGTTCTGTTCACAGCTGGCTCTGAAACTTTAAGTGTGTGCCCTGCCTATGGCAGAGACTGGGGACAAGCGGACCATGCCCTGCTGCCAGCTTTCCTGCAGCAGTGAACTTTGGGGAAGTGTTCTGTTCACAGCTCTAAAACTTTAAGTGTGTGCCCTCCCATTGGCAGAGATGGGGACATTTTGGGGGAGGTGGGCTTGGGGGTCACAGCAAATCTACAGTTGCTATTATCTTTTTTTTTTTTTTTTTTTTTAGACAGGGTTAGCCAGATTACAGTAACTTGATGAGTTAATTCACAGCTTGACAGACTATTGTTTTGCTAACTTCAAACTTTTTATTGCAGTCCGACATGGCTGGAGTTAAATTAACAACTGCAGAGGGACGGCGCCAAAAATATAATCCAGGAAAAAAACTGGCTACAGATTAGCAGTGAGGGAGACTGTGCAGTGCGTGTTAGTTGCAAATCGTGCTGCGAGTACAGATATGAGCTACATGGGCTGAGGAACTTCAGTGAGGCATTATTTGCAGGGATTACAGGCCCCTAGCTAAAAGCTGACACCATTCAGAAACATCTTCTGACAGAGCAGCACAAGAAAGCTGTTAACATTTTAAAATTTGGTAGAACAAGATCACCACTTGAAATATATCGCCATACCACTATTGGTAAGTTTAAAATGGGGGGGGGGGGTGTTAGGGGTTTGGACCGAGACTTAAAACTTATTTATTTGCAGAGAGCTTTCAGTAATGCAAAGGAACAGCATAGAATGATTCTAGGCAGGCTGATGGAGATCCTATATATGATGGCCTTGCCTACTACCTCGAGCCTGCTCCTGGTACACTCATGCACTATAAATGGTTCTACCGTATTATTACTGTTTTGTAAGTTTATATGTTCTTTTGTATGATTTTGGACATGTATTGTAATCTACCCACTGTTCCACTACTGTTCACTGTACAATCTTACAATGTTGTATTGTTTGTAATACCCACATACTATTGTAACTGATCATCCTTCACAACCCTATGTAACGCACTTCACCCAGGTCGCACCGCGAGACGAGCAACTTGTTGTTCAGTGTGCCCTCCTGGTGAAACATTTCAATAAATAAATAAATGTCCAAAGAGGACATCCCTCTTAAAAAGTCTGATGCGACAGCAGAACAAGAGAAGCGCCATGGAGTTCATTTGGGCAATAAATACATTAACGCATTTAGTGGGAAAGAACTCTCAATATGTATTGGCAAGCACCTAGAAGAAAACGTGGTAACTCTCAAAAATGCAAATTGATTTTCAGTGCTTATGGATGGTAGTACGGACAGTGGTGTAACTGAAAAGGAACTGGTTTACGTAATTTATATAAATCCCATCAATGGTCAAGTGGAGACTAAGTGCTTACGAATTAAAGCTGTATCAGATGGCACAAGTCAGGGACTGAAAAATCTCCTTTTAGACATTTTTACAGAGCATGGCCTTAATATAAAAAACATGGCTGAGTTTGGGGCTGATGGCGCGTCTGTCAACATGGGTGTAAGACGGGGTATTGCTGCTCTATTAAGGGAAGACACACAGTGGTTAGTTGGTGTTCACTGTTTCTCACACAGATTAGAACTGGCCATAAAAGATGCTTTGGATAACACCTATTTCACCGTTTCAAACTTTCTGACCCAACTGTTTTATCTCTATCAGAAAAGTCCTAAGCAACTCAGAGAGTTACGGTCCCTTGCTCAGGCCATGGAGATGTCAGTTGAAAAGCCCAAGAAGGCCCATGGCACATGTTGAGTGCAGCATAAACGTCTTGCCACTCGTGCTGTTATCAAATCATTCCCCGTATTTTGTGCCCATTTAGAATCTATGGCCGCAGACCTAACTCATGACCAGGCCAAAGCCAAGGGAGTGTTGCAAATTATGACTAAATTCCAAATGGTGGCACACCTTTTGTAGTTTGAATAGCTGCTTCAGTCACTTGCCAGGTTCTCACTAGCACTTGAAAAAGAAGTAGTTTAAATGCCAGGGCTGCTTAACTCTGCTGAAACTCTGAGAAACACTCATGACCATGCTAAGTGGAGTGGTCCCATAGGTAGCAGTGAACATGACATTCTCTTAAAAAATGGGTCTGATGTTCTTTCAGGAGCATGTGCTCAAGTCACATACACAGGTGTGACATTAACACATTTTAGTGGCCAAGTTGTTAAAACTTTTAAACAACAAACTAAGAAATACATTACAAACATCGAGAACTGTTATGAACAAAGGTTCGGTTTGACCGATGAAAGTAATATCTATAACCGTGCAAAAGTATTAGATACCAGACTGGCCAGCAGCTGCAGACAGAAAGGAACTGTGGCAATGCGGTATAACACTATCTTCTAGAAAAACTGTACCTAGGCTAAATAACAAACAATTGGATATTGATAAATGTAATACTAACAAAAGACAAAACTTTTTCTCCTTAAGAACTCCCAGATTATGGAATACTCTCCCACAAGATACTGTTGATTCAACTACTGTTACGACTTTTAAAATCAAACTTGACAATTGGTTAACCAGATAGTATCACAATAATGATCCACACATGTGGAGGACAATCTCGATAGGCCATGGCTTTCTTTTGTCCTTTTAACCAAGTAACTGGAGCTGTATGGTAACAGTGACAATACTGCAGTAGCTGACCACTTTTCAGCACTTTTAGAGCCTGATTGTGACAGTACTCTGCTACTTGCAGAATGGCATCCAAACTCAGCCCTTAAAATGTATGTGTGCTGCTGCACAATTGCTGTATTTCTCTGGAAATGGCTAAATACAACAGTATCAGTCTCATAAACTTGTGTAAATGTGTATTTTATCAATATAGAGCAAAATAAGTACATTTTATGGAGTTTTGAGCAAAAATATAAATTTTTGGTAGTTGCTAATCATTTTTTACTTTGATTAGCGAAGGCCACTAATCAAGTCTCCGACACTAATTCATGCCTTGTATGCTTATCCCTTTGCCTGTTAAGGGAAGTGTCTTGATAACTACTGGTTCCAAGATCACTAAAAGAGACCCATGTCGATCAAGCTGTTGGTGGGGGAGGGGCTCCTGACACCCTTCTTGCCACGAGGTGTCCTTGCTGCTCCTCCCCGCTCACTAGTTTATTTTTAATTTTTTACAATTTCATTTTTGTATCCTCCTTTTTCTTGCCCTTGAGGTCCCCTCCTTCGGACCTGCTCATCTCATCCAGACCCCCATCCAGGATCTGCCCCTACAGTGCTCCTCAGTCCTCCTGCACAGCGGGGTCTGTCCTGGAACTGGTGGACTGGGTGGCCAGTGCGGTCGTCATCTAGGACCGCGAGGGTGTTTTTTCCACCTTGTGTGTTCCCTATCCCAGCCCCCTTAGGACACAGGCGCTTAGGACTTTCGTCCAGAGTGGTGACATGCTGACACACGTCTTCCTCTCACGCGCCGTACGACGTCCCCCCTCCCCGACTCCAGAATATCAGAGCCACCAATCCCTTCAAGGGATGGTGCTTCCACTGGCTCTGTATGGTGGTGTTGGACGCTGGTGGGTCCCTGGTATCCCACCCCTGAGGGAGAAGCGCATCCGTTGGTATGCTCAACCCTTCCTCCCCCTGGCAACCCTCGGCAACCCGAGTCCCTACTCGAACCCGGGTCGCCGGCGTAGCGTGTGGTGTGGCGTCAAGCACCTCAGCGCCACCAGGCCAGCACCCCGCTCACTAGTTTAAATGGTCTATGTGCACGTCGAGTTTTTGTCCGAGAGCCGAGTTTCTTGTTTGTTTAGGTGCAGACCATCGAATCTGTAGAAGCCCCACTCCCAGAAGTTGTGCCAATTGCCAATAAAGTCGTGTTCATTTTCCTGGCACCACTGTTTAAGCCAGGCATTGAGTTTGGAGATTTCTCTCTCTCTCTCTCTCTCTGATCCTGTGCCTGATTCTGTCCTTTTCCCATGCAAGCAGGATCTCTGAGAAAAAGAGATTGGACAAAAGAGAATTAATTTTGCTGGTCAGATTTATGTTTTGTTTAGTCTGTTCTACCGTGCGAGAGGCTATGTCGTTTGTGCCTATGTGGAGGATGACATGTGGCTTATGGTCCACGCTGCGTATGATATTCAGAATGCGGTCACGTCCCTTCACACAGACGTACCTGGGAGACACCGAACAGTAACTTTTATACAGCCGGATTGCTGAAGGCGAGACTCCACATCTCGAATAATGGAGTCTCCTACTATTAGTACCTTTTTTTGGGTGGTTGGTTTGCTCGCTCTTTTGGGGGACTTTTCAGTGGTTTGCTATATTGGATCCACCTGTTTCTTCTTACTCTCCAGTGTCTCTGTGCCAGCTGTCAGTGGAGAGTATCTATCTGTTGTTTGCACAGGTGTGATTGTTCCAGTAGCTGCAGGCTTTGGAGCATTGTGGTTTTTGACCAGTTTCCATCCTCCTGGTCTGTTTATCCTTT
Source organism: Neoceratodus forsteri (assembly GCA_016271365.2). Classification (NCBI taxonomy): domain Eukaryota; kingdom Metazoa; phylum Chordata; order Ceratodontiformes; family Ceratodontidae; genus Neoceratodus; species Neoceratodus forsteri. The sequence continues at coordinate 38,933,018 of JADMNL010000025.1, read as the reverse complement.
GGGACATTGGGACCTGTGTGGTAAAGGACTGTCTGTGGGTGCTGTTTTGTTGTGTATAATGAAGAATTGTTCTTAGATAGTTTATTTCAGTCCTTGCTGCATGGAGCTGAGTTCTTAGGTCCCTTAGGGCAGAGCATATTGTACAGTATCTCACTCTCAGGATGTATGCTCTCGTGAAGAGTGAGCCACAGGTATTGCAGTTTATGAGCTCCATTCGAGTACGGACGAAAGTAGTGTAAGGACAGAAGAAGTGCGAATGTAGAAGCGGACAAGCGAAAATGATAATTATTTTTTTATCCTGGTGAGGAAGTGTGGACGAAAGAAAAAGGTTGTCTAAGGTAGGTGCCTACCTATCTACTCTGGCTGAAAGTAAGGAGGAAGCAAATAGGAGTTTAGAGCGACAAGACAAAAATGAAAACAAATGTGCTTTTTTTTGGGGGGGGGGGGGGGGGTTACTCTGCCTCTTCCCGTTTCACAACAGGATGTGATATAGGTAGGTCACCTATAAGAGTGAAGTGCCCAGGGTGGGTCTGAGGGTTACACTATGTTTCCTCTGCCGCCGAGTGAAAAAACAAGCCTATGTAATTAGGAGAGGCAGGAAGGGGGTGGGGCCATGTAGACCCTATAAAGGAGGATGACCCAGGGATGGGTGGATTAGGGGATAGGGTGGGTGGGCAAACCTTTGTTTCTGCTACCTGTAAAAATGATCAGTGATGTTCTGCCTTTTAAATCTATCAACACCTTATTACATCAACTGCACATAAAACCAAAGTACACACAGAACTGATCGGATGGAAAGAAAACTTGTTTTTATGTTAAGGGGTGAAAAGAAACAAATTACTCACCTTAATAATTGTGCTTCTTCTAATGGAGTCTTGCTGTATTCTGACATATGCAGTTAGCCCCAGCACTTGAACTGCCTCGCAGAGGAAAGAGTTAACTCTATGCAGAAGCATAGAACGTTGAGCTCGAGCTTGGTTTTCAAACCTCTGTCTGTGGTGCTTCAGAGTGTAACCATCAGATTCTTACGAGCAACTAACTAACTACACTTCCAGTGTGGAAATTGTAAAAAAAAAAAAAAAAAATACACCAACAGGCAATTACTTGGGTCCCAAAGGACTGAAGTCGAGAACCCAAGATAAAAAAACAGGTAGTGAACAAGATATATAACATATAAATCTAAAACATAACCACCACCCCACCCAGAAAAGGAGAGGTGCAAGGTACACCCCTGAGGTGCAACACTGTACCTGCCAGCCCACTTCCCAAAAACTAGGGTCTGAGAGGGGAGGCAGGGAGGGAGGTCAGAATACAGCAAGACTCCATTAGAAGAAACAACATTACTATGTTGAGTATTTTTTTCTTCAAACAACATGAAGTCTTGCTGTATTCTGACAATATGCAGACTACCAAGCAGCTCCCCCAGGAAGAGGGAATGCAGAACCTACTTTGGGAACAGACTCTGCAGTACTGCTATACCAAACCTAGCATCACTCCTAGCCTGGATGTCCAGAGAGTAATGCTTGGTGAATGTATGGACTGTTTTCCAGGTGGCTGCTTTATAGATTTCTAGCAAGGGTATTTCTCTGACAGCAGCCAGAGAAGCAGCTGTACCCCTAGTTGAGTGAGCCCTCAGACTTGAAGGGGGTGCTTTGCCCAATTTGCCATAGTAGAATTGTATGCAAGAGACCATCCTCCTGACAGCAGTTCTTTTAGTAGCAGGCTTACCTTTCCCCACTTCACCATAAGTGAAAAATAATTGAAGACAGTGATTTCTGTGTGCCTTAGTATGCTCTGTGTAGTAGCTAAGTGCCTTTTTAACATCCAAACTGTGTAACCTTCTTTCCACTAAAGACGAGTGGTCAGTGAAAAACACTGGTAGAAACACAGACTGGTTCAGATGAAAATCTGACACCACTTTGGGTAAGAACCTCCTATTTGTTCTCAGGACCACCTTATCCCTATGGAAGGAGATAAAGTCAGGTTCAACTGACAAGGCCTGTAATTCACTAATCCGCCTGGCAGAAGTAATACCTACCAGGAACACAGTTTTCCAGGTCAAGTACTTAAGCTCAGACGAAGCCAGAGGTTCAAAGGGTGGCTGCATAAGCTGGGCAATGCAGACATTCAGATCCCAAGTCGGAGTAGGCACTCTAAAGGGAAGGTTGATATGAACCAGACCTTTGAAGAACTTACTGAAAACAGGATGAGATGCCAGGGAAGAGCCCTTCCCTGCCAAAAAGAAACACAGACACAGCTGCAAGGTGAACCTTCAGAGTTGCAGGCCTCAGGCCTAGGTCATTAAGGTGAACCAGGTAATTCAAGACTGTGGCAATACCTGCAGCATATCCCTGCGTGAACACCAAATGCTGAATTTTTCCATTTGGAGTTATACATTTTTCTGGTAGAAGGCTTCCAAGAAACCTTAAGGATGTCCAAAACTCAGAGAAAGATGCAGGCCTGCGTACTCGAACTCTTCAAGAGCCAGGCCTTGAGATTGAGAGACTGGAGATTGGGGTACCAGATCCTCCCCTGAGAGGAGATTAAAAGACTGTGTCTCTTGAAAGAGACAGGGGGAGTGAGAGTGCTAAGGACAACAACAGAGGATACCAAGGTCGCCCGGCCCAGTCTGGAGCAACTAGAATCACTGTGCAGGGTTGTGACCTGATCTTGACTAGAACCCTGAACAACAGGGGAATGGGAGGAAAGGCGTAAAGGAACTTGCCTTCCCAATCCAATATCAGAGCATCCAGGGGAACAGTCCCCAGCACTGGAGGTCTGCAGCAGAACTGGGGAAGCTGATGACTCGCTGAGGCTGCGAACAGATCTATCTCCGGAGTGCCCCACCTGGTGAAGATTACTTTCAGGATGAGAAGATCCAAGGTCCATTCGTGATGGCCCTGGGAGATTCTGCTCAGAGCATCTGCTAACACATTGTCCTTCCCTGGGAGGTGGACTGCTATTAGAGAAGTTTGTAGGGAGTGGGCCAGAGACCATACTTTCATGCGTCCGTGCACAAGGCAGAGGACCGAGTGCCTCCTTGCTTGTTGATGTACCACACGGTGGTGGTGTTGTCTGTCCTGACCTGAACCACCTTGTTCCTCACTGAGGCCAAGAAAATTTGAAAGGCCAAGAATACTGCCCTGAGTTCCAGAAGACTGATATGAAGGAGAGAATCTTTTGGAGACCAAACCCCCTGTGCTGTGAGGGCTCCCAGGTGGGCTCTCCAGCCCAGGAGAGAAGTATCTGTGGTGAGGACCACTGAAGGAGTTTGCTTGAGAAATGGGACACCTTGCCTGAGATTGTCCTGGTCCAGCCACCACTGAAGAGCTTGGACCAGAGTCTGAGTCACTGGAATCAGCTTGGTAAGAGAATCTTTCTTCTGAGACCAAAAGGACCTTAGGTGGAATTGAATGTACCTCATCTTGAACCTGGCTCCTTGCACCACTGCAGTGGAAGCTGTCATGTGGCCTAAGAGCTGAAGAAAATGTCTTGCTGGATGAGAAACCAGAGGATGAAAAGAGGAAGTGATATCTGTAAGGGCCTGAACTCTCAAGTCGGAGGAAGGCCTTTGTTTGAACAGTATCTAACTCTATCCCTATGAAGGTGAGAAGCTGTACTGGTTTGAGAACTGACTTTGGCAGGCTGAGAAGGAATCCCAGGGGAACTGAGCAGATCTTGAGTAACCTGTAGAGCTGACTTGACCTGGTCGGAAGACTGTCCTACAATGAGCCAGTCGTCCAGGTATGGGAATAGAGAAATCCCCTCCCTTTCTGAGGAAGGCCACTACTACTGCAAGGCACTTTGTAAACACCCTTGGAGCTGATGTTAGGCCAAAAGGCATGGTTCTGAACTGATAATGGTCTGAAGGCAACTTGAACCTGAGGTACTTTCTGTGGGAGCACCTGACAGGAATATGGAAATAGGCATCCTTGAGGTCCAGGGATGCTAACCAGTCCCCTGGCCTTAGACAGGGAAGAATTACTCCCAGAGTCACCATTTTGAACTTTGGTTTTAAGATGCTTGTGTTCAAATACCTTGCAAGTCTAGGATGGGTCACCACTCCCCTGTCTTTTTTGGGGTAAGGAAATATCTGGAGTATAGACCCTTGCCCCTGTGTAGAGTAGGAACTCTCTCTCTATGGCTCTGAGAGCCAGCAGGGAGGAAACCTCTGCTTCTATAGCAATGGTTTCAGAAATGTTTGCAGGTGGAAAAGACCTGACCCTCATTTTTGGAAACTTTTTGAAACTAAGAGCCAGTCCCTGGCTTACTACCTCCAGGACCCACTTGTCTGAGGTAACAGACTTCCAGGCCTGGAAGCAGTAAGCCAGCCTGCCTCCTACTGGGATTGGGGAGTCGACCCGGGCTGATACATCAGGGTGTCTGCTTGGCAGGAGCCTTGGACTGAAAAGAGGATGCAGCCCTGCTCATCCCCCTCCTGCCTCTCCCTTGGAAGAACCCTGTGTGGGAAGGGAGGAGGAGACCTGGGCTTGGTAGAAAGGCCTGTGAAAAGGCCTGCCCCTGCCCCTAGACCGCTGCTTCTGAGGAGTGGCTTGCCTTTCTTTGGCCTGTGCACTCCTGTAGGTGGTCCTGTACTCATCCATTTTTTTCATGCAAGCCTCTGTCTGCTCCCCAAACAGAGAGTTACCCACCACAGGGAAATCCATGGCCTTAGCCTGGGTGTCCTGAGAAAGGCTAGTGCATGTGAGCCAGCAAATCTCCTGAGACAAACAGATGTAGCCATGACTCTCGATACCACATCATTAGAGTCTACAGCAGCATGGAATTGCACTTTGGATGCCTCAATCCTATCAGCAGCCACCTCCTCCAGCTCTTTGGCTAGCTGGGGGAAGCCTGTTTAGCCAGTTTCAGAACCGTATCCCACCTGGACTGCTGTGTAGGCCATATAATTAGCCTGCCTGAGTCCCAAGGAGGATGGCAAGTATTGTTTCTTGGCCATGGCATCCATCTTCCTGGGTCCTTTCTCTGGGGGGGTGTGAAGCCAAAGGTATATTAGCTCTGTCACATGCTGCAGCTTGCACTACCCCAACATGGCTGCAATGATTGAACAAAGACTCAGTACCTGAGCCTGAAAGCATATACCTCCTGTCCATTCTCTTATCCACAGAAGGTAAAGAATTTGGAGTCTGTAAAATCTTTTGTGTCTGTTTCCCCAGGGATTTATGGAGGGAAACAGACAACCTCTTGGACTCTGGGATGTCCATCATCTCCACAAAATCAGGGTCTTCTTCCTCCTCCTCAACAGCTTCAACCATAGGGAGCTGGAGGGTTTCAACTACCTTTTTATAAAACACAAAGTGAGATGGGACTCAGAAAGCTTTGGAGGGGAGACACTGGAGGGTCTGTCTGGGGAGATGTCCGGTTCAATGGGCACATCCAGACCTTCATAATAATTATCATCATCATCCGGTAACTCTTCATCCCCCTCCCACTCCAGTTCGTAATAGGCATCCAGATCATAATCTGATGGAGTTGGGTCCGACCGAACCGAGCGCCTAACTGACGGCGCCGGTTCGGACGGAACCGGATGAAGCGATCGCACAATACTGATCACTTTGACAATTTCTTCAGCGGTTGGAATAAGGGGTGCTGGATCCAAACTGGCTGACTTTTTCGTCTGTTTAACGGAACCGACCCCTCAGGGTCGGCTCTCCTTTTGCGTGAGGACGTCTCACCCAAGTCAGTGGACACCTCCTCAGGTTCAGTCAGAAACTGAACCGGGCTGGCCATCTGGGTCAGCAGACTTCTCAGCCGCCTTTTCCTTTAGCCTACCCAATCTTTTTTTCAGAGTGGCCTTAGGAAAATTTCTGCAGATTTGGCAGTCTGTTTTGAGGTGGTCAAACCCCAGACGATAAATACAGATGAGGTGGGGGTCGGCCTTAGCAAAGGCCTCCCCACACTCTGTACAGTGTTGAAACCCAGTGGGACCATTTTTTTCCTTGTGTTTCTCAGACATGGCCAGACTAGAAAACAATTACCCTTTACAGCTTTTAACCAGGGAATACACTCCTATCAGTTACCAACCGTGTCATGGGTTGCATAAAGAAATGGAAAAAAGTTTGTTCTCTTTAAACCGATAGGAACTGGCACGCCACTACTAAAATCCCAGAAATTAAATTTAAACACAAAATGTCGGTTCCCAACCGGACCAACCGAGAAGGAACTGAAGTTTAAAATTTCCACAGAAGAAAACACATAATGTCAGTTCACTACCTATCTACACTACTTACTGTACCATAGACAGAGGACCCAAACTGAAAATAAGCAAATCGGTTGAAAAACAGACACGTTTTAAAACTTTACCGAATCGATAGCGAAGGAGCAATCTCTGGAGCGACTTCTCAGTTAGGCGGAGTATAGAATCTGACGGTTACACTCTGAAGCACCACAGACAGAGGTCTGAAAACCGAGCACGAGCTCAATGTTCTATGCTTCTGCATAGCGTTAACTCTTTCCTCTCCGAGGCAGTTCAAGTGCTGGGACTAACTGCATATGTTAGAATACAGCAAGACTTCATGTTGTTTGAAGTAAGTGTTCCAACAGCTCCTTATAGAAACATAGAATTTGACGGCAGATAAGGACCGCTTGGCCCACCCAGTCTGCCCATTTCCCTACCTACTGGATAAACTGCAGAGAGCAGCCGCTGGCTGTGTCTGAGCAGAGCGAGCGAGGACAGAAGCTGCCACAATGGAGAAAGGTGCCTGGACTATGCACTCCCAGGAGGATTCAGGTAGAACCACTGTTAAGGAATCCCTGCTTCTGCACCTGTCGGAGTCTGCATTCCCTCCGTGGTTGGTCTCTCTCCCAGCTGGTGACAATCAGTGAAGCTCAGCAGACAGTGAGGCTAGGGGCTGGACCGCACTTGGTGTATGCCTCCTAGGGTTGCCCTTTGTGTCTGTGCTGTTGCTTTTGGTAGTTTCTGGCTGAGAGCTTTTTATTAGCTGACTACAATTATAGTAGTGGGTACAGCAGTTGGTGAAGATCAATGAACCTCAGCAGACAGTAAGGCTAGGGGCTGGACTGCTCTTAGCGTATGCCTCCTAGGGGTGCCCTTCGTGTCTGAGCTGTTGCTTCCGGCTAAGAGCTTTCTATTAGCCGTGTACAAATGCTGATTTACATACAGCAGTCAGGAATTCTGGGTAAGTGTTCCAACAGCTTCTTATGCTGAGAGAGCAGCCACTGGCTGTGTCTGAGCAGAGTGAGCGAGGAGAGAAGCTGCCTCAGTGGAGAAAGGAGCCCGGACTGTGTAATCCAAGGAGGATTCAGGTAGAAATGCAGTCAAGGAATCCCTATTTCTGCACCTGTCGGAGTCTGCCTTCCCTCTGTAATTGGTCTCTCTCCCCCCCACCCCAGTTGGTGAAGATCAGTGAAGTTCAGCAGACAGTAAGGCTAGGGGCTGGACCACACTTGGCGTATGCCTCCTAGGGCTGCCCTTTGTATCTGACAGTTATGAATGAATGAGTGAATGAATGAATGAACATACCCTGAAGTGGCAGAGAGCCAATCTCAGGGACAGAGCAGAGCTGATATAGAAAAAAATGCTTCAAGAGGTGAGGTGGATGCAAGCATCACGGAGAATGAATTATAATCAAGACCGTTTCCGTGCTGTGGATAGTGTGTTTGGGAACTCTTTACGAGCTATTTTAATTTCTTTAATGACACTTGTAGCAGTGATGAAAATGAAATTTTTTGTCCAGAAGAAAGATCTGTTTTGCTTTCTTTTTTTTGTAAACAGGCTCCTCTGGCTACTGGATTTTTATCCATGGGCTATTGTAGGATTTACCTTCGGGTATATACCCTCATAAGCCAATCAGATTAATGGAAAAACAGAATCCATTGTATAAGTTTATATATATATATATATATATATATATATATATATATATATATATATATAAAACACACACACGCATGCCACACCTGTGAGGATATTTAGGGCACTTATCATTGATATCTTTGCTCTCTCCAGAGCTACAGTGAGAATACCTAAATGTTCTCCCTATAGGTCCCCAGGAGCAAAAATACGTTCACAGTAGGTCAGGATTGGCTGGAGCCAGCAGCACAAACACTACAGTTTTACTTTTAAGAATCCCCCCCACCTGACTCACATGCCAACTCCAGACCACTGCTCTCCTTCCCAACTCACCAGCTTCCGTATACACATAAAATACCCATTTCTCAGGAAAAAGCCAACTTCCACAAATTCCCTTATTTCTTCATTGAATCATAGAATCACAGAACTTGACAGCAGAAAAGGACCCTATGGCCCATCCAGTCTGCTCCTTTTCCCCTTAACCCTCCTGCCCCCTCCTTGAGGCCCCACCCCACTCCCTAGCAACCACTTAATGCCTGTCCCATGCCTTCTTGAAGCCCAACACAGTCTCAACACCCACAACCTCCTTCGGAAGCCCATTCTAGGCATCCACCACCCTCTCCGTGAAGAATCGTCCTATCACATTTGCCTCTGAAGTGTCCCCCCTGCAATCTTAGGCCATGCCCCCTTGTAATGGTATCCTCCTTCATGTGGAATAAGCACCGCAGGTCAACCTTGTTTATCCCTTTGATGTATCTGAAAGTGTCTATCATGTTCCCTTTCTCCCTTCTGGTCTCTAGTGTGTAGAGCACCCCAGCTCATTGCATCTCTGGTCACATGGTTTGTCCTTCACACCTTGCACCCCTTGCACCATCTTGGCTGTTCTCCGCTGAACCCTTTCAAACAGATCTATGGCCTTGTGCAAGAAAGGCCTCCAAAGCTGGACTCTGTACTCTGTAGGGGAAGGGAGGTGAGCACTAATCCCTTCACAAAAGAAAAAGTCCTATAAGAGCTCGATAAGTTCATGGTGAACAAGACAATGGGACCTGATAGCATACATCCCAGGGTACTAAAGGAGCTAAGGGTGGAACTAGCAGAGCTATTATCAGAACTGTTTAGTGAGTCTCTGAGCACAGGAGAGGTCCCAGAAGACTGGAGAAGGGCTCATGTGATCCCACTCCACAAGAGTGGTAGCAGGAAGGGGGCAGGGAACTACAGACCAGTCAGTCTTACCTCAGTAGTGGGCAAGATTATGGAGGCACTCAAAGAAAGGATAGTTCAACACCTGGAATCCTTAGGAGCACAGGATCCAAGACAGCATGGGTTTCCAACAGGAAGGTCCTGTCAAACTAATCTCATAGATTTCTTTGACTGGGTAACCAGAGTGGTGGACCAAGGGGGTGCAGTTGATGTTGCCTACCTTGACTTCAGCAACGCTTTCGACACTGTTCCACATAGAAGACTAATTAATAAGCTAGGTGGGCTTGGAGTGGGTCAGAAGTTGGTCAACTGGATGACAAACTGGTTGACGGGCAGAAACCAGAGAGTGGTGGTAAACAGTATACTGTCAGAAGAGATGCAAGTCACAAGTGGGGTACCTCAGGAATCAGTCCTGGGGCCAGTCCTCTTCAATATCTTCATCAGTGACATTGCAGATGGACTGGAAGGTAAAAGAGCTATTACGGCATACTATAAACCAGGAGTACTGGTCTCTATCTTTTTCTGTTTTGTTTCTATGCTGCTACTAGAGACTGCTCCAATCTCTGAACAACCATACCATAATAAGGAAGGAGCATCCAGGGACCAACTCCCTCTATTTTTGCCAAGGAGTAGAAGTGACAATATTATCATCAATATAAACAGTACTCTGCCTGCCATACAAACCTCCATTTCTTTATTTTCATATTTTGTTGCATTCTTTGAACCTTGACTTTTCCTTCGGAGCTTTTTCAGTTCCGTCTGAGATTTTTCCAGTGAATCGAGTTTACTTCTATGCTCTATTTGATATCTCTTCAATGTTGCCTATAATCAATTATAAAATGAAAATTTTCATATGGTCATACACTGCAGAAAAACTGCACAACCTCAGTGAATTTTCTTTTACTTTTGCACCTGGGGGATATTATGATGGTTATAAAAACACTGCTCAACCTCCAAAGAGTTTTTGTGGGTTGTGTGGACCTCTGAGAACTTACAAAAATAACTGGAGGCTTCCTCGATGGCCCAGTGGCAGCACACTGGAGCAGACGACAGGCCAGACCACGACAGCTGCTGTTTGGCAGTGTATCTCAGCCGTGGGGGGGGGGGGTAGCAGCATGTTCCGCCACCACGGCAACCCCTGCAGCTGGGCCAGGGAGCTTGCTCTGGTTGCAAGGGAAGCTGCATGTACACAAGGCTGACAGAGGCATCACCCAAGCCAGAGGATAGGGGAGATGGTGATAGTGGTGGTTGGGGGGCGCAGATAAACTCAGTAGCTGTTTTTATGATAGCTGTTTACTCCTCAGTCTGACTGGGGTACATTCCGGCGAACCGGGTATATCCCCTATAGGCAAGCGAGCTGCTGACCAGGTGAAAAGAAAAAATTACTTACCATAGTAGTATTGTTTCTTCCAAGGGATCCCTCAGTATGCTTACTAATGCATTCCACCTGCAGGTCTGAGCTGCCCCGGAGCTTAGAATTCTATGCTAATTAGAGAATCCTGGAATGAAATTCAAAACTCTGCTGTGAGCTCATGCTCACTCTAACATTCTAACAGCAAACTTATTTCTACTGCTAGGGTGAGCAGTGAGCACTAAACTAGCTAAGCCTATATACAACAAACAGAAAACCAAAAAAAATAATATTCAGTCCCTACTGGGACAAAAACATGACAGGCCAAAAATTCCAACAAAAGCACCCAAAGTTCGCTTATAGGGAATGCATAAAGAATGCTCAAGTGAAGGAAAGACAAAAAGAGAATTGATTCTTGTGGAACCGTTCCCATGTTCTGGAAAAGGAGGCAGGGTGGGTTTCTTAGGCTTATTGAGGGTTCCCGTGGAAGAAACAATATTACTATGATGTAACTAATTTTTCTTCCAACCCCAGGAATCCCTCACTATGCTTATTAGTGCAGACTACAAAGCAGTACCTTGGGAGGCTGGGTATAGAACCTATTTAGGGAAAAGGTTCTACAAAACAGCAGAGCCAAATATGGCATCCTTTCTGGACTGTACATCCAGACAACAGCACTTTGTGAAGGTGTGTACTGTTTTCCAGATAGCTGCCTTACAAATTTCCAGCAAAGGGAAATCCCTAGCGGCTACCACAGAGGCAGAAGTGCCATGCGTGAAATGTGCTCTGAGGCCCTGAGGTGGTTGCTGGCCAGCTTTGATGTGACCAAACGGGATGCAGGAGACTACCTAGTGAGCAACTGTTTGGTTGGAAGCTGGTTTAGCTTTGCCTACTTCATCATATGTGACAAACAACAGTGAATGGGAGGACCTGGCTTCTTTAGTGCAGTCTTGGTATTAAGGGGGCACCCTCTTAACATCCAGACTATGGAGCCTCTGCTGTCCAGAGCTGGATTTTGCTGTAAAGAACACTAGATGGGTACTGGACTGGTTCAGGTGAAATTCAGACACCACTTTAGGAAGGAATTTCTATTTGTCCTTAGGATTACCATCTCCCTGTAGAAGATGATGATGTAACTTGGGTCTGTGCAGAGTCTGCAGTTCACACATCCTTTTGGCAGAAGTCATGGCCATGAGGAAGATTGTCTTTCAAGTGAAATACGTTAAAGCAGCATTAGCCATGGGCTTGAGTAGAAGGTCCATGAGCTCAACAATGCGCAGGTTCAAATTCCATGAAGGGAGTGAGTCCCTGACAGGAGGATGCAGTTGTAGAAGCCCTTAAAAGGGCTTTCTGAAAATGGGGTGTGAAGTCACTGTTATCTCTTTACCTGCTGAAACACAAGCTGCACTGCTGCTAGATGCACCTTAAAGGTTGAGGGCCTGAGGCCCAAGGACTGAAGGTGGACTAGATAGTCCAAGATTGTGGGCAGATCTGTTTGCAAAGGACTGAGAACACACCACAGGGAGAACATTTTCCACTTTGAAGCTTAGGTTTTCCTTGTTGCGGATTCCCCAGAAACCCTGAGAACTTGTAAAACCTTTTCGGAAAGGTTAAAGTCAGAGCACTGCAGCTCCTCAAGAACCATGCCTTGAGGTGCAGAGACCTGAGGTTTGGGAAAGTTATCCTGCCCTGAGACATGGTCAACAGGTTGTGCCTCAGTGAGAGGCAGATGGGATGCCTGCTGGTGAGGGCCAGGAGCAGGAAGCACCAAACCTGCCTGGCCCAATCTGGGCTATTAGGATCATGGTTGCAGACTGGCTCCCCAGCTTCATGAGCACTCTCAGCAAGAGAGTAAGGGAAGGAAAGGCATACAGAAACCTTTAGTCTAGAATCAGGGCATCCGATGGGACAGAGTCTCCTGACGGAGGCCTGAAACAAAACAGGCAAAGCTGATGATTTTCCCAGGATGCAAACAGATCTATATCTGCTGTAACCCACATCCTGGATGCTGATGCCAGCACCTGCTGGTTCAGGGCCCATTCGTGATTTCCCTGACTAATCCTGCTCAAGGTACTAGTACACTGCTTTTCCCTGGTGGGTGTACTGCAGTCAGCTGTACCCCCAGGGCATATTCCAGGTTACAGATCTTCATGGCGCCCAAGCACAGCCTGGGAGATCTTTTTCCTCCCTGTTTCCTAATGTAGTCTATGGTTGTGATGTTGTCTATTCTAGTCTGGACAGACCGACCACTGATCTGGGAGGAAAAATGCCTTCACTGCCAGAACACTACACTGGATTCCAGGAGATTCATGTGATCTAGCGCCTCCTGTGCACTCCATGTGCCACTCACAGTTGGATCCTGCAGGTGGACACCCCAACCTAAGAGGAAGACATCTGCTGTGGGAATGACTTAGGGAATTGCTGGAGGAAGGGAAACCTCTCTATGAGGTTGCATTCCTACTTCCACCTGTCCAATGCCCTTAACAAGGCTCCTGTGACAGAGTCACCAATTTGGATAGGATGTCCCACCTCTAAGACCAATGGTCCCCCTAGGTGATACTGGACATCTCTCATCTGGAATCTTGCACCTGGTACCACTGATGTGGAGCAAGCCATTTGACTCAGTAACATGTGAAAAACTCCTTGCAGACCTTGGCTGGCCTGCTATGACGGGTTCTGCAGTTGAAATCAGATTTGCTACCTTTGTCAGAGGAAGAAAGAAAAAATTACTCACCTTAGTAATTATGTTTCTTCTAATGGAGTCTTGCTGTATTCTGACAATTGCAGTGATTCCCAACCTTTGAACTGCCCCAGAGAACAAATAATTAACTTTCTATGCAGGGCATAAAATGCTGAGCTCGAACTCGGTTAAAGTCTCTGTCTGGAGTGATTCAAACCTAAACCGTCAGATTGTTACGAGCCCAACTAAACTAAAAATTCTATGTGGAAATTGTAAAAATTCTTACTAGCCAACTGGCTGAAAAAAGTTTTGGATTCCCAAGGAAGACTCAAGTCAGGAAACCCAAAAACAAAACCCAATGTACTATAAATAACAATAATAAATCAGCACCCAAACAAAAGGAGGAGGGTGCAGCAAAAAACACCCCTGGGGTGCAACACTGCACCTGCCCACCCACTTCCCAAAACAGGTTCTGAGAGGGGAAGCAGAGAGGGAGGTCAGAATACAGCAAGACTCCATTAGAAGAAACATAATTACTAAGGTGAGTAATTTTTTCTTCAAACAACATGAAGTCTTGCTGTATTCTGACAACTGCAGACTACAAAGCAGTACCTCCAAGGAGGAGGGAGGAACCTACTTTGGGAATAGGCTCTGAAGTACTGCTGTGCCAAACCGAGCATCTCTCCTAGCCTGGATATCCAGAGAGGAATGCTTGGTAAAGGTATGGACTGTTTTCCAGGTGGCTGCTTGACACATTTCTAAGAGAGGGATATCCCTGGCAGCAGCCAGGGAAACAGCTGTACCTCTTGTGGAATGAGCCCTCAGGCCTGAGGGTGGAGTTTTCCCCAGCTTTTCATAACAGAATTGTATACAAGACACAATCCACCTGGCAACAGATCTTTTGGTGGCAGGCTTGCCCTTCTCCATAAGTGAGGATCAACTGGAGGGAGTCAAACCTGTGACCCTTGGTACGCTCTATGTAGTAACTAAGGGCTCTTTTGATATCTAAACTGTGTAGCCTCCTCTCTCCTGAGGAAGAATGATCAGTGAAGAAAACAGGGAGAGACACAGACTGGTTTAAATGGAAATCTGAAACCACTTTGGGCAAGAACCGTCTATTGGTTCTACGGACCACTTTATCCCTGTGAAATGAGATAAAATCAGGTTCCACTGACAGGGCTTGCAATTCACTGATACGCCTGGCAGAGGTAATGGCTACCAAGAACACAGTTTTCCAAGTCAAGTACTTAAGCTCTGCTGAAGACATAGGCTCAAAGGGAAGTTGCATAAGTTGAGCAATGCAAACATTCAAATCCCAAGCAGGGGCAGAGTCTCTAAAAGGAGGATTGATGTGAAGCAATCCTTTAAAAAATGTATAGAACACAGGATGGGAAGATAGTGAGGAAGACTTCCCCACAGACAAAAACGCAGAGACAGCTGACAAGTGTACCTTGAGAGTAGCTGGTCTGAGGCCTAGGCCATTAAGATGAACCATATAATCCAAAACCATAGGCAATTCAGCAGTGTCTGGAGAAACATGCTTCTTAGAACACCAAATGCTGAATCTCTTCCATTTGGAGTTATACGTCTTTCTGGTGGAGGGCTTTCGAGAAGCCTTGAGGATATCCAGAACCCCTTGGGAAAGATGCAGATCTGCAAACTCTAACTCTTCAAGAGCCATGCTTTGAGATTGAGAGACTGAAGACTGGGGTACCAAATCCTTCCCTGAGAGGATGTTACCAGGCTGTAATTCCTGGGAAGAGACAGGGGAAGATGGAGTGATAGGGACAGCAACAGGGGGTACCAGGGCTGTCTGGCCCAATCTGGAGCAATCAGAATCACCTTGCAAGGTTGAGACCTTATTTTTACCAACATTTTGAACAGAAGTGGGAAGGGCATACAGAAACTTCCCTTCCCAGTTCAGGATCAGGGTGTTCAGAGGGACTGAGCCCAGGACTGGAGGTCTGCAACAAAAGAGAGGGAGTTGGTGATTGTCTGGGGCTGCAAAGAGATCTATCTCTGGAATGCCCCACCTTGAAGATATCACTTTCAACACCTGAGGGTCCAGGGACCATTCGTGATGGCCCTGAGAAATCCTGCTCAGTGCATCTGCTAGCACATTGTCCTTGCCTGGAAGGTGAACTGCTACAAGAGAGGTTTTCAGGGAATAAGCCAGGGACCACAACTTCATGGCTTCTGTGCACAAGGCCGTGGACCGAGTGTCTCCCTGCTTGTTGATGTACCACATGATGGTGGTGGTGGTGTCTGTTCTGACTTGAACCACCTTGCTCTGTACTGACTGTGAGAATGCTTTTAGAGCCAGAAAAACTGCCCTGAGCTCTAGAAGATTGATGTGGAGAAGGGATTCTTGGGGGGACCACAGCCCCTGGGCAGTAAGGGACCCCAGGTGGGCTCCCCAGCCCAGGAGAGAAGCATCTGTGGTGAGGACCACTGAACAAGGCTGAGCAACAAAAGGAACACCTTGTCTTAAATTGTCCTGATCCTGTCACCACTGGAGGGCTTGGATCAAGGTCAGAGTCACTGGGATCAGTTTGGTAAGGGAATCCTTTTTCTGAGACCAGAAGGCTCTCAGGTGGAACTGAATATCTCTTATCTGGAATCTTGCCCCTTGGACCACTGCTGTTGAAGCTGCCATGTGGCCCAAGAGCTGGAGGAAATGCAATGCTGGTCGAGATACCCAAAGGCTGAAGGAAGAAGCTAGTTCCATAAGAACCCTTGCCCTTTCTAGAGGAAAAAAGGCTCTTGCTCTGAGTATGTCCAGTTCTGCCCCTATAAAGGTAAGAAGCTGGACTGGTTTGAGAACTGACTTTGGAATGTTGAGAAGAAATCCTAGAGAAGTGAGCACTTGCTGGGTCACTTGTAGGGGAGACTTGACTTGGTCTGGAGACTGACCCACTATTAGCCAATCGTCCAGATAAGGAAAAATGGAAATCTTTTGCCTTCTTAGAAAGGCAACTACTACTGCCAGGCACTTTGTGAAAACCCTTGGGGCTGAGGTTAGGCCAAAGGGCATTGCTCTGAACTGGTAGTGGCCTGAGGGCAACTCGAACCTAAGGTACTTTCTGTGGGAGCACCTGATGGGAATGTGAAAGTAGGCATCTTTGAGGTCCAGGGAGGCTAGCCAGTCCCCTGGCCTTAGAGAGGGAAGGATTATTCCCAGAGTTAACATCTTGAACTTTGGTTTTAAAAGATGTTTGTTTAGATATCTTAGGTCTAGGATGGGTCACCACTACCCTGTCTTTTTGGGGGTCAGGAAGTACCGGGAGTACAGTCCTTTGCCCCAGTGTAGGGTAGGTACTCTCTCTATAGCTTTTAAAGCTAGGAGAGAAGAAACCTCTGCCTCTAGGGCAAGGGTTTCCGAGAGATTTGCAGGTGGAAAAGATCTGTCTCTCATCTTTGGAAATTTTTTGAAACTGAGAACCAGTCACTGGCTTACTACTTCCAGGACCCACTTGTCTGATGTAATAGACATCCAGTCCTGGACAAAGTAAGCCAGCCTGCCCCCTACTGGAATAGGAGAGTCGACC
Source organism: Neoceratodus forsteri (assembly GCA_016271365.2). Classification (NCBI taxonomy): domain Eukaryota; kingdom Metazoa; phylum Chordata; order Ceratodontiformes; family Ceratodontidae; genus Neoceratodus; species Neoceratodus forsteri. The sequence continues at coordinate 38,916,405 of JADMNL010000025.1, read as the reverse complement.
CAGGCAGGCCCATCAGGGTGTCTCCCTCAAATTCCCCTTCCTCTTCAAATTCCGGTTCATAAAAATCTTCAAGGGTATACTCTTGAACCGGGGGAACCAACCAAACCGAACCCCTGCCAGAAGGAGCCAGATCGGTCAGAACTGGACAGAGCGATTCCACAATCTGAATCACCCTGGCTATCTCTTCGGCAGTCGGAACACGAACCTCTGGATCTGAACTGGTCGATTTGTCTTTGCGCTTTCTTTTTGTCGGAACCAATCCCTCGGAATCAGCTCTCCTTTTGCCAGAAGAAGTATCACCCTGGTCAGAGGGCACTCCTTCTGGTTCGGTCGAAACCGAACCAGGCTAGCCATCCGGGTCAGCGGACTTCTCGGCCTCCTTTTCCCTCAGACTACCTAATCTCTTCTCAAGGGTAGATTTGGGAACATTTTTACATATTTGGCAGTCTGAATCAAGGTGGTCAAACCCCAGACAACAAACACAGGTGGTGTGGGGATCGGCCTTAGCAAAGACCTCCCCACACTCACTGCAGTGTTGAAACCCAGTGGGCCCGTTTTTTTTTCTTGGGTTTCTCAGTCATGGCCAACCTAACCAAACTTACCCTTTTCTCGGCAACTGCCAGGCAAGACTCCCTTATCGGTTCCTAACCGTATCACGGGTATTGGAAAAAAACGGTTCAAAACAAGTTTTTTTTTTAGAACCGATAAGAACCGGTAACCACACACTAAGTAAACAAACAAATTTCACTAACAAATGGCCGGTTCAGCCAAACCGAGCCACACTTTTACAAGTTCCACACAGAAAAACAGAACAATTCCTATCTAGTACTCACGGCACCACAGAGACTGAACCGACTATGCGGATACTTTTTTCGGTTTAAAAACCGATGAAAACTGAAAACTTTAAACGACTTTCGAACCGAACTGAAGGAGAAATCTCTGGAGCGACCGTTCAGTGAGGCGGAGTAAAGAATCTGATGGTTTAGGTTTGAATCACTCCAGACAGAGACTTCAACCGAGCTCGAGCTCAGCATTCTATGCCCTGCATAGAAAGTTAACTAATATGTTCTCCGGGGCAGTTCAAAGGTTGGGAATCACTGCAATTGTCAGAATACAGCAAGACTTCATGTTGTTTGAAAGCTTTCCCTTGCAGGGTACCCAGTTCTGTACCGATGGAAGTCCAGAACTTGCACTGGTTCTGTCTGGGACTTTGAAAGTTTATGAGGAAGCCCAAAGCCTCCAAAGTGGTTTAGGTTAGCAATATGGAGGCACTTGCTGTGCCCGGAGATCCGGCTGTCGATCAGTGAAGGAAAAAGCCACCAACCGTCTCTTCTCAAATGTGCTGCCACCATAGTTTAATACTTTGGAAACACCCATGGAGCTGAGGTGAGGCTGAAGGGAAGGGCTGTATATTCTCAATGGCAGGCCCTTAACCTGACCCTGAAGTATTTTCCTCAGGCATTTTAAGCATTTTCCTTTGGGGCTAAAAACTATCTGGAGTAATGTCCCTTGCCTGTTACAGCTGGCACTTGTCCCGCTGCATGTGTTTGCAGCAATTTCTTCACCCCAGCTCCAACAGAACTGTTTTTTTTTTTTTGCTGGAATGTGAGACTAAAAAAACTGTTGGGTCCTGTAATTCTGGAAATTCTCTGACTTGCTAAGTCAAACCCTGGCTCACTACTTCTAGGATGGAAGTAGTGAACCAGTCTTCCACCATGGTAATGGTTGGGCATTCTTGGTCAGCTGATCTGCCTGGGGTTTGAGTGCTGCTGCTGCAGCAGCATGCTTAAATCCCCTTCTCCTCTGCCGCTACAACTATAACGGGCACTTTGTTGCGGGTGTGGGGGAGAATATTCATAAGGGCATAAACAGTAAGGTAGTATCCTCTTCTAGGTGGTTTGATACTCATCCACCTTTTTCAGTAGAGCCACTATGTTGCTTTCAAACAGGGAATTTCCCCCACAAGGGAAAAACCATAGCATTTGTCTGAAAGTCCTGGGATAGATTTGTATTTCTAAGCCAGGCGACCCTTCCTATGGACACTGCATGGGCCCTACCCTGTATGCAGCATCCTTTGTGTACACTGCCATATGAAAAGGGAATTTTGCGGCATGTATGCTGACTTTGCTGTGCCAGTCATATCCTGTGCCAAGCCTTCAATAACTTTTCACTCAGAGCCTGAATGGGGTTCCATAATGTCTGCCTTAGGAGCAAGGAAGCTGAAGTATACTTTTTTTAATACAGTTTCCTGCTATCTTTTCCAGGAGGCTGGGAGGAAAAAAGGGTCACTTTGGCCCTCTCTGTCCCAGGCAGCATCCTGGGTCACTTCTTCATGATCAGGGTGGGAATACAGGTACCCAGAACCCTGTTTGCCAGCCAATATTCACTTATTTAATTAATTTTTTTAACTATGCCAGCAGCTGAGGTGGGTGCTGACATGAATGTAAAAGTGACTTTCCTGAGGGATTTATGGATGGGAAGCATCAACCCCTTAGTGGAGGATAAACCCATAATATCCAAGAATTCAGCCCCCTCCTCATCAATTTCACATGAGGGAAAAACTGGAGAAATTGACCACAAGTGTCACAAAGATATAATGAGAAATATAGTCATCTGAGGGTCTTGGAAGCAAGTCAAATTCTCGCTCAGGAGAGCCATCTAATTCAATGGTTCTCCCTCTTCATAAAACATTCTTAACTTTTCCTCTGAAGGCACTGGGAATGGAACCAGAGCTGGGTGGGCCATATGGATGAGACGTTAAACCGAGGTATCGTTTGCCTGTTCTGGTAGTTGTTTAGGTGGACACTAAGCATCCCATGACACTTCTCAATAAGAGTAAGGGAGTTTTTTTATAATTATCACATCAACGTTTTTCACAGTGTATAACATAACTTGTTATGCAAAAAAAATTCACAATATTGCTTTTTCTCTACCCACCATGATTCTTAAACTCTAACATCTTTATGCCTATTTACAGAATCACATTCTACTCTTGTCCTTTCTTATCAACAATGTGTCACTTTACCCTTGCTTTATTTGTATTTAATAAAGCAAGAGAAACCCCTCCACCATTTCAATACCTTTTCCGAGGTATGTATCATAGTATCCTTTTTATACACTGAAATCATAGCTTGAGACACTAAACTCTGGAATGTATCATGAGACATTGTTTTCTGTTGTATAACCCACTGACATCTAGCTTGCCATAGATACAATTTTAAATGCCAGAAAAATACTGTAAGGGTCCCTTGATCGTATTTACTATTTAAAAAAGGGTGATGTCCTAAAATCATAGTCTCATAGTCCACAGCTGTTAACCAAAGAAAACCCAATTTTGATGCTGGAAAGACACATAGTGGTTTACCATATGAGCATGTGAATAGAAAATGCCCCTCGGTTTCTTCTGTGGCTTGACACAGATTATATGGAAAATTCCTTTCCATAAGGGACTTAGATTTCCTCTTACATTTAGTCTCCCGTATACAGATGACCAGAGGATTTCCCAAGTCTTGGGATCCTTTCATTGTTCAGCTACCTCAAGACTTTATCTTTTAGGTGTGGAGGGCAATTTTTGAATTCTGGTTCAATTGGACACATTACTTCCATTACGGTGGAATATACCACTCAGCCTGAAAATGAAATGATCTATGTTTTAGTTAAGGCCCATTGATATAATTTTCGAACATCTGATTTGATGTACCCTGGGAGATGCAACCTAGGGGTAATTTTTTTTTAGTTTGGGGGGGGGGGATCCCATAGCTGAAAATAAGTTGCCATGGTATTCTGAACCCACATATACTGTGAAGTACTACTGGGCTGTAGTCCAGTTTTTATGGTCTGAGATGTAAATAGCGAGTGGAAGAAAGTTACTGGATCTACCATCCCTATACCTCCCTTATTTTTTTATATCCTCTTTATTTCTTGTGCCCTGCTGTGGCACCTACTGGCAGGGGCATCCAGCCGCCGGCCTTGCCCGTGGGGAGAGCAGCAGGCTCATTCGCATGATGAGGGGGTCCGGCACGGCCATGGCCGACCCGCTGGAGGGCTCCCCATCCCTGCCAGCTGGACGGCGCCAACCCCCAAGCGCAATTCCACGACAAGACAGGGTGTGTCCATCAAGCTGCACGGTCGCCAAGCCCTTTTTTAGTTTTCACCTCAATGGAAGTGCAGATGTGCAATGACGTCAATGCACAAGCGTGCAGACGTCTGCCATGCTCCCCCCCCACTGGATACCGCACACTTGCAGTGCTTTTGGGAATCCCAAGGGACCACCAGAGCGGTGTGTGGTGCCCACCCTTTCCCCAGGACTAGAACAGCTATCAGACGCTCAGTCCTAGCTCTCCCTGCCGACCCTAGCACCTCAACGCTCAGGCCACCGGCCAGTCCCCTATGCCTCCCTTAGCTCTAGAAAGATATGTATAGCACATTTTTATTGGTTCAACCTGCTGCTCCCTACCATTTGGAAAAAACATGCATACAGCCTTATTTCACATTCAACTGGTATGGGGAACAGCACAGCTATATACAGTAAACTAGGTACTAGAAATGTTTTAATTATATGAACGCTCTTCACGTTGTTCACTTGGGACCTTAAGCAGCAGCCAGGTAGGAAAGAGGGCTGGAGTTATATTCTGTTTTAACTGAAATATTTGAATAGTTTGTAAGTGAAATTAGTTTTATGTGTTAAAAATTATTACCTTGAATTAGAACTGTTACATTGTAACTTTGGTGGCTTGGGGATAGTTGTTTGGCAGGGATACTTAGAGGGAAATTTAAATGTGTTGTTTGCCTGGTGTTTGGGGATAGGACATTAGCTGCAATTACCTTGTCTCTAAACAGGAATTAACTTGGCTTTCATTGTTCACTTGGGAGCTAAGCAGCAGCCAGGTAGGAAAGAGGGCTGGAGTTATATTCTGTTTTAACTGAAATATTTGAATAGTTTGTAAGTGAAATTAGTTTTATGTGTTAAAAATTATTACCTTGAATTAGAACTGTTACATTGTAACTTTGGTGGCTTGGGGATAGTTGTTTGGCAGGAATTTAGAGGAAATTTAAATGTGTTGTTTGCCTGGTGTTGGTAGAGCCTCCCACCCACCCTGTTTTGTATGCCTTCTTTAATACTGAAAAGCCACTGGGGTTGGGATTGAAGGGCTGAGTATTTCTGTTTGGGACTGAAATTGAAGCAACAGGAGCTAGTGGCCTGTGACATCGTGATGGTACCTGATGTCTGCTTACATACACTGTTAGTGGGACCGACACACACTGGACTGTATGTGTTTGTGAGACTTGGAAACGCTTGTTGTGGGGCTGAAATTGGGTTTGTAAATAACTACAGTCAGTATAGAGAGAAACTGTACTCAGGGAAAGGGACTGAGAAAAGGGGTGTGCTATTATAAACAGAGGGGGAAAATCAGGGTGGCCATATTCCACCATGGCAGGCATCTTTGAAGGGTTGTAGGCTGCACAGGCTGTGGGATGGCAATAATTCTAAATTGGGCCTGAGAGGGGAGGCTGCCCACTCTGTAGACAGCTATCTTGTATCAGGAGTGAGGTATATTGGTTAAGGAGTAAGCTGTGGGAGCTGGGGGGTCCAAGGATAGGGTGTGATTTGGGCAGAAGGGTGGGGGCTGAGGGAGGCTGGGGCAACGCCTGAAATTACAGGACGTTATGTTACAGCAAGCAGGAGGGGGATATTAGGACAGAGGCTTAGATAGGGAAGTTGATGCTAAGGGAAAGCGTATGGAGGAACATTCTGAATACAAAGAGACTGGAGGGGAAGAGTCAGGAGGGGCTGTTGTGTGAAGCCTCAAAACAGCAGACTGTGGGAAGGGAGCCCAAGGTGAACAGTGCAAGAGAGGAAGAAGAGGGTCAGTTTAGAGATGCAGTCAGGGAAACTCGGGTTACTTGATGGAGGCTGATATAGAGTGTCACAATAAATTTGAGCTACTAAGCAACCTAGAGGGGAGGAAGGGGTTGGCGAAATGAGGAAACTTATACAGAGGCCGGGGAGGAGTCGGATACCCATAGGCATCACAGACCAGCTATGGAAAGGATAGACATAGTCCCAGAGGAGAAGGAAACATATATGTTAAGCAAATGGGGGAGATGCAACATATTCCAGACATGAGGGAGAGAGCATGATTGAGAGAAACTGGGAGACAAGGAGGTGGGAGAGGAGCCCCTTCAGCTGGGAGGTCAGTACCAAGGATGGGGCCCTAGCTAAAGGGGACCCACAGAGAATCTCTGGAAGCAGGGGTACTATTACAAGGGGGGAGGATGGTGGTGTGGGGGAAGGGGAAACCATCAGGGCCAGGATAAATGGTTCAGATAATAGAGTGTTAAAGGGAACACCTATTCAGAGGGGGTTTGAGTTAACTGGGCAAAATAGCAAGGGAGGCAGAAAGGGGAGGGTGACAAGGGGGTCTCTAATAAGGCAGGAAGACTCCCATGAAATTGAGATCATGAATAAAGGGGGGGAAGGGAGGCTGAGAGGGCATAGTGGAGGTAACTATAAGGATGATGGCGGTGTTAAGGTTCTGTTACTGGGAGACTCGATGATTAGGGGTATCCATTGGGAGGGACAGGGGGGTGGATGCCATAGCCAGGTGAAGGTAGTGAGTATCTCTGGGCTGACAGTGCACAGAGCAAAGTTCATGGTGTAGAAATGGTTAGGGATTGTGGAGGGAAACCGGATTTCTGGTGCATTTGGGAACTAATGATCTAGAGGAAATAGCATTTTGGAAATCCAAGCAAGGTTCCAAGAACTTGCCAGAGTCTGTCGGGATAATGGATGCAACATTTCTTTTCGAGATATTGCCAGTACCAAAGGCCTCAGTGGAGAAAAAAAACTCACAGAGGTTAATGACTGGCTCGAAGTGGGGTGAAGAGAATGGGTTGAGTGTTAGGAACTGGAATGGAGTTTGGGAAAATAAGGACTATATGCCAAGGACAGGTTTCATCTTGCCCCATTAGGGAAGGAAGTCCTTAAACAGGGGATGGCTGACTACATACAAGAAAGGTGGGGTTTAAACTTGTAAGGGGAAGGGATGAGGGAGGGGCTGACCAAGCCCTCCTCCAGATGAGGGAGTAGCCATCAAGCCCAAGAGGGGAGGGGGAAACAGACTGAGGTGGAGGTTTCAGGAGGAGCAGGGGAGGATGGAAGTATAAGGAATCTGGGTGGGGTTAAAAAAGGATCAGGGATAAGGGTGGGGTTGGTGTTAGTAAATGCCAGGAGCTTGGGAAAAAAGTTGCGGAGTTCCAGGCCATGCTGTTCGAGGGGGGGTGGATGTGCATGTCACGGAGACGTGGGCCAACAAAAACCACGACTGGGACCTAAATGTACAGGGGTACACTATGCTTAGGAAGGATAGAAAGGAGGTCAGAGGGGGTGGAGTGGCTATGTTCATTAGAGATGATATAGAAATTGCTATGGTAGAAGAGGCAGAGGGAAACGTGGAGGCCTTATGGGTCACCTTACGATCCCCAGCAGGAGATAAGGTCAAGCTGGGAGTAGCATATAGGCCCCCCGGGATGAGTGATGTTCTAGAGGATGGTTTGCTGGACAACATCATTGCCCAGTGTGGTCCAAAAGGGAAGGAGTGGTGTTGATGGGGACCTTAATATGCCAGGTACAAACTGGGAACCATGTCCTCTAAGGTGGCCAAGGAGCAGAGCGCTGGATGGCTTCCAGGATGTGTTCTTAACACAGCATGTGATGGAGCCCACAAGGGAGGGCATGTCCTGGATGTGGTTCTGCAGATGGGGATCTGGTAAGGACATAGCTGTACAGGACCCCTGACTGGGAGTGACCACAATACTGTCTGGTTTCAAATAAGCATGGGGGGAGTGGGGGTGAGATCTAGGACACTGGCAGTGGACTTCAGGGGGGCAGACTTTATGGGCATGGGAAATATTCTCAAGGATCACTTGAAGGGGATTACCTCAATGACAAGTGTGGAAAGGAGATGGGAGGTCATAAAATGGGGACTTCATGAGGCAGTCAGGATCTGCGCTAAGTTGAAACGTAAGGCAGCAAGGTCACGTAAACCATGCTGGTGGTCCAGTGAGGTACAGGTAGCAGTCAGAGAAAAGAAGGCGACCTACAAAAAATATAAAACAACAAGAGGGGATAGGGATAAGGAAATGTACCAGCTTGCATCTAGAAAAGTCACCCGTATGGTGAGGGGAGCAAAGTCCAGTAAAGAGCAGCGGCTGGCACAGGGATACATGGAGGGAAAAGGGTTCTTCCGGTACATTGGGAGGCCGGAGAAAACTAAGGGCCATCTCAGCAGATTGAGATCAGAAGGAGGGTGAGTGGAAGAGGCGAGGACAAGGCAGAGGTATTTAACGAGATTTTGCCTCTGTGTTCACTAGGAGGGATGGGATATCTACAAAACAAGGCATGAAGGGATAGAAGCGGCAGGGGTGGGATCAGGGAGCAACAGAAATGGAGCAAGAGGAGGGAAAGGTACCCCAGGGGTCACATCTGGATAAGGATAAAAAGACCAGTAAGGGGAGGGACGGATGATGCTATCTCCACCAAAGGGTGTGGTTAGCCCTCAAGGCCTAAAAAGACAAATCTCTGGGCGGATGGCATTCATCCGAGAGTACTATGGAATTGGCGGACATACTGGCTGCACCTCATGGAGCTTTTCGCAGGTCACTTGAGACAGGGAGAGGACCTAGGGATTGGCAGAGGCACATGTGGTACCAATCCATTAAGGGGGTCGAGGAAGTACCAGGTAATTATAGACCCATCAGTTTGACCTCGTGGTGGGAAAATTAATGGAGAGTATACTAAAGGAACGATTGGGGTGTACTTGGAGGAGGTGGGAGGTCTGGATAGTCGGCAACATGGGTTTGTGCCAGGTAGATCATGTCAAACCAACCTTGTGGAGTTCTATGAATGGGTAACATCAGAACTGGACAGGGGTAAGCCTGTGGATGTATTATTCTTGGACTTCAGCAAGAGCTTTGACTCTGTCCCCACAATGGTCTGGTGGAGAAACTGATGGGGTTAGGAGTAGGCCTTGATGGTCAGATGGATTGAAAACTGGCTAGCTGGACGCACCCAGAGTAGTGGTCTGTGGGGAGCTCAAACCCCAGAGAGGTTGGTAGGGTACCACAGGTCTCGGTCCTGGTCCGATCCTGTTTAATGCATACATATCGGACATCAGGGAGGGTATAGGTGTGAAATGAGTCTCTTCATGGATGACTCCAAGATGGGAGCAGATGTTGAGCGAGAAAGAGGGAGGGTGGCCCTGCAAGGGACCTGGACACCCTGGAAGCTGGGCTCACACATGGAAATTAAATTTCAATATCACCAAGTGCAGGTTGTTGCATCTTGGTCGGGAAACCTTAAACACAGGTACACCCTGGGAGGAGGCGCTGGAGGCCCTCAATAGGGAAAAGACCTAGGGTCATGGTGGATACATGTATGAATAACTCTGAGCAGTGCAGGAGAGCAGCTAGCAAGGCAAACAGGATGTTGGGATGCATCATAGGGGATCACCTCTAGGAGCAGGGAAGTGATTCTGCCGCTGTACAATGGACTGGTTAGACTACACCTTGAGTACTGTGTACAGTACTGGAGACCACATTTGAAGAGGGACATACAGCTCCTGGAGAGGGTACAGAGGAGGGCAACAAAGATGATACGAGGGCTAGGGATTTGACTTATGAGGACAGACTTGAGGAGCTCTGCCTGTTTTCATTGGAGGAGAGGAGAGACAGGGGGACATGATTGAGGTCTTCAAGTACCTCAAGGGAATAAATAGGAGTAAACATGGAGGGATCTTTAGACTAAAGCAGGAGGTATCACCAGAGGCATGGTTTGAAGTTGGAAGGTGGAAGGTGAGGGGAAAAGAGGAGGAGGTTTTTCACCGGAGGGTGGTGGACCCTGGAATGCACTGCCTGGTGAGCTGGTTCAGAGATCCACAGTGGAGGGCTTCAAGAGAGGGTGGGACAGACACAGAAAATGGATGTATCAGATGATGGCCTGTCCCGGGGGGGGGATGGATGATAGGGGTTTCTAGAAAACAAGGGATGGGAGGGTCTCGGCACCCAACTAAGGATCTAGGTTCGAGCAGACGCGATAGACCGCAAGGCCTAATCTGCTGGCAACTAGTGTGTTAGTATGTTAGACAGTCTCCCTCCTTTCCACCTCTGCACTTCAGCCTCTACTCTCCGTAGTCTACCTCCTATTTTTCATGTGGCAAATTCTGGGGTAGAAAGGTTATACCCAGAATTTTTATTGGCTCTGTGGAGATGCATTATGTCGTGCCGTGTAGTGTGTATTGGTGCTTTTGGGCCCAACACCAACCCTCTGCATTTATTTATGTTCAATTTAGAGTTTGAGACTGCTGAATATTCATGTACCAATTGTAAAACTAGAGACATGTTTCCTAGGTCGGCTAAAAATACACAGACATCATCTGCATAAGCTTGTATAACTACAGTATCCTGGTGTGTGTCTCCTGATGATCCCTGTTCTTGTAATCTCTTATCAATGTTCCTTATAAGGAGATCTAGTGAAAATATACAAAATAAAGGACTAAGGGGCCAGCCCTGACAAACCCCCTACTTGTATGTTAATATTTGAAGAAACTTTACCTTTCAAAACTAGATGGACCCAAACTGAGGAATATAACATTTTGATCCACTTCAAGAATTCTCTAGGAATGCCATAATGTTTTAATAGTTTAAAGAGAAAGGGATAATAAACTCTATCATATGCTTTGCATTGATCTAGGGAGATGAGGTAGCCCTTTCTTTTTTATGGTACTCTATTACATCTCTTATGATCATTGATGCATGTTGGATTTTCCTATCCGGGAGTCCACTAAACTGGGATGGATGGATAAGATGTCTTGCTATTTTATTTTGTCTATTATTCAAAATCTGGGAGAGTATCTTAAAATCAGCATTCAAAATTGTCATGGGTCTCCAATTTGAGATGTTGCTTTCATCTCCTGATTTAAAGAGGAAAACCAAAGAGTTTGACGTGAATTGGGAAGGAATTATTTCTTTCTGTAACAAAAATGATACTACTTCTAGACAGGCTGATAAAGTATTAATAAAGGTTTTATAAACTTCACAAGGTAAACCGTCAGGTCCAGGGGAGGTACCTAACTTTTGTTTTTTAATTATTTGTTCAATTTCTCTTGACTGTACAGGTGTAATTAGGGTACTTAACTCTAAGTTTGTTGTTAGTATCTGGATTTCCTGTAAATAGGAGTCAATATCATCCACAGAGGGAGGTGAAATCATATTGTGAGTTTTCAGGTGTTTATCTACTAGGTTAAATAGATCCGATTCAGAACTGGCTATGATGCTATCCTCATCTATTAAATTCTGTATCAGTAAGACCTCTGCGTTTGTTTTGTAAGCTTCTTGGGGATCTCCCACTGGTGATTTCTGTGTTCTACATTGGAACTCCGTTTTTAAAGTGCTTGCTCTATCATACTGGAATGTTTTCATGTCCTGTTATACTTTATCAATTTGAGGGGAGTAATCCTGTTTAGCGGTTGGCTTCAGGGTAAATAAATATTGTAGTTGACTTCTGAGTTGTAAATATTTTAAAAGATTCTCTTTCTTTTGTCTTGCCAAACTTTTCTTGAAAACATGTTTTAATTTCTGCCTTAGTATCTAACCACCAGTCTGCCACATCTTCATATAATTCGCAAACTGATGTCCTACCCCACAACAGTTTTGTAATTTCATTTTGGACGTAGGCGTCGGATAATATAGATGTATTCAACTTCCACTTGTTGGTTTTTACCTTTTGTTCGGGGATTTGTGAGAAATCTGTTTTTAGCATTAAATGGTCTGAATAGTCTATTGGTATCACTGAGAATAATGGACAGGGTAGGTTACTTGATATAAAAAATGATCAATTGTTGAAGCATATCTGCCTCTCTTATATGTGTATTTGGGGCCCTTGGTTTGAAATTCAGAACATGACACTAGGTCAGTGCTGTCTAAGCTTTTTTTTTCAAGGCATTGGAATCACAGCAGGTTTTCCTTTGGCTTTTTGAGTTCTCAAGTCCTGGGACTTCCACATTACAATCGCCTCCTATTACAACATATAGAGACGTGAAGGCATATGGCTGAAAAATACAGGTTACTCACCTGTAACAAGAGTTCTAGTAGTGGTATATGCTGTTCATCCACACTTATTGGCAGATTCCTTGCCGCTTTAAATCTTGCCGGAAGGTCTTCAAGCTGGCTCCTACCACCCACCCGGGTGGTAAAACTCTCAGCTCAGCCCCTTGACGCCAGATCTAGCCTGCTGCAGCCAGGTTGTCTGGCCAAAGCTGGGGAGGTTAGGTGGGTTGTGTGGATGAACAACATATACCACTCCAAGAACTCCTGTTACAGGTGAGTAACCTGTATTTCTAGGGACGTGGATATGTTGTTCAATCCACACTTATTGGCAGACTCCCAGCAGTTCTCTGGGAGGAGGGAGGCAAGGCGCACACCCCCTACTTAGGGAATAAGGACTGGAGAACCGAGGTCCCAAACCAGCATCCCGGCGTGACTCTAGGTCAATGTGATAATGGGAAATGAAGGTGTGTGCTCACTTCTAGGTAGCAGCCCTGCAGATTTCCTGGATAGGGACGTCCCTAGAAGCAGTCACCGAAGCAGCGGTATGGTGGGTAGAATGAGTTCTTATCCCTTTGGGAGGCTCCATGCCCACCAACCTATAGCAGAAATCTGTGCAGGAGGTGATCCACCTGCCTATCATCCGCTTGGCTGCAGGTCTGCCAGGTGCAGCTTCAGCGTAGGTGACAAACAGCTGGCGAACCTCTCCCTGAACTCTAGCCTTTCGCTCCTTATAATAAGGGAGCGCTCTTCTAGGGTCCAAAGTATGGAGCCTATATTCGGCCTCCAAGGTGTGACTGGGGTAGAACACTGGCAGAGTCAACACCTGGTTAAGGTAAAACTCCAACACCACCTTTGGAAGGAATTTCTGGTGGGGCACAGGACAACCTTGTCCCTATGGAAGACCAGATAAGGAGACTCGATGGAAAGCGCCTGGAGCTCTCCCATCCTTCTGGGTGACGTAATAGCCATCAAGAAGGCGGCCTTCCAGGAAAGGTGAGAGATGTCACACCTGTGCATCGGTTCGAATGGCTTGCCCATGAGCTTAGCCAATACCAGCAGTAGATCTCATGGAGGTGGAGGTTCTCGCACCAGAGGGGATATGTGATCAAGGCCTTTGAAAAAGCACCCGACCACCTTATCCTGCGCCACTGACTGCTTGCCGGCCCACGCCCGGTAAGCAGAGATGGCTGCCAGGTGCACCTTAAGGGTCGTTGACCGAAGCCCTAGCTGAGAAAGGGACCACAGGTAGTCCAAAATGCTAGCCAATGTACAGGAAGAAGGGTCCAACCCCTTGTCCTGACACCAAATGGAGAATCTCTTCCATTTGAAGGCATAGCATTTTCTGGTCGACTCCTTACGGGACGCCTTAACTACGTTGAGGACCTCATCGGAAAGACCCAAGGCCTGGAACTCTAGCCGCTCAGGAACCAGGCCGTCAGGCGCAGGGATTGAAGGTCCGGGTGGAGAACCTTCCCCATGTCGACTGAGAGCAGGTCCAGGCGGGCTGGAAGCCGGCTCGGGAGCCTGGAGCTGAGGCTGAGGAGATCTGGGTACCAGTACTGGCGGGGTCAGTCTGGGGCTACCAGAATCACCTGCGCCTTGTCCCTCTTTGCCTTGAAAAGCACCTTGTGGATCAAGGGAAATGGAAGGAAGGCGTAGAAGAGGCCCGGGGTCCACGGCCTCGAGAAGGCATCCCCCTGCAGCGAGCCCTGCTGAGGGGGTCGGGCATGAAACAGCCTCAGCTTTGCATTCTCCCTGAAGGCGAACAGATCCACCTGAGGGTAGCCCCAATGTAAGAACAGATCTTGTACTACTTCCGGCAGGAGAGCCCACTTGTGAGAAGCAGCGCCTATCCGGCTGAGGGCATCGGCCAGACTGTTGGAGGCTCCTGCCACATGGATGGCTAGGAGATCCGCCTCCAGGCTGATCATGAGAGACCAAGTGTGGAGAGCTCCCTTGCACAGGGGCAAGGAGTGCGTCCTGCCCTGTCGGTTCAGGTAGTACATGTTCGTGGTGTTGTCCACCTGGACCTGAACCACTTGACCCCGTACAAACGGAGCGAAGGTGGTGAGGGCTAGTTGGACCGCTCGAAGCTCCAGCAGGTTGATGTGGCATCGAGACTCCTGAGGGGACCAGAGGCCGTGGGTTCTGAGCTCCCTCAGATGGGCACCCCAACCCATCAGAGATGCGTCGGTCGTCAGAGTGACTGTCGGCTTGGGGAGGACAAATGGGATACCCTCCTGCAGATGAGCTGGAATGAGCCACCATTGTAGTCCGTTCCACATCTCCTGGGTCACCGTCGCTGGGTGGTCCAGAGGAACGAAGCGCTGTGACCATTGGCGGGCCAGCCCCCATTGCAGGGAACGCATATGCCAGCGGGCCCAACGGACCACGTTGGTGAAGTCCCAGGCAGGGTGCAATTGCCCAACCAGAAATGACTGGGCAAAGGAGGAAAGGGCCTTGGCTCTGTCCGCCGGGAGCAGGGCTCTGGCTCGAAAAGAGTCGAGCTCTGCCCCGATGAACTGAATCATCTGCGATGGCACAAGTTCCAACCTGGCCTCGTTGATGAGGAGGCCAATCTGACAGTAGACCTGGAGGGCCAGATCCCTGGACTGCTCCACCTCCAATCTGGAGGGGGCTGCAATCAGCCAGTCATCCAGGTAAGGGTACACTCGGACCCCTCCACGCCGCAGGAATGCTGTCACCACTGCCATGCATTTGGTGAAGACCCTGGGAGCTGGAGAGAGGCCGAAGGGCATGGCCCGGAACTCGTAAAGAGATCCCGCTACTCGAAAGCGGAGGAATCGCTGATGAGAAGGACGGATTGGGACATGAAAGAACGCGTCCTGAAGGTCCAGAGAACAGAACCACATGCCTGGCTACAAGGATGGAATGATCTGAGCCAGAGTGACCATCCTGAAGGTGCGAGACCTTAGGAACTTGTTCAGGTCATGTAGGTCGAGAATGGGGCGCCAGCCCCCCCCCCCCGGTCTGTTTTGGGACCAGGAAGTACCTGGACACAAACCCTGGGGCTGGAGGGGGTCCGCCACCTCGCTGATCACCTCCTTCTCGATGAGCTGACAGAGAGGCTGCAGAACCCATAGCCCCCCCCCCCGTGGGGCGACGGCCTCGATTGGGGGACTGCACGACCCCAGAGGCAGACCTCGCCTCACCACTTCCAACACCCAGCGGTCCGTTGTGATAGCGGACCAGGTGGAAAGGAAGTGGCGGAGTGACGAGGTTGGGGGCGATACCCCTCAACCCATCACTAGGCAGACTTGGAGGAAGGACCGGCCGAGGAACCTCCTGGGCCTTTTCCTCCACGCTTCCTGCTGGAGGAAGCAGCAGGCTTGGCTTTGGGGTGCCAAGCGTCAGCCTGCTGGCCCTGATACTGGTGCTGCTGGGCTGGATGTGCCGCAGGGGCTGAAGGACGAAAGGGCTTACGCTGCTGCTGGCAGCCTTTGTCCTTCTGGGCAGATGTGACCCGAGTCCAAGGTGGCATTGAACTCCTCGATCCGTTGGAGATGACCTTCCACCCCGGGCCCGAATAAGTTGGTACCCAGGAAGGGAACGTCTGCCAGCTTGTGCTGGGTATCTGCCGTGAAGGCGGAGATCTGCAGCCAAGCTCTGTGGTGCATGGCCACTGCAGCCGCTACTGACCGGGCACACGAATCAACAATGTCCAATGAAGTTTGGAGCTGCTGTTTAGGTACCGCCCTTCCCTGATCCCGCACCTGCTTGACCGTCGTCTGAAGGTCAGCCGGGAGATAAGGAATCACCGCATCCAGGGAGCCCAAAAGGGCATGTGAAAAGTGTGCCATCAGCACGGCCGAGCTAGCCTGACGAAGGCCTAGGGAGGAAGCAGCATATACCTTCCGCCCTGAGTAGTCCAATTTTTTGGACTCCTTATCGGGCGGTTTGTCCACATCCCGAGCAGTCCCAGGACGCCGGAAAACGCTATCGGTCACTAACCCCTCCGCAGAGGGGTGCTCCGAGAAACCGGAGAGTGAACCGGTAGGAACCGCATACTTTCGAGCCGTCCTGGCCGAAGGTGCGGGACAAGACGCTGGCCGCTGCCACAACTCCAGGGCTGGGCCAACAATGGCTTCGGCCACAGCAAAGGCCTCCGTAGGGGAATCCCCTTGGTCCAGTATCTCCGTGAGGGGATACTTGGCCCGTTCTGAAACGGGTTCGAGCTTCATCCCAGTAGACTCTGAGATGAGTCGAAGCATTCCCAAAAACGAGGATGGGCTCTCATCCACCAACTGACCCCCTGCAGACTCTAGGTCGAGCAGCCTGGAGAACAAGGAGTCGTTGTCGTCAGACTCCGAGAAGTCTGCGAACAGCTGCCGAGCGCCTGAGCCACCCTCCACATGCTGAGGTCGATCGGGAGTGAGGGTGACCGACAACCTATGGGGCAAGCCCTGACCCGACCGAGAATCCTTGGTTGGGGTCCCAGTCTTCGGTTGTGAAGGCGGAGGTTCCACCACAATGGGTGGAGCAGCCGGTTTCGGCCGAACAACCGGCGCCGGTTCATCGACTACTATGAGGGGTTGTTTCGGCCGCTCCGGTGACAGCCACTTAATGGCCAAAGAAGGCACCGGAGTTGGCTTGTTACTGGATAGTAAGAGCTGCTGCCACATCAAGTCCTCAGCGCCGACGCACCCAGCCGGAGCCATCTCAAAAAGGACGAAGAGGATGAAGGCACGCTCCCATGGTGCAGAGACTGAGACCGCTGACGCCGGTGGGATCGGCTGGATCTGGAAGAGGACCGAGACCTTCGGGGATTCCGAGGGTGGGTCTGAGAGAGGGTGGGGGAAACCCACTCCTCCCTCAGTACAGGGACCTTAACCGAGGACTCCGGCACAGGAGGCACAGGCAAGTCCTCAGTTTCCACCGGGGGAACCAGTGAAGTAGGGTTGTCGGCATCTCCAGTCAACAAACCGTCCGACGGGTCAAGAAAAATCTTGACCGTGTTGACGGGTGTCTCAGCCAGCTGACCTGACGGGGACACCGTGAAGCCAGCCGCAACCTTGATCGAAGTCGAAAGTCGACGGTCCAGTGAAGGGGATCTCTCCCGCTCCCACGAACGTCAACGGTTGGACTTACCTTTTGAGTCCTTCTTCTTGGACCGACTGGAATGTCCCGATGGTCCTTCTCCCTTGGTGGAGAGGGATTGACAAAGCTCCTTAAAAGAAGCTGTATAGGAAGAGCCCAAGGAGAGCGGGATAAATGCCACGACCGAGGAGGAAGAAGAAACGGCCTGGGCCGCCTCCTCCTCGAGGGCGATCATCTGCTCCAACTGTTCCGCAGAGCCCGCCACCGGACACCGCCCAACGGGCCTCCTTCGACTTGACCAGCGGGTATCGTTTCTCAGGGTGCCCCAAAAGTAGTCAAGCAGCACGGTCCTCCACGACCGAAGCCGAGAAGGAGCTGCACAATTCACAAGCCTACAAATCATGGCCCAAGCCCCAGGCAGTGAAGCGCGTAATAGAATGCGGTTGGTCAGGACATCATCTGCCTTAATAGGCACCCCTCCACGAAGCTGGGAGTTTGATCGGTATCAGAGCTGCCGAGGGAAACCCATGACCAGAGTCTTGTAAATTTTAGAATTAGTTTCGGGTTAATCAAGAGCGGGATCCAGGCTTCAAACGCAGAGCGCTAAGGAGGGAACCTGAGCTTCCAAGCAGTAAGGAAGATCTGGCGTCATGGGGCGGAGCCGAGAGTTTTACCACCCGGGTGGGTGGGAGAAGCCAGCTTGAAGACCTTCCAGCAAAATTTAAAGTGGCAAGGAACCTGCCAATAAGTGTGGATTGAACAACATATCCGGGTCCCTAGAAGATGAAATTAATGCTACCCCTTCAGCCTTTTGATTGCGGCCCGTGGACATTTATCAGTCTAAAGCATGTATTTTTCCATTTATCATCTATTATTAATAGTCTACCAGGTATTAGGTCCACCAATCTTTTTAAGGTAAAAAAATATGTATTGAACACTATCCCTACTCCATCAGCCTTGTCTGGGCCAAAAGACCAATATGAGGGACCCCAGACCCATTCAGACTGGAATAATCTCACGTGATTTGCTGTATACATCCATGTTTCTTGAATGAAACACATGTCTAATTTAGACTCATGAATGTAAGTTAGAAACGCATATCTTTTTGCACTATTTAGTAGGCTCCAACAGTTTACAAAGCCAATGTTCAAGATGACCATCTTTTAGTACTGGAAGTTTCAAACACTTTTCTTTTTCCTTCTTTCCCTCTGTAATCAGTTGTATCTAATGTCCCAGGGGAGTCCCCTTGTGTAGGAAGACCTGGTTCTGTTATTTCCATATCAGATTCTCCCCAGGGCGTGGCATGCGTAGCAAAGGTATTTTCTGTTTCTATGGGTGGGGTCCTGTGGTATGTGGTTTGACGTTTCTAGCACTCTGTCTTCTTGGTAATGGGGCAGGCAGCATCTTTAAAGGGGAGGTGGCTTCATCTGCCTTACCAGTAGAACGTTCTGCCGGGTCTTGGTAACATAATGGGATTAATTCTGTTTGTGTGCAGTGGGCCAGCTTATTTACTTCTTGTTTGCGACGTACTTCTATAGGTCCAGATATAGGACTCTGGGGTTAACCAGATCCTGATCGTTGTCTTCCTGGTTGGGGGGATGGGGCGACCTTTCCTCTCAGAGCTTGTCTGTGGGGGGAGTGGAAGCGGCATCCTGTGCTTTTTGTATAAGAAGCTTGGGGCTAATGACAGATGCTTTATTTTTTGCAGTCTATTAACAGTCACTAAATACATGTCCATAATCTTCATACAGGTCACACCTTGTCTGGTTTGCACATTGTAAACTAATGTGACCTATTTCCCCACAGTTGTCTCAGCGGGGTTCGTCACATATGCTGGACAAATGAGTTCTATCTCCACACTTTTAAAAAGCACGAGGCTGACCTGAATAAAAACAAACACCTCCGTCTCTCCCTAAAAGAAAAGAATTAGGAATATGTTCAATTTCATTTTTGCTCTGTCTCAATTTCACATTATATTTCCAACCCCCTATCCAAAACAATCCTGTATCTAAGACAGCTTCTGGTGGACTTAAGACCTCACATTTTTGAGACAGTCAACAGGTAATGTCTTCCACATGTTTCCCCTCATTCCGAAACATGAGGGTGACAAATTTTATCAACAGCCTGGTTAATGGGATAACAAAAAAGGGGGGTCCATATGGGAGAGAATTTTACTGATTATATCTCTGCCAAAACAACTCAAGAGTATGTGAGGTCCTAAAGCTCACATCGAAGTTGTCCTCACCAGATATATTAATAAACGCAAAGACTTCTTTGGAAGAAAACTTCAGAGTGTCATTTAGCAATGTTTTCCCCACATATAGTCTATCTGGCCTGTTCTCTAATCCCCCTTTATAACAAATGTGTACAGCATTTCTTCTTAGAGCAGCTTCTTTCTTGGATTTGAAAAAAGTTCAGACAGTAATGGCCTGGGGGGGGTGTCATTTTTTTGTTCTTCCTCCTCTATGTTGGTGGGGTGCACCCTTTCTTGATCTGTATGTTATTGAGTGAGAGTTGGATCTGTAGGTGCTTGCTGTTGTAGTACCTCTGGTTTATTTGAAGTACTAGGTTCCTCATCTAATTTGTCATGTAAAGAGATTTCCAGTGGTTCTATCTCTGTATTTGGACACCATTCCGGAGAAGTTGGGGTAAAACCCTCTTTGGAATCCCAATTGGGGTCAGGTAGCCATTATCCATTAGGTTTTCTGATCCACCCTGCTTCCAGCAAGGCCTTTTCAGGGGACCAGTGTGCGAAAGGGTCAGGATTCAGAGGCTGCTCTGTGACTTTATTTTATTTGCCTTGGTTAAAGTTTTGATTTAGTTCTTTATCAACATTATGAACCCCTTCATCAGCTGAGTCCTCACTAAGTCCAGGAAGATCAGAAGGGATCCTTCTTTTGGCAGTAGTTATTGCTGTTCTTTTGTTTTATTTTTTTTTTATCCGTAAAAAGCAATTTTATTTATCTGGCCCCTTGCCAAGAAGGAAAATACTGTGACTCCCGCGTTACTCCGCTGGTCTGTCTGACAGATTTCTGTGCTATTTTTCATTGCAAGTAAGTCACCTTGCTTTGCTGGGTTATGAGAGAGGGGTTTATTTACAGTTTTTGAGACATACTCAGTTCCTGTGTCCTGCATCATTTTGAAGCTACAATTTTTCAGTTATTTTATCACATATTGTACATCTATTACCTGAGGAGTTTTTCTGTTGATTTCGATGACAGGGGCAGTTTCCTTTGATTCTAGTCCGCTCTGTACTTCAGCTGCCTTTACTGATGTTAGTTTCTGATGATGTCCTTTCTCCTTGGTTTTCTACATTATCTATTTTCTCTCCTGCCGTGCTCTGGCGACCCCCAATCCTTCAGGCTCTGCAAGTCCCCCCGCAACACCTACCGGTCCTATCCAAGCCTCCGACCCTCACATTGCAGCCAGTCTCCAGGATATCCCGGATGTAACCCTTCATCGGGCGGGTCCCCCTCATCAAAGGGGGAAGGCACCAGGGTGGGGCAGCCCAGCGTGCCCTCGATAGGGCCCAGGGATGCTGCTGAGGGGACGGGGGCTCACTGAAGGCACCGGAGGTGTCTAGGGGACAGAGAGCCATCATCCGGTGGCCACCTGAGTGGTATTTCTGCTTTTCTGGTTCCCCTTTTGCAACGCTTGTGTAGTGCCTCCAGACTCCACTGGGGGCCACTACTGAGCGAAGCCTTCCCCAAACCCTTCCCAGGATAGTGGAGCAGTCCATCATTTGCTCAATCATATCCTCCCCTGCCACCCCCGGCATCCCGAGTCTGTTCCGGAACCCGGGTCGCCGGTGTGGTTCGAGTTGTAGCATCCAGCGCCTCAACCCTCTGCGCCACCAGGTCGTCCTTAGTTTTCTGTATCATAGAATTGAGGGCTGAATCTGGATTATTTTTTATCAAGATTCACTGGTAAATCCATGCTGTTTTTCTCCAAATTACTGAGGTCTTCAGTTGACACAAAGATTTCATTGCACCCATCTTCTTCCAGTAAATCCAAAATGTTCTCAACAGCCTCTTGAGGGAAAGGGGTGGAGGAGGAGGCTTGCTCCTCTGCCACTGATACCACCATGTCATCAGTCTTGGAACTTCAGTCAGAATGACTGTGCTCCTCCATTCTCCTCGCAGGAAATCAAGCCTCCTGCAGGCAGAGTAGGGGAATTTTTTATTGATACACATAAAACAAAAAGGTATTACAGCATACATCACAAAACACAAAAGAAAAGAATCAACAAAAAAATCAAAAGAAAGTATTACATCAATACAATCACCTCAAACATCACCGACCCCCCCCCCCCACTAAAAGAGTAGGGGAATTTTTTTTTTCATAACAAATCTAAAAGGAATACAAACAGTGATAAGTCACACAAAATAATAAACAAATCATAAAGGAAACAAACTCAAAGAAGTATAACAATCATACATCATCCTAGAAATGGGAAAGGAAAACCGAATAAACATACCCCAATAAAAGAGTTGGGGAATTATTTTCACAACACCACATTTCAACAAGAAAAAATGGCATTACCACACAAAGAAGCAAAGTACAAATCATAATAAAAGGCAAAGAAGCAATCAAGCTATACAGAAGCAAAATTAAAAAATCCAAGATTGTCTATGTAGAGATATCATAGGACATATATTTATACAGAAAAACAGTGAAGGCATACTAGGTTCTGCAGAGAAGGGCTTCCTCACAGCACAAGGGAAACCATCATAACCCAATACAGGGCTTGGGCAGACACAAGGTCCTCACCCTGTATCTAACCAGGTCATCTTCCTCCACCATAATTTGAACAATTCAGGATGCACCTTTCCCTGCTCCTGCCCTCTCCAAGTAAACACAGAAGGTGCGTATGGTGAACTATCTGAGGTTCAGAAAGTAATCTCTGTCGAAGAGTAGGAGAGCATCTAGCTTGCTATAACTGAAAACTGATATGGCCCATCACAAGACGCAATGTAATTGCATCATACACAATCCAGGAGCTCGGTAGAACCCCATCCACCCACACGCAGTGAGAGAACCCGAAAGGGATTCAAAGGCCATGTATCGTGAAAAGAAGACCAAATGAAACAGTAAAAGGACACTCTACAAAAAATGCTCCATCGCTTCAACAACTCCCAAACAGGTCTCCTCCTTAGGGCAATATCGCTCAGTCAATTTTATGTTTCCTGTTTCTTTTCACTCCTAATTTCCTATGTAAACAGAGCCATAAAAATCCCACATATTGCTAGGCACCTCTTACTCACTAAGAACTATAATTTAGCACGTTGTTCAGCAGGAGGCCTAACATGAAACCAGGGTCAGAGAAAAGAAATCATGTAATACTGGAAAATAAAATTGTTGACGGTCTGAGAAAGAAGCAAGTGGCTAACAACACGCCCACGCCTTCAATTTCTGCACTGTGCCATGAAACATTACGCAAAAATGACTGGACAAGGCACCCACCCTAACCTGACGAGCAAGAAAGGAGTCCATTGCCCACTGTGACAAGATAAAGTCAACACCATCTGCCACCCATGGAGACCAATCATAGTCTGCCCTTTAAGGAAGGGCACTAAGTTGTAAAAAGAAAATACTCTGAAAACACTACGGGATTAACCATCCCTAACCCTCCTTCACTAAGAGGTAAATACTAATACCCCTTTTAGGGATTTAGCCTACTACCCCATAAACACAGAAAAAAACTCCATAAAGAGAAGCCCCTAGAGATGGGAGGGGAAACCGTGCAATAAATAAAAAGTATGGCAACAAAAGACTTAATCAAATAAATACGCTTAGCTTTGGACATACAGCCCTTATTCCATAGCTGAACCCTACTATGAGCTGCTAACAATTGTTGATCCCAATTATACCTGTGGTCATCTAGACCTCCAAAGTAAATACCCAGAATTTTCCTATAGCCAGATACAATAGGCAAACCCCAAACCAAGGACACATCAGCCCATCATACCCCAAGGGTAGAATCCACTTTTAGCCAATTAATTGAGGACCCAGTCAAATCAGAAAAGACACTCAACAACTCCCTTGCCGCCATAGCAGAAGCCTTATCCGCTAAAACTAAAATCAGATCATCAGCATACGCTAAAGTAACTATCTCAGGATCACTACAGCCAATCGATAATCCAACAATGTCATCGGTACTGTGTAAGGCATGTAAGAGGGGATCTAAAGAAAGCACATAAAGCAAGGGACTCAATGGACACCCCTGCCGAACCCCCCTATGGACCTCAATTTCCCTACCCACCCAGCCATTCACACAGGGATCAAAGTAATGCCCCTATAGACGTTTGTAGCCATCCTATGAACTGGGTAGGGAATCCGTACCTTGACAGACACTCCCAGAGATAGATATATTCTACCTGATCAAAAGCTTTGGACTGATCCAGGCAAACCAAATGTCCAAATAATTCTCCAGTCTTACCTTTAGAGACCAATTCACTAAGTAAGATCAGTGCATCCTGAACCCTTCTGAGAGGAGCCCCACTAAACTGCGTCGGATGCAAAAGGGTACCCATAACCTTCCTTAACCTCAAACATAAAATCTTCATCAGAATCTTATAATCTGAGTTCAGTAATGACAAAGGTCTCCATTACCCAATCCCCATGATCACCCTTTTCTTTATACAGAAGGAGTAGCACACCTTGCATCATGCTATGAGGAGTACCCCAGACTGCAGCCCAGTATTCAGGACCGAACAGAAATCAACTCCAAAACCTCCCATAAGAGTTTATAAACCTCATGAGGCAACCCATCATACCCAGGTGTAACTCCCAATCATAAAGACCAAATTGCTGACCTCAGTTCCTCCACTGTGATAGGGCTGCACCAATTCAAGCCGGTCAGCTAAGGACAAGGCCGAACCGATCTACCAGCTTAACCAATCACAGATAGCTGCTTGAAAGAGTCCTGCTCTGAAATGACGAGAAACATAGGCATGAATTTCCTCCAAAATATCATCATTGGTAGAAACTCTCCCACCGCCTGGGGTGTTCAGATACGCCATACTTCTTAAATGTCTGAGTGATGTCAAGTACTCAAAAGGCAAAGTATCTTTTTTCCTGCCACAAAGTCTAAATTTGTGTTTCATTTCCATATCACGTAAAACCTGAGACTGAGCCTTAGCCAATTCCAGTTTCAAACTTGCAATCTGTTGCTGACAGTTGAGGCCAAGAATCCATCTATTAGTGGATAAAAAATGAAGCCGTTCCCTAAGATACCATAACTCAGTATGTGATAATTGTCCATTTAAACGACCCACAGCCTTAAAATAAACCCGAACTTCCCATTTAGTGTCCTCCCACCAAACATTTAAATCATCATACAAAAAGGAAACCGACTTCCTGGCCAGCAAAAGAGAGCTTAACCCACCCATTACACAAGGGATATGCAACAATTCAGAATTCAATTTCCAGATACCCGGCCCTCTCCGAGCTGCAGGAACATCAGCCAAGGTCAGTCTCAGTAATCTGTGATCAGAGAAAGCAACATCCTGCAAAGATCTAGATTGAACAGTAACCACAGAAGTGAGAAAAAAGAAATCAATCCTGGAAGCCCTTGGTCCACAGAAATAAGTGTCCCCAGACCCTCCAGTAGAGGGTCCAAAAGCATCTACCAAACCAGCGTCTGAGTTGAGTTTCAACAAACTAGTCTCATCACAATATACCTTTTTCATTGTCCCTGAAGCCACTTGTAAAGGCAAGGAACAGTTAAAATCTCTCCCCCCCCCCCCCAAAATAATGTAATAAGGAGAGCATAAAAGGGATAAAGTGAATTAAACAAAGCAACCCGTCAAACTTAGATTGTGGAGCATACACAGAAATTAACCTCAGGTATAAGGAACCCCATTTAACATCGAGAACCAAGGCCCTGCCAGCCAGAACTTCTATCTGATGTAGCACAGTGACATGATAATGAAAAAAACATATTCCAACCCCACTACATAAGTCAGCACCCAAAGACCAAAAACAGTCCCCCCAAATCCAACCTGCAGAGGCAGCCTCCACCTCTTCAAGGGAATGCAAGCGAACATCCTGCAGAAAAACGCAATCTAGATTTTCAGACAGAAAATGTGAATAAGTTCTGTCGCTTTTTCTGGAGTCTTAATACTGTTCACATTTAAGGATGCCACCCGAAGGTGGAAGGGAACAAGGAGCCCAGCAAGGGAACATTCACTTCACCTTACTAGATGCCCTTGTGATCCTACCAATCTTACCATCAGGTGGTCTAGGGCCCACCTGGTCAACCACAGGTTCAGTAGATTCTAACCCAGGTAAAGGTAGAGGAGGCCCAGACCCGCTAGGATCATCCACTGGACACTCTTCCAAAACAGAAAACATATTCGGGTCAGCCATAGAAACAACAGGAGCAGGTGCAGCTAGTTTCTTCCCTAGTTTCCCCCTCCCTTTG
The DNA here is from genome assembly GCA_016271365.2 of Neoceratodus forsteri. Taxonomy (NCBI): domain Eukaryota; kingdom Metazoa; phylum Chordata; order Ceratodontiformes; family Ceratodontidae; genus Neoceratodus; species Neoceratodus forsteri. The sequence continues at coordinate 38,890,817 of JADMNL010000025.1, read as the reverse complement.
GCAGATTTCCCCTTTTTCTCACTAACCACCACAAACCCAGCATCCAGAGTCTCTAAATCTGGCAACACAGGGACGATGCTCCCACCTTCCCCGATCCACCCTAGAGCCCACTACAGCTCCCACATCAGGCGGAACCATGGCAGTCAACTGGGAATCAGCTGATTCTAACAAACCAGAGTCAGCCAAGGGGGGAACAACCCCGTCAATATCAGGGCCCCTCCCTCCCTTAGTAGGAATACCGGGTCTAACTGCCTCCCGGATGTAATGATCTTGTACCCCCATAATCAGCATCTGCAGTATTTTTGGCTGCTAAGGGACAGGTTTCAAATGTGTGACCCACCTCATCTCAAAGATTGCATTTTGAGATTTGAAAACAATGGGCACTTGGATGACCCATCTCCCCACAGTAAGAACATTTAAGGATGGTGCAGGAGGTACTAATGTGGGTTCGAGACCCACACTTAAAGCAAACCCTAGGCTGCCCAGGATAAAAAAGAAACCCCTTATCTCTCCCCAGAAAGAAGCAATTAGGCAGATGAATTAAGCCAGAATCTGTGGAATGAAGTTTTACCCTAAATTTCCAACCCCATTCCAAAACCCTCTTCATCCAGAATAGGGACTGGATTCCCCTGAATATCACAAGATTTAGACAGCCATTTAACAATATCAACAATATTCACCCTTCATTCAAACATGATTGTGATGATCCTATAGGCCTGCTGAGACAAAGGTAATACAATAAAGTCAGACCATAGTGGGTTAGTCTTCAAATTCAGATATCGACTCCAAAACAACTCCATCAAGGCAGGTGCGAAAGCTGACGCCAAAGGTGAATTCCCGGAACATGTATTAATGCATATACCTCTGAGGAGAAAACCCATGCTGCATTTCAATAATGTCTTCCCAACAAAACCTATCTGGGGAGTATCCTAGGACCCACATAACGTAATCTAACAGCATTACGTCACTTTGCCAATTCCAGCGGCTGTCTGAAATGGCTAGGCATAAGAAGGTTTAGAGATAGGATGAACAACTGACTCAGGAAGGCTAGGGAAGCATTCACATCTCCAGCCCCCCCCCCCGAGATCCCATAGTTAAATCAGCAGCAATATCTGTAGACAGGGGGGGTAGGGGAACCAATAGCCTCAGTACTCAAGACAGCCCCTATAGAGTCAGATATATCACAAGTACTTATCTGTTCATCCACTGCATGAGCAGAAACAGCTTGCTCCAGTCTCCACGTGCCTCCAGAAATTGGAATCCATCCAGCTCCTCGTAACGCTCGCTCCAGCGACCAGGACTCCTCCACCAAAGTTCCCCAATCCCTGGAAGGCTTGTCCAATTCCCGATAGGTCTCTCCACCGTGGAAGAAGCTTTTGGCCCCTCAGACTCAGCAGCACTCGCAGTAGCCGATCATCCTGCTTCCGGGTCCCTCCTCTGAAATTATGTGCCGGCGCCTCTGGCAACAAGTCACTAATGCAAAAAGTTCCTCCTCGAGGCAACGTTGTTTCTCCACAAGACTCAAACAGGACATTTCTCGAAAAATGCAAAGGCCCACTTGAATCGGCGTTTTGCTGGCCACCCCGCGGGTGCACCCCAGAAACTGACACCACTGGTTCTTCAAAAGCAGGTACAGTAACTATTGACACACTCTGGGCTACCTCAGCCCCAACCAGACCTCCTTCCTCCTCCATCGCAAAGACAGCGGCAGCCATCTTGGTCCCACCAGAAAATGGGCCCCCCCTGCTCACAGGAAGCAGGAAGTAGGGGAATTTCCCCGGTGTCCTGGCCAAATTCCCATCCTTTCACTAAAAAAATACCACCTACAGCTTAATCTGGTTCTATAAGTCAGTTTACATCTGTACACATATTACCCTTCCCCCGGGTCGCATCTAGAAATGAGCCACAGCTCAGTGTGCCTCGCCCAGTCACCCGCTTTCAAATAAATAAATAAATAAATATTACCGAAGTGCCCTGAAAGAATTGCCATTCCTAAGTAATGTCCTCCAATGAGGGCATTTTTTTTTTTTTTATTCACTGGCGACTTCTTTCCTTTTTCAGGATGAGGTTTTTTTTTTTTTTTTTGCATGCACTGTCTCCAGTGCCTGCATTGAGGTCTTAATCATGTCCTCTATTGAGGGCATTTTATTTTTGTCCATGGGCAGCTTCTTTCCTTCTTCAGGAGGAGGGGCAGCAACATGTTGATCTCCCTCTATTTTTAATTTTTTTTTTTAATTTGGCAGGCACCGACTTTGATGCCTGCTCAAACTCGGTTCAGGGCTCCCTCGTTCACACACTCCGACTTCCTGAACCATCTTTAGCATCCTTATGACAGACTGAGAAACCAAAATGATTTCTGATTATTTTTTAAGCCCCTTTGGGAAAAACTTCAATAAATTAAAGAAGGCCCCACACAAATTAAGTGTTTTGCAAGGGAAACACAGTTTTTCACTACAGAGCGTAGTCTATTTTTCTTTTTGAAAAGTGTATTCTACAAAATGTCAGACTATGCGGTTCCATTTAATCAGGCAGCGCCGCACCGCCGCCTCAATACACTTGTATTGAAGAGGGCCCGCAGCGCTGTACTTTTCGATGAAATGGAACTGTGCAGGTTCCGACATTTTGTAGAACACTGGACTTTTCAAAGAAAAATAAACTACGTTCCGGTAAGTGACAAACTGCATTTCCCTTGCGAAACACTTAATCAGGGGGTAAGACTATTGGGGAAGGGGTTATCTAATTTGGACAGCCTTCTTTTAAGACGAAATCTAGACCCAGGCACTTTAAGTCCAACTCATGACAGTCTGCCATTGCCGGGAGTTGGAAACAAAGTTTACAAATTTAAAGCTAGTAGGTGCCCTCTTCTTTTGGGTCTGTCAGTCATGCCAAACATTGACAAACCAGGAAAGTGTAAATCAAAGTAAAACTGAATGAGAAAAAAAAAACCTGCATATGAAAAGGGGTTTAAAACATATGAAATGTGGTTTGGTTCCCTTAAAAATGAAACAGCAAAGAAAAGCAGCCTAACAGATTATTTTAATTAGGCTACACTGTAAAACATCGTTTCTGTTCCCAAATAAAGAGGAACCAGGGATAATAAACAGTAAATACAGCAAAGCGGTTAAGATTTTAGTAATATACTGAAAATAAGGAAGTTTAAAAGAGGGTCCTTAAACATGGGAACCATGCCGAAAAAATGGCCTTCTCCGGTTCATGGGAACGGGGGAAAAGTTACAAAAAAGTATTCAGAAATAACCTAACTATGCAGAGTTATCGATAAATAAATAATAACTAAAAACACACTATTACAAAATAATAACCTGAAAAACGGTCTTAAGTTGAAAAGAAGACTCAGGAGCAACTGCACACTTCAGGAGGAGAAATAAACCTGCTGTTACAATGTTAGGGTGCACATCAGCACACAGCAGAGTTTTGAATTTCATTCCAAGATTCTCTAATTACAGTAGCATAAAATTCTAAGTTCCGGGTCAGCTCAGACCTGCAGGCTGAATGCACTAGTAAGCATACCGAGGATTCCTGGAGTCTGAAATATATATGGAAAAAATAACTGGAGGCATTCACTAATAAGTAAAGCAGCACCCTTTGTTTCCGTGAGGCAGTGAAATGTCAGGAGCGGTTGGGATTCCTGATTGGACTAATGCTACGGCCTTAAAGAGAATTTCCGACTTATCTGAGACCAGCTACCACTCACACACATAATAATAATAAACTTTATTTTTATGGCGCCTTTTAAATACCAAGGCACCTAATAGATTTAAAATCATAAATAAAACCTCAACAACATAAATCATGTAAAATCAGTAGCATCATCATACCATCAATCACCAAATACCTAGTGCCATAAAAAAGTGGTAGCTGCCCTCATTGGCAGTTATTGTAGCCTGGTTTTACTGAATAACAGCAGCTTGTACCTTAACAATATGACTCGTAACTTTACTTTAGACAATGGAAGCCCTCTCTATTCCACGTGGTCGGTTCGGCCGCCACGCCCCCATGCTCAAGCATGTAATGACACGTGGCCAGGGAAAGTGCGGGGACGCGTCCCATTGAAATGAATGGGGCTTGATTTCTCATTCGTTTTTAAGCTACAAAATTGTCACTTGGCAATTAATGATGGACACCGCTCAACTAACATGGCCCTTGTTAGTTGAGTGATGTCCTTCATTAATCGTCAAGTGGCCATTTTGTAGCTTAAAAGCAAAAGAGAAATCAAGCCCCATTCATTTCAATGGGGTGCGCTCTCGAGCTCTCCCTGGCCACACATCATTATGTGCTTGAGCGCAGGGGCATGATGGTCAAACCTGGACACTCAGAATAGAGAGGGCTTCCATTGTCTAAAGTAAAGTTATGAGTCATATTATTAAGGTACGGGCTGATAACAGTCAGTAAAACCAGACTACAATAACTGCTGATGAGGGCAGCTACCACTATGTGCGAGTGGCTGCCTTACATCGGAAATTTACTTTAAAAAGAAGAAAACTCCTTCATACTTACTGTAATTTCCTTTTCTGTTAGCTCCAACATTTTCAGTGGGGAGTTAATACATATAGTTAATGAGTTCCCCCACTGGGGTAGTGGTATATCCCCCAAAGCTGTCTATCAGCATAGAATGCTAGGCACATGAGGATTCTGACGGCATTAGTTAACTTTGCATATGCAGTACCCATAAACGTCTATACTTCTCTCCCACTACTTAATATCCTTCATGGTAATAAGACTGAAGATGTTCTTTCCTTCAAGTACCTCAGGGTATGCCTTGACTGACATCTTGATTTCTCAGTGCATACTGATGCTATCCACCATAAGCTGCACCCCAAGCTTGAAGCACTGTACAGGAATAAAGCATGTATTCCACTTCCTGCCCACCGAGAAAGTGTATTGAAAATTTTTCTCTCTATTTTTGACTACGGAGATTTGGTCTACAGTGATGCCCCTAAATCCACCCTTGCCAGACCCCCTTTTCATTTTTTTTGTTTTGCTCTTGATCGCTCTCGTCATACTCACCAGTGCTCTCTTTACTCGGCACATTCGCCTCCCTCTCTTGATGCTACGCACCTTTCTCACTGTGTCTCTTTTATATCCAAATTCTGGTTTGGCACCCTTCCCTCTTACCTCAGTTCCCTTCTATCCTTTTTCCTCCTACCCTCACCGCAACAATATTTCACATTCTTTCTTTATTCTTTTTAGAAAATCTACTGTTAGTCAATCTGCTTTTTCTCACCAATTTCCTAAACTTTGGACCTCCCTTCCCTTTTCAAGTCAATCTGCCCCTTCTCCTTAAACTCTAAAGTCTCTTCTTTAGGACTTCTGTCATACTACCTGCGACTGTCCATGACCCCTTCCTCTTTATTTCTCCCCTCCTCTAGTTTTGCCATTTATGTTTTTCCACTATTTTTCCCTTCTTTACACAGAAGAGTGTGTTTTTACTTGTATTCACTTACAATCTGTCTCTATTTTTATGACTGTTTCTCATATTACTATATTGTTGTATTTAACTTATTTTTAATAGTTTTATAGTTTTAGCTATCTCCCTCTCTCCTAGTACACATCTGGAAATAAACTGTTATTCAGCTCAGTATGTCTTTCCTGGTTAAACTTCAAATAAATAAATATTAATCTCCATGTTGCCCAAGTTAGTCAATTCTCTCTGCAACCAAAAAATTTGCCAGCATATAAATGATTTATAAATATTTATAAATGATTATCACATGATAAACATACTAATTAAAAAATAACCTCATTTGAAGCACTGTCTAAATTAGTCTTGCAAAATAACTTTTCCATCATAGTTCCTGAGCATCAGGCCACTGATCCTGTGACCTTGCTGGTTTGCCTCTAACAACATTTTTAACACAGAGAGGTTTAGGTATAAATCAGCACTGAGTATAACTGTAGAGAACAAGTAACATACTAACCTGGAACTGTAAGGCACCAGTAAATACTCAAAATTTGTAACCTGTGAACTTGTGAAGTCCAATAAAATACAAGGATGTTCATGGTTAGCAGACAATTCCTAATATCCAGCTGCAAACAAAAAAATTACTCACCTTAGTAATGTTGTTTCTTCTAATGGAGTCTTGCTATATTATGACATATGCAGTATAACCCCAGGTTAGAACTGCTCCGGAGGTGAAAGAGTTAACTTCCATGCAGAGCATGGAATCTTGAGCGCAAGCTTGGATGAACACTCTGTCTGTTGAAGCTCAAACTTGAACTGTCAGATCTTTACGAGCAAAAACTCACTAAGGTTCTGTGTGGAAGCCGTAAACCTACACTAGCCGTTGGCTACTAACTACAAAATACTTTTTGATCTTGATCCCAAAACAAAGACTCAAGTCGGGGATTCAAGAAGAAACTCAAGCATAACACCTAAGCACCCAAGGAGGGTGAAATAAAGTGGGCATCAAGAAGTGCCACTTTGTATTGCCCACCCACCTCCCAAAAACAGAGGTTCTGAGAGGGGCAGGCTGGGGGGGGGGAGTTCATAATATAGCAAGACTCCATTAGAAGAAACAACATTACGAAGGTGAGTAATTTTTTCTTCAAACAACATGAAGTCTTGCTATATTATGACATTTGCAGACTACACAGCAGTACCTCCACGGAGGAGGGACAGAACCTACTTGGGAAATAGGCTCTGAAGCACAGCTGTGCCAAATCGAGCATCACTCCTAGCCTGGATATCCAAGAAGTAATGCTTAGTAAAAGCGTGAACTGTTTTCCAGGTAGCTGCTTGACATATCTCTAGGATAGGAATGTCCCTGGCAGCAGCCAGAGACGCAGCTGTACCTCTGGTAGAGTGAGCCCTCAGACCTGAGGGAGGAACCTTACCCAGTTTTTCGTAACAGAATTGGATACAAGAGACAATCCACCTGGCAATGGATCTTTTAGTGGCAGGTTTCCCTTTACCAACCTCACCATAAGTGAGGAACAATTGGAGGGATTCGAACCTGTGACCCTTGGTACGTTCTATATAGTAACTAAGGGCTCTTTTGACATCTAAACTGTGCAATCTCCTCTCACCAGAGGAGGAATGGTCAGTGAAGTACACAGGAAGAGACATGGATTGATTAAGGTGAAAGTCTGAAACCACCTCAGGCAAAAACTTCCTGTTAATCCTGAGGACTACCTTATCTCTATGAAGGGAGATAAAATCAGGCTCCACTGACAAGGCTTGTAGCTCACTTATGCGCCTGGCAGAGGTGATGGCTACCAGAAACAGTTTTCCAAGTCAAGCACTTCAGCTCTGCTGAAGACAATGGCTCAAAAGGGGGTTGCATAAGCTGAGCGATGCAAATATTAAGATCCCAAGCAGGGGCAGGATCCCTGAACGGGGGACTGGTGTGAAGCAACCCTTTAAAAAACTTGGAGAACACAGGGTGAGCTGATAAAGAAGAGGGCTTACCTGCTGACAAGAAGACAGACACAGCTGCCAAGTGCACCTTTAGGGTAGCTGGCCTCAGCCCCAAGGAATTCAAATGCACCAAATAATCCAGGATCGTGGGCACACCAGCAGATTCTGGGGAAATATGTTTACCAGCACACCATATGGAAAATCTCTTCCATTTTGAATTATAGGTAGCCCTCGTGGAAGGCTTCCTAGAGGCCTTCAAGATATCCAATACACCTTGAGAAAGGTGTAGGTCAGCAAATTCTAACTCTTCAAGAGCCAAGCCTTGAGATTGAGAGATTTGAGGTTCGGATACCAAACTCTCCCCTGGGCACAGGTTAACAGGTTGTGATTCCTGGGAAGGCATAGGGGAGGGTGGACTGCTAAGGACATGAGGAGGGTACCAGGGCTGCCTGGCCCAATCTGGAGCGATCAGGATCATCTTGCAGGATTGAGATCTGATTCTGACTAGCACTTTGAAAAGAAGGGGAAGTGGGAAAAGATGAGAAACTTCCTTCCCAACTGAGAAGGAAGGCATCCAGAGGGACTGAGCCCAACACTGGGGGCCTGCAACAAAAAAGGGGAAGTTGGTGATTGTCTGGGGCTGCAAAGAGATCTATTTGCGGAGTGCCCCATCTGGCAAATATTACCTCCAGTACTAGGGGGATCCAGTGCCCATTCGTGATGGCCCTGGGAAATCCTGCTGAGAGCATCCGCTAGGACATTGTCCTTGCCTGGGAGGTGAACTGCCGTAAGGGAGGCGTTCAGAGAAAATGCCAGAGACCACAACTTCATTGCATCGGTGCACAAGGCCGTAGACCAAGTGCCCCCTTGCTTGTTGATGTACCACATTGTAGTGGTATTGTCTGTTCTGACCTGAACTACCTTGTTCTGGATAGCTGTGGAGAAAACCTGAAGTGCTAGAAAAACTGCTCTGAGCTCCAGCAAATTGATGTGGAGCAGAGATTCCTGAGGGGACCACAGCCCTTGGGTGGAAAGGTCGCCCATGTGAGCTCCCCACCCCAAGAGGGATGCATCTGTAGTAAGGGTCAAGGAATGAGACTGGGGAGTGAAGGGAACCCCCTGTCTCAGATTGTTCTGATCCTGCCACCACTGGAGGGCCTGGATCAGGGTTCGAGTCACTGGAATCAATTTGGTTAGGATCCGTCTTGAGACCAAAAGGCTCTCAAATGGAACTGAATGTCCTCATCTGAAATCTCGCCCCTGCACTACTGCTGTAGAAGCAGCCATGTGCCCCAGGAGCTGTAGAAAATGCCTTGCTGGTCGAGAGACCTGCAGGGTGAAAGAAGAGGCCAGAGACACCAGGGTCCTTGCTCTCCAGAGGAAGAAAGGCTCTGGCTTTTTGTGTTCAGTTCTGCGCCTATAAAGGTGAGAAGTTGGACAGGCTCCAGAACTGACTTTGGAAGATTGAGAAGGAAACCTAGAGATGTAAGCAGGTGCTGGGTTACTTGTAAATGAAGTTTGATCTGTTCTGGAGACTGGCCTACAATGAGCCAGTCGTCCAGATAAGGAAAGATGGCAATCTTTTGCCTTCTTAAATGAGCAACTGCTACTGCCAGGCATTTTGTGAACACCCTCGGAGCCGAGGAGAGGCCGAAAGGCATTGCTCTGAACTGGTAATGGCCTGAGGGCAGTTCGAATCTGAGGTACTTTCGATGGGAGCTTCTGATGAGAACATGGAAGTAGGCATCCTTGAGGTCCAGGGAGGCTAGCCAGTCCCTGGCCTTAGCGAGGTAAATAATCCCCAGGGTCACCATTTTGAACTTTGGTTTTAAAAGGTGCTTGTTTAGATACCTGAGATCCAGAATGGGCCGCCATTCTCCTGTCTTTTGGGGTAAGGAAGTACCTGGAGTACAACCCTTTGCCCTGGTGTATGGGTAGAACCCTTTCCACGGCTCTGAGAGCCAGGAGGGCAGAAACTTCTGCTTCCAGGGCAAGTGCCTCTGATGGGTTTGCAGGTGGAAAAGATCTGGCTCTCATCTTCGGAAACTTTTGAAGCTGAGAACAGTCCCTGGCTTACTACTTCCAGGACCCACTTGTCTGATGTTAAAGACTTCCAGTCCTGGACAAAGTAAGCCAGCCTGCCCTCCCGGTAGTGGAGAATCAGTCCCTGGCTACCCCATCAGGAGCTCTGTTTTGCAGGGACTTTGGGTTGAGGGGTAGAAGCAGGCTTACTAGAGCCCCTTCTGCCCCTTCCTCTAAAGAACCCCCTCTGGGCATAAGCAGAAGAGGAGGCCTGGGCTTGTTAAAACGGCCTATGAAAAGGCCTGCCCCTGCCCCTGACATGCTGCCTTTGAGTAGTGACTTGCCTTTCTTTGGCCTGTGCACTCCTACAGGTGGGCCTATACTCATCCATTTTCTTCACATAATTCTCTGTCTGCTCCCCAAACAGAGAATTTCCCACAACAGGAAAATCCATAGCCTTAGACTGGGTATCCTGTGACAGGGCAGTACATCTGAGCCAGGCCATTCTGCGAAGAGACACAGATGTAGCCATAACTCTAGATGAAACATCATTAGAGTCTACAGCAGCATGAAACTGCACCTTGGATGCCTCAATCATCTCGCAGCCACCTGCTCCAGCTCCTGGCAAGCTGTTCAGGGGCCTGTTTTGCTAGGGCCAAGACAGTATCCCACCTGGATTTCTGGTACCTAGCCGCGAAGCCATATAATTTGCCTGTCTGAGTCCGGAAGATGCTGCCATGTACTGCTTTTTGCCATGGCATCCATCCTCCTGGAATCCTTTTCAGGAGGGTGAGAGGCTAGAGGATATTAGCCTTGTCACAGGCTGCAGCCTGCACTACTCCCCACATGGCTGCACTGCTGAGATAGGAACTCTGTATCAGAGCCTGATAAAGCATACCTCTTGTCCATCCTTTTATCCACAGGGAGGATAGAATGAGGAGTTTTCAGAATTTTTACTGTCTGTTTCCTAAAAGATTTATGCAAGGGAACAGACAGTCTCCTAGACTCTGGAATATCCATCATTTCCACAAAATCAGGCTCTTCTTGATCATCAACAGCTTCCTCAACAGGGAGTTGCAGAGTGTCAGCAACTTTCTTGTAAAACAAAAAATGAGAAGGGGACTCAGATAGCCTGGGAGGGGATACTCCTGAGGGTCTGTCTGGAGAGATGTCCGGTTCAATGGGCACATCCAGACTGTCAAAATCACACTCACTCTCCTCGTACCCCTCCTCCCCTTCCCCTGGTTCATAAAAATCTTCAAAATCATAATCTTGAACCGAGGGAACCGACCGAACCGGGCGCTTGCCCAATGGTGCCGGTTCGGACGGAACTGGGGAAAGAGACTGGACAATTTGGATAGCTTTGGCTATTTCCTCAGCGGTTGGAGAAAGAACTTTTGGCCCCAAACTAGCTGACCTTCTAGCCCTTTTAGTTGGAACCGGCTCCTCAGAGCTGGCTCTTCGTTTGCCCGAGGAAGCATCGCCCTGGTCAGAGGGCACTCCCTCAGGTTCGGTTGGAACCGAACCGGGCTGGCCATCCGGGTCAGCGGACTTTTTGGCCTCCCTTTCCCTGAGCCTACCAACTCTTTTTTTCCACGGTGGCAGCAGGAAAATTCTTACAAATCTGGCAGTCTGCATTGAGGTGGTCAAACCCCAGACAATATACACAAATGGTGTGTGGGTCAGCCTTGGCAAAGGCTTCCCCACAGAGGCCACAGTGCTGAAACCCAGTGGGTCCGGTTTTTCTTTTGGGTTTCTCAGACATAGTGCCAGCCTAACCAAACTTGCCCGTTAATGGCAATCCACCAAGCAAGACTCTCTTATCGGTTCCCAACCGTGTCACGGGTCATGGAAAAAAACGTAATAAAATCCGTTTTTTTGAGAACCGATGAGAACCGGGAACCGCACTCTAAAGGGTTAGAAAGTGATTTTTAAACCCCTCTGATCGGTTCACACCGAACCAAAAAAGACATTTACAAGTTCCACACAGAAGAAAAATAATAAATAAGCCTATCTATTACTTACAATACCACAGACAGAGCTTGAACCGACGATTGCGGTTAAATTTCGGTAAAATAAACCGAGAATTACACTTTAAAACCGACAAACAAACCGAGCAGCAGGAGGAATCTCCGGAGCGACTGTTCAGTGAGGCGGAGTAAAGAATGAGACAGTTTAAGTTTGAGCTTCAACAGACACAGTGTTCATCCGAGCTCGCACTCAAGATTCCCTGCTCTGCATGGAAGTTAACTCTTTCACCTCCGGAGCAGTTCTAACCTGGGGTTATACTGCATATGTCATAATATAGCAAGACTTCATGTTGTTTGAAGCAGCCAATTTTATCTTTGCTGAAATCCAAATTCCTTAGATACATTGGAAAATATTCTCCAATAGGAGCCAAAGGCTCCCCAGGAAATGTCTCATATTGAAACCAACAGAAAAGGAAATTATGGTAAGTATGAAGGAATTTCTCCTTTCTGTATCGCTCCACACGGTCAATGGTGAGTTAATACATATGGATTCTAAGAAGCAGTACCCATTCCAAAAGCTGGGTGGGGAGAATATCGTCCCATATATAACCTGTAGGGGCCAAGCATAAGAATCATTTACTAGCCACCACCTGTAAAACTCTGTGCCCAAAGGTCACATCGGCGGAGCTCTGGACATCCAATCTGTAGCTCTTACTGAATGTGTGAATGAAGGACCACATTGCCACTTTGCACAGTTCCAATACAGAGGCCTCGCCTCTTTCCACCCAGGATGTAGTAAAAGCTCTGGTTAAATGAGCCCTATTCAGAGCCGGCACTGCTTTTTGCTCAGCCGCATATACCTTGGTGATGCAAGCCCTCACCCACCTGGCTAAGGTGGCCTTAGAAGCCTTTTGACTCTTGTTTCGCGGCTCCGAATAGAACAAATAAACTCTCAGATTTTCTGAAACTGCCCCGCGCAAATCTAACTTGTGAAATTCTTCTCCATTTATATTTGCTGGCTTGTCACAGAAAGACAAAAGGCAAAATCCCTGATTTATATGAAAGGCTGTAGGAACCAGAAGCACATAAGACAGAACCGTCCTCAAAACCACCTTCTCCTTATGTATTACAAGGTAAGGCTCCTTATGGGAAAGTGCCTGAAATTTGCCAATCCTTCCTGTGGAACAGATGGCAATCAAAACACAAATGTTAAATGTCTAACAGCACTGACAAAATCGGTTCAAAAGGTGCCCTTATACAGGGTGTATAACACCAAGTTCAGGTCCCATGGAAGCACCGGAGGCCACAAGGACAGCCAGCTTCTGCTCATCACCCTGAGAAATGTATATTTTCCAAGCTGGTTCCCATGGATGTTCCCAGTGCTGCCTCACGTGCAGACAGCTGCCTCTGCAGGGTACTCAGGGCTAAACGTTTGTCCATCCCTACCTGCAAAACATCTAATATCTGTGGAGCAGTAGCCTTTGACAGCCTGATACCCCTCTTTCTGTTCCAACTGGAGAAGTATTCCAAACACGGTTGTAAGCTGCAGACATGGAAACTTTCCTGGATGTCATAAGAGTATCTACCACTTTCTTTGAGAAACCTTGTTTTAGTAGTCGTCGCCTTTCATGAGCCAGGCTGCCAACTGCACTGTCTCTGGATTTGGATGCAGAATGGGGCCTTCACTGAGTAGGTCCCCTCAAAGCGGGGTGTGAAAAGGAGGCTGCAGGGCTAGGTTCACTAGGTCTGAGAACCACAGCCTTCTTGGATAGTCTGTATCTATCAGGAGGAAGCTTCCTCTTGACTACCTTGTATTCTGAATTACCCTGGGAACTAGCAGGAGGAGAGAAAACAAGTACGTTCTGTGGGAGTCCCCTTGCTGGAACAAGGCGGCCACTGCCTCTACCCGAGGGCACCAGTACCGACTGAAGAACCTCGGTACCTGAGCATTTTCTTTGACATTAAGCGGTCAATCTGGGGTTGACTGAACTTTTTGTGCAGAAGATTGAACACTTCCGAGTTCAGGGTCCATTCTCTTGAATAAATCTTTTTTTTTTTCTACTTAGCTATTCAGCCTGCACATTTCGTTCCCCTGGCAGGTGAACTACAGAGAGAGCTGGAAGGTTCATCTCTGCCCACTGCAGAACCTCTGTAGCTTCTGCTACCATACTTTGGCTTCTCATGCCCCCCTTGATTGTTTATGTATGCTACAGTAACAGCATTGTTTGACCTTACCTTCACGGCCTTGGACTGCACAAAGCTCTCAAAGTGAAGCAGCGCCAGATACACTGCTCTCATTTCCAACATGTTTTTCTGGAGCTGCTGTTCCTGGGGGCTCCAGATCCCCCCGAACTGAGACTTGATCCAGGACTGCTCCCCAGCCCGACAGGCTAGCGTCAGTTGTCAATCTGTTCCTGTGGGGATTCCAGAGAAGCCCCCTGGCAGAGGTTCTCAGGGTTCTCCCACCATGCAAGCAACTGCAGCACCAAACACAACCCTGGAATCAGAGCCTGGTAGACCTCCAAGGCTAGGGACCAAACCTCCAGCATCCTGTTCTAAAGAGGCTGCATATGAAATTGTGCAGATGGCACTAGCTCTATCGCTGCAGTCATCAGCCCTAAGATCTGGAGAAGCCTGTGAGCAGGGACCACTGACTGGGATCTCAGTCACAGAATCTCCCATATTAAGGTCTCCTTCCTGGATGAAGGAACACCGCCCCAGGTGCTCCAACATCTAAGATGGTTAAAGGAGCTTTTTTTCTGCTTGATGACCCAACCATGTGTTTCCGTAACCTCCAAGGTGCTTGTCACCAATCTCTCCACAAGTTGGGCTGTTAAAGCCCGGACGAGCAAGTCGTCCAATGCAGAAGTATATGTGATGCCCCTCCTGCCACAGGTGCACAACCAGTAAGATCAGTATCGTAAAAAATACCCTGGGTGCTATCGCCAAGCCATATGGGAGTGCCCGGTACTGGAAGTGCTGTCCCCAAACAAAAAAAAAACGCAGGAACTTCTGGTGTGACTGGAATGTGGAAACGGGCATCCTTCAGATCAATGGATGCCAAATAATCCCCTGGTTGGACTACCTGAATGATGGCCTATAAGGACTCCATCTTGAACACTGTGCAGCAGACGTATTTGTTCAAATGTTTCAGATCCAGAATCGGTCAGAACCCCACTGACTTCTTGGGGAAACAAAACATATCAAACAGAACCTTAGTCCCCCCACAGGGGTACAGGAATAATGGCTTTGATCAGCTTCATGTGATCTAAAATCTGACTCACTGCCTCCCTCTTTGTGATTACAGGGTATTGGAGATGGTAGGAAATGACCTCTTGTGGGTACCAGAGAAAACTCTATGGCGTAACCCATAACAAGGATCTCCAACATCCATGCATTCAATGTTAGTTGGGCCCAACACTGGTAAAAATTCTGAAGTCTTCCACCAAGGACAGGGGCAGAGATGGGCCTGTGTACCTTCACTGAGAGGCACCTCCTCTTTCTCCCACACATCCATTACATCTGCAGGTGAAGGATTCTCTCTTACTGTTACCCTTGAAGCCTGAACAGGCTCCCCTATTCCTCTGGTTTCCGAAATTCCAAAAGGGCCGAAAACTGCCTCCGGCTGGCCTGCTGTCAAATAACAATTCTCCAGCAAAGAACATTCATTCATTCATTTATTTGAAAATTGATGACTGGGAAAGGAACACTTAGCAGAGGCTCATTTCCAGGTGTGACCTGGGGAAAAGGAAAAACAGAGAAAGAACAGTTATGTACTTACCATAACAGTAGATCTTTGAGAGAATATTTCATCACGCCCCACCTATGGGACTGTAAGTCACCAGGCACTAGGACTGCAAGGAAACTTTTGCAAGCAGTCCACTAGGGGCCGCCCATGATGACGCCAGAGATCGGCTCTTCCATGTAAATGTTGGTGACCCCTTCCCTCTTCAGTTCCCCACTATAGACCATGCTTGTAGGACCTCCAAGTAAAGAACCAAGAGAGAACCTAGGACTCTGCCAACCAGGTGAGACAGACAGCAGCAGACAGACCCTCATGGAGAAGGAGACAGAATTCACCAGAGTTTCTGGATTGGATAAGGGGATGAAGGATGGCCTGATGAAAGAGATTCTCTCAAAGATCTACTGCCACGGTAAGTACATAACTGTTCTATCTTCTTCGAGAAAATCTCTTTCATCAGGTTACACCTACGGAATGAGTACCACGACTGACCATGAACAGTCTGGGTGTCAGGAGCTGACAGGCCTAAGAAATAAGGCCTTACAGCACAGCTAGGCCGAAGCCAGCTCTTTTTCATGAGGCA
Organism: Neoceratodus forsteri; assembly: GCA_016271365.2. NCBI lineage: Eukaryota > Metazoa > Chordata > Ceratodontiformes > Ceratodontidae > Neoceratodus > Neoceratodus forsteri. The sequence goes on along the minus strand of JADMNL010000025.1, from coordinate 38,875,125 downwards.
ATAACCAGACTGTAGTGTTTAGTGAAGGTGTGGACAGTACTCCAGGTAGCAGCTGCATAGGTTTCAGCAGAAGACACATTTTTGAAACATCAAACAGGTGTGGCTATGCCTCAAGTGGAATGACCATGAACAACCCCATGAAGTTCCTTACCATACTTCCTGTAATAAAACATAATATAATATAGTTTGCTAAGCATTTGGACAGGTATTGTTTGGAAACTGGAGCACCTACTTTCCCAGAGATGAATGAAACAAAAAGCTGTGAGGACTTCCTGCAGTCCTTCGCATGGCATATATAGTATCTGAGTATTCTATGTATATCTAATGTATGCAGCAATTCTTCTCCTGCATTGGCATACTCAGGAAAAAAAAACTGGCAGGTGGATGGCTTCATTTAAAGTCAAGCCTAATTGCTCTCTCTCTTATCCCCCAGTCTTATCAACACTAGGCCCGTCCATCCCCTTATCCTTCCTTTCCCAACCTCGGATAGGAGCTCATTACCCCTGGGTTGTGACATCCTACCATGCCCTGTACTTTATAGCATTCAATCCCGGGGCTCACACATACTCCTTTTCTCCATCCACCTTCTCTACATCCAATTTTACCAACTCCCTCTGTGCACCATGCCTCCTCAGCCTCCCTCCCTCCCTCCCCCACCTTCGCCTCTACCTGGTGTATATTTTTATTTTTTTTTCTTCTGTTACTTCCTCCTGCAACCTTAGATAACCTGCTTTATCTTCCTATAGACACTTCTATATATGTAAATACCCTGTAATCTGTACAATATCTGTATAATTCTATGTACATATGAACTTCCTTTTTTTCTTCCTCACTGTAAACAGTATTATCTGTATTGCCTTGTAAATATCTGTGTTGACCTGTATATACAATTGTTCATGCTCCACTCAGGTCCATCTTGCAAATGAGCTTCTGCTCAGCGATGAACGCCTGGTTAAATAAAGACTTGACTGATTGATTGAAAGTAAACTCGGACACCACCTTTAGTAAAAACTTACGATTAGTATACAAAGACACCCTGTCTTTGTGGAAAATCAAGTAAGGAGGCTCACACATTAGAGCCTGTAGCTCTGAAATCCTTCAAGCAGAAGTAATGGCAACCAAAAATAATACTTTTAAATAAAGAAAGCGCAGGCCACAAGTCGCAGTCAGCTCAAATGAAGACAAAGTAAGCTTTTCCAACAAAAAATTCAAGTCCCAAGCTGGGACTGGATTATGAATAGGAGGCTTTAAGTGCAAAATGCCTCTCAAAATCATACAGGCCACCTCCAGCTGAGCAACCATACAACCCTCAACAGATACATGGATGGCTGAGATGGCCAAGTGCACTTTAATAGAGGAATACTGCAGCTCTGCATCTGAAAAGGACATTAGATACTTGAGAACCTAATTTATTGGACAAGTAAAAGGGTCTAGGTGATGAGAAGCAGCCCACAAAGCAAACCATTTCCACTTCATGGAATAAGTGGCTCTGGCAGAAGGCTTTCCAGCAGCCATCAAGACATCAGCCACCTTTTGGGAGACCTCATATCTAGCAATGGCTACATTTTCAGGAGCTAAGCATGGAGGTGAAGTGATATGAGGTCCAGATGGACCAAGGTTCCCTGCTCCTGTGACAGAATTCCCTGGCATAACCTGGCATGAGGGCAGAGGTACTACTGGTTCCACTGCCAGCTGCTGCAATAAGGGGAACCAGATCTGTTGAGACCATAGGGGGAGCAATGAGGATTAGGGTTGCCCCCTCCATCAGAAGTTTGAGTAACACCCTCTGAATTAGAGGAAAATGTGTGTGTGTGTGTGTGTGCATGCGTGGTGTACAAAACCTCCCTTCTGCCAGAAAACTCCAGGCCCTGGAATGAGCGAGCAGAAAAACAGCAGTTTTGCATTGCATGGGGATGCAAAGAGGTTCAACTCAGGATGACACCATCTGTCGAACAGGTCTTCCACCACTGAGCTCAGCAGTTCTCATTCATGCATTTTGGAGTGTGATCGGATCAGTCTGTTTGCCAAGACATTTTGGGCACCTGGAACATGTACTGCTGACAGTTCCAGACCATGTTCTAGAGCCCAATACCATACTCTCATTGCCTCCCTGCACAGGGGTTAAGGATGATTTCCTCCTTGTTTGTTGATGTAATGCAGCACACTGATGTTGTTGTCTGTATTAACAGAGGACCCGGGGACAGGTGAACCTGGAAGGCTTGTAGGCCATACAGAACAGCTCTTATTTCTAGAACATTTATATGCAGGTGCTCTCCACTTTGGTCGATATACCCTGCATCTGATGGGGCCCTAAATGGGCCCCCCAGCCCATCCCCGATACATCTGTGATTAAAATCTGGTGAGGAGAAGGGATCTGGGAAGGAACCCCCTTTAGCAGATTGCTAGGTTCCATCCACCACTTGAGCACCTTGCGTACAGGAGAGGTTACTAGAATCCTCAGTTCTAGATTGTCCACAAGTTGATCCCACTGGACTCTCAAAGTCTACTGACGGATCCTCACATGTAGTTTGGCCAGAGGTACTGTGACAATTGCCACTGCTATTAGGTCCAGGAGCTGAAGGAATGTTCTGGCTGTGAAATATCGGCTTTTATTAACTAGCTGGACCTCTGCAATCAGACGTTCGGCCCTGTACAGAGGCAGGAAGGCTGAGTTAGGGCTGTGTCCAAAACTGCCCCTGTATACTGTAGACTAGTAGTGCACAACTTTTTTTTTGTGGAAGGCCACAGTGAAGACTTGAGTCAAGGCTGAGGGCCAAAGGCCACTGTAAAATGACCCGAGATGACAAATGTCCAGCAAGACATTATTATATGTACACATGAAAAACAAATCAAAACATACATTTATCTATCTATTTATTTATCAACATGTTACTGAAATTAAAAACAACAGTAAAAAATAAACGATGACTACAAGTGGAGCTGCTAGGTCCTCGGAGGCCACAGACAGCTGCTGTGGGGGCCATTTGTGGCCCCCGGGCCGCACGCTGTGCACCCCTACTGAAGACACTAGCAAGGTATCAGGATACACTTTGGCACATTGACAGTGGCCCCCAGAGATTTGAACAGTTGCTGTGTTTTGGCTGGAGGGGTGCAGAAGGCGCTCCCTGGAATGAGCTTTCAGTAGCCAGTCGCCAGGTAGGGAAATATATAAATGCCTTTCCTGCTAAGGGCTGCTGCTACTACTGCCAAGCATTTGCTAAAGACTTGTGGTGCAGATGACAAGCCAAAGGACAATACTCTGAACTGGTAGTGTTCCCCTTCAAACAGGAACCTCAGGTATTTCCTGTGAGATTTTCGAATTTTTATATGAAAGTAGGTATCCTTCATGTCTAGGGAATAGATCCAATCCCCTACCTGCCATAGTGGGGAGTAGGCCCTGTAGGGTAACCCTTCTGAACAAATAGGCCTCAGATCCCCTGACCACTTTGGAACTAGGAAATACCGAGAACAGAACCCTGTGTTTCTCTGTTCCACATGTACCAGTTCTATTGCTCTTTTCTGAAGCAAGGCGTGGACTTCCTCCAGAAGCAGCAGGACGTGATCTGGAGGATAACGTGTAGGCACTGATGGATGATGTGGAACTAGTTCCAGAAGTTCCAGAGCATGTCGTTGTGCTACTATTTCCAGGACCCAGACATCTAAGGTGAACTTCTTCCACTGGTCCAGGTGGAGGGAGAGAAGACCCCCAACAACCACCCCTGGAGGTAACGGTGGTTGGGGAGTGTAAATGGAGTCAGGCAGAGCGAGCTGTGGCTCCTGCTGTACCACCACCTCTAGGGGCTTTTCAGTGGTCTGGAGTGGCTGGTGGAGTGGGCAGGGCTCCTGCTTCTTTGCCCTTCCTGACTGTCTGGTAGTGGCACAGTGTCTAGCACAAGCTGGATGAAAAAGCACCCTCTATCTGCTCCTTGGCTGAGTATGACAGAGAGAGAGTGTACTGATTTTAGAGTTCTGCCTGAGGCCTGCAAATTAGAGGATATCTTGAACATCTGCACCAAACAACTTATATCCTCTGAGAACTGACTACTGGACGTCATTCACAAAGTCTGCCACCCTTAGCCAGGAATATCGTCTGAGACATATTCCTGATGCAGCTGCTCTGACTGAAGCATGTGATATATCATAGGCTGTACGCAGTAGGTGTTTTCCTGTATCAGCCCCAGCCATTAAAGCTTTAAGAAGCTCCTGTTTTGGTGCACCTTCTGGGAGAGCTTGAGCAGCTGCTGTAGCTTTCCTCCAGAGTGTATTCTGGTATTTGACCTTATGGGTCTGGTAATTTACAATTCTCAGGCCCAAAGAGGCTGAGGCATAGATTCCTTTGCCCATCACGTCCAACCTCCTGGATTCCTTATCAGGAGGAAGAGAACCAAGATGTTTTGGTGCCTTTGATCTATTGTGGGCAGCATTTATGATCACAGAATCTGCTTCAGATTGGCCTGCAAAGAAAGGCCTATCTGAGGGGGCCACTTACATTTTATCTGCCTTTCTTGGTATGGCAGAGATCGCATTAGGCCTATGCCAGGCAGAAAAGGTGGCATCCTCCAGGGCAGGGAGGAAGGGTGGAATAACAATGGGAAGGGAATCATGTAATTCCAAGATATCAGTTAAGTTCTTCTTGGTTGTATTCTGTTCCTTTAAGTTGACTCCCATGGCAGCTTGCAGTTCCTGCATCATGGTGAGAAAGGACAGGTCCTTGGGGGGGTGTGGGGGACCTAGAGTGTAAACACAGAGTCCTCACTGCATGTTGAGACTGTGGAACCAGTCCTCCATAGGGACTATCCACATAATATTCAGCCTCCTCATCATCCTGCACTATAAGGTCAGGACTCTACTCAAGGTCATCGTCAGTCTGATCAACGGGACAAAGGACACGCACTGGCAAGGCCATCGGTGCTTGAGAGTGGGGCTGAGGCATAGCTCTAGCATGAATCGGTGCAGGAGTTTGGCTAAGGTTCCCGTCTACAGACCTCCTGGTATAGGAGGAGGCAGAAGGTGTTGAGAATGTCCGCACAGGATGATAGTACTTCCTGTACATCAGCGCCTGTGTAGCTGACAGGAACACTGGCAGAGGTCGATGGGGGAGGAAAGGCCCCGGCATCGACAGCGACACACCAGCTGTGCTAGGCCTGGCGGTACCTGCCGCCTGCCCTGGAAGTAAGCTTAATCTGGTTCAAGGTCAGTTGGCATTCATCTGTATCCCCCTCCCCCGGGTCATGCCTGAAAATAGGCAGGATTAGTCTAGTGCACTTACCCGGTCAACAAAAACTAAAATTAAAAAAAAAAAAATGGTCTGCGTGGCAGGCGGTGCCGCTGCAAGAGCGGTCAACAGCATTGAAGTGGTCAGACCCCGTGGAGGGGCAACCAAGAATGGACCAGAGAGCTTTTGTCCTTTTCTCGCTCCCTCTCCCAGTGCTTGTGTTTGGGTGAACTGGAAGTCTTTTCCTGGGATTTAGATGCTTCAGATCCCAAGGAATGCATTGGTGACATGGTGGAGCTCTTTGATGGAGCTCCTTCTCCATTCAGGCTACCTGCTGCTTAAGGAGGTGCTTTTCTAAAGCACCTTTTCAACGTCATTGGGTCTGTGTTAAACCCTCTGCAGATCAGGCACACCTAAACGTTATGGTCCAGGCCGAGGCAGCACACGCAGATGTTATGTGAATCTCCGGAGTATACCTTTTCACCACATTCTCAATAACGGAACAGTTTCAATGGCTCCTTAGTCGACATACACGCTGTCAAAAAATCACTTAAGACAGTGATTACTATGGAGAGAAAAAAAACAAGAAAATCAACAACTGCAAGTGTCATTTCCACGCAAGGTCCTGCCAAGTATGGTCGACGGCAGGAAAAGAACAGAAGAGGGAAGGGGCCGCCCATGTTTATATGGGACAGCCAACATCTGATGCCATCGTGGGTGACACCTTATTGAACTGCTTGCAAAAGTCTGGTCCTCGTGCCTAGCGGCTTACAGTTCCGTAGGTGTGGCCTGATGAAAGAGATATCCTTGAAGAAGATCACATAATACAAAACATAGTACTGTACATCAAAAATTGCAGTCATGCCAGCCCAGTGGGGCAGAGGGCTGAGGCATCACACCTTACATCCTACCACATTGGCGACCTGTGTTCGCAAGCAGAAACAGGTTGCTGAGGGTTAGCCGGGGGAGGGAGCTTGTGCTGAGTGTTTGCTGTGAAGGTTGAGATCCTCAGCCAAGCCCTGCAGCGCATGGCCACTGAGGCTGCCACAGAGCGAGCACAGGAGTCCCCAATGTCCATGGCAGTCTGGAGCTGTCTGGCCACAGCCTGGCCCAGTTCCCAGACCTGTTTGACTATGGTATGAAGATCCACAGGCAGATGAGGAAGCACCTCATCAAAGGTGCCCAGCAGGGCATGGGAGAAGTGGGCCATAAAGAGGGTCGAACTCGCCTGGCGGAGACCCAGCGAGGAGGCATGGTCCAACTTCTTGGACTCCTTATCAGGTGGCTTGTTAACATCCTCGCTGTTGCCGGAGCATAGAGTCAGCCACCAACCCCTCGGCAGAGGGGTGCTCTGTGAATCCCGAAAGAAAACTGGTGGGCACTGCATGCTTGCGGGCCATCCGGGCAGAAGGCGCAGGGCAGGAAGTGGGGCATTGCCAGAGCTCCAGGGCAGGACCAAGAACGGCCTCTGCCACCGGGGAAAGCCTCAGTCGGAGAGTCTTCCTGGTCGAGGATCCTGGTCAACGGGTAACAAGCCCATTTCTGGCCGGGCTTCACTTTCATATCCATCGACTCAGAGATCAGAGGGAGGAGGCCCATGAAAGAGGATAGGTCTTCTACCATTGAGAGATCCCCAACGGACTCCACGTCAACCGATGGGAGTCTAAAGAGTGGTTGACCGCCCAAGTCCCCGCTGACTCTCTTTGGACAGTCAGGGGCGACAGTGACTGACAGCCAATGGTGAAGCCCTTGGCCGTCTGAGACTCCTTAGTCGGAGTGCCAACCGTCAGCTATTTAGGCAGCGGTTCCACCACAATCGGCAGAGAGGACAGAGTCGGCCAAGTCGGGACCATTTTAATCGGTTCCGTTAGCGGAATCGGCATTGGCCTTTCAGGTGACAGCCAGATGATGGCCGGCATAGAAACCAGGGTCGGTTTGGTACCAGTAAACACCAACTGTTGCCACATCAACTCCTCATAACATTGACATAACTTGCGCCAAAGCCTCTCCTCACCCCAGGATGAAGAAATTTAGCGACATCACTTCCCAAGGTGCCGAGAGTGGGAGCACCGATGTTGGCGGGACCAGCTCAACCCATGGGAGGAAGACCAAGACTACGACCACCGAGGGGGCCATCGGCGGGGCTCGGAGGGTGTGGTGAGCGTCGAGGCTCCTCCTGGCCAGGGTCAGGTACCAGAGGCAGCAGGTCAGCAGACTGATCCATCCCTCCAAGGGTCTGCGTCAGGACTGAAGTCCTAGACAAAGAAGTGTCTACCTCTTCATTTGACAACTGGTCGGTCAGCTAGAGAACATTCTTGGCCGGCACCTCAACCAGCGTCTCGACCGGCAGGCCCACCGGGGTTACCGAGGAGCCTGTGGCCAAGGTCGAAGATTCAACCGTAGTCAAATTTAGAGAAGCGTAGGAATCGGAGGCTCTCGACCGAGAGTGCTCCCGATCCCAAGACTGACGACGCGTCCTCTCTTTCTCTATTTTGGACTCTTTCCTACCTTTGGATTTGTGTCCCGAAGGTCTCTGACTGAGTGCTGGCAGGGACTGGCACAACTGAGCCCAGATGAAGCAGCATAAATGCAGAAGCCAAGAAGGTGTGAGCCATGGTCTGGGTCGCCTCCTCCTCAAAGGCCACAAGCTGCTCGGTGAACCCCGCGGCCACCAACAGGCATTGTTTGATTTGACCAGCGGGTTCTGTTGCGATGGGTGGGCCAGTTTCAAACGGGCGAGACGGTCTTCCAGGACTGTAGAGTAGAGAGAGCAACAAAAATCGCAAGCCTGAGGGTCGTGATCATGCCCCAGTCAGTAGACGCACGTGGCATGAGGATTCGTCCTGGACATCTTCTGCCCACAAGGGCACTGGCAGAACCCAGGAGCGGACTTCACATCCTTTGTGGTCGTGATCAAAGATCGAACTGCAGACAATAGTTTTAGAAGTAAATCCGAAGATTTTAAGCGCTAGGGCATACTCAATGCGTGAACGGTAAGGAGGGAACCTGCTTCTTCCAGTAGAAAGGAAGATCTGAGGTCATGGGGCAGAGTCGAGGGAGTTACCACTCGGATGGGTGGGAGGAGCCAGCCTGAAGATGGTTCCTGCCAAGTCTTAAAGGGAAAGGCACTACCAGAAAGTGTGGATGAACAACTTATCTACGTCCCTAGAATAAGTCTTTTAATATAGTACCATAAACATACGTTGCACCTCGGGACTCAAATAGGTCGAAAGAGAGGAACCTAGACACTGCACAACTAGATCAAAACAGGGAAAGCCTCCTAAGAAACACAGGTGCAAGTAGTGGGTGGGAGGAGTTTCAGCTGATGCTTGAAGGAGCCTGAGGAGATGGAGAGGCAAAGAGAAGAGGGGAGCAGGTTCCAGAGCACTAGGAGAGGATGGAAGAAAGCGGACAGCCCAGTAGAGGAACAGGGATAAGGAATGGAGAAGGTTCCCTGGTCCCTGGAGCGCAGACAGCATGGAGCCTGAGTAACTGGGGAGAGGAGGGATGACAGATAGGAGGGCAGGGAACCAAACCAATATTTTGAAATAAAACAGCAGTAGTACTGGTGGCATGATGGAAAGAGAGGAACAGAGGGAACAATGGTGAGTATGAGGTGGTGAGTCTGTAGCAAAAGAACAGAAGGCAATGCAGAGGGTGTCCAGTCTGGCTAAGTGAAAGGGGCTGTACCATAAGTATAGTCGAAACCTGGAAGCACCATTTTTGTGATCAGCTCATGGCAGGATTCCATGGGAAGGCAGTCCTTGTTACGGTATAGGTCACCCAACTTTGGGCATAGTTTCACATGGGTGCCACTAATGTGGGCAGAAGTAAGCTTGTTAATATGTTATACAATTGTTAGTACTTCAAGATATTCAATATCCTACGTTATTGCACCCGATATATGGGTGCTTTTACTAGGGGAATCTTTGAGCCACATGTCTGTAAATACTGTAATAGTTTAGTGGTAAAAACGCTCATAATTTAGTTATACTGGGTCCCGGAGGACTTCCCGGTCTAAAGAGCCGCTCAAGTTCTGCCCCCACGCTCAGCAATGTTATGACGTGATGCTAGGGAGAGCGTGGGGCGCTCTCCATTATAATGAATGGGCGGCAGCTTTTGTAGTAGTTTTTTATATTATAATGGTCAGTTTGTGGTGAAATGTGGGCACTGTTCGACTAACAGGTAAGGCATCCATATTACCAGGTGCAAAGTCTAAACAGTATAAGTTGGTGAATCTCTTTAAAGGATTGCACCGCTTTGAGAGGGTTTCCAACCAGTATGCGAAAAACCAGCAGTCTTGCAAGCCTGGCCAATTTCTGGCTGGTGCCGAAGGTTAGGGACACTGTTTTTGTTGTTGACTCAAAGATGGTTGAACTGGAAGCAGCACAGAGAGTTGTGAAAATCCTGCTGAAGCAGGTTTTCCACAGATGCAGCAGAAGGACCAAAGTGAAGATGACTGTCATCTGCATACATGTGTATATTAGAGTTGGCACAGGCAGATGTGAGATCATTTAGAAAAATGGAAAAACAGGATAGGGTTTAGGATGGAACCCTGCGGGACTCCTGCCTGGATGGGAACAGGAGGTGATAAGGTGCTTCCAACCTGGACTGACTGCTATCGGCCTGTAAAGTAAAAGCAGAACCAGTCAACGGCACAAGAAGAGGCCAGAGGAGCTCTCTTATCTGGGAGGAGCAGGTGGGGAACACAGTCAAAAGCTTTGGCCAGATCAAAGAAAATGGCAGCCATGACATGCCCCTGATCCATCCCTGAGAAGATAAAATCAATAACAATGTATCAAGGAATTGACAGTGGAATGGTACTTACGGAACCCGGACTGCAAGGGGAAGGGGAAACTAGAAGAAGTACAGTAGTCAAGAAGTCTTCTATAGACTAACCTCTCTTGCACCTTGACGAATGAGGAGAGGGAAGAAGGAGATAGGTCTGTAGCTTCCAGGGTAGGAGGGGTCGCCCCTGTTGTGAGGTGGAAAAACTTTAACAATCTTCCAAGCCTAAGTAATGGAGCAGAGAGAGAATGAGAGGTTTAGCAGGTGAGTAAGTGGAGTTGCAAATGCAGGAGAATAGACGTATAACAGTTTGCAATCAAGTCCATCAGGGCTGGAGTTAGACAGATTGAGAGAGGTCAGGGCAGACATGGTTTCCTGAGGCGAAATGGGAGGAAAATGGAAGCTCAGTGAAGTACTGCGGGAAGAGGAAGGTGGAGCAGGAGGAGGAGGAGGAGAGGGACAAGAGGAGCAGACCAGGCAGGGGGATCAAAGAGGGAGTGGATTACCTTACAGAATTTAGTGGGGAAATTAAGGTTGTTCTGGAGGTTGGTTTTAAAATACTTGGATTCTGCAGCCTGGACAGCTTTTGTGCAGTTGTTCTTCAGTGTCCTGTAGGAGATGAGGAAGGGAGAAGGATAATTTATAGTACATATCGCATGTTAAATAGCTTCAACTTGGACGCCTGGTCAGCGACCCAGTGCTGAAGCCCTGCATAGTCACGACAATATGATAAGCAGATTAGGCTAACATTCGCCAACTGTCCATTACTGCATCCACTGGCAAGGCGGAAGCCATGGACACGACCTTTAAGATATTTGCCCTCTGACTTTGGAGGGGTGATGCTGCCTAAGGCAGTAACCCATGGGTTTAATGTTCTAGAAACAATAAGAGATGCACATGTCATTCAAAGATTTACCCTATTTAAGGCAAATGCCCAATGCACGACGCATACACTCCCTTGTCGTTAGCATCAAACAGGGGCCCCAAGCCTTCCCCTCCCCTCCACAGGTACGTCTGTGTGCCCGACGACACTGCACATAGCCTTGTCTGCTACTGGAGTAAACTCCCCCTTCTTGGAGCTCTTCTTCAGGAAAGAGTAACATCTCACCCTTGGCATAGGAAGCTGCTCCCACTTATCCAATCCTGCCCATTCCTGCTCAATAATCTGGCTGCAGTGCAGAAAGTCTGGAAAACATTTTGAAACAGAGGCCGAGGCGAGCAGGATATAGGATTTAGATCCAACGTTTCCCTGTCCTGAACCTCCTTCAGCTGCAATGTCAGACAAGCTTCCATGATTAGATAAGACAATCATTTGGCATCAAATAAGGGTGAGCTCAGAATCTTCTTCTTCTTAGGTTCTGTCCACTACCCCATTTCCTCCGAGAGGCCATCTTCTTCATCTAACAGTTCTGGTTCTGTCAGGTCAGGATTTTCTCCATGCCCCCCTGCATCCTCATCCTGCTCTTCCATGTCGTCAAGGTCATGAGTTGCCTGAAAATCTGGGTGAGCACGAGCACTCTGCTCCAGTGCATCTGGGTGTGCCTGTATGGGGCCCCTCGACCTGCGGGGCCCGCCTTGGGTTTAAGTGTGCTAGTGGGATGTCCTGCAGGGCATCAGCACTCAGTGATTCATTTAAGAGTAGCAAGAAGGCTATTCGCAACTCAACCTTACCAGTACCAGTCGGTACAACAGGTGCACCCCCCTCCCCAAGTTCAAGGATTCAGCTGGGAGGGATCGATATAGACATGTGAGGTTGTGTTGCACAGCTAAGACAGTATGACCCCAGAGATGAGGGTCCAATCATCCTCCTGCAGGTCTTACATCTCGTAAATATCAACAGTCTGCGATAAGTCATGGTGCCAGTAAGCAGACCACACTTGTTTCAAGCGTTAACACAGAAAGAATGCAAATATACCAATAAACAACAATCACTGTTCTGGCAGCAAAACAACCCCTGCAGTTGGGGAGTTATCTTTCCTAATACTGTCTAAGAAAGACAGCCATGTGAACCACAAGCCAGCCACCCCCCCTGGTGCTACATAAGAACAGCCTGGAATGTCTCAGGCTGTATCAATCCTACTAAACAGCAAAGGAGAAAGAAGTCAGTTAAATGTTTACTGACCTGGGAAGCACTATCTGGAGCCATGACTAGGGTTCCTCCTCAGATGCTCTGAATACTGATCGCCACGCTGAGAACCCTTTTGAGTGTTAACCTGTTAATTCATCAGAAAACAAAATTTATATACCTGTAAATTTTCTTTCTCAGACTGCTCGTCTCTTTCATTACTATTGGGAGGCACCTCCTCTTGCCATGTGACAGGCAGGAACGCACAAAGTTCTACAGCCTGGATATCCTCCCCTCCACTTCCTGTGACCACCAGTTCTTCCCAAAGCAGTTCCAACCTGGTAGTACTATATAAACGTGGAAACAAAAAGAGACAACATTATCTTGAACATTCTGCCAGCTGACTGCCAGCTTGTTACATTCTGTGAGGGAAGAAGCCCGGAGACCAGCAGTCTGAGAAGGAAAATTTACAGGTATTTAAATTTTGTTTCCTCTCTCCTTATGCTGGTCTCTGGACTTCACCACTACTGGGATCTACTAAAGCAGTACATCCCCTGGATTCCCAGGTGGGAAAAATGTAAATGCCCTTTTAAGGGACCACCACCATCTGGAGAACCACGATGCCTCAGTTGAGGCGATCAATCCAGCTGGTAGAATTTGGAGACAGGGTGAATAGGTGACCAAACAGCCGCCCTGTATAAGCCTGCCTGAGAGAGTTCACTAAAGTCAACCCACGAGGCGGCCATGGCTCTGTTTGAGAGGCCCAAAACTGAGCCCGGTAAAGGCATTCCCACTTGCTGGTAGGCAGTGGTCATGGATGAACAAATCCATCTTGCGACAGAGCCTTAGAAGCCTCTTTGAAGTTTTGGTCCTTGGAGGATGAATGAGCTGGGAGTTTTGCGTACTGACTCAGCTCTTTTAATGCAGTGCTTCTCCAGACCTATAGGATCCAGAGCATGAAATTATTTCTCCTTGTCCTTTTTGGGAGAAGGACAGCAAGGAGGAAGGTTCAACCCCCTGGTTGCAGAGACAAAAGGAGACATTACCTTCAGTAGACGAAATCTGGATCTAATCAGAGGACCACCGAGTCCTGATGAGCTACAATATAAGGATTATTATGAGAGACATCTGCTAGCTCACTGATGCAACTGGTTGAAGACGTGTCATTATTAGGTGTATGAAGGATGCCTCTTTGACAGAGTTGAGTCTCTGGCTTGGCTGTATGGGTGTTTTAGAGTTGCCGCCCTCTGGAATCATCTCACGTGGGGATGTGGCCCCAAGGACTCTCCTGAATCTCTCAACAAGAGTGCTCCCAATGTGGAATCTGAACCCGTGAGGTGGCCGGTTGTAGCCCCTTCTCAAATCCCTCTTGGAGGAACTGAAGAGTGATGTGTAGGGAAACCACCTGGCCAACATTTGTTGCAATCGCAGCCAGAAAGGAGATCCGCACCATAGTCCATATTAGACTTCAGATGAAGATGAATCATCATTTCCCTGACAGGATGTATAAATCCTAACTCCTTGAGAGTTTCCTGCTAAATCCTAGCTCCTTGAGAGTCACTTTCTCAATCTCCATGCTGAAAGGGATAGCCTGCATGGATTGGAATGTAGCCCAGGGCCTTGCATAGAAGGTTCAGGCTGATTCGGACCTTATCGGAGCTTGTCTTGGCATGCGAATCAGGTGTGTGACCCTGGATGTTGGGGCCAGAGTGGACAGGCCAGAACAGTTCTGCCTGATCCACAGTTACCTTGCGGAGGACCATGGAGAGTATCCGTAATGGGAGAAAGCATGTAGGAGTTTTGTCGGCGAGCGAAAAAGTCTACCTGAGGGTAACCCCCCCCCCCATGCAGAGAGGCTGTTGAAGACGTAGTCCTTCAGCTCCCATTCCCCTGGTAGGAAAACCCTGCGACCTAGCCAGGCTGCCGAGATGTTTTCCTGAGCTGGAATGTCTACCGCCAACAGGCTTGCCAGGTGTTGCACGGCCCACTGAAAGAGCAGAAGGAATTCCTTGTGCATCCGTGAGCTCCTTGTTCCTCCCTGGTGACTAAAATAAGTCATTGTTGCTCGACCGTCCATTATGCTGGATCTGGGCTCTGTTAGAGACCACTTGAGGATACCCCAAGTCGCGACCTCTCATAGTATTGGTCCTCTGAGCCCACCAATGAAGATAGGCTCACACCTGGCGAGGAGTTGATGTCTGCTGCTCCTTGCTGTCTCTGGAATGAGATCACCGTTTGGGAAGGTTTGCCTGGGTGGGCTGCCTGTGAAGCAGCACCTGGGGGACTATGTCTATGAAGGAGAGCATGTCCCCTCTGAGCTTCATGAAATAGTGAGCCATCAGGTGGTGAGCTGACTGAAAATGCTGAAGAGGCTCCGGAGGTCTGCGAATTTCACTTCTGTGCAAAACACCTGTTGACTTGTGTTTCAAAGCCTACTCCCAGATAGGGTAGGGTAGGGACTAGAGAGCCCTTCTGCCAGTTCATGACAAATCCGTGCCTTGAGAGGCACTGCATGACCTCCGCCCCTGCTGGTATTGTCTGATTGAACTGAGGGGCCTTGATGAGGGTGTCAACCAGGTAGTGGAAGAGCTGTATCCTGGTTGTCTGAGATGAGCAGTTAACGTTGCTAGCAGCAAATACGACCTCTACGATCTTGAGAAAACTCTCAGGGCCGAGGAAAGCTCAAAAGGAAGCGTTGTGAATTTGAAAGTGATGTTACCCCACCTTGAATCTAACATACTGGTGATTCTCGGTAAATGCAGACAGGGGTCTTGTAAATCTATTGATGCTAGGAGAATCCCGCTGATGATGGATCAGAGCATTTCCATCTTGATGGAGCTGTTGTTCACACAGTGGTGCCGAAATTTCAAGTCCAAGACTGGTCAGAATCCTTTTGTGCACTTGGGGATTATGAAGAAAAGTGAGTAAATGCCACTGTTCCAGACTGTGTGTGTATGTGAAGGGGGAGCTGCCCGCTAGCCCCTGCTGGAAGACCCTATACGTTCAGGGACCGGGCTACCTGCAAGATCTCCTTTGTCCCTACCGCCCTCTACGCTCCACTGGCGAGGGATTGCTAGAGATTCCCAGGGTTCGTCTTCAATCATCTGGGGCAAGGGCTTTTTCTTTTATGACCCCGACCCTGTGGAATTCTCTACCTCGTCAGATTAGAGAGTGCCTGTCCGTGGAATAATTTAAGAGGTCTCTGAAAAGCCACTTATTTACACTAGCATTTGGATAGATTATTTTATGGTCATTTTATTATTTTATGTTATTATTTATTATTGTTGAGGTTTTATTTTTGTTATGTACCAGCGCTTTGATTTATTGAAAAGCGCTCTACAAATAAAATTTTGATTGATTTTGATTTTTGAAGGTTAGAGACTACTTGAAGTTTGTCAAGTCTGTAATTACCTGGGACACTGCCAATATTCTGTTTGAAATTGGCGAAGGAACCACATGGGGGCAACAGTGGCTTTGAGTTGAATTCAGTGGGTGCCTGTTATGTTCTATGTCCAGAACCCATTTGTGTGTCTTGGTATGGACCTGTTCCTCAAGGAATTTTTTAAGGTCTGCCCCCTACTCGAGGATGGACCAGAGGGCATCACTGTGACTTTTGTTGCTGCCCCCCGTGTCTCAGGTGTCACTGTCCTCCCCTGAAGTTACATTGGTTACGGGAGGAGAACCTTGTGCGTTTTCCTGTAAAAAACTCATTCTGCCCTGTGTTGTAGACTTGGGTAAGAAAATTCTGTCTGGAGCCTGGTGACCAAGATTTGATTCTGCCCCATGAAGTGGCATGTGTACCTTCGCCATTTCCCTGAATTCTGGTGCCACCTCTTTGAGGGTGGATATGCACAGCAGGTTTCAATCTTACTGGCTGCTAAGGCCAAAGTCCAAGGCTGCGCTGGGCTGAGGTTTGGTAAAACATCGGTAACACATGGTTTTAGTCATACAGCTGACTGCTTCACTCTGACATGACAGCAGAGTAAGCAGCAGCTAGACGCATGAGCTAGAATTGTTGTCAGGCAGACTTGTTTTTCGCCAGAACTTACTCCAGTTGGGAGGCTAGGTCTGTGACCTGTGGTAAAGTGTTCCCGATAAGAAGAGGGTGGCTGCAGCTGCATAGAGCTGTTCTAGATGAGAGAGTATTAGCCGCAGCTGCCATGAGTCAGTCTGCGGGCACCTGGAAGGCCTTTTTTAAAGATGCCTCCACCTTCCGAAAGGCCTTTTTAAGAGATGACTCCACCTTCCTGTCCATTGGGTCCCAGAGAGGCTCCTCCTTTAGCTGGAATAACCATCTGCTTGGTAAGGTTCGAAACCAGTGGGTCGATTCTGGGGCAACCTATCCCCATTTCTGAACATTTCTTGTTGAATCTGTAGTGAATGCTGCTCCTACTCGTTGTGCTTCTGAGTGGCCTTCTTGTGGGCCCCCCACTATGGGGGCTGTGGAGGTATGAAGGGTTTAGCGTGAAGGCTCTGAGATGTGATTCCCCCCCCCCCAGGCTGTGACCTCCTCCGACTCCACAGTCGGGAGCTGCTTGCTGAGATGGCGGCCTCCATTAGATCCTATGACCTTGGGGCCATGTTTTCTTACATTATAGGCATAGATAGCCACCAAGGAGGCCAATCGTGGGGGATCTGCACATGTGGCATCTTCTGTCCCTGGAGGATTTGACAGGCTTATCCAAAGACATACTAATGAGTATATCGTCCCCTGCTGCTGGCAGGTACAGCTGAGCACCCCCTATACTAGTCTGATAATCCACTTCCTGGTGGATAAGGCCCTTATCAAAATATCAGTCCCTTATCTGCACCTGTGGTACAGCTCCCAAATCCCTATAGAAGAGGGGCTTGATGAGATTCAAATCCCTATGGAAGTGGAGACTGATGAGATTCAAACCCAGGACTTTGGGTCACCAGGACTCCTTGCTGCAATTCCGTGCCTTTAACCACTACATATAGAAGTGGGGGTTGATGAGATTCAAACCCAGGTCTTTAGGTCACCAGGTCTCCTGGCTTGTAGTTCAGTACCTTTAGCCACTAAGCTATACTGCCTGTAATGGTGGCTCCTTCGGATGGGAGTCCCAAAGGCTCTATCCCACAGCCGTCGCTGCTGAAAATGCAGGGAGTGACTTCCTCAGAGTCACTCTAGGAAGCTTCCCCCATTCGCCCCTGGTAGGGGTAGTGGCCTCCATCGACGAGCAATGTGACACCCGAAGTGCCTGTCAACGAACCTAAGCAGCCTGCTAGTAGTGCCGCAAGATCAATAAGGCCTCAGTCGATGAGCCCGTCGATGGCCTGGGTGCGCTGCCGCAAGGCTAGATGTGCTGCATGCGGTCAGTCAATGAGCTTATCCCCCGAAGTGCTCGTCAATGGAACAATTCCCCTGTGGAAGTGCTTCAATGCCCTGGTGCAATCACAGCCTGCACTCCACTGCGGCAAGCTCTCTACTTGTCGACGAGCTGATCAGGAAGGTGCTTGACGAGAAGCGCCATCGACGACCTGGTGAAGTGGTCGGTGGCGGTTGCGCGGGCGGCATCTCCAGAGGAGTGGCTCTTCTGCTGCCTGGAAGTCCCCTGTTCTGACCACATACAATTCCATTTGATCCTCTGATCTGAGGAAAATAAAAATTCCATTTGCTCCTCTGACCTGAGGAAAATAAACTTGCATGTCGGGGTGGGGGGGGGCGGCCAGCTACCAAGAGAGAAAACTAGAGGGTGTCTGTCTAACAAGCATGGCTGAGACGGGTACAGCATGGGAGAAAAAAAAACTGAGAGGAGCCAGTCTATCCAAGATGCACAGCTGAGACTGGGATCCCCTAAGAGCAGAAAGAGCTATGAATTTTGATCCTGCCATCCCTGCTCTCTGTGGATATCCATTAAGAATTACAGTCCTGAGGTCTTCAGCCCTGTCACTACAGTGACACGGCTCTGATGCAAAGCACCTGCCCCTTGGAAGGCAGGAAGTAAACAGGAAGTGGAGGCGAGGATATCCAGGCTGCAGAGTTTTGTGTGTTCCTGCCTGTCCAATGGCAAGATGAGGTGCCTCCCAGTAGTAATGAAGCCCGGAGACCAGCATAAGGAGAGAGAGAAAAAATAACTTACCATAGTAATCTTGTTTCTTCCAAGGGAATCTTACTGTATTCTGACGTGCAGTATTGTCCTTCCATTGTACTGCTCCGGAGCCGAAATGGTTAATAGAACCTATGCTAATGATGGAACGTTAGGCTCGAGCTCAGATTTCAAACCACTGCCCTGGTCAACATTCTGCAACTGTCAGAGTCTTATGGAGCAAATTAATGACAAGCTATCTAAACTATGTCTATAATAAGCGAACAAGTTAGCAACCATAAAACAACTATTCCCCTTTTTCTTTTTCTAGTTAACAGTGTAGGCTGATTAAGACTCAAGTCACTAAGCCCAAAAACAGAAAATGCCCATAGGGTTGAACAAAACAGCTGTGTTGCAGTGCCCACATGTCCCAGCAGGGGAGGAAGGATGGGAGCTCAGAATACAGTAAGATTCCTTTGGAAGAAACAGTATTACTATGGTAAGTAACTTTTTACTTTAAACTCCAGGAAATCTTACTGTATTCTGACATACGCAGACTACCCAAGCAGTACCTTTGGAGGTGGGTAGAGAACCTATTTAGCAAACAGGATCTGCAGTACTGCTGCACCAAACCTGGCATCACTTCTGGCCTGAGTATCCAGGCTGTAGTGTTTGCTGAAGGTGTGAACTGTTTTCCAGGTGGCTGCTTTGCAGATTTCTAACAAAGGGATATCTCTTGCAGCTGCTATAAAAGCAGCTGTGCCCCTTGTAGAGTGGGCCTTGAGACCTACAGGAGGCTCTTTGCCCACTTTGCTGTAGCAAAATTGGATACAGGCAACAATCCAGCAGGCAACAGTCCTTTTTGAGGCAGGTCTGCCTTTGCCCACCTCTCCATCGGTCAGAAAGAGCTGTGTTCTATCCTGCCTGTGCCCTTTTGTGTGATCCAAGTAGTAGCTTTTAACTCTTGACATCAAGACTATGTAACCTCCCCCTCCTCCCCCGAGGTGGAATGGTCAGTAAAGACAACTGGCAAGGCCATGGACTGGTTAAGGTGGAGGTCTGATACCACCTTAGGGAGGAATTTCCTACTGGTCCTCAAAACCACCTTGTCCCTGTGGACCGCCATATAGTCCGGCTCTGTGGACAAGGCCTGTAGCTCACTGAGCCTTCTGGCTGAAGTAATGGCTACTAGAAACACCGTTTTCCATGTCACATACTTAAGCTCAGCTGATGACAGGGGTTCAAATGGTGATTACATCAACTGGCCAATACATATGTTAAGGTCCCATGCAAGAGTGGGTTCCCTATGAGGGGGAGGCAAGTGCAGTAGCCCTTTGAAGAACTTTCTGAATACCTGGTTAGAAGCTAGGGATGCTCTCTTTCCAGCAGAGACGGCTGCCAAGTGCATTTTCAGGTTGGAGGGCCCGAAGGTCCAGACAGTGTAAATGTGCTAAATAGTCAAGGACTATTGGCAAGTTGGCCTCGAGGTGGTCTATCTGGCTCAGCTTACACCAAACAGAAAACCTCTTCCATTTAGATGAGCAAGTTTTTCTGGTGGAAGGTTTTCTCGATACCCTCAAAACCTCTAACACGCCTTCTGAGAGGTGTAGGTCAGCGTATTCTAGGTCCTCAAGAGCCAAGCTTTGAGTCTGAGGGACTGCAAATTGGGGTACAGGACCCTGCCCTGGGAGGATGTCAGTAGGTTGTGTCTCCTGGGCAGGGAGATTGGTTTGGAGATTGCCAAGGTTAGTAGCGTTGAGTACCAAGGCTGCCTGGCTCAGTCTGGAGCAATGAGGATCATAGTTGCTGGCTGAACCCTGAGCTTGTTCAATGAGCAGCAAGGGAAATGGTGGGAAGGCATACAGGAACTTCCCTGTTCAGTCCATCAGAAGTGCATCTAGTGGCACTATGCCCAGTGCTGGAGGCCTGCAAAAGAACAGCGGAAGCTGGTGACTGTCTGGGGCTACAAAGAGGTCCACCTCCGGAGTGCCCAATCTTCTGAACACCAGTTGTAGGATCTGTCTGTTTAGTGACCATTCATGGTGGTTCTGGCCGATTCTGCTGAGGGCATCTGCGAGGACACTGTCTTTTCCTGACAGGTGGACTGCAGAGAGGGATATCCCCAGGGAGTAAGCCAGATTCCATACTCTCATGGCTTCTGTGCACAGAGGTGAGGACCTTGTGCCTCCTTGCTTGTTGATGTAATACACTGTTGTTGAATTGTCTGTCCCGACCTGAACCACTTTGCCCTGTAGCATGGAGGCAAAGGACTGAATGCCCAAATAAACTGCCCTGAGTACCAGCAGGTTTATTTGAAGCAGGAATTCCTGCTGGAGCCAAGTACCATGTGCAGTATGCTCCCCTAGGTGGGCACCCCATCCTAGGAGGGAGGCATCTGTTGTCAGAACTGCTGCTTGTGGCAGCTGAAGGAAAGGCATGCCTCCCCTGAGGTTGTCCTTTTCCTGCCACCACTGCAGAGCTTGAAGCAAGGTTCCTGTGACTGGTACCATCTTTGACAGGGAGTCTCTTATCTGGGACAGTGAGCCCCGAGATAGAGGAACTGGATGTTCCTCATCTGGAATCTTGATACTAACACTGTTGCTGTTGATGCCACCATGTGCCCAGCAACTGAAGGAAATGCCTTGCTGGTCTGGGGGTATGCAGCCGAAAGGAATTTGCTAGTTGCACCAAGCCGTCTACCCTGCCCTGCCCTGTGGGAGGAATGCCCTTCTGTTCAAGGTGTTCAGTTGTACCCTATAAACTCCAGGAGCTGAACTAGTGAGAGGACTGACTTTTTCTGGTTTACCAGGAAACCTAGCATACCTGAGTGATGGTCAATGCCCTTTCCACCTGCTGTGGGGACTGACCTACCACCAACCAGTCGTCCAGGTATGGTAAGACCATAACCCCTTGTTTTCGTTGATGTGCCACCACCACTGCTACGCACTTGGTGAACACTCTTGGTGCTGATGAGAGGCCGAAGAACTGACCATGAACTGGTAGTGACCTGATGGCAACCTGAAACTAGACTCACACTAGGAATGGGCCAGCTCTCCAGCTTGCTCCAACTGTGGTTTACTCGAAATGTTTAGCCCTGACCCAGTTAGTTGTCACTGCACTTTCTACCAACTGCAGCCTTATCTACTCAGATTTTTCTGTTGCTTGCTGTGTACATACTGTTTATATTCTTGTATATATCTTTTGTATATAATCTGTGAAATTTCGATATTCTGTATTTTGTATCTCTGTATTTGATATGTATCATCCCATCCCCAACAACCTCCAGGAAGCATCTGGAATCAAGCGATAATCTGCTCAGTATGCCTTTCCTGCTAAAAACTTTTAAATAAATAAATAAACCTGAGGTACTTCCTGCGCGACAGCCTGATAGGGATCTGGAAGTATGTGTCCTTTAGGTCTAGGGATGCCAGCCAATCTCATCTCCTTAGAGCAGGGAGACTGATAGCCAGAGTGACCATCTTGAACTTTGGCTTTGTCAAATGTTTGTTCAAGTGTCTTAGATCCAGAATGGGTCACCACTACCTTGTTTTCTTTAGAGTGAGGAAGTATCTTGAGTAAAGTCCCTTTCTCCTTTGAGACAAGGGGTCAGGCTCTGCTGCCTGATCCTGCATGCGTTTGGTTACTTCCTCTTCCAGCAGGGAGACCTCTGATGGATCGGCAGGCATAGGTTCTACGGTATGAACCGCTGGAACAGTCTGTTGCAGTTCCTTGATTGAGTGCTTCTCTTTCCTCTTCTTTTTAGCAGAACTTCCCGGTTCAGCGGTAGTTTCTGCAGATCTTTTTCTAGTCGAGGAACCATCACCCTGGTCAGAGGGCTGCTCACTCGGATCAAAAGACTTATCTTTCTAAGAAGTGGAAGCCTTGTCCGTAGCTAGGTCAGCAGCTTTTTCGGACATTTTTTCCTTCAGCCAATTTAAACGCCTCTCCAGCGTCGAATGAGGAAAATTCTTACAGATATCACAGTCGGCCTTTAGATGATCAAAACCCAGACACAGAACACAAATTAAATGGGGATCTGCTTTGGCAAATGGTCCCCCACACTCTGTGCAATGCTGAAAATCCACTGGGCCAGTTCTCCTTTTAGGCAGTGACATAACCACTAACAGTGGACTAAAACAAGCCTGAGACCACCACAGGATTACGTCTACTGTGAACTCCTCCCCCCGATGGTCAGTTTTTCGATAAATAAACCAACCAGACCCTCAACAGGTTATTTAAAAAGCAAACAGAAGACTCAATTAAAGATAAAGAAACCCAGTTCCCTCCCAGTTAAAAAAAAAAATTAAAAAAAATGAGAAGGCGGCCAGCCTGCCGGCGCAGTGGTTGGATTTCCGTTTGCAAAGCCGGCGACCCGGGTTCTGGAATGGACTCTGGAATCCAGAGGGTCGGCCAGGGACAGAAGGAGGAGTGTTCTATGGGCTGCCTCTCCGGTGGGAGTGCCCTGAGGACGAAGCGGAGGCCAGGAGAATCTCGGATGATCGGCGCTTAGAAACAGGAGGGGCGGGGCGGAAGCAGGATGTCATTGCATGTCCCTGCCCCTGGGGGTTAACTAAGGAAAAACACGCTACCAGCTGCCATCAGTGAAGCCTGCCCACAGCTTCGATTAGCTTCCAGGCCGGCTTTCCCAGATTAGTTACATGGATTGTAGCACTACCAGCCGGTGCCGGAACCCCATCCCCTGGGAGCAAGCCAGGGTGCTGGGGCCAAATTTGGAAGTGGAAGCTTGAGGGTTTGGGATCAGCGGATGTCCGTGGTCGGAGGTGACAAAAAAGGGCAAATTAAAAAAAAAAAAAAAAAAAAAAAGAGAAGAAACCGAGAAAACTCACCGGAATACAACTAAATCTAGACTAAAGTACCTGTAAACCAAGGACAGTGATTTTTAAAATTAATAGAAATAAATTTTACTTCAGAAAACCGAAAAATAAAATCTTCAAGAAAGATGAAGTAGGGCTCCCTGAGGTGTCTGTACTAGTCAAGCGGAGTAAAGAATCTGACAGTTGCAGAATGTTGACCAGAAACAGTGGCTTGAAAACTGCACTTGAGCCCAATGTTCCATCATTAGTATAGGTTATATTAACCATTTCGGCTCTGGGGCAGTACAATGGAAGGACAATACTGCATATGTCAGAATACAGTAAGATTTCCTGAGGTTTGAAGGCTTTTCCCATTAGGAATCCGCTGGGCAGCTGTAACGAGTGCTGAAAAGCACTTGTGTGCACATGGTGATGTGACATCGATGAGCATAATGTCAGTGGCATGCACGCCACATAGTGAGGAATGCCTGCAAAGGCCTGCAGTCAGGGAGGGAGGGAGGGCATGAAAACATGACAGCAGCTTGCCAGTAACCTGGTGCTCTCGAACGGTGCTACTGGCGTCTTTGAGTGGGTGGCAAAATCAAATAAGTGCAGGCACAAACCGAGAGCACTCAAAATGAAAAAGGCCAATAAACTGTGGGGAGAAAGCACTGTGCAAAAGCCATGGGTCCTCTAGCTAACACTGGTAAGTCACTGGGGGCTCAGAGGGAGCTAGGAAAAGAGTCTGACAATTTTACCAGTGACCCTCTGTCCAAATTGAGCTGGTCTCCAAGAAGCAAAATAAACAGTCCCCTGCCTCAATAATAGGGAACTGCTGCACCAGGGAACACTGAAGGAGACAATCATCCTACAAGCTAACAGTCCTCTCCAGTGCAAGTGACCGACTGCCCCCCAAAAAAAAAAACACAACAAGAAATTACTTACTTGAGGCACCAGGCTAGGACAACCTCACCAAAGAAACTACAGAAGAATGTAGACATCCTATAAGTGGTGAGTGGTCCTCGTGCAGGTACTATAGGCACTGAACAAGTGTTTGCAAGCAAACAAAGCACTCCACAGTGAACTTCTGAGCCTCAGTAAAACCAGCAACAGTAGGACAGACAAACTGGGCACCAGAACTCAGCTTCATAAACTTTTTATTTTACAAAAGTACTCACATAACCAAAACACAGCAGCAACAACAGTAGCAGTGGGGGAAGAAGGCACCCCTGACCGGTTTTGCTCTAGGCCATTAGTACTCACACTTTGTGATAGTGAGCCTCCCCCAAGCCATGGAAAAATGTCAAGCCTCCCTCAAAAATGTTGGGCCTCCCCATAGGAAAAAAAAATATATCGTGCTTTGCACAGTACACCCAGGTATAAAGCGACACTAATACAATTGACTGGATATATTCGCTTTTTATTCAACTTATTGTTCTCCACCCACAACCCCACACCCCAGGTTATTCTTGTCACTCCACTTTTCTGACTCTTCGACTCTTGTTACTCTGTTTTCTGCTCTGTCTGGGACAACTAACCTAGCCACTTCATCTCTCCTCCTCTTACTGTATTAAGCAACTTCCTTTTCCCTTATCCCCAGGCTACAACTAAAACAAGCATTTGCTCAATGTGCTTTTCCCAGTCACTAATTTGCATATAAGCCTCTACTGTAAAAACAAAACATTGGCTCAGTGTGCATTTCCCAGTCACTCATTTGTGTATAAACACGTATACACACCTACTGTAGAAACAAGCCTTGGGTCAGTGTGCCTTTCCCAGTCACCAATTTATATGTAAATAAACACCTACTGTAGAAACAAGCCTTGGGTCAGTGTGCCTTCTAGTCACCAATTTACATATAAACACACACCTAGAAACAAGCGTTGGCTCATTGTGCCTTTCCTGGTCACCAGTTTGTGCATAAGTAAAGAAATTCAGCTGCCATTATCAATATTTAGTTTGCTTCATCCCATTAAATGAAACATCCAAAACTTAAAATGTAAATACTGTACATTCACAGACGTGACTGGGCCTCCCCGGAACAGTTTGGGCTCACTTGGGAGGCTAGCCTCACCATTTGAGAACCGCTGCTCTAGGCTTCTTCAGAGGAGGTGTGTTTAGCTAGCAGGTTAGTCAATTTGAAAGCTGCAGATTAACAGGCAATACTTCTTAACTGGAGGGTGGCTCCTTGGCACCAGGTCACACCACCCTGCCTCTAAGTTCCCAAATCTTCGAAGTAAAACAATTACAAATATTGGTTCTTCTGAGAGAGATCTTTCTATACAGTTGACCTCTCTCGTGGCACAGCAGACTGAGTAACTAATGCCTTCGTAATCTTCATATGCCCAAGGTTCCATGCTGATTGACAATTTTGGGCTGTACCACTACCCCAGTGGGGGAGCTAATTATCCATATGTATTAAGTCCCCACTGACAATGTAAAGGGATACAGAACACATGAATTAAAAAAACAAATATGGGAAACTTTGGGTCTAATAACAAGCTCACTATACTGTGCCAGGTCCTGAAACTGCTATGACCAGCGGCAGCATACTTAACAATGGGTGTAGAAAAACCCCTACAATGGCAGAAAAATGTAAACTGCAAATCCATTTCAGTCTCTCTTTACATTGTTTCCCCAGCATGACCTCAACCCTAGTCAGACACTGCCCCATCCCATCAGTGTCCCTGCCGCTTACCTACGGGAACTTACAACCCCACAAGCATATGCCTCATACTGGGTAAACACTAAAAAAGACAAACTCTTGATATATGTGTTTAAACTTCGTTATGATGCCTCAATATTTTTGAAGTTATTCAACATAGAATACTTACAGTCATGTATTTTACATCCAGATCAGTTTTCCTCTCAACTTCAGATATTATTTCTTTGTGAAACCTTCTAAACTAAAAGAAAATGAAATAATCACAGAATTCAGTACTTAGTTACACATATAAAAAAAAAAACATGAGCAGAAACTTAATTATCTTCCAATTATGATAACCATACAAAATGCAAATTGAGAGTTTAGTACATACACTTTCTTCCAGATCATGGTTCAGCCTTTTATGTGCATCTGAGATTTCAACCAGAACAAAACCTGTAAAAAAGAAACAGTTACTTCAACCTATCTCTTTTCTCAAGCAAGGGTTCATGGTTTTTGCCCCACTGACTGATTTTACTGAAATGGAGGCTGGCCATGAATCTTCATAGGGTTTCTTGATACAAGTTGCAGAGTAAAACACAAGTGTATACACTAGAGATGGGCAAAAGTTGTGAATTCCGCTTTAGCTGAACTTTCGAGAAATTTCGATAAGTTCTTCCGAAGTTCCGCCATTGGTGAGACTGGAATCTTCCGAATGCGTTTGGTGGATTATCACCCTGTTATGCAGAATTTTTTGGGTTAAACTGCAGAATAATACACATGGCCTGCAGAATGACCGTTTTAAGGAATTTTATTCTGCAGTTTAATGGACTATTCCGCAATTCAATCATCAGTTCTGCAGAATTTCTTTCTACAGTATAATTCATTAAAAAGCTAGTAGACTGAACACTGTTTGTATTACCTGTAGCACTGGAGTAACGAGATTGTTCTTTGCTCCATATACTTTAGCTGTATCAAATTCAAGTTTGTCACAGTTTTCGGGTTTCAGATTGTGATGTGGGGGAAGTCTGTCCGCCTGATCCCTCTACAAGGAGAGTGCATGCAGGCTTGAGTCTGGGCCGGAAATTACGCAGTGGGAGGAAAGCCTTGCTGCTGCTACCCGCAACTGGTCTGTCAATGTACTGCAGTTCAACTTCAAATGTGGTACGCTTCCAACTCTGTTATACTATAGAGAAAGCAATCTTCTCTGTGAAATTCACATTTATTTTATGTTGCTTGGCCACAGATCTTATTTGCAACAATGAAAAATGAAAATGACGTACCTACCATAATTATGATCTTTCTGTGTATCTTCACCATTCATCACTGTTGGGTATCTGGCCGGAGGTCAGGACCCCTGGGAGCTTTTTTTTTAAAGTAGGCGGAGCTGACGCACTATCGGCGCTGCCCTCAAGGCCGACACACTGCGTGGCGCTCGCAGGTTGGCTGTTAGGCTATGTCAACTCCGCCTGCCTGCCAGTTCTGAGTCGCCGGAAGCGAGCCACTCCTGTGAGTGGTTTAGTTTCATCAGATGAATGACGACTAGTTGTACTGTCGACACATTCACGGCAAAACCCCGACTGCCAAAAAAACGGCCCTACATCCTCCAAACTCCAGGTCACTTTGCCAATTAGCAAATAATTACTGCAGTAGAAAACATTAGCAATGTTCAATTATGTCTGGTAGTTGAAGGCTGAATGAACGGAATCAATCAAGTTAAGAAGCAATTCAAGAAGCCCGACTACATCTAACCTTAGAAAACTCTTACACTGCAACCTGCTACCCTTCATACAACCTCATCCACCCTTACCATACTGATGGTAGTTCATTAATGACTGAAAATGTGAGAGAAGTGAGCTCCACATGGCTCAACATCGACATTCACATGATTAGAATTATGTTTACCTCCCATACATGTACTGACCGAAAATGAATCAGTGTTAGCCTTAGAAAACTATCATTTGGCTTGAGAGTCAGCCTGAGGGTAACCTACACACACCCCTTTTGATGCAGCTGAGGATAAAGTCGATCAAACAGTGGTGCATGAACTGTAAGCAACACGCAATAGCTGTGATCAGAGCCCTACTGATTTATGAATCCCTTTTTACCTTTAAAACTTTTGTAGCCTAAAAAAAATTAACTTTGCTAAATAAAGCTTGTTTCCTATTATTTTTATCCTTGACTGACCCACGCTTGTCAGTGGTTAGTGGACGCAATGCTGTTACTGCATACAAGATGATCGTCTATTCTTTATATTGGCACCCCAGTTATCCGCCTAGATTATCTTAAGTATTCTTATGCCCCCCCCCAGTCAGTTCTGATAATCATGGGTGGTATTACATTGGATTTATTATTATTCCTATGTGATGTTATGAAACAGTGTACATCTGGAAAGGAATGAAATAAATTGTGTGTGGGCTGAAGTTGGGGGTCAAGCAGCCTAGTTCGCTCTCACAGCTACCATTTCCCAAACTCCAAATAAGTCAATAGCTTCTGTTGTCCACACCTGACAGGTTAGGAGCCTCTGTTGGTGCACTGCCCCACCACCTGACAGTACAGCTCCTTCACTCCTTACATGCCGCTGATAGGATAAAGTGGAGCTGTGATGTCCCAAAATCCCCTCTCCCCACAAAATATGTAGAAGTACAACAATACTGGTAGGTGCTGTCAAATCAAGTTATATTAAAGTCGGGGCTGCTGTTTGAATATTTTCCTTTAACAAATATGTTTAATAATCAAGGCCACTGGAATTCTGCGATTTTGCAGTTGCGGAATTTTCCACAGAATTTGCATCATGCCACAAAATGTATACAGTGCCGCAGAATTCACTGTTTTTGGTGAATTTTTATTCAAATATACCGTTTTTCCATAGTGTCAGGCTTTCTTTCCCATCTCGTTTATCCTGAAGTCCCTCCTCTATGCTCAGAATATGATGTCATTGATGATATCACATCATGTTTAACCAATGGCAGGACTGCATTCTGCTAGAGGAATGAATAAATCATGCCACAGAATCAGAAAATGCTGCCGCAGAAACCAAGGATCCCTGCCGCAGAAATCAGAAAATTCTGCTGCAGAGCACTAGGGGCCCTGTTAATAATTTAGCTGATGATTTGAGATTTGTTTTCTGCTGCTACCAGTTTGTGGGTGCTGTTGCAAAAGGCAGCTTGCCATACTACTAGGATAGGACAGGAGCAGATAGAGACACGTCATTCAGCTCGCCATGCCAGCAGGATATAAGACAGGAGCAGTAAAGGAAAGATACCATAGTTCAGTAGTCTATTAATTTGTATTAAACTTTATTTACTGTATTTGATGTGCAAAAGCAGAATCAATAATTAGAGTATTTACTTTCCTTCGGTCCTTGCCTTTTTTTTTCTCCATATCGTTGCTTCATTCATGTGTATGCTGCACTACATCTATGTCTCGCTAATAGCATCAGTATTTTTGTTTGCGTTCTTAATTGGCTCTTTTCAGCTGTCTACTGCACTTACTGGGGTTACTCGAGTGCTGAAGTGCTATGTGTTAGACCAGAAAGAAGAGACCACTATAAGATCACTACACAATGAAAACAACAGAAGCTGAACTTTAATGAGCTACCTGCTAAGTAGGTACAAAAAACAAGATGCATTGTCCGTTTTGAACACTGAAAATAATACAAAAGGAAAAGCATCGCTGTTCATACTTAGTAGGATTGGCTATTAAGATATTGTATTACATTTTGGTGTTAGTGCCATAGCTTAGATGTGCTTATTGTATTTATCTGGTGATTTCAGTTGACAGAACCTGTCTCAAATCTGCTACTCTTAATTACTTCCAATGGCTTCATATGAAGTCCGAATTATCCATTGCTCAACTTGACACAAAATGGCCATCAGCAGATGAGTTAAGAAAGCTGACTCGAATGTGTAGCGAGAAACATCAAAAAGGTTATGTTCTCTTGAGTGAGAGGGGAACATTTTTTGTTATGAAACAAAAACTCTGTCAGGCTTCTTTACTGAGAGATAACATAGGCAAATGAAAGCACAGACTCCACTTTCATTTCCTCTACTCTGTCACTTCTGGTTTTGGCCGCTCCCTTGACAAACTGCACAGCAGGCAACCTAGCAGTCTGGAAAATAATTTAAATAAAAAACCAAAAACAAAACACATCACATTCACTTATTTGCATGTTCCAATGTAAAACAGGATACTTATCACTAAACACCACCTTTCTGGTCGAGAAAGCAAATCAGATCCACTAGCTCTTTAATCCACAATTCATACATTCGCTCCACAGTTCAGTGACTCACTGAACTGCAGAATAAATGTATGAATTGCAGATCAATGTATTAAACTGTGGAAAAAACTTCCACAGAACTGACCACTGACAGTGATCAGTTCTGTTGAACGTTTTCCCAGTTTAATACAATAATCCACAATTCATACATTCATTCTGCCACTCTAAGTCAGAATTTCTGTGAAAGTTGCCAAAGTGTATTCTGAAATTTCACGAAAGCGAAATTCTAACTTTTGCCAAAATTTGCCAGTGGAAGTTTAATTTCGAACAGCCCTAGTATGCATGCTTTTTTTGTAAGAGCCACTACGTGGTGGTCTGAAACAGTAAAACAGGCAGAAAAGTCTCTAACTACAATTACTCGAAAAGCAGACACCAACCTCACTGTAATAACAGAACTTACTGTTAATCAGCATGCGTCTCTCTCTCCTGACTGTAGGTCTGCTGAAAGACAGCTAGAAGTTCAGTTCATTGTTGCAGTCTCACTGCCCTCCTTGCCACTCTCCAATTAGCACTTTGCTGCTGCCAATCATCAGACAACCCATCCCACTGGACTTCGCACGGGGTGGTGTGATTGACTGTTCTGTTTGAAGAGCCATCCTCCAGTCTTTGACTCTCCTGGCTGCTTGACTGTGAAGCATTTCTGCCAGTGGTGGAAAATGTGTGTGTGTGTGGGGGGACAGAGGCACTCAATTCCACAAGCGAAAGTAAAAGCCTGACTGTTCCAGGAAAAAAATTGAAAAGGGCTGCTCCTTTGTACAATGCACCATGCTAAAGACATAAAACAGACTAAATAAAGTGCAAAAATCCAACATATAATAATGAGGAAACATGCCTCAAACCCCTGTCAGGTATGTTCAATCGTATATTAAAAATGGTAGGTTGCCCCACTGAATTTGTTCCATTCCCAACCCTGATTTCCATATGTTTCGTATGGCGACAGGCATGTGCTGAGCAGACGTAATTTTTTCCCATGCTAGCAAATGGTACCAAATCAAAACAAAAAGCACATGCAATCTGTGTGAATGGCACATGCCAGCGCAACTCCTGCTGTTCTCCTATAAAGCAAATGGGAAAGTTTCTTCCCCATTTCTAAAATATGAAGCCCACTATCTCTTGAGTCAGATGCCACTCTTCTATAGTGTGACATACTGTATCTCACTCAATAAATCTGCTAGTACAGTCATCTTCCCTGCTATGTACACTGCAGAAAACTGAAATTTGAATGCCAGGTTCCAGATCTTTAAATTTTCTTGGCATAATGTTGAAGATCCTTGTCTGTTTATATGATTATGGTTATAGTCAGTGGTGTTTCTTACTGTTTCACAAGTGTCTCTTGTGCTGGTTAGGCGAGAAGACCGTAAAGCGAAGCTGAGCGGGTTCATCTGCCCAACCAGCGCAAGAGACTCTTGTAAGACAGTAAGAAACACCTCCTTGAACAAATTAAATCTCGAGACTTGCTCTGGTACTGCTCTAAGGCTACCAGCACCCTAGCAGACAGAGCCATTTGCCAGGCAAAAGCGAAATACTATAGAAACGCCCTGGCTAGCTCTTGGAAAGATGGGAGGAAGTTCTGCGACAACCTCTCACAGGTTATTGGGAAATGCCCTAAAGTAACTCCCACTATGCTCAACATTAACTGTGCTACCACCCTGGATAAAGTTTCTATTGTCAATGCTTTTAACACAGCCTTCTCAGACCTTAGTCATGTGCTCCCACCAAACTTCTTCAATCCTTCACCAGTCTCTACTCATATGGACAGCCCACAAGCATCTCAGCAGCAACCCCCATTTTACTTTAAGACGATCTCAGAAGGGCTAACCAGAAAGCATTTACTCAAAGTACTTGGGAAGACCAGGTACGGAGGTGACTCTCTGGACTTTAAAACCCATTGCTGTCACCACTGATGAAATCCTGACACCTCTAACTAAAATTCTCAACCGCTCCATTATGCTCTCACAACTCCCACGCAAATGGAAGTCCGCTTTGGTTACCCCATCCACAAAAGTGGTGACAGGACTCTCCCAAGCAACTACAGACCAATCTCCATCTTACCCCCTCTCTCCAAAGCACTGGAAAGGATAGTTGCTGATCAACATACTCGCTACCTAGAAAAATATGACCTCCAGAGTCCGTGGGTCAGTGCCATCTGACAAAGGCGTTTGACACCGTCAACCACTCCCTACTGACTGGGCAACTATTGTCCCTTGGTCTTTCACCTGAAGCCACCAACTGGTTCCACAGCTACCTTAGTGACCGTTCCCAGCAGATCAGAATTGGAGATTCCACCTCGACATCTTCTCCGGTCCGCTCGGGCGTCCCCCAAGGATCTATCCTCTGCCCCTTATTATTTAGCATCTTCATTAACCGGCTCCCCATCTCATGTCATGACAGAATACTCCTGAATGCAGATGACACTGTGATTTACACAAGTCACTCTGACACCAATCTCCTACAGCAACAGCTGCAAAGTAGTTTTTCAGAAGCTGAATCCTGGTTCAGGTCGTACAGGCTCATCCTAAACTACTCAAAATTCAAATCAATGCTGTTTTATGGCACCCATAGCATTCATAAACTCCCAACAACTGCAAATCGAAAATTGTACCGGAACAGCGTTGGAACAGGTAGACCATTTCAGATACCTGGGTGTGACCCTCGACTGCTCACTATCGTACGCCACTCATATTCATAACATTGCTAAAACCGTTAATACCCACACTGGAATATTACATAGGCACAGGCACTGTCTGACAACCGAAGCACTGAAGATTGCCATACAAAGCTCGGTTACCTCGCTTATTGACTATGTTCCCGTGGTCTATGGGGCTGCTTCCGACATGGACTTCCAGCGCATAGCCTTAGCCCTGAACAGGCTCCTCACCTCAGCCCTGTGACTCACACACACCTGCAACTTATTTATTAATTTTTTTTTAACTTTCTATTTATCTCCTCCTCCAGCCCACCATCTCTGACTCCTTGGGAACACCTGGGAGTCATCCTTTTGCCAAACACCCTACCTGGATCTGCTCTTGAGCCACAAGGAGCAGCGCTCCCCCTCCCCCAGGCGGGGACAAGGCGTGGTCCAAGCACCCAGACACTTCTGGTTTCGTCGGTCATGGTGGACCGGTGGGTGGTGGCACATCGAGGGCATGCTTCTGGTGCTCCATCTTCCCAGAGATGCAAGGCTTTTAATGGGACGCTCAAGCCTTCTCCCATGGCTGGCCCTCCAGCAACCAGAGTCCACTCTCGAACCCGGGTCGCTGGCGTCACAAGCGGAAATCCAACCTCTGCGCTGACGGGCCGGCTCACACCTGCAACTTATACGAGCAGGCAAACTGGCTGCAGCTATCTGGCAGAATAAAATACCAGACCTGCATTCTAGCGAAGAAGGTGTACATGGGACTCCTGCCCCCGGTTTCCAGTCTATACTACCCCCTCACTGCCCCACACGCCAAACTAGGAGTTCTGTAAACCAAGCCTTCACTGTCCCCCGCTGTCAGACCTTGCAAGGGCAGCGTTCCTTCAGAGTCAGGGCCCCAAACTGGTCCAACTCACTTCCTAGTGATATCGCCAGCACCCCAAACCTCAGACCATTTAAGCGCAAACTTCGTCAGCATGTACTGGCCAGCTCTAATTGTGACTGTTCCCTATAGATTTTCCCTGTCTGACCCAAGGCCTCCCCTGAAATTTGTTCACCCTCCCCCACACTCCCCTCACAGACATTTTTCTCATTCCTTGTACACCCACCCCTCTCCCACCTCCCTTCCCCTGTACCCTGCACTTCCTCCCATCTCCAAGTCCCCCTTAACCTACCCTGGTCCTCTCCTCACTCCGTTACCTCCTATCCACTTCCTTATCCTCTCCAACTGTTTCCCTTGTGCACAATGTATGGATTTCTGTTGCATCCAACACTGAATATCCCTGTTTCCTGACAAAGCCTCTGGCTGCTCATGAACTGCTACCCCCTTGTAATACTACTATGCTATCAATTTCCTGTATTTATTTCATGCTGCATTTTGCCTATTTGTTATTAATGTTTGTTTTTTCTGTCATTTCCCTGTTGTAACTTGCTCTGTTTCCATGACGTGGAACCTTTGTGAAAGAGCCTTGTTGGCTCAAAGGTGTAATCTGAAACCTAAATAAATAAATTTAGTATACCCATAATCACATTATATGGCAATGAATCACCATTAATATAATTATCAGTTGTTAAAACTTGTACCTTTTTTTCATATTTAAATAAGGTATTTTTCATGCTCACCCACTCTCATCCTGCTGTGCTACAGTGGTTACACTAACGTCAGATGCCCTGTGACAGGCAGAGCGAGGAGATGGCTGTATGCAGAATAAGAGGTACTGCCGTTCTCCTCACTGATTGGCCAGACAGCGCTCACTGCCATGTATTGTGGGGGTATTGTCCATTCTGACCTGTACCACTCTGTTCTGTACCAAATATAAAAAAGCTTTGAGGGAAAGATACATTTTCTCAATTCTAACAGTCAGATGTGTTCGAACCGGGGGGCCATATACCGTTTACTGAGTTCCCCTCTAGATGTCCTACCCAACCTAGTAAAGAGGCAACTGCTGTGTGAACCAAACCGATTTCTGATTTTCTGGCTCCGAGAAAAGAATTCCTTCTCTGAAGACTGAAATGTTATGTCACCACCTGAGTGCATCTATCGGAATCTAGTGCAGAGAGACTAGCTGCATTAATGGTGCATACCTTTGGCATGGCACCAGTAATCTGTCAGATGGCACTGAATTTCCCTCATTTTCTTTTCTTTTTTTTTAATATAATTTTTATTGAGCGAAGCACAATTAGTATTGGTCATTATACAGCTTTTGTATCATAAGGTTGGTGCACAGCTAAAGTCACAGATACATTGGTAGCATTCCCATCAATACACTGAGGATGAAAATAAATTTCCAATAAACTCTAGATACTTCCACAGAACTCAACTTACACTGTCAAAGTTTACAAAGGAAAGACAGAGCAGGTTCCTCCTTTCCCCTGTTCCCCATGGCAGCAGCACCCCCTTGCATCCTGTACAAATAAAAGTATCAAGGGACAAAACCCACATCTATCTGAGCCATATACCACACACATTTTTGCCATTTCATAGTAAAAGAGCTGAGCTTATCATGGAGCTCAGCTGTTAAGTTTTCCAGTTGGTAAATATCCATGACAAACGTCCCCCATGCAGTTATCACTGGAATGGTCGATGTCTTCCACCTGCAGGTTATGGCCTGCTTAGCAGCTAGGATATATAGTGGTAACAATGTTTTATGCCAAGCAGGGGTGATGTCGAGGCAGAGCTGTTAATAGTACCATTTCAGTCGTTAATTCAACCGGTTACCCCATGCATTCCCCCAGTTCCTCCTGTAAAGTGCACCAAAAGGGTGTCAGATGCGGACACAGCCAAAAAATATGCCCCAGACCTGCCATGCGACATCCATATCCCCTCCGGCAGGCTCCATATGTAGGTGGCAAATATCTGATGAGAACTGCTGGGGATCGAAAATATCTGTATCTACATTCCCATGCATATTCCCTCCAGATGATGGAGATGAAGTGCATATTTCATCCAGGAGTCATCTGACACCAAACGGCCCAAATCTTTATTAAACTTCTCTCATTTTTGACCTTGCTAGGGAACAATTGTGGTTGAAAACATACAGCCTTGTAGTTTGAAGAACTCCTAAACTGTCTTCCTTGAGTTTAGAGAAAGTGTGGCCACATACGGCATAAGGTCTTGGAGCCTCTGAACTGGTGGGAAAGCTTTTCCTTCTGCCATATTTAGTTATGCTCCTATGGATTCCCAACATTTCTTTGGTTCTAGGGCAGATTACTCTACATTTATCAAGAACCCCAATGACTGCATGAGTGACAGCATTCTGAGAGGTATTCGTTTCTTCTGTTTTTTGACTTACAACAAATCAACCAGTTTTCTGAGTACAGGAAGACCACCATCCCTGGTCTTGCGAGTGTAGCTGACAATACAGATACATATATTTTATAAATGCTTTTGGAGACATCAGGTCAAAGGACAATGCCCTGAACTGGAACTGAACCTTAGATACTCTCTGTAACATGCCCTTATGGGAAATATGGAAGTATGCCTCTTTTAAATCTAAAGAACACAGCCAATCACCTATCTGAAGTGAGGCAATGATTGTTTCAGAATAAGCATTTTAAATTTGTCTTTTTTCATATCTTTGTTCAAAATTCTGAGGTTCAGAATAGACCACAACTCTTCATTTTTCTTTTTCATGGGGAAGTACCCGAACAAGCAGCCTTTTCCTAATTAATTCTTTGATAGCACCTGTATTGCTTTTATAGCCACTAATATTTTGACTTCCATGTGAAGCAGACAATTTGGAACTTTCAGAAATGACAGACTCAAACCATCTCCGATTATCTCCAGCACCAACTGGTCGGTGGTGACTCTTTCCCTCTCCTAGAGGTAAAAAGTGAGGCAGACTCACCTCCACACTGGCTGAGCTAAAGGAGTGGCAGCAAAGAACACAGTCAGGGACTAGTTTTGGCAGGCACAGGAGGGGCTAACGCAATTTGTTGTCCTCATACCCTTCTACCTCTAGGTCTAGTAATTTAGCAGAACCTCTTACCACAGAATAACTTGCTTGGAAGTAATGTCAGCTCTGTGCACCCCTCCCAAAGTCTCCCTTGCTATAAGATCTGAAATAATGACCTCTGTTACCCTGTTGAGTGAGGGTCATGTACAGTATGTGGTTTTCTGTTTATCATCCTTTTCCATACAGACCTGCCCCCCACAGAGTCCTTCAAAGGGAAACTGGAAGATTTCTGCTGTAGCTCTGGTGACAAATTAAGTTGTTCTAAGCAACGAAAATCTTCTAGTGACTACTGCATTACTAACAGTTCTTTTTTTTTTTTTGTTAATATATTTTTATAAAATTTTCCACTTAACGGGTTGGGGGGTTACATGGGGCTGGGTTGATAGTCATAATTCATAATTATACAGACGTTTATAGTGGAGCCATTCATTCAAGCGGTCTATTAAGGATACACTTTGTGTCATACAGTCAATTAATTACTGGGTACAAATTAATAAGAGCTAGTGCTGGTGATCCAGAGCTCTCTCATGACATACAGGGCAACTTGAGATATACATTGCAATAAAATACACACACCACTTTAATCTGTACATTCACCAAGGTAATTTGTGCTTGGGTACCTAGGTCCATATTAGAGTCTTATATAGATGAACGCATTCCCAGTATAATTTATTCAGGGGATGAAGGTAGTGTCTCTTAACATGATATGCATAACCCACCTGGCCCATTTCACAGTAAATAAGTCAGAAGAGTCATTTAGGGAATAGGAAATCTTTTCAGACCTGTAAATATGGGTCATTATCTCCCTCCAATCTAACACAGTGGGTATCCTGGTGGTCAACCAATTTCGTGTCAGAGCTTTTTTTGCAGCTAAGAGGGAAATCCCCATCAGGTAGCGTGTATGGGTGGCCTTTATGTCTGGGAAAGATATGTAAAATGAAAAATTCAACAGTAAATGTAAGTGGGGTACCCATCAATTCACTTAGTTCAGCTTGCAATGAATTCAGGAAAGGCTGAATTTTGGGGCAAAGCCAAAATATATGGGTGTGGTGTGCTGCAGGGTTTCCACACTGACACCAGCAGAGTCCAAGACGGGCCACTCAAAAGTGCGCCGTTCTTGCTGGGGTTCGGAAATATCTACGCATCACCTGCCAGGTGAACAGCCTCCAGCTGTGGGAGTAGGTAAGTTTTGATGATATTCTACAGCTCCTTTCCCATAATAGCAGGGGCACATCAGACCCAAATTCTAAGCTCCATTTTGCACGGTATTCATCAGTATTTGTTCCTAGGTTTTCTGTGATGGCCTTATATAGTAACGAGATAATGTGGGGTATCCCACCAGAGGTAATGCATTGTTGAAGGCATGCAACCAGGGGAGGGATAGCCTCAGGGTCCCACAGTTTCGGGGGAAGGGAGTAGAAATGCCTCAGCTGCAAATACCTGTAAAAGTCTGAGTGTCGAAGTCCATGGGTACAGCTCAACTCCTGGAAGGACCTAAAATCTCTGCCATGTAAAAAATGCGAAAGGTAAGACAGTTGTAGACGGCCCCAGGACTCAAAAAATGTGGTCAAGGGAGGCAGGTATGAAATTCTCTAGGAGAGCCACTGGGCAGACCAGGGGGAGATATGTGTCGAGAGACAGCTGCTTACGGATCTCAGTCCATACTTTCAGCTGGAACAGGATCCATGGGTTCTAGGGGAGCCAACTGTGTAGGTAGGAAGTAGAACAGTGTAATATCACCCTGTCCCATTTCTGATGCAGCATAAGAGCTTCTTCTATTTCTCTCCAGCAGGTTGGGTTAGTTTTTGTCAGTCTGTGTATTATGAATGAGATATGTGAAGCCCAGTAGTAGTGTTTAAGGTTTGGAAGGGCCAAACCGCCTTTAGCTCTTGGGAGGGTCAGGGTACAGAATTTTATTCTGGGATGACGCCCAGACCATATGAACCTGCTGATACATTTGTTCCAGATTTGAAATATCTTAGTGGGAATATGTATGGGTATATTTTGGAATAAATATAAGGCCCAGGGTAAAATAACCATTCTGATTACATCCACTCTCTGTGTAAGATTCAGTGGGAGAATATTCCACTGGGCCAGATCCGACTGGCGTTGCGTAGTGAACGGGTCATAGTTGAATCTTTTGGCATTCCCAGCTCGATGAGATATATGCCCAGGTACTTCAATTTTTCCAGGTCCCAACGGAAGGTAAATCTCTGTACTAGTTCCTGTGTGGGGAGAAATTAAATGCCAGAGCCTCCGTTTTAGTGGTATTAAGCTTATATCCTGAGCATCTACCAAACTGCTCAATTATGTTAAATACCGCTGGGACTGACCTGGAGGGGCTGGCAGAAAGTAATAAGACATCATCAGCGAGAGGGCAATTCGATGTTCTATTTCTTCGACCTTCACACCTTCTACCAAGGGAGACTCCCTAATGGCCTGTGCCAACGGTTCGATGAATATGGCAAACAAATTGGGAGGCAGTATAACGCAGTGGTTTAAGGCTCTGAGCTGCAAATCTGGTGACATCCAGCAGACCAGACCTGGGTTTGAATCCCACAGTTTCCACTTGCATACTGTGTGACCCTGAGCAAGTCACAATTTCCCTGTGCTCCCAGGTCGCTCCTGTAAAAAAGCTTTCAGCTTAGTGTGCTACTCCTGGTTAAACAACTAAAAAAAAAAAATAACTGGGACAAAGGGCATCCTTGTCAGGTGCCCCTGTATAGGGGAAAATAGGTGGAATAATGCCCACACATTTTTACACACACTTTAGGAAAGGAGTAAAGTGTCCTAATCATGGAAACAAAAGGGAGGGAGATGCCCATCCCGGTCATAGTGGCAAACAGGAAGGGCCAGGAAACCCTGTCGAAAGCCTTCTCAGCGTATAAGCTGAGAAGGACAGATGGAGAACCACGGGATAGCAATTCCTGGACCAGATGTAGGGCCCTTCTTGTATTGTCTGTGGTAGATCTAGCACTGATGAATCTGGTTTGGTCAAGGTTAATAAGGGAGGGCAATACCGAATCCAGGCGTTTGGCCATAATAGACATAAGGAACTTATAGTCCGCGTTTAATACGGAAATTGGGCGGTATGATGTGCACACTTGTGGGTCTTTATCAGGTTTAGGGATAAGGGATTCACAGCATATGACCAACTGGGTGGAGGGTTAGTTATCCATTGTAGGACTTCATTATACACCTGCAGGAGGACTGGGGAGAGTGTCTGTATTGAGTGTTTATAGAGTTCAGCGCAGTAGCCATCTGGGCCAGGAGCTTTCATTGTTTTAGCGTGAGAGATGGCAGCCAGGAGCTCTGTATGTGTAACGGGGGAACCAAATGGATCTGCTGTTCAGTGGTCAGCCTAGAAAGGCCCTGAGGCTGGAGAAAAGTCTTAATGCCCTCAGCTTCTGAGGGGTGGTCTGGGGTGTAAAGTTTTTTATAGTACTTGCTAAACACCTGGGTAATTTGGCTCACCTTTGTGCACTGGGTTCCCTTAGCAGGATCCCGAATTGTGGGTATAATTGAAAAGCACCTTTGTTTGCGCAACCGGAATGCCAGCAGGCGGGAAGCCCAAGGGCCAACCTTGCCATATCTCTGTCTTAGTAAGGCCAAGGCAATTTCAGTTTTCTGCTTTGCAAGTGTATCCAATTCCATTTTAGTCTGTTTAAGTTGTGGTAGCACTGTGTCATCACCATGTTGGTACACTATTTGGAGAAATGAGAGGGTCTGTTCTAAGCAGTCCTTCTCTTCCCTTCGTCGTTTCGCCTGATTTGAGGAACACTGTATTAGATGGCCTTGTAGTACTGCCTTCAATGTCTCCCATCGTATTGCAGAGGAAACTTCAGCGCCCAAATTATCCCCTTGAATCTCCTGAAGTTTGTCATTAAGAAACTCCCAGAAGTGGGCATTTTTTAGATGGATTGGGTTGAATCTCCAAAAGGAATTTCGCCTCTCCAGGTCCATCTCCCACTCCGTTACCATAGCGGCATGATTGGAGTGGACTATGTCCCCAATCGCGGCCTCCTTAAGGAAGTCCAGATTCTCTTTTTGTATGAAACAATGGTCTATCCTGGAAGACGAACCATGCACCGCTGAATAAAAAGTAAATCGTCCATCTCTGGGGTGAAGGGTACGCCACACGTCCAGTCAGCCCACCTCTTGTATATAGTGTTTGAAAAATTTATGTGGGGCAGGTTGCTTGCCTCTGGCAGCTCTGGTGGTACCAAGATTGGGACTAGGGGCAATATTGAAGTTTCCGCTTAAAATTAATATACCCCTGGTTAATTGAACTACCTTTTCCAGAAGGGTTCTAATTGTTGGAATAGGGGAGCCAGGAGGTAGACAGATATTGGCAAGGGTGATTTCATTATCCTGTAAGCGGCCCTGTACTACCACCAGGCGGCCCTCAGGGTCGGCCCATTCCCATATGGGCTGAAAAGGAGTATGACTGGAAACCAATATGGCGACCCCCCTCCTTCTGCCCTTCCTGAAAGAAGAGGAGAAGACCTATGCGATCCCACCCCTGGCCAGCTTCTTAGGCTCGTTAGCAGCCATATGTGTTTCCTGCAAGTATGTTATACCTGCCTGGGTTTTTTTTTTTTTAAACAAAGAGAGCATTCTGGATCATTTTATGGGATTACCCAACCCATTTACGTTCAAAGAAAAAATCTTAAGTGGTACATTAGCCATTTAAAACATAATTCAGAACTGAGAATTTGACCTGTGTTCCATATAACTCCATTATATAATATACCACTGGCTCCCAATCAGAACATAAGGAAAATGACGGTCTATGAGGGAAGGTGTGAGGAATAAGTTCCTCTAACATTGAACAGTTAAAAACAACAAATAACTGGTGAAACTGCTTAAAACAGCAATCTGCCAACTGGGCAGGTACTGTACTACAAATTTTGGGCTTCCATGAGGTCAGACACTCTAACGTGACTGAGTAGCCTCTAGGGTTTGCCAGAAAAAGGATTCTTGGCTAAGCTTTACCTATTAGTAGGTAAGACAATATCGTCTCTTTTGTAGGAGGGGAGGGGTGGGAGGGGAGTGAGCATTCCTCACGTTCCTCCGAGGCGTTAGTACAGGTTTTTAATTAAACCCAACAAAGAGTGGGGAAGAGAGAAGTACTGAATTAATTGGTTCATCATACTTAGTAAATATTATCAAAGTCAGCACACACAGTCACCTTCAGGGGAGAAAGATATGAGGGAGGATCCTAGCGCCCCCGTTCTCGGTCATCCCCACCGAAACAGCGTATTGGGAGGAGGGGGGGGGATAGCCAAAGCGAAAGTGGGAGCACACAACACCCCCCTTAGAGTGTGGTATGGAATGAGCGGCTGACAGTTTTCCCCAAGCGATATGGGATCAATAGCCAACTAAGCAACATACAACACAATCCACTGCATATGCTATCAAAGGAAGTGTGCAGTTCAAAAGAGAAGAAAAAAGAAAAGGAACATTTACAGATTTGTTGAAATATGAAGAGGGTGCCACCGATCCGTCTTGGGCGGCTTCACTGGCATAGACCGGGGACTCCATTAATGGAGTCCAACCTGAGCCCCAGTAACTACCTCCCACCCCATATCCCCTCACGAGGCCCTCTCAATCCTCCGTCATGGTATTTCCCCACTTGGCTATCACCAAAGACCACAGGCAGCCTAGGTCGCTCGTAAGGTCTTGGTTTAAATAAGTGCCTCAAACATCTGCCGGGATCCCCCCCTTGTTCTGGGTGGGGGGGGGGAATCACCCATCTGCGTGGGGTTAACTCGTTGGGGGCCCATAACGGTAGAGAGGATCCCCAGTGGGGAACAGGGCCAGGGAGCAGTCACTGGGGAGGCCATAAAATAGCATGGGGTGGGCAATCAGGACAGCCTACCTGCAGCCAGAGCAATCAAATGCATGTGTGTTCGATACATCAGTTCATTTCAGGCCCTAGTTGATTGAAGGGGTCTCGGGAAGGTCCGCGGATTGCTGCCGAAGGTCTGATATTATCTGTTGTACAGCCATGGCGCCCTCCTTCCGTAGTTGGTCCCTTGGAGGTATTCTGGACCATGCTTTGTGGGCCAACTTAGTAGCAACTGAGGTATTCATTTTTCTCTGTGTAGGTGGGATATCGATTCCGATTTTAGCTAGTTCTCGCGCTACTTCCTCGGCTGTGTCAAATGTCTTGGCACCATCTGAAAGTTGGACTACCAATTTCACTGGGTAGGGAGTTCTGAACTTGAGTTTAGCTTCCTTCAGTTTTTTGAGGATAGGGGCATATGCTCTACACCTCGTAGCGATTGCAGTAGGGTAGTCGTTGTCCATGTAGATCCGCTGATTCTGGTAGGTTAAATCCCCTTGCTGCCATGATTTATGCAAGACCAGCTCCTTCTCCAGGTAGCGAAGAAATCGGATCAGGATGGCTCTTGGTCGGGTGTTTGACTGCGGGCCTAAGGTTCGGTGAACCCTGTCCATTTCCAGGGAGCAGCTGTCGGGTAAATCCAGCTTGGCTTTAAAAAAGTGCTGCATGAACTGAGTCGGGTTGGTGCCCTCAGCACCCTCGGGAAACCCATTTACTCTCAAGTTGTTCCTTCAACTCCTAGCTTCTGCATCATCATCCCTGTCCTGTAGGTTTATGATTGTTTGATGAAGCTGTATTATAGCACACTCTGCACTGTCCATGCGTGTATCAGTGGTCGTTGCCTGTTCTTCAACGCTATCTAAACGTTTTTCTAATATCTCCAGATCAGTTTTCAGTGCTGCAAAGGTTGAGTGAGTCTCTTTTCTAAAGTCTCGGATCTCCTGGAGGACAGTATCCATTTGTTTGCCCACATTTGGCAGTAGGGAGCTCTCCTCTTTAGCAGGGACGCCTTTACACGAGGTTTGCGAAGTCTGCGATGCATCGCTGTCGGAGCAACCTCTGTCCGGTTCAGCGGTATCCGAAGTTGATTTCTGGCGGTCATATCTCCTTCTACACATAGTGGTCAAGCTCCTGTGTCAGTATAGCTGCTATTAAAGTTGGGTTAATTGCTTTTTTTGGCAGTTTAAGATCTCGGAGGAGACAGAGTGTGAGCTCAAGCTGCTTCTTGAGGCATGACGTCACCGGAAGTTCCATTTACTAACAGTTCTAGCTGCTGTGTCATTCAGATCAACAGGCTTCTAGATCACCCCTCACTAAGTGCTTTACGGAAGATGCATCTTCTAGTGACAAATTTTCCCACAAAGGCAAAACTGAGAACCAAACAGAATGCTGATAGTTAGCTGCATAATCTACATAGGAAGCCCTTCTCAG
This sequence comes from Neoceratodus forsteri, assembly GCA_016271365.2. Classification (NCBI taxonomy): domain Eukaryota; kingdom Metazoa; phylum Chordata; order Ceratodontiformes; family Ceratodontidae; genus Neoceratodus; species Neoceratodus forsteri. Next base: position 38,831,403 of record JADMNL010000025.1, on the reverse strand, counting down.
AGCCAGAGTTCCTGCAGAATAATTCTTTTTGAAAAACAAAATCATTCTTTCTGGACTCCTTAAAGCAGCTGTAGGTAATGCTGTCCTACATTTTCACAGTGAAAGCCGGGTACCCTTCCATCTGGAGTCTGACAGCACTACTTCTACAGCACTCCCATGACTTTGCCAGCCTGTGATCTTTTGGGAACCCAAGCTCCACCAGCACCAATGAGCCGGATCACAATTCTGCATTCTAACCACTAGGCTACACTGCCTCTCTAGGCTTTCAACAACATTTTTGCAAGCAATATTATATATATATATATATAAATAAAATCCCAGGTGATGCACAATGAAGAAGCATTGTCCCAGAATACAAACATTGTAAATTAGTAAGCAATAATCCATGATAGAATCAGTGTGGTACTGCTAAATCAATGTACATTCCAGGGGTGCTAAGGCATAAGGAGTTTCAACCCCTAGAAAGTGTACTGACTTAGCATTACTGTGCACCACGGAGTGGCTTGCTGCGCTTATAAAATGATTTGCTGTTGTTTAAGAAACAGGCTTTACGGCTACAATAAAAAGATCAGAATCCTAACCACATGATCTTCTCAGTCAGTCAGGCTTATTTATTTATTTTAGCTTTCTGCTTATGCTCCTATTCCCATCTGGCTCTTGGACCACCATCTGGTCGACCTCCAAACCACACTTCAGCTCCGCTGCCACCACCCAGGGCTTACCTCCCTACTTTGTACCACCAATGCCCCCCCCCCAATCCGCTCCGATCAATCTCAGCAAGTCACTGGGGAGGCTACATAAGTGGGCGGATACAGAGCCTGCAGGTGGGCAGGGTCCATCAAGCAGGGGCTTTCCTTTGCAGTTCCTCCCAGTCCTCGATGACGACGCAGTTCTGGGGCATCATGATGCGTGCATGCACTGGATGCAAGCATGGATGCCAACAGCGTCCTTTCCTCGCCATCTTAGAGGTCCTGAACTGCATCTCCCCCTGTGCTCACCCAGAGGAAAGTAACACAATGGGACTACACCCCCTCTCTCCCTCCTACCCTGGGATGCTTAACCTTCCTCTCATGGCTGCCCCCTCCAGCAACATTAGCATGAACCCAAACCCAGGACGCCAGCATCATGAGCAGTAACCCTACCACTGCGCCAAATGTCTGGCCAGGTTTATTTATTTTTCAATGTCATTTTATAAACAGATTTAATCACCTGTACTGTGTTTATATGGAAGCAAGCAATACATTTTGAAGATGCCACACACTTGGAAAAAAATTGCAGTTACGTAAGAACTTACCGTAATAGTAGATCTTCAAGAGAGGTTCCTGCAGTAGGTCTTCACATATAGGACTGCGCCCCCTGGCGTCAGGTCCGAACAGCAAACTTGTAGATAGCAATCAGCGGGGACCGTCCCTGAAGTCAGGTGGCGTGACGTCAGCCCAACTATAAAAGGCGGTCCCCATACATCTCAATTCTTCCACCGTCACCTCAGTACATTCGGCCAGGAGACAGAACAGCAACGTCCACATTTTTCATCAAAGTTGTCTTCGCCTCAAATAGTTTTCTCTTTAAATTTCCTTCGAATTATAATCGGGCTGACGTCACGTCACCTGACGTCAGAGGCAGTCCCCGCTGATGATTGCTATCTACAAGTTTGCTGTTCGGACCCGACGCCAGGGTGCGCAGTCCAATATATGAAGACCTACTACAGGAACTCTCTCGAAGTAAGATCACCATGTTCTACAAACACACACACACGATTTAGGCAGTTACACATTTTGGAATCACACTACTGCCTTCTTGTAATATAATCTCTGTATTCTTCCATGGTGTGCAAACACTGTTCTTTCTGGCATACGAGACTATAAAGTTCTTTACTTCAGAAATGAGCACTGAACAGGAAGAAACAAGCTACGGCTATTGTGCAACGTCTCTGCCATTTCCAGGAGGCTCAGAAACAAATGACTGAACAGCATCACACAAGCGGTACAAAAAGAACAGGAAAATGTTGCCTGTAGGAACCACAAGCTGCACAAGTAAACACCTGCTTCCACTTTACATTTTCTAGCTTTCTGATTGGTCAAGTACTTCAAAACAAAAAGCAGAAGGTAGGTGGAAAGTGAGTGGAACTGGGGTAGAGATTGGTGATGCTAAAGCTGTGATAGGTGGACGAGAGTCAAGCTCCCAAAGCCCTCTCAGAGCTCAGACCAATCGCAATATGTTGGCCTGCCTTTGGCAAGCACACATAATAAATGCTCAACAGGGAGGGCATTCCCCTGCAGTTAAATCCTGGTTGGGGGGTTGTCTCAGTGACAAAACATCAGATCAGGGTTCACATCCAAGCTCAGGAATCGCGTTCAGGACCAGGTGGAGGCCATGTGCATTGTGGAAGTGAAGTGCTGAACTCCTGGGGTGGGAGGGAGGTACAGGGGTTCCCTGCATTTCTTCACCCACCGCCAGCCAACTAGAAAGCAGCACTAGTGTTAGCTGTGAAGGCAGCTAGCTGCTTACCCCATTCTTCTAATGGAGTAAAAGTGCAACCACGGTGACCCTGGCCTTCAGGGTATGGGACAGGGTAGGTAGGATAAGGGGAAAACAAAGGAATACATAGGTAATAAGCCATGACAGGGTATAGGACATTCACTTAATGGAACACTGTACAGCATACTGTACACTGTACTGGGGGTAGGAAGAAGTAGGCTGCTGGTTAACTAGGATCTGCAGCTTATCCAGTAGGTAGGGAAATGGGCAGACTGGGTGGGCCAAGCGGTCCTCATCTGCCGTCAAATTCTATGTTTCTATGTTTCAAATCTGAACCTCAGAACTGAGAGCTTTCAGGAGATCTGGGGATCATGGATGTCATATAGGTTGCAGAGAGACAAGGAGGGGCAGAGGGCAGTGAGTAGACACACACACACGGGATCCCAAGCGTTAACATGTGGCAGGATACTGCTAAGGGAAGATGGGTGGCTGGGTTTCTCCACCTCAGTCATCAAAAGAGGTTATATTTCCATCTGCCCAAAGAGTTAATTGGGCGTCTGTTCTTGTTAATGATTATTAAAGATCTACTGAATGATCTATACTTATAACTCTACAGAGACTGTTGGAACTGTATAGCTTATCTGTTGTTGAAGGACCAAATCGAATCAACTCAAACTCTGAATGCCCTTCGTAGGCACGAAATGGACTACTTGAATTGAACTGTGGTATTAGTTTAAACAGCAACTTTACCGGTGCGCTGTTGAACCTCACTATAGGAGACTTAGCAGCCCCAAAGTCTGCTGATGTATAATTTACAATTTTTCTGTGGTTGTATTTCAGGAGGGAAGGGATTGTAATTTAGCCCCGTGGAGCCAAGAGCCCAATCCCTTCCACTTCCCGATGTGGAGACACTCCCCCACACTCTCACGTTTTGTGATGTAACAGTGCGGAGAGTGAGGGCGAGAGCTCCATAGAGTTGTAGAGGGACCCATTTTTACACCCTTTTGAACATTTTAGAGTGCCACTTGGGGAATAATACTCACTCAACTAACAAGGACCTTGTTAGTTGAGTGGTGGCCTTGATAAAAACGTTCAAAAACGGATAAAAACGGGTCTCTATACAACTCAATGGAGCGTGCCCCGCTGTCTCCATACTACATCACAAAATGGGATGGGTCTCCAAATGCAGCTGCAGAGTAAGGGGTGCTAGCTGCACATTCAAGCAGACTTGATAGACCTCTAGGCCTTTATCTGGTGGCAAATTTCGTATGTTCATAAATCGGGAAGTGGAAGGGATCCGGCTCTTGGCTCCACAAAGCCAAATTACAATCCCTTTCCTCCTGAAATAGGGCCACAGAAATATTGTAATTTTTACACCAGCAGACTTTGGGGCTGGAAGGGCTCCTGTAGTGTTGCCGGGAAAGATTTACAAAACAGATGGAAAAGTTGCTCTTTATGTTCACAACTTCTTTTTGCACTAGGCACTCCGGTAACCTGATAGTTTTATTGTAAATTTAATGCAAAACTGTACCGGTGGGGAGGAGGATTTTATTGTATGCCCCACTGAAGTGATATACGAGGCAGAAGGTCAAGTGCCTTTATGCCCCTGGAAAGGGCATTTAAATGCACACCGTGGAGTGGTTTATTGTGCTTGTAAAATGTCTCACTGCTCATCTATAAAAAGTGAAACATTTTCAATTTTTTTTTTTTTTTTTTTTAACATAAAATTATTTGTTTGAATACATTTTAAATACATTACATACATGAAGTAGTCCCTGGTTTTATAGGTAATAAGGCTTTTTTGCCTTGGTAATAAGATCTGGCACTTGATCGTGCATCACTAGGTTTTTAAACACACAGTTATACAATGTCTCTCAGCCAATGAGATTTCTGGATTTTTTCCTTGCAATTTTATAAGTAACTTAAAAAAGGCTTCCTTGGAAGCATTGAGGGCATAAGATGCAGCCAAAAGTCAATAACCCAACAGTTGATAACCTGACCAGAAAGAACATCTTTAGAAGGCTATATTATCACAAGCCAGTATTGTAAAAAAAAAATCATCCACTGATCAGCGAAGAAAACCACCTATGCACTTTGGAACTGAGAAACCCAATAGCAGAGTCCTGAAACCGAAAGTGGATCTATAGTCTGGTTTTGTTGTTGTTTTCAGTTCCAAGGAATTGTATCCTGGCTCTATAGAGTGTGGTAAGAAGAAAAGAAGCTGAGTGAAGTCAAGAGATGTGCTAAGTAGGGAAAATTCACTCCGTAGAACATTTTGTGGATTTTCCTAATTTGGAGTGGATTAGGTGTGAAGCACAGCTTGGCTTCAAAAAATAAACTCTGCAAAATGCGAGGTTTTTTTTGCTTCTTCAATCCACCTCTCCACGGGTGCCATCCTGACTATCATTTATAACTTCCCTGGTGTCTAGGGGTCCCACCCCACCCCCGTGAATCGCAAGCCCAATATGAAAAATTAACTTTTCCCCACCCCACCCCCAACAGCCCGCCAGACTGACGGTCACTGTCATTATAATATCTCTAGTGTCTAGTGCTACCACTCCCCCCCCCAGCCGACTGCTGGCCTATTATAATCTTAGCCCGACTGTCCATCCCTGGTGTCTAGTGGTCCCCCCTCTGACCAATCGCCGGCCCGTTGTAAAATGAAATCCGATTCCCAAAAGGTCCCTAAACTAAATCCCAAGGTCCCCTCCCCGACAGAAATAATTTCCAGGTGTCTCATGGACCCCCACCTCTTCATGTACTGCCCATCACTTCCTGCTCCCCACCCGACCCCGCAGGCGACCAGCACAGCCTCCACTCTCTCTCTACAGCTGGCCACCTGACTGAGTTTCAGCATGAGCTGCGTTTGTACAAGCACATGCTCATTCACTGATTTCAGGGCGCAGAGAAAGGGGGCTGCTCCAGTCACTGGCAGGGCAGTCACCCTCAGGTCGGGGTGAGGGAGCGGGTGGTGGGCAATAAATGCAAGGGTGGGGGTCCACTAGACAACAGGGAAATTATTTCTAAATTCAGGCCGGCACTTAGCAATTGGGGGTGGAAGTGGACCTTGGGATTTAATTTGTGAACCCTTTGGGACTCGGATTTCATTTTACAAAGGGCCAGGGATTGCGGGGGACTGCTAGACACCAGGGATGGACAGTCGGGCTCATATTACAAACATACACAAGAAATTTTAGATTACAATAGGCAGGTGATCGGATGGGGCTGGGTGGGATCACTAGAGATATTATGACAGTCACGCTGACACCTGCTGACTGGTGGGGGGTAATTTTTCATATCTGCCGGTGATCGCCGGGGGTGGGCCATTAGACACCAGGGAGGTTATGAAAGTCAGGCTGGCTGCCATTGGCGGGGGGGGGGGACCACACTATTTCATTCATTATTATTACAAGGGCCCGGCAAACAGTCGTGGGAGGGGGGTACTAGACACCAGGAATGTGGCGCCGGTGGTCGTTTCTAACTTCTCCTTGCTTTGAGGTTTTTAAGTGCAATTTGCACTTAGAAAGCCCCCAAAGCAATGCAAAGTTACATATGGCGATTATTTGGGTGAATTTTTCACTACAGGGGGTAACTTTGTGAAATGGCATATGGATGCAGAGTTGGCGGATTCACAGGGAATTCACCCGCAAATTAAAACTTCACTGCATAACTAATGAGGTCAAAAGGAAACAGAGATCAGAAGACTGGCAGAGCCCTGCCCAGAGACCACACAAACAGCTGCACTCCAATAGAATAACCAGGTTAAACCAAAGTAATGCAAAGAGACTCCAAGTTTATTAGGTATACCTCCATATATCTTCAACATTATTATTATTCCTATGGCATCTAACTCCTACAGGAAAATGAAATCAAACTGGTTGATAGCCAAAGAATGGAACATGTTACTCCCAGAAATCAGGAAAGCATACAACTATTAATTCATTTAGAAACCTACTAAATAAGACTTTAAAGAATACTTGCACTTGTCATTGAATAAATTGTGTTTGTAACATGTATGTTGAATTATGTATCAAGAGAGCTGTATGATATGGTAAAATGTCTTTTTTTTTTTTTTACACTTGTCCCTAGCCTGGGCCCCAGGGATACCTCCTCGGTATTTAGCTGGGTCCTGGTGTACCGGGATCCCAGCATAATGATGCATGACGCCAGGGAGTTTTTCTTGTTTTTTTTCTCCCTTTTTCCAGTGCAGTCCCAACCCCTAGAGGGCGACAGTGCAAAGGACATTTTGTCCAGACTGATTATGTAATGACACAAGGCATCATCAAGCGCCTGACAGTGCACCCTCCCCTGACTAGTGGGAGCTGTTTGCCCCGCCGCATGTGCTTCCACCGGCAGTAGGACAATGGGCTAGTACAGCCTGAAGTGTCCCCCCCAAGGGGAGTATTCGTTGGGATGCTCTATCCTCCTCCCCCCTGACAACCCAGGCTTGTTCCTGAACCCAGGTCACCAGCATGGCAGGAGGTGTGGTATCCAGTGCTTCAATCCTCAGCGCCACTACGCCGTCTGGTAAAATGTCATTTGACTGAATTTGCAGACCTCCTCTGTAATAAAGCAGGACAACTTTGTAAAGAGGGCTGCAAAGTCCTAATAGTTCTATTCTATTTAGAAATATTTATCTTATCCAATATGACTGCATGGCACCAAACCCCAGTGCTTCAGGTCTTCTTTCGTGACCTTTCATCAAGGGGCAAACAGCGAGGCTGTACCTGTATAACATGCACAGCACGATACTCGGAATAATAGCACTGTGTAAACGGGATACTGCAGACCACATAGTGCTGCGCAAATACTGCCTATAAAAAGGCCATCTTAAGCCACAGCAAACCCCAGAGGTGGAAGGAGACACTGCAGGCCACACAAAAAGATAACTCACACTGTAGCGCACATCATGTACTTGATGCAACAGGTCATGGAGAATGAGAAGACGGCCAATGGCCACCCTCAGAATGGGTGTAGGCCACAGAGGTGCTATGCTGTAAACAGACAGTACTGCCAACAAGTCATATTTGAAGTCCTTAGTGACAAGCAGATCGTGGGCCAGTACAAGCTCAACAGGCCCAAGCTCATTCAGCTGTGTGAGCTGTTGCATGACTAGCTCCGGACAGACACCTAACGCAGCAATGCTGTGTCTGTAGCGCTCAAGGTAACGGCAGAACTGTGCTTCCTGGCCACTGGAACATTCCAGATACCAGTGGGGGACACCACCAGTATCAGACAGTCAGCCACCTTGCGGCTGCTGGGCCAGTTCCTAAATGCCCTGCTGGCCCATGCTGGGGAGTTCATCATATTCCCCAGCATGCCAGCCGAGTGAACCGCAACCATGCAGCAGTTCTATCAAGTCACACACCTACCATCAGTACGCTTGCCCTCAATGCACCCACCGGTGATGGAGTGGAGGCCTATGTGAATAGGAAGGGGTACCAGTCCACCAACTGCCAGGCAGTGTGTGATGCAACAGGGTGCATCAATGTCCTAGTACGGTACCCCAGCAGTGTCCACAACGCCTTCACCTGGCACAACTCCATTTTGTGCCAGAGGTTTGAAAGTGGGGACATCCCTAGTGGTCACCTCATCGATGAGTATACCCACAACGGCCCCCCCCAAGATGATGCAGATGATGACATTAAACCATGCCCTTTCCCTACACTGGGGGCAGTGCATATCCCCTGCATTCCTGGCTCCACTCACCTGTCCTGCGACCTGCATCCACTGCAGAGGACAAGTACAATGTGGCACACACCACCATGCATATCATCACTGAGTATGTCTTTGGAATGCTCAAGATGTGGTTCCTGTGCCTTGATCAGTCTAGTGGTGCCCTACAGTACACCCCTCAGAAGGCCTGTGCCATATTCCTTGTCTGCTGTATACTACACAACATGGCACTCAACTGTGGGATATGCATGCCTGCTCCAGAGGAACAACCTGCAGCAGATTCGGAGTCAGAGGACCAGGGGATACAGGAGCAGCTCAAGAAGCATGACCCCAGGATGGCCAGGAGGGCCCAGGAGTACAAAGCCTGCCTCATAACAGACCTCTTCGGACATGCAGGGTGAGCATAGACCATACAGGAGACTGTAAAGTGTTTAGTTAATGCACCGTCACATAACAGTACCTGTACATACACAGATACAATCCGGGCGGGGGAGATAGGAGTTAAAAGAAATATAGTCCAACCAGGTTGGGGGGGGGGTGCAAATAGGGCACACACATACACATTCTAGTTTAGAAGGGAGGGGAGTCCTACAGGGGTGTCAACATAAAGACATACAAGCCAGGTGGGGAGTCCAAAATGGGGGTGTTGATGGAAATATAGGCCATACAGGCAGGGGGGTAGCAAATGAGGTGTACATACATACAGTCCTGGGGAGAGGGGCAAGGGTGTAAACAGAGATACACACCAGCCAGGTGGGGGTTGAAAAGAGGATTAAACTGTAATAAAGGCCATCCAGGTAGGGAGGTAAATCAATGGAACAGACCACAGGAGCAGGGGCAGTGACATATGGGTAATGTGGGGGGTACATGTTGGTGAGTGTTGGCGATTCACCGCTATCGTGTGTCCCTACCACTTCCACATGCACAGACAGTATGTGTGCACTGTACCCGGTATGGTTGGGGGGGGTGGTGGTCATCATCCACGATATAGGAGATGAGCATGGGGATGGTGTTGGCTGCTCTCGGCCATGGCCCCACAGGCTACTGACTCTAGTGAGGAGCAGGCTCCGTCCTGGTGTACGCGGAGGCCTTGGTGTCATGGGAGTCCCAGGTGTGTGAACGTTCTCATTCTGGCACTGTGTGGCATTAGCATACGCCATGGAGTGATACTACTCACACTGGACAGGCCGGGGTTATGGCCAGCCACTGCAGTGCCTGCCACCATGGCTGCAGCACCCAGCACAGTGACGCACAGGCAATCCGTGGAGGTGACAATATCCTGAAGCAGGTAGTGGATGGCCACCATGTGCTCCACATCTCATGCCTTCACTCACTCCTCGGCACGATGCATGTTGTTGTGCAGCATGTGACAGATGTGTATCAGTTCCTGCCACGCAACAGTCTGTCTCCACGGCTGACTGCAGCAGATGCTGGTTGGCAGTCACATCCTGCTGTCACCGGGGACTGTCCACTGGGACAGGGTCAGGCTGCACCCTTGGATGCAGTCGATGTGAGGTCCATTGTAGGCCGACTATGGCTGGCCTCGGGGGATGGGTGCGAGGTAGCAGGGTTGTGGCCGTGCTGGAGAATGGATCATGGGGAGGCACAGTGCAGGCTGGCCTTGTGGTATCAGCTGGGGGTGGAAGGGTGATGGCCATGCTGGAGGTGGGGTTATGTGGCGGCACATGGTGACTGTGCCAGGAGCTGTACCGATGTGATCATAGTGCTGCATGGGGATAGTGGCTGGGTCCCACTATTATGAGGGTTGGCGGGGGACAACACCTTCTGGTCTTGGGCGAAACCCAGTTGTCCCCAGCTCTAGATGTATGTCTGGTCATCTTCATCCTCCTCACCTTCTTCACTGGTGTCCATGAGCAGGTGTATACAGGTGGGCAACAGGGGCAGCTGCCACTGAGATGGGCCTGGGGTGTCCTCTGCCATGTCCAGTATGACATGGTGAGCTGTTGGAAGAGTTGAGGGGAGTTATACCGCAATGTACCATTCAAAACTGTGTACAAGCCAAGGCATTGTGCATGCCAGGCATATGGTGACAATACCCATGCTGTGTGTACAGTGCACTGCCTATACACCCCTCCCCAACCCCCGTGACTGTACAAACCAAACACCCCTCACACCTGTGAGCACATACCCCATCACCAGGGAGCACACACCCCAGTACCAGTGAGCGCACACCGCAACACCAGTGAGCACACACCCCAGTACCAGTAAGCACAACACCACATGGGACACAATAGTAAAGTACCACACAGATGGCTATACACCAGGAGACATGGAAAAGTACAGTTACATAAGAACTTACCGTAACAGTAGATCTTCGAGAGAGGGCTCTTGCAGTAGCTATTCACATATAGGACTAAGCTGCCAGGCGTCAGGACCCCACGGAAAACTTCTAGCTAGCAGTCCCTGGCGGGGGACTGCCCCCACGTCAGGTGACCGGCGTCATGCAACATCGGTATAAAGGGTCTGTCCCCAGGCCCCCCTTCCAGTTCTTTCCCGCCAAAAGAGGCAAGACAAGACAGAAGAGGATGTGCCTCCATGGAAAGGAATAAGAGAGACTTAGGGGGATGGAGGTTGGGAAGGTAATACCTACTGCAAGAGCCTCTCTCGAAGATCTAGTATTACGTTAAGTTCTTACGTAACTGTACCATCTTACTTTGCGGGGGCTCTTGCAGTAGGTATTCACATATAGGACAGAATCCCAAGCAGTCTGGAACAAGAAACAACCAGGAGGAGGATTGTCATCCACAATATAACCTCAGGGCTGCAAGGTCTCAAGAAAGGAGGTCCTGCAGAACAGTCAACCCGAAGCCTGCTCTATGGCGAGAGGCAATGTCCAAACTGTAGTGTTTCGTAAAGGTATAGACCAAAGTCCAGGTTGCGGCTGCGCAAATGTTTGCCGCAGACACATTCCTGAAACAAGCAGCAGAGGCAGCTACTCCCCTAGTGGAGTGACCTCTGACCTGACCCGGAAGGGTCTTGTTGTACTTGTCATAACAAAAAGTGATACAACTGGCCAGCCATTTGGAAAGGCATTGCTTGGAAACAGCATTGCCTTCTCATTTGTGAGCGAAAGACACAAAAAGCTGATCAGTCTTTCTGAGATCCTTAGTCCGATTAGTGTAGTATCTCAGGATTCTGTGAACATCCAGAGTACGTAAGAGGAACTCCCCTTGATTGGAGTGTTGAGTAAAGAAAGCCAGTAACTCAATGGATTGATTCAGCGTAGATTCAGCCACCACCTTAGGAAGAAACTTAGGGTTGGTGCGTAGGGCCACACGTTCCTTGTGGAAAATCAAATACGGGATTTTACACATCAAGGCTTGAAGCTCAGAAATATGCTGAGCCGAAGTGATGGCCACTAGGAAGAGAGTCTTCCAAAAGAGGAACTTTAAGTCTGCTTCCGCTGCCGGCTCAAAGGGAGGCAGTGTGAGATTCTCTAGGATAAAATTCAGGTCCCAAGGAGTGGGCAGGATTGCGGATGGGGGGGTCTCAGGCGGAGATCCCCTTTAAGAAAAGTCTTAGAGACTTCCAGCTGAGCAAACATCCTGTCTCCAAAGGGGATGTGGTAGGACTTTTAAAGAGGAATGGCTGAGACCCAGGTTGAAGAGGTGACACACGTAATCCAGGACTTTGTTGGCTGGGCAAGAGAAGGGCTCCAAGTCTTTAGAATGTGCCCAGATAGAATACTGTTTCCACTTCATACCGTAGGTGGATCTGGTGGAAGGCTTTCTGGCCTCCACCAGAATGTCCGCTACTAAGGGAGAATCTCAGAAGCGGACTTTGGCTACATCTGTAGGAGCCACGCATGAAGATGAAGGAATCTGAGGCCTGAGTGAACAAGGGTTCCCTGATCCTGGGTCAACAAGTGTTGCGACAGAGGAAGAGGAGGTTCCTCTGAAAACTGTTGCAGAAGAGAACCAAACTTGCCTGGGCCAGAAGGGGGCAATGAGAATCATTCGAGCCCCTTCTGATCTGAGTTTGTTCAGGACCCTCGGAATCAATGGAATGGGAGGGAAGGCATAAACAAATCTGTCCCTACAACAGATAGACACAGCGTCTCGCCCTGGAGCGAGCGAGCAAAAGGCGGGACATTTTGCATTTTGGGGGGAGGCGAAGAAGTCTACCTGAGGTGTCCCCTCCGACGAAAGATGTCGTTTATGACCTGTTGGTCTAACTCCCATTTGTGAGCCCTGGTTGAGGATCGACTGAGTTAGTCTGTCAGGGTGTTTTCCACTCCCGGAACGTGAACTGTAGTCAGTGAAGGTTATGCGGCCGCCACATCACCAGACTCCTCATCGCCCGGCACAGGGGGTAGAAACATGTTCCTCCCTATTTGTTGAGGTACCAGACTACACACATTGTCTGACTGGATGAGAAGATGACGGGGAAGAATGAAGGGAAGAAGAGCCAGTAGGGCATAAAGGACTGCCCTCAGTTCAAGCACGTTTATGTGCAGTGTCTGCTCGAACGGGGACCAGCTGCCATGAGTCCTGTGAGACCCTAGGTGGGCACCCCAGCCTGCCCTGACGGGTCCGTTGTCAACATCTGGGAAGGAAGAATGATACAGAATGGAACTCCTAGGCATAGGTTCTCCTGAACCATCCACCAATGCAAGTCCCTGATCATGGGATCCGATACTAGCACCTCTTGGTCTAGATCATCTGTGGTTTGGTCCCATTGCGACTGAAGCATCCACTGAGAGATCCTCATATGGAGCCGAACGGAACTGTCGGAATGGCAGCCGCCATAAGCACGAGGAGGTGGAAGACTGACCTGGCTCGGACCTGTCTGCGACCTGACAGAAGACGAGCCTGAATCTGAAGGGTCTCAACCCTGTCCGGAGGCAAAAAGGCTTTGCCTGTGGTCGTGTCCAGTATCGCCCCTATAAATTGGAGGCGTTGGCAAGGGACCAAGTAGGACCTGACCTGGTTTATGGTAATACCCAGGCTGGTAAAAACCTGCAGGGAAAGGGAGTGCAAGAGTTCTTCCCTGGACGGGGCTGCTAGGAGCCAACTGTCCAGGTACGGGAAGACCTGCAAGCCACCCTGGGTACGCAGGTGGGCCGCTACCACCGAAAGGCATTTGGTAAATAGTCGGGGAGCCGAGGAGAGACCAAATGGGAGAGCCTTAAACTGGTAGTGGTCCCCCTGAAAATAAAAATGGAGGTATTTGCGATGGGAAAGGCATATGGGGATATGCAGGTACGTATCCTGCATATCCAGAGCACACAGCCACTGTCTTGGCCGGAGTAATGACAGAAGGCTCTGCAAGGAGAGCATTATGAAGCATTTGTACTCCACGAACATGTTCAGGGAACTGAGGTCTAGGACTGGCCTCAAGTCTCCCATCTTCTTTGGAACTAGAAAGAAATGGGAATAGTAATCTGTCCCCCAAAGGTGAGTGGGGACTGGCTCTATCGCCGCCTTCAACAGAAGGGACAGGATTTCTTCTAGGACCAGAGGAAGATGTTGCGGGGAGTATGACGACTGAGGGGGTGGTTTTCAAGGAGGTTTCTGTAGAAACTCTATCGAGTGTCCAGCAGATATGAGCTGGAGCACCCAAGCGTACAATGTTATCTTCTCCCAACCTGGTAGATGGGAGGAGAATCTCCCCCCTACTGGTTCCTCTGGAATGGCCAGAGGCAGAGAGTCAGGAGGTGTGGGGCAGCACAGCAGCCAAGGTCTCGGACTTTTGCTGTGGGGAGGACCCTGCTGCTTGAAGGGGCCTGACGTTTGTTGTGCGCTTTCCTTGGTTGGGCTTTTGTTTTTGGGGTTTGGCAACAAAAGGGATGTCGCTGTCTGAGGGGCCTGTACAAAGTCTGGACTGACTTTAGTGCAGTGCCCTTCTCCTGCAGTTCGGTAATGAAGTCCTTGACATCACCCCCAAACAGCACTGAACCCCTGAAGTGAGCATCCTGTATAGCAGACTGTACTTCAGGGACCAATCCTGACACACGGAGCCAGGCACGACGCCGCAGGCCTACGTCAAAAGCTGAGCTCCTGCCAGCTGTGTCCACCGTGTCATAGGTGGCATGAAGCATGTGCCTACAGGCCGAATGAGCGGAATGGACCAGGTCTCCCAGTTCCTGCTTAGTTTGAGAATCAGGCAGGGAGTCCAGCTTGGATTCCAGCTGGCTAAGTATGGACTTCTGGAGATCCCCCATATGGCCGACGTAGTTGAGGGCCCTGATGCCTAGCGTTGAAGAGGAATAAATCTTCTTCCCATACTGATCCAGAAGTCGAATTCTTTGTCAGGTGGGGACGAAACGAGATATTTGGCGGCTGGCGAAGGGCCATGCACATTGATCACAACCGAACCACTTTGGGGTGAAGACTATGAAGTCTTTACCCTCCGGAGCCTGCTATAGCCTATCCACCTTCCTCGGAAGGGGGGACTAGCATGGATGCTTGTTTCCAAATAGTGGAAACAAGATCGGCGTGAGGCTCTATCCAGGGTGGAATCAGTGTGGGAGCGGTCTCGGGCAGATTCAGATGGGCAGCGAGCTTCTTACACTGTGGGTCTGGCTCCACTGATTGCCACTGATGTGTCTCCTGGATCTTCCTTAGGAGCTCCAGAAAAGAAGGGCCCTCCGGAGGAGACTTTGGAGGGTCCCTCGGCCTTGGTCATTCTGGAGTATGGGGCTCGCCTCCATGATCATAGTGGTCAGAGTCCGAATCTGAGTCCAATGGCTCTGAGGTAGAAGACTCCTCCTCCCTGGGAGGGGGAGGAACGACCCCTCTGGGGAGCCCCCGGGGGGTGCGTGTCTTCCCCAACCTGGGCACCAGAAGGCTCTCCTCTGGCATCAGGTAAAGGAGAGGGAATCTACCGTCTCTGACATAGGGGGTCCGGCGTAGGGACCGATGTCAGAAGACGACTCTCAACTTCCTTGGTGAGGTGAGCCTTGGCCTCAACCCACCAGAAGGCCAAGGTCTCCTTTAGAGCCGCCCCCGGCTGTGGAGTGGGAGGCGAAGGAGGAGGGGGGCTCGGATATGGGTAGGGTAAACACCTGTAATAAAGATATCCGTAGCACAACATCGGGAAGCCCGGAGTCGGGTACTGCGGCATCGGATACTGAGGAGCCGGGTACAGCGGCACCAGGTATTGCGGTGTCGGGTACCCTGGCGCCAGGGCAGAGGGTCCTGACAATGGACCTGCTGTCGGACCGGACGGAGGATGCACTGGTCCTGCAGGCATCGGGCCCGGCACAGGGAGACCGCCAAATGGGTCCGACAGTCCTGATGGAGGAACTGGTCTTCCGTCGAGCAAAGGGATGCCAGAAGGCAGTGTCGGGTCAGCTGGCGTCGGCTCCGGCGGAGGAGGGGGGACCCCTGATGGCAGCATCCCAAGGTCATCGGTTTCAACAGGAGAAGGAGGACTGAAATCCCCAGGTGTGAGCCGAGGGGATGCGGGAACCTCGGTAGGCAATGGGGTTATCCATTGCGGAGAGCTGGGACATCAGGCGTGACGATCGGTTCTGACGTAGGCTGGTTGATGGGCAGTCGGAGGAGGAGCCAGTGGACGCCTTATCAGACTCCCTGTCTGAGGAAGGCCGTGAAGGAATGGTGGCCTTGTAGGAAGGGGTGGGCTGGGCGGTCACCTGAGGAGGTGAGCTGCTTAGCAGCCATGTTCTGGCCGGGCGCGGTGGGTCCGATATCCAACTTACCGGACGCACTCGGCCTGGAAGGCCGCGTTGGAGGAGCGGCCTTGACGGGAGTGGAGGCTCCTTTGTCCCGGACGCTCCCGAAGGGCCCAACCGCGAGCCTGACGGGAGGGCCAACGCCTTTTTGGTAGCCACCAAGACAGCTGTCAAAGAGCGATCCCGCCGAGGGGATAATACCTGTAAGCCTATGACTCCAGCCGAAGTCGTGGCTGCTGTAGAAGACTAATCTCGCTCTTGATGCTTCTCCTTCTCATGCTTCTTCTTGTGGTCTTCAGGGGAGGTTGACGCCTGCCTAAGTTTTTTAAACTCCTTTTCCATGGATGCCATTTTCTTTTTGATGAGATGGGCTTCCAGGGACTACTGCCTTCGCTTTCGGGTAGCTAAGTTGAATTTCTGGCAGTGCTGGCACTTCTCCACGGGGTGGTCTGGGCCTAGACAGAAGAGGCACAAGGAGTGGCCGTCCTTGTGTGGAAGCTGGGAACCACATGAGTCGCACTTGTTTTTATGCGATTCAGAGGGCGTCGGGGACGACATACACAGCAGATGGTATGAAAAAAATGCAAAAATTGAGGAAAAAAGGTTGAAAAATTTGAAAACTTTATGACCAACAAAGGTACCGACGAGCGCTGTTCTACCGCGAGGAACTTTCACAAGCTGATGGTGGGAAAGAACTGGAAGACGGGCGTGGGGGACCACCCCTTTATACTGACGTCGCACGACGCCGGTCACCTGATGTGGGGCCGGTCCCCTGCCAGAGACTGCTAGCTAAAAGTTTTCCGTGGGGTCCTGATGCCCGGCGGCTTAGTCCTATATGTGAATACCTACTGCAAGAGCCCTCTCGAAGTAACAACAGTAATGCAGCCTACACCCAATGTGTTGCACAACACTGGCATATGCATGCACCTATACATACACCCACACACATATATACACACAGCTGGCGGGACAATGCACAGTCACTCACATGGCTGGGCCAATCCCACTTAGCTCTTGTAGCCACATCCTGGCATTCCAGTCACCTCCACAGGCCACAGGGTGGAGGATATTGCCTCCTCTGCTGGATCCAGAATACGTTCAATGCGATGCTCATGGGGCTGCACCTGTCGCATGCATCTCCCTGCATTGTGTCAACAGGACCTTCTCTGTCTGCCTCCTCAGGTCCTAGACGCACTTCTGTACAGCCAACATGGGCCTGTTCTACCTGCCGATGGCACTGACCACGCCAGTATATCTCTACCCAGGCCTGCCGTACCTGGGCATTCATGGCCTGCCTGCAGGACAAAACCTCATCCCTGGCCATCTAGGTCTGTACTAGTACCTGTAACTCCTCCTTAGAGAAGTGGTGAGCCTGTAGTCTGTCCATGTCCTCCATGGTACCTGCTGGACAGAGGAGTGGAATACAGGTGACCAGGGATTCTATACACCAAAACACAGCTGAACGGTACATTGGGGGAGATCCTACCCCCCGCAGGGACACGTAGGTGTCCCAACAATGCATGTCCTAACACAGCCACTGGCCTGCCTAACACAGGCCTGCACGTGTGCAGACACAGTAATGTTCAAGGTCACAGACATTCAGGGGTTGAAATGGACAGGGGCCCAAGGAAACCCAGGGCCATGACCACAGACACACACATATGTGAGGGAGCCACATTCTCTGTTATTGTGCACCACTGACTACTACAGGAGAGATCTTCCACCTAAACACACCACCACCACTAGATGTAGTTGTGAGCAGTCTACCTACCACCTCAACCTGTCCAGTGCACCACAGCATAGAACAAGAGTTCAATGCTCAACCTGTCCCTTTCTAGGCCATTACACAAGACACCTACCTCTAGCTGCCTGCAGTTCAGCTGTGGAAACTAGATGGTGCACTGTGCATCTTTTATATGCTCCTGGTGCAAGTAGGCATGCTAATGTCTGCATACACACAAATGTGGATGTTTTCCCTCAGACTGTGAAACTGGCTTATTTGCATAACACTGGCTGAATATTACAGGTTTGCCTCCTGCTAATGTGGTTGCCTGTGCTTTCGTAACGTTTGTCAGCAGTGGCACAGTCACAATGTCACAAGCTGCAGCTGATATCATCACACAGTGCGGTCCTACACACCATGCTGTTGCACAGTGTCGGAGCACAGCCCTGCATAGGGCTGCGCACACACACCACACACATGCAGACCCTGCATACGTGCCACCCCATGCCTGGCATGTGCTCAAGGTACCACCTACCCCCCACAGTAGTACATAATGCACTGCCTAACACAATGTTACGGCAGCGCTAGCAGGATAACATGATGCACAAACAGACAGAACACACCCAGACAGCCCTGTAACTGGCAAGAGCATGGGGGAAGTGCTAGGCATAGGCTGCAGGAAAAACATGTCAGGCAGACTGAGCAGGGCCATGCTGCAAAGGGACCAAACGTGGTCCACCACAGAGCTGGACAATCTGGTTGACCTGATGGTGGCAGCCAGAAAGGACCAGCTGCTAGGTGAGGAGTGAGGTCAGACAGGCCACAGTATGAAGCGGGGACCACCTGAGGGACAGCGCCTCGCACAACGCACAGGGGCCACAACACCAGTGACCAATGTCGGTACCAGTACAATGACCTACAGTGGAGGGAGGCACACCGCCTACAGCAACTGTGAGTGATGGTGGACAGTGGCAATGTTCCAAGGCCAGGTGAGTACAGATGGCTCTATGTATGGTTCGTGTAATGGCCTGTGTGCAAGCCTGTCTCATCTTAACATACGTCAGGGGTACTGTTCCTGAGCGACTGTGAACTGCATCTGTGTGTCCCTGTTGTTCCCCTCTGTCCTAGGAGACCTGACTCACTGTATGGCCTGCTCGTACATATGCAGGTGTATGCCCGGCCCCGTGACTTCCTCATGCCCTGTACATGACAGGACCCGCTGTGGTTCCCAGAGTCTCGCACATGCCATAGCAGCACAGCTGTGTGCTACCACAGTGACACTGCAGCAGTGTCAGGGTGGATAACAGGGAACTGTATTGTGTCACTGAATGTTATTCAGGGTTTGGTTACTGGGTACAGTGACCAGATCATGTTTATGCCTCTTGTCAGGTACGACCAGGAAGGATGTCACATGTGTTCTACATAAAGTGGTGCTGATAGGTGCGCCCATCAGGAAATGGATGTGGCCATCGTCTGAGCCATGTGCACCGTCCGTGTTATGTCGCATGGGTGCTGGTATGCATATGCCAGGTAATGCATGGGGTACTGTTCTACTGTACAGTGGGTGCCGGGCATGTACTGAACACTGTGAAGGGCCACACCTGAAGTATCCTGCCACCTGCAACCATTGCGCAGGTATGCCTTTGCTGCCCTTGTTGTATGTGACCTGGTGCACCATGCATACAAATGCATACTATGCCCTGTACAGGACCTGTAGCTGACATGTATAATCTATAAATCGACTCTTCCCTCTCCCCTTTTTCTACCCCCATATCTGTCCCTTCCACATTCCTTTGACCCTGGTTCCAGCTCTAAATTCTCCATACTGTATCACTATATATCTTTTTATATTAGGTTTTACTTGTGTTCGGTGCACCTGATAAGTATATTTCTTAATTTTTATAAAAAAATTGTGTCCTACCCAAAACTAGCTGTATCTTCTGTTCCAAACATATTAGGTTCGTCTGACAGGACCTTCCTGCTGTGAATCCATGCTGCCTTGGGTCCTGTGCCCCACTAGCCTCTAGGTACTCAACAATTCTTTCCTTCAGAAGTGATTCCATCATTTTCCCTACCACTGAAGTCAAACTAACTGGTCTGTAGTTTCCTGCCTCTGCCCTGCTCCCACTTTTGTAAAGTGGAATCACATTTGCCCTCCTCCAGTCCTCAGGTACCACCCCACCCTCCCATGATTTGTTAAAGAGAGTAGTCAGTGGTGTTACTAGTTCTACCCTTGGTTCTTTTTGAATTCTTGGGTGAATCCCATCAGGCCCCGTTGCTTTGTCCACCCTCAGTTTCAAGAGTTCTTTCAAAACCCTTTCTTCTGTAAATGGACTGGTATCGACCCCCCTATTCAGAGTTTCTTCCTTGTTTGGTTTAGGTACCTCCCCCTCCTCTTCCGCTGTGGATACTGAGCAGAAATATTTGTTCAGTATCCCTGCTTTTTCACTGCACCCTCTGCCCACGTTCCCTCCCCTTTATTAAGTCTCTGTATCCCTCCCTTGGTCTTTCTTCACTCTCTAATGTACCTATAAAAGGTTTTATCCCCCTTCTTAACAGAGTTGGCTATCTTTTCCTCAGTTTGTGCCTTTGCTATTCTGACTGCCTCCTTCTGCTTTAACTGATACAGTTCTCTGCCCTGTTCCTTCTGTGTTTCCTTATATTTCCTGAATGCTATCCCTCTTCTCCTTAACCATCCCTGCACACCTCTTTTGAGAACCATAGTGTTTTTTACCTTCATTTTGTTTTGTTGATTTGCTTCACACAAAGGCTTGTTGCCTCTGCAATGGCGGTTTTGATTATTCCCCATTGTTCCTCCACCACTCCTTCTTGCCCGTTTGCTAGTGCTTTTCTGAGGCACTCTCTCATTTTCCCAAAGTCAGCCTTCCTAAAATGTCCAATACTCTTGTTTTTGTATGGCTTGCATCTATGGCTGTGTTTATTGTGAACCACACTGTTTGGTGGTCACTTGTTCCCAGATGGCTACCCACTTCTAAATCTGAGATCCTTTCTCCTTCCCCATTTGAGAATACCAGGTCTAAGATTGCTCCTTCCCGAGTGGGTTCCAACACTAGCTGTTGGAGGCATGCCCTCTGTAAGGCATCAAGAATGACCCTGCTCTTGGATGTGCCTACAGGAAAGGTACTCCAGTTAACATCTGGCATATTCAGGTTCCCCATTAACACTATCTCCCCTTTTTCTGCCATTTTAAGGATGCCTTCGGTCATTTCCTTGTCCATTTCCTTCCCCTGAGATGGGGGTCTGTACCCAACCCCCATGCGGATTGTGGTGCCATTTCCTGTCTCCAGGGTGACCCATAGTGACTCAGCAACTTCCTGTTTACTCTTTAGTTCTGTTGCTTTAATCCCTTCCCTTATATAGAGAGCTCCTCCTCCTCCTCTTTGACCCACCCTGTCCCTCCTGTAGACTGTGTATACTGGTACGTTGACATTCCAGTCATGGTTCTCTGTGTACCATGTTTCAGTGACTGTCACAATATCCAGGCATCCCTCTTTTATCAAGGCCACTAATTCAGGGAGCTTGTTGCACAGACTGCAAGCATTGGTACTTATCACCTTCCATTTATTTTTTATGGCCTTACCCCTTTTAGTCCCATCTCTGTCCTTACCGCCTCTTTCTGCATTTATCCCTGTCCTGCTCCCTACTGACTTCTCTACCTTGGTGTTTACCTCTTTAACTACTGTGTTTTGTGGGGGGAGGCTGGGATTTCCCTGCTCTTTTTCAGTGCCTCCCCCCTTGGCTAGTTTAAATGCTTGCCAATGAAGCATTTAAACCAGTCGCTAGGATCCTGGTCCCACCTCCCCCCGGACATATGCAGACCATCACGCCAGTATAAGCCTGCATCCCCAGGAGGCTCCCCAGTCCCCAATGAAGCCAAATCCCTGAGCTCCACACCAGTTTTTCAACCATTCTTTGAATCCCATGGTGCGGAATACCCTAGCATCATCCTTACCATAGACAGGCAGCACCTCCGAGAAGGTTACCATACATGCTACTTGTCTAAGGCCCCTCCCCAACTCCACAAACTTCTCTTCCACCGCTCTGATCCCATTCACAGCCAGGTCATTTGTCCCTAGGTGGACAATGACATCCAGCTCCCTCCCTCGTGCAGCTGCTCCCGCGATACTGAGGATTCGCTTCCTGTCCCTCCGAGCCGTGGCGCCAGGCAGGCACCTTACCTCCCTATCCCCCCCTCCTCCCCCACTTCTACCCCGCCAATGATCGAGTCCCCCACCAGGAGTTGTTTTCTTCTGTGGGGTCTCGTGCAACCCTCCTGTGGGTTCCTCTGTGGAGGTTCCCAGCATCCTCCTTGGTCTCCACTGCAGGTGCCTCCGTAGAGGAAAAACTATTTGCCAGAACAGCATAAGAACTGTGGAGAGGTACAACTGGAGGGATGCACCTCTGTTCCACCACCCTCTCCCTTCCTGAGCCCAACTTGGTCCAACTGCTGCTCTTTCTTGGCAACCTCTGAGGTAACGGTGGTGGCCCTGGTGGTCCTTGGGCGGGGAAAGAGGTTTCACGAATCCTAGTCAGGTCAGCCTGGAGACAGGCAACCTCCTCCCTCAGAAGAGGTGAATGCAAACAGGGCAGCGTCGCAGCCTCCGGAATGTCTCCCGGAACACTGCTGCCCCACACCCATTGCACTGCACCACTCCTATCTTGTCTTATTTTGTGTCCCCTCTCCTGTTGCTTTGTATGCTTACTGTCTCCTCCCTCTATGTATTTTTACACTTACTTTCCTACTGCCTATGTGCCCTTACAACTCTCGCCGTTCCTGTTCTGGGACAGGAACTTCCTGTAGTCTTCAGTAATCTCCTTCTTCCGTGCTTGGATTCAGACCTCCAACAGCTGGGGGATTTATTTTTTAGGTTCCTTCAAGGTTGATAAAAATAATGTATCTCAGTGATCCTTCCCTTCCTATGCCAAACAGGAAGTTCCTGTTGTCAGTCAAATCCAGTGGCTATATAAAAGCAGAACTGGCTTTGGGTAGGAGGATGGAGGGGTGGGAAGGAGGGCAATTAGTAAAAAGTCTGTAGTTCTAGCCTTCTGTTTCTTGCTCTGAAACCAAAGTTCTCTTCTGTCAGAAACAGCAGGAAGCTGTAATTGGAGACAGCTGCTTTTGTACACCTAAGCAGTTAAGCCACACCCCCAATTAGATTCACCCTCTGCTCTGACTCAGTAAATTAAGCTGATACAGACCCCTTCCCCCTTCCTCAGAGAAACACAGTGCCTTTCTTTTTTTTTTTTTTACTTAAATGAGACACCCTTCTTCTAATAAAGTATTTGTTTGCTTAATCCAAACAAATCCTAACTCCTGCTGAGATAGAAGTGATTAATTAATAAAAAATCTGTAGCTCTAGACTTCTGTTTCTTGCACTGGCATCCAGCTTCCTGGAGTCTTTATCTGGGGTGTGTGAAGCCAAGGGTATGTTAGCCTTATCACAGGCTGCAGCCTGCACAACTCCAACATGGCTGCATTGCTGGTACAAGTACTCCGTGCCTGGGCCTGACAACATATACCTCTTGTCCATTCGCCTGTCCACAGGAGGCAAAGAATTTGGAATCTTAAGTAACTTCTGTGTCTGTTTCCAAAGGATTTGGGAAGGGGAATAGACAATCTTTTGGACTCTGGGATGTCCATCATCTCCACATAGTCAGGCTCCTCTTGCTCCTTGACAGCTTCATCCAGAGGGAGCTGGAGGGTTTCTGCCCCTTTTTTGTAGAACAAAAAGTGGGAAGGGGACTCAGAAAGCCTAGGAGGGGAAACACCAGAAGGCCTCTCTGGGGAGATGTCCAGTTCCATGGGCTCATCCAGACTTTCCACACCATCATTATCATCATCATCATCATAGTCTTCATCCCCCTCCAAGTCCGGTTCATAAAAGTCTCCAGGGGAATAATCCTGAACTGGAGGAACCGACCGAACCGAACGCCTACTGGGAGGCGTCGGATCAGTCGGAACCGAACAGAGTGATTCAACTATGCTAATTGCCCTGGAAATTTCTTCGTCGGCTGGATGATGCGGTTCTGGATCCGAACCATCCAATTTCTCTTTCTTTTTGCCGGAACCGACCCCTCACGATCGGCTCTCCGTTTGCCTGAGGGAGTCTCGTCCAGGTTAGTGGGCACTCCCTCAGGTTCGGTCAGAACCGAACCGGGCTGGCCATCCAGGTCAGCAGACTTCTCAGCATCCTTTTTCATAAGCCTGCCCAATCTTTTATCCAGGGTGGCTTTAGGGAAATTTTTTTACATATGTGGCAGGCTGACTCCAGGTGGTCAAAACCCAGACAGTAAACACAGGTGGTGTGGGGATCGGCCTTAGCAGTGTTGAAACCCAGTGGGCCCAGTTTTTCTCTTGGGTTTCTCAGACAAAGCCATCCTATAACTTACCCTTTTTATGGCAACAGCCAGACAAGACCCCCTTATCAGTTCCTAACCGTGTTACAGGTGTTGGAAAAAAACCGATAAAACACGTTTTCTTTCAGAACCAATAAGGACCGGTGCCTCACACTAAATTCAGCTAAAAGAAAAAGACACAGATAAGACAGAGACAACCGGTTCAGCCAAACTGGTTGAAATACAGCTTTTACAATTTCCACAAAAAAAAAATCAGCACTAGTCCACTACCTATGTACTTACTGTACCGCAGATAGGGATCTGAACCGAAATAAAGAAAAAAATAGCGGTATAAACCGACGTTTTTAACTGGACTGAACTGTTAGCGAAGGAGAAATCTCCGGAGCGACTGTTCAGTTAGGCAGGGTAAAGAATCTGATGGTTATACTTTAAAGTGCAGCAGACAAAGGTCTGAACCGAGCTCAACGTTCTATGCTCTGGCATAGACTTAACTCTTTCCTCTCCGGAGCAGTTCAAGTGCTGGGGCTAACTGCATAATGTCAGAATACAGCAAGACTTCATGTTGTTTGAACCATACTTTCAATTTATTCTGATCAAAGCATGAGGAAGTTAAAAAAGAAGAAGGGGCATAAAAGTGCCTCATTACTGTTCCAACTTTGTGATATTTCTAGAGGGTAAAACCAGCAGACCAGGAGGCTATGGAGTCACACTTATATATTCAAATTTAAAAAAATGGACTGCACCACACAGAATGCAATCTTTTCTTTACAATTTTTACAACCCAGGATAGCCAAGCAGAATGCAATACCTCATTTCTAATGGTCATGCTTCTACCAGTATTCAAAGTTGAATGTATTTTGGCAAGGAGAGGTCAAGTGACTTGACCAAGGTCACACAGGGCCCTATTCACAAAAGAATCGGGTGGCTACGTGCCGCGCAACTCGAGCGCGTAGCCACCACACAGTTGCCTGCACTCACTGCGCTCCATCTGCCCTATCCAGGACGGGGATACGCCCCCCCTATGCACCCGATCCCCCGGCCGATCACGGAGCTCCACATGGGGTGGGCCTGGGGGCGAGTAAGAGCACTCCTTGTATTCACGAAATTGTGGAGTGCTGTGTGCGGGGGGGCTCCCAGCGTCACGTCCGGAAAGCAGCCATAAACCACCGGGGCCAGTTACATGCCCCCTGGGGAAGCTACCTCTGGATACAGTAGACATGGCGGAGGGCAACACCCCCCTCCCCCCAAACAATGTTGCCCCTGCCATCAGGGCACTTTAGGAGGACAGGAATCAGGCGGATGGGGTACCCCCCCACAACATCAGCACGGTCAGCGCTCTACGTGCCGGCCAACAACATGGCACCCATTGCTTGCAAGGGCTCCACTGCGGGTCCCTGCCTGGGCAGTCGATTGGCTGTTCGCCTGGATCCACCGCTCTGCACCCACCTGCCCCAAGCGAACCTGCGCGCTTGGGGGGCTGGGCCAGACATCGAGGTCGGTGTCGTAAAGGCGGACCCGTGCAGAAATCCTCAAGGTGTGAAGCTGCGCATCCCGATATGTGCCTCATGCACATCGTTTTGTGACTAGAGCATAACTGAATGTCCTGGTTCCAAAGCTGGTGCCCTAGACCACAGTGCCTCTACCAATTGATCTATGAACATTTCTACATACCCTGGAGGCCTACAGAAAAAAGAAAAAATTACTCACCATAGTAATCTTGTTTCTTCAAAGGGATCACTCATTATGATTAAACAAATATAGTCAGCCTCCTGTGTTGGACTGCCCGGAGAGATGTAATTATAGCAAATGATGGAACTCTCAATTGGCTCATGCCACTTTCAAACTGCTGCCCTAGTAACTGTTGCACTCGGAGTGCTTCAGATTCTTATGTAGCCTAAACTGAGTGTAAGACCCATTTACTATGATACTATTTATATCTATGATAATTTTTTGTCCTCTCAGGTCAAAAAAAATTTCCCAATAAATAAACCTAAAAAGCTTGAGACCACAAGGGAACCAACTGGTTAACAAAAAGGTGAGTCTCTAACTTAACCTATATGGAAAAATATCCTAAAAGAGGGATGCAGAATAACGTTCATAGGTTTTTTAGTAGGGCAGGCAGGGTGGGTGCTTTAATCATAATGAGTGATCCCTTTGAAGAAACAAGATTACTATGGTGAGTAATTTTTTTCTTCTAACCCCAGGAATCACTCATTATGATTAAACAAATGTAGACTACCAAGCAGTACCTTTGGAGGTTGGGCAGGAAACCTATTTAGGAAACAGGTTCTGCAGCACTGCTGTACCAAACATGGCATCACTTCTGGATTGCAGATCCAGACTGTAATGCTTTGTGAAGGCGTGTACTGTTTTCCATGTAGCTGCTTTGCAGATTTCCAAGAGTGGAATATCCCTTAAAGCTGCCACTGAAGCAGCTGTACCCCTGGTGGAGTGTGCTCTGAGGCCCAGGGGAACCTGTTTACCCACTTTACTATAGCAAAACTGAATACATGCCACTATCCAACGAGCAACTGTCCGTTTTGTAGCAGGTCTACCCTTACCTACCTCTCCATAGGTAAGAAAGAGCTGTGTCTGGCCTGGTCTGTAAGACTTAGTTCTGTCAATATATTGGCTAAATGCCCTTTTGACATCAAGGGAGTGAAGCCTCCTTACTGGAGAACTGGAGTTCTCTGTGAAAAAGACAGGTAGAGTGATGGACTGATTTAAATGGAAATCAGACACCACTTTGGGAAGAAATTTTCTATTGGTCCTGAGGACCACTTTGTCCCTGTGTAATGAGATGTAATCTACGTCCATACACAGGGCTTGTAACTCACTAATTCTTCTGGCTGAAGTAATAGCAACCAAAAACACAGTTTTCCAAGTGATATACTTCAAATCTGCTGTTGCCATCGGTTCAAATGGGGCGTCCATTAACTTGGCAATGCAGATATTCAGATTCCAGGCAGAAACTGGTTCCCTCAAGGGAGGGTACAAGAGGTTAAGGCCTTTAAAATATTTCCTGAAGACTGTATGAGAGGCCATGGGCCTCTCTTTACCTGCTGACAGGTAAGCTGAAACTGAAGCCAAATGAACCTTGAGCGTGGAAGGCTTCAGAGCTAAAGAATGCAGGTGTGTCATGTAATCCAAGAGAATGGCAAGGTCAGCTCTGAATGGGTCAATACTCTTTATCTGCACACCATATGGAAAACCTCTTCCACTTGGCAGAATATGTCTTTTTAGTGGAAGGTTTCTTGGAACCCCTAAGTACTGCCAAAACTTGTTCTGACAGTTTAAGATCTGCATACTCTAAGTCCTCAAGAGCCAGGCCTTGAGCCTTAGTGATTTCAGGCTGGGGCACAGTATCCTGTCCTGACAGGAAGTCAGCAGGTTGTGCTTCCTGGGCAGATGAATTGGAGGTACCACTGATAGAGCCAACAGAAGTGAATACCAGTGCTGCCTCGCCCAATCTGGTGCCACCAGTATCACTGTTGCTGACTGGGACCTCAATTTCAGTAGGGTCCTGAATATCAGTCGAAAAGGAGGGAAGGCATACAGAAACTTCCCTGTCCAATCCAGTGCCAACACATTCAGGGGTAGTGTGCCCCTGAGAGGAGGCCTGCAGCAATATATTGATAGCTGGTGATTTTCTGCAGAGGCGAAGAGATCCATCTCTGGAGGGCCCCAACGCCTGAAAATCGAACTGAGGATTCAGACACCACTCGTGGTGATCCTGACTTATCCTGCTGCGGGAGCCTGCCAGTATATTGTCCTTTCCTGGAAGATGTAAGGCTGAAAGGGATACCTTCATGGAGTAGGCCAGGGACCACAGCCTCATTGCTTCTCTGCACAGTGGGGCTGACCTGGTTCCTCCTTGTTTGTTTATGTAGTACATAGTAGCGGTGTTGTCTGTTCTGACCTGCACCACTTTGTTTTGAAGATGTGGAGCAAATGCCTACAGAGCTGGGTACACTGCTCTGAGCTCCAGAAGATTTATGTGCAACATGGATTCTTGAGTAAACCATGTGCCACTTGCTGTATAATCCAACACGTGTGCTCCCCACCCCAGAAGGGATGCATCTGTTGTAAGAACCAGGGAAGGTTGTTCCATTGTGAAAGGAACCCCTACCCGAAGGTTTTGTTCACCCAGCCACCACTGCAGTGCCTGTAGGAGAGTGTGGGTGACTGGAACCAGCCTGGACAGAGGATCTGTCCTCTCTGACCAGTACTGTCTCAGGTGGAACTGAATGTCCCTCATTTGGAATCTGGAACCTAGTACCACTGTGGTGGCAGCTGCCATGAGGCCCAAGAGTCTGAGGAAGTCTCTGGCTGGTTTGGGTTTTCCTGGTACGAATGAGCTTGCAATTCATAAAATACTGTTTACCCTGTCCTGTGGCAAGAAAGCTCTACCCAGACTGGTGTTCAGTTCTGCTCCAATGAACTCGAGTACCTGAACTGGTACTTCTTGAGACTTCTGCTCGTTTACGAGGAAACCCAGAGATTCCAGAGTAGACTTTCTTAGTGCTAAGGCCTGCTCTGCAAGATGTAGAGATGGACCCACCACTAACCAGTCGTCCACGTAGGGAAAGACTGATACTCTGTTTTCTCAGAAACTCCACTACCATGGCCAGACATTTTTGTGAATGCCCTTGGTGCAGAAGTCAGGCCGAAAGAAAGGGCTGCAAACTGATAATGGCCTGAGGCCAATCTTAACCTCAGAAACTTTCTGTGAGAAGGTCTGATGGGGATGTGAAAATAAGCGTCCTTTAAATCTAGGGAGTCTAGCCAGTCTCCCTTTTGTAAAGTGAGAATGATCAGAGCAAGAGTGACCATTTTGAATTTTGGTTTCAGAATATGTCTGTTTAGAAGCCTTAAATCCAAGAGAGGTCGCCAATCCCCATTTTTCTTCTTTGTGAGGAAGTATCTGGAGTTGAAGCCTTTGCCCCGTTGGTTTAGGGGCACAGGCCCCACTGCCTTGATAGCTAGCAGCTGTTTTACTTCTGCATCCAGTAGCATCCTGTCTGCAGAAGTGACTGGTGCAAATGTTCTTGCTCTCAGCCTGGGGAGAGATTTGAAGCTGATTGCCAAACCCTGGCTCACCACCTCCAGGACCCACTTGTCTGTGGTGATGGTATACTAATCCTGGAGAAAATGAGCCAGTCTGCCACCCACTGGTGGATTTTTGGCAAGGGGATGCGACCTGTACTAGCCCGTCAGGGATTCTGAGTGTGCTGTGCCTGACTCACTGGGGAGGGAGAGGCTTCTCTCATGGCTCACCTGCCCCTTCCTCAGAAATATCCTCTAAGCTGTTGTTGCAGCTGAGAGGCCTGAGCTTGCAAAAAAGGTCTGGAGTAGGATCCCCTACCCCTGCCTCCCCTGGTCTGGGGCCTATAAGATGAAGAAGGCCTATCCTTAGAATTGCTTCTATAGGTGGCCTTACAATCTTCTACCTTTTTCATATAGGCCTCTGTCTTATCCCCAGATAGGGAATTTTTCTCAAAAGGAAAGTCCATCGCCTTGGCCTGGGTGTCCAGGGTCAGGTTTGTGGCCCTGAGCCAGGCAAATCTTCTAAAGGAGACAGATAGTGCCATCAACCTGGCTACAGAGTCATTAGTGTCCACAGTCATGTGAAACTGGTATTTTGTGGCATCTAAAGCGGCCCTTGCTGTATCCTGCAAGTCCACTGTCACCTAATCAGGCACTTTGTCAGCCACAGCTAACACTGCATTCCAGAGTGCCTTCTGGTATTGCACTGCATAGGCCATGTAATTGGCCTCAGAATGAGGGAAGCAGCCATATACCCTTTCTTTCCCATTGTGTCCATCTTCCGAGAATCCTTATCTGGGGGATGGGCAGCCAGAGGAATTCTGGCTTTGTCGCAAGCAGCAGCCTGCACAACCCCTTCAGGGTCAGGGTGGCTGAACAGAAAATAAGCTGTTGTTCTATCAAGCTGATACTTCTTATCAGCTTTTTTATCAACTCCTGGAATAGAATTGGGAGTTTGGAAAATCTGCATTGCTGCCTTTTTTAAGGACTTATGCATAGGCAGTAATAAACATTTTGTTGGGGTTAACCCCATCATATCTAGGAATTCTGCTTCCTCCACATCCTCCTCGGTCTCCTGAAGAGGGAGGTTAAGTGTTTCTACCATGCTTTTGACAAAAGCATAGTGTGAGGAATAATCCTCTGGGCCCCCGCGGCGGGGGGACTCCTATTCTGGAGAAACCTCAGGGTGTATCTGTTCCTCCTCAGAATCATCGTCCTCCTCCTCAGGAAAGGAAAGGAAGCCTGTGGCTCCTGAGAGGGTAGAACCGGTACAGGAACCAGGGCAGTCAGTATTGGAACTGGGACTGCAGCTTGCAGTGCTTGCAAGACCCGTAAAGCCTTGGCAATGTCCTCAGCCGAGGGCATACCAGTTTTGTCAGCTGGGAGCTCCTTAGCCTTCCCAGCCGGAGGCGCAGCGACATGCTTCTCGTTACATTTTTTCTTCAGTGGCACAGGTTCAGTCCCTGACTCTACTGGCCTTTTTGTCTTACCCTGCTCAACTTTATCTGATCCTTTATCAAGATCCTTAGCTTTACCTCTATCCTTTCTTGTACCAGATGTGGAGGAACTAGTTTCACCAGTAATAGCAGAAGCAGAGGCCATCTCTTCTAATACTTTTGACCTTTTCTTAAGAGTTTTAGGGCAAAACATTTTACAAATATCACAATTTGCAAAAATATGGCTAGTACCCAGACAACAAATACACAATGAATGCCTATCTGCTTTGGCTATTATCTGTAGTATTTTTTTTTTTTTAACCAGGTATAGCACACTAAGCTGAAAGCTTTTTTACAGGAACGACCTGGGAGCACAAGGAGGTTAAGTGACTTGCTCAGGCTCACACAGTATGCAAGTGGAAGCTGTGGGATTCAAACCCAGGTCTGGTCTGCTGGATGTCACCAGATTTGCAGCTCAGAGCCTTAGACCACTGTGCTATACTGCCTCCATCTGACCACAAGACTCACACAATTTAAAACCAGTGGGTCCTGTGCATTTTTTAGGCTTAACAGCAGGATCCTCTAACATTAAGCAGGAATCGTTGAAGAAAAAATAACTAATTATCAGTTCCTTAGCACCAAATACAACAATTATAAGCAACTGCTAACGGTTCCAGGAACTGAGCGCTACTCGGTTCCTGACACAGAGAACTAAGAAATCCTATATAAGATTTAAATAAATATATGCGGTTAGGAACCTACCGCAAAAAATAATCAAATATAAAAGACTGAGGTAAAACTCTCACTAGAAATAGCGGAACCCTCGGTTCCAAGGAACCGCTAAATACAATAAAAATTACACAAACTACAAAATAAACTAAAACTAAGACAGCAATCTGAAAAATAAAGAGAAAAACACAACTTATCAACAGACAATCAGATTCTGAAGAGGCTGAAGGAGAGCTCTCCGGGACGTCTTCACTAGGCAGGTGGAGTAAAGAATCTGGAAGCACTCAGAGTGCAACAGTTGCTACGGCAGCAGTTTGAAAGTGGCATGAGCCAACTGAGAGTTCCATCATTTGTATGTAATTCCATCTCTCCAGGCAGTCCAGCACAGGAGGCTGACTGTATTTGTTTAATCATAATGAGTGATTCCTGGGGTTACAAAAAAACAGGTTGATAAAGAATGAAGTGAACTTCAAAAGTGGTAGAACGCTGACCAACTACAGGCGTCTTCTACCACAACCAACACCACCACCACTTATGTCTTGCACTATACCATATAATAATTTATAAGTCAAATACTAGCTGAACTGACTGGTTTCTGCTCACTTTGACCACTGCGGGCTGCAACGCCATGGGGTGAACCCTACCTCCTGCACACAGGAGTGTCACATTTAATCCTTTGACTCTCGGATGAATGATGCCGAATCGTTCCTCAACAGGAACATTTCTTGTTAGAGACAGCACTTCTGGCTTACCCTTTTAAGAAGAGACAAATTCCTCCTTGCTATTATCAACTGCAGGGGAGGCTTGCAGACAGCATTTGATGGTCTGCAGGCCTTCATGGATTGCAGTAGTCTGGTGTTAAACACAAAAAACAAGCATTTGTCAATGCCGAATGTTTGCTTACTGGCATTGGCATTGGTAGTGCAGAAGTTACAGAGCTGCATAATAGGAATGGCAGTGAAGTATTAAACTGAAGCCAACCCCACCACCACCCTGCAGAGAGTGACAGGCATTGGGGTGTGCCTTTGGATCGTCAGGCATAACGGCCACGCCATTTCACCACACCCTACCCTGCAGACACTGACAAGTGTCACGGTGTGCCTCGGGGTGTGTGGCCCTTATGCGCACCCCATTCCATCAGGAAATATGGTGAGATGGGTGCGGTATAGGAGAATGGGGTGAACTTTGGATGAAGAGTCCAAGGCATACCTCGATGCCTCTCACTGGCTGCAGGGTATGGAATGGTATGAGCATTACAGGCAAGAATCCCAAGTCACACCCCTGATGCCTGTCATTCTCTTCGGGGTGGGGCGTTATGGTTGGAAACCATAACAGCTCAGGTATTCGTTGGTATTTTCACTCCAAATTTTCAACATTTTTTTTTTGAGACCCCCACCTCATGAACAGTGGCAATATCAGTTTGTTAGCTGAAAGCTGCTTATGCACAGTGACTACGGCATTTAGCACCACAGGTGCAAAAACACATTCCGAACAGGATGTAAAAATGACAGCTGTACTGTTCATGGAGAGGTGGAAAAAATGGCAATGTTGCAAATCTGCAGTAAAAATATTAAAAAAACTGGTGAAGTCACGAAGCAGCATAGAAACTGTGCAACGCACCCGTAATGTAATTAGTGGGGATTTTACAGCAGATTGTCAACTCAGGCATTTTGGGACCTCCGATCATGAACAGTGTCACTGTGATTTTCTTTATCTGTCCCGAACAATGATTTCCCACAGCGACCACGCATCTCTGCGCTGAAAGTGTGAAAACACATTTCGGCCATGTTGTGAAAAATGACAGCTGTACTGTTCATAAGGAAGTGTGGAAAAATGCAACTGGTGAAAATCTGGACTGAAAATATTACAAAGTCATGAACTTACGAGGGTGCGTGGAAACTGCGCAATGCTGACTCGTAACACAGTCATTTTATGGATCTTTGTCACCAAATTTTCAACATAGCCATTTTAAGACCTCTGCTCACGAACAGTGTAACTGTGATTTTCTTAATCTGTCCCAAATATTGCTTTCGCACACCGCCTGCACCATTGTGCGTTAAATGTGCGGAAACACATTTTGGGTGACATGTGAAAAATGGCAGCTGTACTGTTCATAAGGAAGTGTAATAAAATGGCAATGTGGAAAATCTGGAGGAAAATATAGAAATTAAAGAACTTACGAAAGGCATGTAGGAACTACAACGCACGCTGTGAAATAACAGTCATTTTAGAATTTTTCACCAAATTTTCAATATAGCCATTTTAAGACCTCTGCTCATGACCAGTGTCACTGTGATTTTCTTAATGCGACCCATATATTGATTTCGCACACCGACTGCGCCATTGTGCGCTACATGGGCGGAAACACGTTTTGGGCAAGATGTGAAAAATGACAGCTATACTGCTCAAAAGGAAGTGTAATAAAATAGCAATGTTGAAAATCTGGAGTGAAAATATTGAAAATTCGCAAACTTACGAGCGTGTGTAGGAACTGTGCAACGCACGCTCGTAAAACAGTCATTTTTAAGAATTTTTCCACCAAAATTTCAATATAGGCTTTTGAGAGCCCACCTTATGAACAGTGGCAGTGTCAAGCTTGCTACTCGGTCCCGAAAGGTGATTTTGCACAGTGATCATGTAAAATACCCTTCGGCCAGAATAACGCCATGACAGTGCAATAATTCATGAGGAGGGTCCCAAAACCCCATGTTGAAAATTTGGGCCCAAAATTCCCAAAATGCCTGAGATACGCAAAAGTTGAAAACCCTATCTATCCCATTATACAGCTTACCGGCATTTCCTCAGTTCGCGGGTCGGCTTGAAGAGTGCAGACGGTTCTCCGGTCCACCAAGATCGCAGCCAGAGTCCGGGAGGTAAGTGGGGTGGAGGGGGGTGTGGGAGGCAGGGTGCGGAGGGTGGGTGCGGTGGGGGCAGAGACAGCGAGGGACCGCTTTTGATTTTCAGGTTGTTTTTTTTTTTTATTACATGACGTTGGATGTTTGCCACGCTGGGGTGGCCTCCAGCATGGCAGAAGGATGGCTGGTTGGTGGGCATGGAGCCGACGGGGATTGGGCACTGCTGGTCATTAGTATCTGTTGCCATGCTGGGGTGGGCTCCCAGCGTGGCACCTTGTACTGGGGAGGGGGACAGGAGCCGACGGGATTGGGCACCCCTGTCGGGCTACAGGGAATGGTAGCCACGCTGGGGTGGGTACCCAGCGGCATATGAAACTGTGTTTTGGGGAGGCGAGCACAGCCGACGGGGATTGGGCACCCTGTCGCCTATACAGTGTGCGTGGGGGGCAGCATGCAGCATGTGTGTGTGTGTGTGTGTGTGTGTGTGGGGAGCGCGCATGAGCAGGCGATATCTTATCGCTGCTCACTGAAGCGTAGCCCCTTTCAACTGTATGCCACTGCATTTTGAGCTGTCACAGACATCTCCAGCAGGCATTGAGAACTGCGTGCCGCGCCTGCAAACACACTGACTGAACTGGAAGAGGGCTGACACACTCCGAAAACTCAGATGATGGCTCTATGTTTCTTGCACATGCGTGCAAGCAAACATAAAAACCAGACTATGTTATTTAATAGAATGGGTATAGGGGAAGGGGCTGAATATTTGGGTCTGGTTGTGCATGGGGGCCTCCCCATCCAGCAGGTCCAAGTGTACAAATACCTAGGGCTACGGGTGGACACTTCTTTGAGTTGGACTACTCATATAAATAATTTGGCTGTGAATATAGGGAAAAGATTAGGTGCCCTTTACTGAATCAAAGACTGCATGAGTATAGAGGTAAGGAAACAGGTTGTAGACTATATGATTCTCCCTTTGTTTAACTATGGAGACATTTTATACTCCCTAGGCCTAAACAAAGATCTTCATAAGCTGGACAACTGTCTTAGTAGGTTGGCTCGTTTTACATTAGGAGCCCCATGCTTAACACATAAATGCTTAATGTATAGACAACTTGGTTGAAAGTATTTACACAACAGTCACAGTGAACATCTTTTGGCTTTTGTACATAAAGGGCTAAAAGGTAAATTACCAAATTACATCATGGAGAACTTTGTATCCAGGGTAAAAGCCGATTCTTTGAGATAAGCGAGCACTTTGGATCTTGTTATACCAAGGTACAACACAGATATAGGGAGACGATCAGTATTTGTTAGAGGACCACAGTTGTGGAATAACATGCCTACATATTTGAGAACAGTGGGAAAAACTATAAAGTGAGGGGATGTAAAACCTTGGTTAGGAGCATTTAATGAGAATTCTAGTCACTGCTGCACTTTAATTGAATAAATGTTCAATACACATTGTAATGGAATATTGTGTTTGAAAAGAAAATTGAAGTTAAGAGCCAGTAGGGCATAGTACTTAGAATGTGTTCTTTTAATTTCAACTTTTGTATTTTGTGTAAACTTGTAATTTGTGTTTTATCCTTGAATTTATTGTAATAAGTTGTAACGTGGACCTCACTGTAAATGAGCAAATGCTCAATTGAGTGCATCCAAATCATAAAGTAATTTATGAACAAAAAATTAACAAAAAACAAAACTAAACTGCACATAAAAGGTTAAAATACATTACACACAGAGCACACCAAAACACACACCATTCATAGTAAAAAGAGATACCAAATTTTCCCAGAATGCTTTTTAGTACTGCAACAACATTGGGTCACACAACCTTGACAAATATTTAAAGATGGTAATATACCGAAGCTGGGCCTTTGGCCAACCATAAAACTAGCTAAGTGGTTACAAACAATCTTATCTTCTAAAAGCTTATAAGGTTAATCTTTTCAATCAACTTGTTGGATAATGCAGAACTATTTACTAGACTACCACAGATATCATGCAAATAGAGTACTAGATGAGTCTAGCATTTTTTTTTAATGAATCAACACAGCTACAATCATTCTTCATATGACTTGAGTTCATAAATTATAAGAAACAGGCAAGTACAATACCATTTAACATAAATAGTGCTTTTCAAAGGCAGGCACAAAATCTGTTTGGATGTTTCACTTGAATTTACTCTTAAACAGAATATACTGAACAGGTGTATCATGAGAGTTTACTTAACCAGTTTTTCCATTTGTCATAGTATCCATGATAGCAACAGCAAACTGCTGCAGGCACTTCCTGATCCAGCTTCTATTAAGGATGTAATAATTAACCTTGTAAATATATATCACAGTCTATTAGAGCCACAAAATATTTTGTGAATATTTGCCCTTTTTGTCCATGCTTTGACTAACTGAAATCAACCAACCTGAGCTCGCTATGATCAAAAACAATATACAATGTTATGTTTTCCAGTGATATTTCCAGAAATTTCTAAATATAATTTTTTCTTTAAAAAAAGGGTACGCTTACAACTTATTATACAGCTTCCTGGTTGTTGGACCGCAGGCAATAACGTATTAAGGAGTAGCAGCATGTTGTGGCTGTGTACACAGAAAATAATGAGACACAGCTAAGGTATTTTTATTGTTTTATCTTTAGCTCGACAAGGAACATACAGATCAGGCATGAGTCCTGGTTGAGCCCCCACCCCCACCCCAAGGATATACAACATGAAGGTGATCTCATGACATTTTAGAAGTGTTCAGTTATAGTAAAATGACTCGAAACATTATCAAATCTCATGCCAAAAGGCATTCGGGTATTAAGTATTAGGAAGATATATCGAGTTTTTGATCTTGAGGGCATTAACAGGTAAGTTCTGCAGGTGTGCCCCGTAGGTGTACCCATCAAGGAATGGGGGCAGCACGCAAGAGTAGCCCTAAGGCGCACTGGAGATGCAGGGGTGGCTGAGAATTAGTGTGTCAGTGGTGGGACTGTATGTGGTTAAATTTTTATTTAAATAACTGGGAATGAAGTGCCCGTCTGGGATCTTACAGTGGGTGGAATGACAGGTACCCCCCCAATATGGCTATGAATTTATCCACTTGTCCCCTTGAGCAGTGCTGAATTCTTCATAACTGGCTATTTTCCCCAGTTCAATAAGCCATTCATTGGGGTCAGGTGCTGACTGTTCCCTCCAGTGGCAGAAGAGGATCCCGATTATGGAAGCTCCAGTGAGCTATCTGTTTGGCAGCTCCTTGGGGACAGCTTGTGCCACTGAGGTCATGGAGGGATTCACTTCCAGCATTACTAGGGTGGGAGAAGAGTGTCAGCTGCGTTGCTGTGATTTGCCTGCATGCTGATTGAAAGTTGTCCCAAAGATACTTAAGCTTTGGGATAGGCCCAAATTACATGTGTGATTGTTCACAGGTGGGCCTCACATCTCCAGCACTTGTCAGTGGGGGAGATGCCCCATTTGTGAAATTTAGCTGGTGTCCCATGACAGCAGTGTCGGATTTTCAGCTGGATGAATTTATTCTTGGAGTCTGATTGCCTGTGCAAGACTATCCCAACAATTCTGCCAGTCTTTGGGAGAAATCTTGCACTCCAGCTCTCTACTCCATTGCGACAGAACTGAATCAGAGGGCTCCAGGGAGACCTTGAGAAGACGTTTCTGCATGTATCCTGCTCTCACATGGGATGGTGAGGATGAGTGCAGCAAGGAGTCCAATGCATTTGGGGGTTCTGCCTTGTAATGCAGTCCTAGCAAAGAGGCTGAAGATATCTCCAGTGATGGTGCTTGGGTATGTCAGATTGTTCTCTTAGCTGTTAGAAAATGTTAAGGACAACCCGGCCCGGTGATGGTGAGGGTTCAGGCACTGGATGTCACACCTCGCTATGCCAGCGGGCTGGTTCTGAAGAACGGACCGGGTCACCAGGGGAGGCAGGATACAGCATCCCAACAGATGCCCTGGGTTACTGGGCAACAATGCTCTGCAAGTGGTGCCACCTGTAGAAGCACAGGCAGCAAGGCACAGCTGGCTCTCAAAGAGAGCTGGGACGAGGAGGGTGCTGCAGATGCTTGACAGCTGCATGCACAAGCACGCCTGCACGCCTGGCCACAAGTTCTTCGCCGCACTTTCGGGGTAGGGAAAACCAGGAGAAACCAGGGCAAAAATTTCTGTATCACGATCATGACGCTTAGGTTCCTGGTATCACGAGGCCCAGCCGACAAGACTGAGTAGAAGGATTCCCTGGGCCAAGACCAGGAGGAAGTATTAAAAGAGAAAGAAAATCTTAAGGACCATGATAGAGCCATCAGGAAGTTGCTGGAACACTGAGATACCCTTGCCATGTGATAGAAGAAGTCTGGAGGGAGGGGGAGGTGGAAGGGGCAAGAACACAGTTAGCAAAGGGTGGAGGGGGTGAGGAACACATAACGAGGGGACGTGGAGGGGTGCACACATGGGATAAATGTCAATAGAAGAACAGAGGGAAGAGAAGGAAGGTCAGATTCTGGGTGGAGGGTGAGATCTCTGAATGCACAGAGTCTTGGAAACAAGATGGAAGACCTGCACGCACTATTAGCGGACAGGAAGGTGAACATTGCTGCAGTAACCGAGACTTGGACATCATCACTCCATGACCGGGATCTTGTGATCCCTGGATATAAACTATACAGGAGGGACAGGGTAGTTGGGAAGGGGGGAAGGGTTGGCAGTTTATATCAGGGAGGGAATAACTTGCACAAGAGAGGAGTCAGAGGAAGGGGAGGTGGAGGCATTATGGGTTCGGTTGAGGTCCAATAGAGGGAGAAAGGTGAGGTTGGGGGTGGTTTACAGACCACCCGATCAGGATGAGAAGAGGGACAGGGAACTGAGCTCACAAATATCGGAGGCTGTGGGGAAAGGAGACGTGGAAATTGTGGGGGACTTCAAGCAGCCCAAGGTGGACTGCAGTATACCATCCATGACGTGCTAGGAGTCACGTGATCCTGGAAGGACTGCAGAGTGGGTTCCTGACTCAGGGCATCACTGAACCAACAAGAGCCGAGGCAATTCTTGATCTGGTGCTCACAAATGGGGAGCATGTACAGGAAATAATGGTCAGGGAGCCACTGGGTGGAAGTGACCATTGCACAGTGCGGTTCCAGTTGGATATGGGCAGGGAAAGCATCCCAACTAAGACCAAGATCTTGGATTTCAGGAGGCCGGACTTCAGGAAAATGGGCAAAGTGCTAAGGAGTCATCTGGCGGGCATCAGAGCAGATATGGGGGTGGACCAAAGGTGGTCCATCATTAAGGAAGGAATACTGGTTGCCACAGATGTGTGTGTTAAGCTCAGGAGGAAGAACAAAAGGGCCAAAGCGCCCCGCTTGTTCAGTTCTGGGGCTGCCCAGGCAGTAAGGAAAAAGAGGTTGGCCTATAGAAGATTCAGGAAGACCAAGAGAGAGGTGTATAGGGAAAACTGCCTAAGGCTGGCTAATAAGGCAAGTAAGAAAGTCAGGCAAGCAAAGCACAGAAGGAGCTGCAGATAGCTGAAGGAACTGAAAAGGGGGAGAAGGCTTTCTTTCATTATATAAGTGAGAAAAGGGACAAGAAAGAAGGGATTATTAGGCTTAGGAAATGGGTGCAGTGGGTGGAGGATAGCGGGGGAAAGCAGCTACACTAAATGAATACTTCTGTTCCGACTTCACCAGGGAGAAGGACGGACCAGTACCTTCAGGGAGGAAAGGTGCGGGGGGGGAGGGAACGAGATGTAGTGATAGAGGAGGACAGAGTGAGGGAGGGGCTGCTGGCACTGAAGGTGGACAAATCACCAGGCCCAAACGGAGTACATCCATGGGTAATAAAGGAACTGGCTGAGGAGCTGGCAGGGCCACTGGCAGACCTATTTAATAGTTCACTGGAGACAGGCATAGTACCGCAGGACTAGAGAACAGCACATGTAATGCCGCTCCACCAAAGTGGCCCCAAGGATGACCCAGGGAACAGACCAGTCAGTCTGACCTCCATTGTGGGCAAGCTCATGGAGACCATACCAAAGGAGAGGTTGGTGGAATATCTAGAGGAACATGGTCTCCAGGATGCGAGGCAGCATAGGTTCATTGGGAGGGGAGATCGTGTCAAACAAATCTGTTTGACTTCTTTGACTGTGTCACTAAGACAGCAGACAGGGACCAAGCGGTAGACATCCTCTATCTTGATTTCAGCAAGGCCTTTGACTCTGTGCTCCACAAAAGGTTGATCAGGAAGTTGGTGGATCTCGGGGCTGGGGAAAAGATGGCCAGATGGATGGAAAACTGGCTCAAGGACAGAACCCAGAGGGTGGTTGTGGGGGAGAGTTATCTGGCACCAGACAGGTAACCAGTGGGGTCCTGCAGGACTCGGTGCTGGGGCCGGTGTTGTCCAATGTCTTCATCAATGACATTGGAGATGGCATTAAGGGCAAAGTGTGCCTATTCACGGATTACACCAAACTCTGTTGGAGAGTGGACACAGCTGAAGGGATACAGGACCTACAGAAAGATCTGGAAAGCTAGGGAGGTGGTCCAGGATATGGCAGCTTGGCTTCAATGCCAAGAAATGCAAAGTTATGCATATTGGAGCCAAGAATCCTAGGACAGAGTACTACCTGGATGGAGTCCAAGTATCTGCATCAGAGGAAGAGAAGAACCTGGGAGTGATGATCACTAGTAACCTGTAGCACTCCATGCAGTGCAAGAAAGCATCAGTAAAGGCAAACAACATGCTGGGATGCATATCTAGGGATAAGTAGTAGGAGAGAGGAGGTTATACTGCCCTTGTACAGGTCACTGGTAAAGCCGCATCTAGAGTATGGAGTTCAGTACTGGTGCCCACACCTCAAAAAGGATATTACCCGCTGAAGAAGGTTCAGAGGAGGGCTACAAAGAATGATAGCCGGTCAGCAGGGTAAGGCATATGAGGAGAGGTTGAGGGCACTGAACATGCATCTCCCTGGAAGACAGGAGAAAGAGAGAAAGGGTACATGATTGTGACCTTAAGTACTTGAAAGGAATAAATAAGGTTGATAAGGAGAGTCTCTTTAAGCGGAGTGGCAACCATAACACTAGGGGCACAGTCTTAAGCTGGAGGGTGGGAGGTTTAGGAGGGAGGTTAGGAAGCACTTTTTCACAGAGAGGGTGGTGAACACTTGGAATGCACTGCCAGAAGAGAATCTCATTGAAGACAGTGTGCAGCTTTAAGAGAGGCTGGGACATGCATAGGGGAGGGTAAGGGTCATGGGTAGGGAGGATGGTAGGATTGGGGAGGGAGGGCAGGGACATTAGCTCAAGCTATGGACCCTGCAATACGAACAGACTTGATAGATCAAATGGCCTTCTTCTGCTGGCTTCTTCGTATGTTTGCCCTTCCTGTCTTTCCAGTATATAGTGGCTCTGCCAATGCATAAGTGGGAGTCAGACCATAGCAGTTGCCGGGGAGACTTGAAGTGGTTCCATCCTACAATTATAGCTGCCATCTGCCATGAGCTGCTGGAGTGCTTAGCTGTTAGGGGGATGCTACCTTTGTGGTGCACCCCCCCTAAAACAGACTGCATCAGAACAGGGCATTCCTAGGAGTTTCTTCTACCTTGACCCAATTAGCTCCTGAGGCCCTGCATGCCTCTGCTGTGGCCAAGTGGGAGACCACATGCACCACCCTTTTGAAGGTAAAATCAAGGTGGTAGAGACCCTCTCTGATGAGCTCATGTTATAAATGTTTTGTGGCTTAGCCAACACAGGCCCTACCCCAGGAGAAGGCAGCATATCCTTGTACGATCTGGCCATGGTTTTGGCATCTACTGGCATTGGGAGGTTGACCAGGATATACTGAATTTTTGGTGCTGCCATCTTCTAGTATGTATGGGCCCTATCCAATGGGACAGGTTCAAATGCCGCCACCTACTAAAGTCCTTCTACAAGGCACCTCTGAAAGGATCGATATTCATCTTCGCCATGTTCTGGAGAGTCCAACTGAAGTTTAGATCTAAGAATTTAATCTAGTTCTGTGTCAGTGTCATACCCCATGGGAAGCAGTCCTGTGTAGTTATCTCAGGGTGCGAGAGGAGGAGAATAGATTTGGAGATATTGACCTTATACTCACTCAGACGATCATATGAATCTAGTAGGGAGATGAGATTTGGTATGGAGGCCTGCAGGTTAGTGAGGGTCAACATGATGTCATCTGCATATGCCATCACCTTACAGTATGTTCTTCTCCAACTGTAATGCCCGAGATGAAGGGGTGGGATCTGACGGCTTGCAGAAGGGGTTCCAGTGAGAGAATCAATAGTGGGAGAGAGGAGACATCCCTGGCGTGTGCCTCTCTGGAGTGTGAAGTTTGGTCACGGGGTGGGTTTTTTTGCGACAGAGGAGCTTGTATGTTTATATAGGGTGGAGATCCAACTCCTGATTTCCTGGTTCAAAGACGAATCGTGTGAAGATGTGGAAAAGGAATCACCACTCTACTCTGTCGAACACCTTCTTGGCTTCTAAAGAAAGGAGAACCATCAGAGTTTTGGACGGTTTGGCATGCCATATCAGGTGCCTTGTGTTGTCCAAGCCCTTCCTGCCCCGTACACAAGCCTGCCTGGTCCCTGTTCACAAGTAGGTCCCTCACCAATCTAATTCATTCCAACGTCAATTTGCCAAAAATCTTGCAGTCGGTTGTTATGAAGGATATGGGTCTATAAGTACCGCAGCTGAAGGGGCCTTCACCCAGTTTGTGTAGGAGGGACATTTTTGCAGTGCGCATGGATTGGGGGAAGAGTGCCTTTAAGTGGGCTCAACAGGACATCTTGAAACCTAGAGTACAGTTCAGCAGGGTGCAGTCACCACCCCCCCCCCCGGGCTTTCCCTGCTGGCATGCCTCTGAGAGCCATGACCAGCTTCGTAAGAGTGAATGGTCTAGCCAGGTGTTCAGATTGAGCTTGTGATAGAGACAGGAGTGCTAGCTGCCCTGTAAAGTCTGACATATGTGTGTCCAAAGGGGACATTTCAGAAACATACAGGTTTTTATAGAAGGTCAGTGAGGTACTAATTCCTTTCTTGGCCTTCACCAGTTCCCCTATACTAGATCGGATGCCATGGATTCAGGACTTTTAGCTGACGTTTTTTAAGCTGGAAGGCATGCAGGCCCCCTGGCTTCTCACCCACCTCTCAAAAGGCCTGAAGGAGCAGGGAGAGAAAATTCTGCTTTATTTGCTGCAAGTATGAGTTCATCTTAAATCTTGCACCTGTGATTTGTGCCAACAGTTTTCGGTCTGTGCCACCAGATTCACAGTACTCTGTCTCAAGAGTCTTAAGACTGTTCTCCAGTTCTTTAAGATATTTTTCCTTAGTTCTCTTAATTTTGGAGGAGTATGCAATGCAGTGGCCTCTGATGAAGTTCTTCAGGGCATCCCATCATATGGCCACTGAAGTGTCTGCAAGCTTGTTATGCACCACGAAGTCCCTGATGTCCTGGGTGAGCTGGTTACAGAATTACTTGTTTCTCAGAAGGGAGGTGTTAAGCCTCCATCTGTTTGTTTTGGGAATTAGTGGTTCACTAATTACCTCCAGGGCGGACAACAACTTCCTAAATTCAGTAAGGTCCTCTCGGCCACCACTCCCGTGACCTCTAGTGTCCCCCAGGGTTCAGTCCTAGGGCCCCTTCTCTTCTCTATCTTTGTCAATAATCTCCCCTCTACTTCCAACTGTAGCTCTATCCTATATGCGGATGACCTGGTTATCCTCACCCATTCCCGTGACATTGGAGTCATCAACCACCAACTGAGTGAGGATTTCAGGAATATCCAGTCCTCTATAACGACCCACAAGCTGGTCCTCAACCTTAAAAAAAACTCAGGCCATGCTTTTTGGGTCCCTGGCCAAGATAAAGGCCTCCCCTGCCCTGAGTATTACTGGTATTGAGGGTACTCCTGTCCTAATCACAGACTCCATCAAATACCTTTGGGTGACACTTGACCCCCAGCTTGACCTTGGGCATCATATCCAAAATGTATGCAGAGCTGTCAACTGCAAACTGGGTCTGGTCTACAGAGCGAAGAACAATCTTACTTCTGCTGCTCACCTTGCACTGGCCAGAAGTGCGTTTCTCCCTTCTCTCTGCTATGGACTCATCCTGTTTGCACACCTCCAAAGTTCACCTCTCTAGGTGGAACATAGCCTATAACAACATTTGCCGCTTTGCACTTGCTGCCCCTCGCCTCACCCACCACTGTGACCTGTATAACAAACTTGACTGGCTCTCCCCACCCAACCACATGAATTTTGTCTTGGGCAGCTTCAAGGGCAAAGTTCTCAGAACTGGCACCCCCCTCCCCCCCCGGACTGGCTGAGCTCCTCAAACTGCCTGCCTCCTCTTCTTACTCCCTTAGGTAATTGGGCCCTGCTGTTCTCAAAGTTCCTGCCACTTGAACGCAAATGGGGGACAGAGATTTTGCTTAATGTGCCCCCAGAGTATGGAACTCCTTTCTCGCCCAGGTCCACCTCCCCTCATGCCTTTGGAGCCCCTGTGGAAATTACCTGAAGCTCCTCCTCTGCGTGGTTGTCCTAATCCGCCATAACTAACCTTGGTCCCCTACATTGGACTTGCATGTCCTTCTTTGGTACCATGCAGGTCCTGCTGATGCATCCTGCCTGCTTGGGTTCAGCTCTGTATATAATGTATTTACTCTATGTTTCAGGCAATGCTTTGACTGTGGCTCTGCTTTTGGGGCTCTGA
The DNA here is from genome assembly GCA_016271365.2 of Neoceratodus forsteri. Taxonomy (NCBI): domain Eukaryota; kingdom Metazoa; phylum Chordata; order Ceratodontiformes; family Ceratodontidae; genus Neoceratodus; species Neoceratodus forsteri. The sequence goes on along the minus strand of JADMNL010000025.1, from coordinate 38,786,683 downwards.
GCTGTGTAGAATTGTATAATGCACTGTTCATAGCCTTGGTGACTGTGTATATATTTTGTTCCTATTCTAACTGTGTTTACTGACTGCTTGTGTTATGTTCATCTGGTTCTACCTGATTCTGTGTAATGCCTAATTTGTATCATACTGTAATCTGTATGAACATATATTTCATTGTACTCTCCCAGGTCGTACCTGAAAATAGGCAAATGTCTTGTCTAGTGTACTTACCTGGTCAACAAAAGCTAAATAAATAAATTAAGGCAACCATCAGAAGGAGACTGGGCAATGGTCTGATATGACTGCCATGCCTACTGTGGCCTCAGTTACGTCTTCTGTCCATGACGCCAGGGTGAGCACGAGATCTATTCTGGAGAGGATATTGCGAGGCACTGAATAAAAGGAGTAATCTCTCCCTTTGGGGTTTAGGTACCAGATATCAGAAGTGCCAGTCTACAGGGCCAATGCCTGCAGTGTTACCGATGCCGGAGCTGGGGGTCCGCAGGGTGCTTACTTCTAACAAGGAACTCGTTCATTACCCTGTTCATATCCCCCTCCCACTAGTATGTCTCCAATCCCTTTCTCTGCTAGTGTTTGAGTGAGGGTCATGTAGAACACAGCATCAGGCTGCTTTGATCCATACATGCAGCACATGGTGGTGACCTTACCCCACAGCTTGCCGGTGACAATAATAAACCTACCACCAGGGTCTTTATGGGTGCTTATGGCCTGAAAGTCTACATCCCTATGTATTAAAATGGCCACCCCTCTACTTTTAGAGTTATATGCACTGGAGTACACCTGTCCCACCTATCCCTTTCTTAATTTATCCACTTTGGGTTTTAGTAAGTGGGTTTCTTGCCCTCCGACCTAGACATGACCTACAAGAAAGAAACACCAAACTAGACTTGATGTCTCAAAAACAAAATAAAATAATGGAACAATCTTACCGGGCGACGTCAAGTAGGCTAACAGAACCAGCAGGAGATAGGAAGTGGACGGACTGCAGCACAGAGTCGATATGGAGTCAACACGGAGTTGAGAAAATTCAACTGTGTAGAATGTAGGCCTCAAACTCTTTGCTGCAAGCATTCTACGAGGTGACCTCGATGGCAGGAGGCGAAGAACTGGCAGGAAGGCAGAGTCGACAACACCTAACGGCCAACCCACGAGCGCCACACAGTGCATCGGCCTCGAGGGCGGCGCCGAGGGTGCATCGACTCTGTCCATCAAAAAAAATTTTTTTTAAAAAAAGCTCCCACGGGTTCATGACCTCTGGTCAAGTACCCCCAAAGGTGATGAATGGTGAAGACTGACAAAGATAAGATCCTGAAGTAAAAACCCCTGTTCTTCTGCCACCTAGGCACTGGCTCGATGGCCTTCTTCTGCAGAAGGGACTGCACCTCCTCCTGAAGAACCATTACAGGGGCTGGAAGGTAGGTGGAGGGTACATGAGGAGTCCCTGTGGGTTTTTCTATAAGCTCCAGAGTGTGACCCTGTTCTGTAATCTTAAGAATCCAGGCATCTGAAGTTATGGTTCTCCACTGGTTGAGATGGTGAGAGAACTGACCTGTGACCACCACCTCTTGGTCAGGGACTGGAAGAGAGGAGTCTAGCAAGAAGTCAGGTAGAGGCAGATCTGGCCGCTGGGCATGATCTGTCACCTCTGGGGCATTTGACAACTGAGCTGGAGGAGGACTGGGTAGGTAAGGCCGAAGATGCTTTTCTTTTTCCCTGGGGCCGAGAGCCTACTCCGGACTTGTGGGTCACCTTGCGAAAGGACAGGCACTGTCTGCTCCTAAGCTGGGTATGGTAGAGTAAATTGAAAGACTTAATAGCTCTTCCAGATGCCTGTAAGTAATTAATGATGTCCTGGACATTTTACACGAACAACTTTGAGCCACTGAAGGGGGCATTCAGCACCTTCTGCTGGACATCTGCTGCAAAGCCAGAGACCCTCAGTCAGGTGTGCCTACAAAGTCAAATGCCTGTGGCAGCAACCCTGGCACCAGTATCAGAAATGTCATACAAGGCCCTGAGGAGACGCTTGCTGATGTCCTCAGCAGCCTGTAAAGATTTGAGAACCTCCTGTCTCTGGGGACATTCTGGGAGGGATTGGGCAGCCGCCTTGCCCTTCTTCCAGATGGTGTTTTGGTACCTGACCATGTGATAGATAGTTGGCAATCTGAAGTCCCAAGATGGAGGAGACATAAACCTCTTACCCCAAAGGTCGATCCATCTGATTCCCTGTCGGGGAGTCAAGGTGCTTGGACTTGTCATGTAGTCTGCTTACTTAGTGTAGATTACATATCTATCCTTTTCACTCTTTTAACCCTTTCTCGGTAAGGCTTCTAATTTTCTCTCAGCACAGTTTTTCTTCCTTTTACTCAGTCAATACCGATGTCACCTATGCAAATTCTCTTACACCACAGTTTTCTTCCTTTTACTCAATCACTACCTATCCCACAAACAATTTTCCTTTGTCAATCCAACAAACAATTTTCCTTTGTCACCTGGTTTTTACCACAGAATCATTTCTCTGTCCACCACTAAACTAATACACCTGACCCTCTTCACTACAGGCTGCAACCCCAGCAACTACACCTCTGCATCAGCCACAACTCACTAAGCTGTTAGCCTACCTTAACTTCTTAGTTTCAACTTTTCTTGTCTGCTCTCCCTGCCACCCTTCCCCCCACCTAGTACCCACGTCACTAACCTCACTTATACACTAACTATGGTACTCTTGGAGAAACGTAATCTTCCAGTAGGTCTAACCTACTAAACCTATACCACTATGTCCTGCTTAACATATCTGCTACCCCGTGGGATCGACCTGCTCTCTTTGCTAACAGTGTCCAACATAGTCAGTCAGAGATTACTCCCACCTAACCCCTACCCAAATGACAGAAGTGTGCTATGTGTCTACTGCACTATTAACTCAGCTATTAGCTGGTCTTCTTTAGCTCCACAGTCCTTGGGGTATATGCCAACATCTATATGGGGGTAGTTTCCCCACGGATGCACCTCTTGTCAACTCCCCCTGTCACTCCTTCCTTGTACTACCATCCTGCATGGGTCATGTAAATTGAGTCACACCATGAATAGGAAACGTCATATCAGCAAAAAGCAAATAAAAGAATATCTAAGAAGCCTTATTCTGTTACTATTGCTACTCTCTGGCAATATACACCCAAACCCTGGACCACCACAAAATCAGCAAACCGCAGTGAAGAAAACAGGGGCGATTACACTCACGTCCATTAACATCTGCAGCCTTCTCTCCAAATTGGACAATCTACGAGTCTGGGTTACACAGCATAACCCAGACATTCTCTCTATAGTCGAAACCTGTCTCTTGCCCAAGATTCCAGATGAAGCTATCGCATTACCTGGATACGCTATTTTCAGACAGGATAGGCTTACCAAAAGAGGTGGTGGATATCTAAGAGACACGTTGCTGGGTCACGTCCTGCCCCTGCCTAATACCGAGCAAAATAGACAGGTGCTGGCAATCAAAGTACTGCTTGGGGCACACAATAAAGCCCTTACTGTGATATCAGCCTATATTCCGCCAAGCAGAGTACTATTGGTCTAAGCTCAATCATGGACTGCATATGTAGCCTAAGTCAAAACTCTGAAATTGTAATGATGGGGGACTTTAATATCAACTGGCTCTCCCCCGACGCAAGCATATACAAGGACGCTATTTTCTACTGTCCACTTCACCCAGCTGGTTGAGTCCCCAACTAGAATAAATTACAGGACGGGCACTAGTACCTTAATAGACTGGGTGCTCTTGAACCGCCCAGAACACATCTCTGATACCACTGTGCTCCCGGATTCTGTCAGTGACCATTCTCCTATTCTGTGCAAATGGTCAAATAAATTCATCAAGCCCCCTGCCAGAACCATTACTGGTAAAGTCCTAAAGCGTGGCCACCTTGAATAACTCAAATCTGACCTTTGCATGCAAGGCTGGTCACTAGTTAGCTGTGCTGGTGATGTTAACACTGCACTTGATTGCTTCATCAATCAGTTCAATGGAGTTTGTGACATCCAAGCCCCAATTAAAAAGCGGAAAGTCAAGCACACTTGCAATCCCTGGATAACTCCAGATCTCATAAACCTCATGAAAACCAAGATCACCTTAGGCATAGTGCTCAGGCCACGGGTAAACAAGTTACACAGAAACATAGAAAGTGACGGCAGAAGGGGGCCATGCAGCCCATCTAGTCTGCCCACAATCCTGCCCCTTCCCTTAACTGCTTTTCAGTGTTATGGTGCCCTTGTATCTATCCCATGCCTTCTTGAAAGTTTCCAATGTTTTTGCCTCCACTGCCTCCTGTGGAAGGCAGTTCCATGGTTCAACCACTCTCTCGGTGAAGAAGAACTTGCGTGTATTGCCTCTTTGCCCCCCCCCCCAGCTTCATGTTTGTACCCTCTGGTTCTTGAGTGATTTTTGATATAGAACAGGTCCTGGACCTGCACCTTATTTATTCTTTTTAGGAATCTGAAGGTCTTGATCATGTCTCTTCTGCCCCTCCGCTGCTCCAGGAAGTACATGTTTAATTCACGCAGCCTCTCTGCATATGATTTGTCATGCGATCCATTCATCATTTTAGTAGCCCTCCTCTGCACTGTTTCCAGTCTGGTAATATCCTTCTTGAGGTGTGGTCTCCAGAACTGTACACTGTACTGCAGGTGTGGCCTCACCATTGATCTATAGAGTGGAAGGATGACCTCCTTGCTGGTAATTCCTCTGTTTATGCATCCCAACATACCATTTACCCTCAGTGCTGCTTTCTTGCACTGCTTGGCCATTTTTAGGTCATCTGTTATAATTATTTCCAGATCCCTTTCCTGTTTAGAGGCTTCCAGTTTTTGATATCCAGGGCTACAAGAAAGCAAGAAACGACTGTACTACAGCCATATGGTGTCTCTCCCCCCCCCAAAAAAAAAAAAAGCTTTTACAAGGATGCCCTCTCCAACTCATGATCAGATGGCAGGAAGTTCAGCAGCAACATACAGGATGTCACTGGGAAGGAACCCAAAATGGCTCCTTCAATGCACCATATCAATGATGCCCCTATACTACACTCACAAACACATTTAATAATCCATTTACGGGCCTTAGTAGTGTCCTCCCCAACTTCTTTCACACCACCACAAACAATGATCACAATGGGAAACTGGACCAGCCATGTGCCAATCCGTCCTTTTACTTCAAAATCGTCATGGAATATGAAGCTAGAAAGTACTTCCATAAGGTACTTGGGAAATCAAGATTTAGTGGGGACCCACTCAATCTCAAACTCATCTCCCTCACCTTGGATGAAATCCTATCACCCATCACCAGGATAATTAACCTATCTCTCAAGTTATCACAATTCCTTCATAAGTGGAAATCCGCCTTGGTTACCCCTGTCCACAAAAGTGGTGACAGGGCTCAAGATGGGAATTACAGACCAATTTCCATTCTCCTTCCCCTCTCTAAAGCCCTAGAGCGCATAGTGGCAGATCAACTGGTCGAATATATAGAAAAATACCAGATATAATGCACACAACAACATGGGTTCAGGAAAGGGCATAGCATACTACAGCTCTACTGGAATTCACGGGCTTTATTAATAACTCACTCGATCAAGGGTGCCTGGTTGGAGTGGCGTTCATAGATCTGACAAAAGCCTTCAACACTGTTAATCATTCCTTATTGATTGATCAGTTATCTGGCACAGGACTCTCCAAGGACACCACAGACTGGTTTAAAAGTTACCTGTCAAACTGGTCCCAACAAGTCAAGATCAGTAATGTTCTCTCTGATAGAAGAAATGTTTAATCGGGTGTTCCACAAGGGTCCATTTTGGGCCCTCTCCTGTTTAGCATCTTCTTAAACTACCAACCCTGTGCCAAGAACATATCCTACTTTACGCAGACGGCGTGGTTATCTACTCAAGCAATCCTAACCCCAAACTTCTAGAGGACCAATCGCAGCATAGCTTTGCTAGTATGGAAAAATGGTTCAGTGAACACAAGCTCGTCCTCAACTATAAGAAGACAAAAATTATGCTCTTCAATAGTACCCAAAGTAAGCATAAAACCTACCCATTAACAATCACTAACAGTGTGGGCTCACCCTTGGGAGCTAATACAGCACTTCAAATACTTGGGTGTTAACACTGACAGTAATCTGTCATATGCTTGCCACACAGAAAATACTGCCAAAGCAGCCAACACTCGCATTGAACTCCTCTATAGACACAGACAAAACCTGACCCCTGAAGCCCTAAACTTGGCTATCCACAACTCTGTCATTTCCCTGGTAGATTATGGGCTGGTTATCTATGGTTCGGCCACTGACATGTCCCTCCAACGCATCGCAATGGCACTTAAAGCCTGCAGACTCCTCACTGGATCCGCACGCCTTACACATACCTGTGACCTCTATGCTCAGGCTAACAATTAAAAGGAAGAATCACCTACCAAACTTGCCTGCTTGAAAAAAGGTTTGTCTAAGTCTTACTCCCCCAGGGGTGCAGAAGCTCCTTCGCCCTTGCAGCAACCCTCATCGAACCAGAGGCTCAGACAATCAGATCTTTCCAATCCCCCCGCTGCCGCACCTCCTTAGGACAAAGATCATTTGCCTGTCGAGCCCCTTTCTGGTTTAACTCTTTACATTATGAAGTCTCCACTCAAACCATACTGGGCTGGTTCAAACTAAAGCTCCATCAGCACCTAGTAGCTAATGCCTGCTGCGACTGCTTCCATTAAAATTTACTTACCTCTTCTCATAGGCCCCAATTAGCACTTAGTACCTGCTTTCTGAGCTTGCCCTTACTGCCACTGTTCTGTATGCTTCCTCTCTCAAACTCTACTCCCCACCCCCACCACTACACCTTGTCCCTATCCTCCCTCCCTTTTTCCTCACCTCCTACCCTAACTTTCACTCCCTCCTCCCACCTGAATCCTTCCTGCACAAGGCCTCATGTGCTGATCTTACAGTTATTGTTTTGTGTCCCAACGGTTTGCAATTCTTGTATTACCCTAAATCACTGGCATACATTGTACAATGTCACCTTATGTTGTTTCTCTTGTGATACTGTAATCTGTTTTTCACTGTAACTTGTCCATCATTCTGACGTGGCACCTATGTGAAAGAGCTGATAGCTCAAAGGTGTTTAATCCGAGATCTAAATAAATAAATACATGTGCTGTTTTGATGACTATGGAATCGGTGTCAGGTTGGGTATCATAATAAGGCAGGCCCTGAGGGGCATAATAGAGTTTATCTGCCCTGTGGGGCATGGTAGGAACCATGTCTGGACAGTGCCAAGCCACAGTAGTGGCATTCCTCAGAGCTGGGAGGATGGAGGAATGACCTTAGGGGGAGATTCTGGAATCTCCAAGAAGTCCACCAGTTCTCTCCCGGTGGCATCCTCTTCCTCAATATGGAAGCCTATAGCTGTGAACAGCTGTTTCATGACATTACAGAAGGTAGGATCTTCAGAAGGGGATCTGAGTGTATGTTTAACAGAGTTCTCACTCACTGAAGAAGCAGCAGACCTATCAGAGGAAAGAGGTTCTTTCTCCTCCTCTTCCTCAGGGAGGATGAGGTCAGAGTGGTACTCCTCCTCAACGTCTACTTGTTCCAACTCAAGATCCGACGATCGAGGGGCAGATGACAGCCTACAGGGTGGAGCCCAAGAAGGTCTAAGTGGCGTTGACTATGGGCACGTCGATGGTGCCAGGGGTCCAGGTCTGTAAGAGCCCAACTGATGCACTAGGGCTATTATTATCCTGACCAAAATATCACTAAGGTCAATGATAGGAGAAGGGTGCGTTGACAGTGGAGGAGTCGCTGGAACAGGGCAAGATGAGCCACCTGTCGGGTCCTTGAGAATCTGAGGGCCTCGACATCCGGGGGCCTGGAGAAGGATCAGGCAACAACGGAGGGGCTGGTGTCAATGACCAGGGTCCCGACGACTCGAAGGCTGACAGACAGCCTCCCTGAGAAGCAGGAGAAGGTGCTGTTAGTAGGGGCCTGGGAGACGCAGAGGCCTGGACAGCAGAGAGCGTCGATGTGACAGCAGCCGGCAGGGTGCCCCCTGAGGAGGAAGCAGCAGCCATCAGGGATCGGAAGCACCGCCGGGGGGAGTGGTCCCAGTCACTGTCTTTTTTGTGACCCCCGTACTTTTCTCAGGCCTTGGAGGCCTGGGAGCTCAACTAACCCACCGGTGACTGGGAAGGAGGGACCCCGGAGGATTCCTGCCCAGAAATGGCTACCTACCGCTCCATGGGGAACTTCTTCAAAGCCTTTTTTGCACTGCCTAAGGGTTGTGAGGTTAAATTCTTGGCAGAGCTCATAGAGACGCTGTGGTCAGGCCCAATACAGCAGACACAGAGGTTGTGGTTGTCTGAAGAAGCAACCTTCTTTCTGCAGTGGCAGCGACAGGAGAGAGAAGTGGAAGGTGTAACTCTCAACATAAACAAGGAAAAAGGAATCTCTTGATTAAAAGAGATTCTGAAGCTAGGGGTAAAGAAAAACCTCGTAGGCAAAAATGGCATGAACTGCAACAGAGCTTCTGCGGAGACCCATGCGAGCAGAGTCGATGGAAAAGAACTGAGGAGGAAGTGGGGTCGCTCACCCCTTTATAAGGTTGGTGACGTCAGCAGGTGACGTCGGCATGGGCAGCCCCAGTGCTACAGCTGGAAGATCTTCCGTGTGGATCCTGCTTCACCGACTGTGACATTCCTACGATGTGACCTGACGACTGAGATACCCCTGAAGATCTACTGGTTAAAGCAAAGCAGCCACTGCTGCATAGACTGGGGCTTAAGTACCCTGATCCCCTCTGCAGGCACAATTTCAGTTAAAGTTGCCACACACCCAAGCCCTTGTAAACAAAAAACAAACAAACAAAAAAACAAACACACTACTCTTATCAGAGCAGGCAAGCATTTGTCAACCAAGCCTGTGCTCATCCCCTGAGATCATACTCCACAAGATTCCTAACAATACAGGATCACAATGCGCCACTGCATTTACCTAAAGAGTGCCTAAAGAGACTTTATCGCCACATCTCCTATGCCCCGTTATATTTTTAAAGATAAAGTGTAAATGTTATGTTAATCATATCATTAACATGACATTTACACAGTCTTTGAAAATATAACAGGGCACATGAGATATAGAGATTATGAAATCACCATACATGAAGCACTGCTTAGGCAGAGTCAGGGGTGCATTATGATCCTGCACGTTACGAATCTTGTTGAGTGCGATCTCAGGGGATTGGCATGGCTGACAGTGCCTTCCTATTACAAGAGTGGGTTTTTTGTTGTTTGTTTGTTTTTTATATGAGGGCTCAGGTATGTTACAAGTTTAACTGAAACTGTGCCTGCCCGGGGGGGGTTAGGTTCTCCTTTAAATCAGCAGATACACTTGTGACTTGGGATATTTTCAAAAATAAAATATCAGAATCAAGGAACACATGTATACATACAGGAAAAAATAAAATAAAAAGGGAGACTACTACTTTTGTTAAATAAGAAGGTCAAGAGGATAATTAAAGCATAAGAAAAAGCATATAAAATCTTTTCTAACACATCAAAGGAAAAAAAATGAGTAAAATATAAAGGAATCTTATCTAATTCATTAAAGGAAGATGATGGAGTAAAACATAAAACAGCTATCAAATACTGTAAAACGAAAATCCAAAAAGAAAAAAGGAAACTAGAAAAAAAAACCATCACTGAGGGGTAACAAAAGGAATTCTTCCACTACATTAATTTAGCTAAAAGGGGAGAACATGAAATGGGTCCACTGCCAGTTAAAGGAATTTTCCAATCTTCGGTACTGGGCTTCATATTCCAATATCTTATGGCAGCATTAACTGCTGCCAAAACTATAATTTTTAAGTTAGTCCTTTTGAAGAGGGACGGGATCATAACAGCTGCCGAACCCACAACTAGCCGATCCCTTCCAACTTCCTGGTTTGCCTACCCTGCCCCCGCGCTCAGACGTTTTGTGCAGTCTAAGCAGGGAGGTGGGGGGAGGCACTCCCCATGCAAGTTTATGGGGGCATTTTTTCAATGGCTTTTACGCAACTTTACACAATCATAGGAAAATGAGAAAGCCACCACTCAACTAACAGGTGCCCTATTAGTTGAGTGTTGGCTTTCATCTACCTTTCAGACTGCTTAAAGTTGCTTAAAAAGCCACTGGAAAATGCCCCCATAAACTTGTATGGGGCACTCCCCCGCACTCTCCCTGCTTGGACACCACAAAACAACTGAGCACTAGGGAGGGGCAGGCAAACCAGGACACTGGAAGGGATCAGCTGGCCGTGGGTTCGACAGCTGTTACGATCCTTTCCCTCCTCAGAAGGACAAAGTTAAAAATTGTAGTTCTGGCAGCAATTAGCTAATGCTGCCACAAGATATTGGGCTATGACGTCCAAAAAGAGTTTAAATTAGGTTGGAAAATCACTTTAAAAATCAGAAGGTAACAAATGAAAAAATGCTAGTTGAGGCATTCAACAACCATTTTGCCTCTGTCTACAATAAGGGCAATACCACAACATATAGAATAGTGTATGGAAAACCATACACAACAAGGCAATTCTTCCACCCGAGTGGATACCGCGACGACTGATGACCTTGACAGCAAAGCTCGATAGGTCCCTCCATCATCATGATATCTATGAGTAGGAAGATTAGCCTTGTTGAGTGTTGTTTGCAATACACTGTTCTATATAATGTGTGGTGGATCGCGATCGCTGCACAGCAACACTTACTTTTATTTTTGTCTCCGCTCCGCCAACCACACTTAAAACCATCTACCTGCCAGCACACATGCGCGACCCTCCACCAGCCGCCATGCAATGAGAACTGCTGATGGGGTCGCTTGCATTATGACATCCTCACTAACACAGAACGAAAAGTCGTTCCATGTTAGTGAAGACATCGCTACTGCAGTAGAACAACTTTGGAAAGTGTAGAGATTTCCATGCACAATCAGCGCTTCACCATACATTATATACCCTACAACAAACCATTGGGAAAACTCGCATACTCTAGACACTGAAATAACTGAGGAATAATTAACAGGGAAAACTAAAAATCTTAATGGTAACAAAGCAGAAGGGCCTGATTAAATTTCACCCAAATCCTTAAAAATTACTGTGAATGAGATAGCCAAGTCTTTATTGATCATTCTAAATAAGTCAGTAGCATCAGAAGAAGTCCCACATGACAGGAGACATGCTAACATCGCACTCATCCACTACAAGGGCAGTAAGGAAAATGTTGAAAATGACTGCCCCATTAACCTCACATCCATCTGTAGTAAGATTCTCAAACCATTAGTTAAGGACAGACTAGAGGAACATCTGAATGATCAGGGAATACCGGACACAAAGTACCATGGTTTCAAAAAGGGTAGGTCATGTATCACCATAAGCTTTTATGAGTACATAAGCAAATGTACGTACAAGGGGTATTCAGCTGACATTATCCTTTTGGACTTCAAAGTATTCGCTATAGCCCCGCATAACAGTATCATCAGTAAAATTGAATCTTTAGGAAAATATATGAGTTGTGAAGTGGGTTAAGTCCTGGTGAACATACCATACACAAGCAGTGGGAATTAACAGCTACTTCTCTACAAAAAATGGATAGTGAGTGTTGTCCGCCAGGGGTCTCTGTTGGGATTGGTACTCTTTCAAAAATATGCAATGGACATGGAGTAACACATGGACAGCTGGACAACTCGATATGTAGATGACAAACTAGGTAATATAGCAACACCAATACATAACATAACTTTGCAATGAGTAAACATTTGGGGCATGACGTTCAGTGTCTCCAATTCACAGTGATCCATATACGGCAAAATAACCCAACGACAGATTACAACTTGGGTGATCAAAAGATTAGTGGCAAAGTATCAAAAAGAGATTTGAGTGTGATTATTGATAGAGGACTAAATAAGAGCCCACAAGATAACAGTATTACTAAACTGCAAATTATTTGTTATATAACACAAGAAGAGTAATAAAAACAAGAAATAATAAGCTCTGGGATGAAATGTATTGTACTTTTATATGTCCATATCTGGACTTTGGGTCCCAGTTTTGGTCCTCATACAAAAAAGGCAACATTGCAAAACTTAAGAGAATTCAAAGGAAATTTACCAAAACAATATGGGGACTTAGGGAAAATACTTATGAGGAAAGACTGCAACTACTAAATATGCAGAGTTTGGAAAACTGAAGTATGTAGGGGACATCATAAAAGACCAATATCTAATGAACATTATGGGAACTAAAAACAATGAGGTCATGCACAATTCAAGAGGACACAGTAAACAAATTATAGGTACTATACTCAGAAGAGACAAAAGAAGATGTTTCTATACATAATAAATTGTCAACATGTGGAATTCTCTACCAGAACCACTAGCCAACTGTGCAAATAAAGATACTATACTGTATGGAGACTGTCTATTACTAGCAAAAATCAATTAGTTTACAACCTGATAATCCCATCGGTATGACGTCAGAATGCTGTAAACCTAGCCTGACCACGTCATTCCGATGAGATTACAGGTTAGAATGTTACCAGCTGAAGTAAGTCTTGTAAAAGAACGTTGATCAGCTGTCCATTACTGCAGTTCAAACAAGCGCACATTCCATATTAACAGCAACTGACACACTGCAACATCGACCGCAATGGCGAATACAAGCAATACACAGGCAGCAGCTATAAACCGGGAAGTCTTTGTGCTCAAAATATTCCCTTTTCTGTCCCCTTTTCAGGTTACCTTTTCTTCCAGTACACTGTGGCAGCTCCTCGGATGTTCGTGCCTATGCCATCCTCTTTCTGATCTGACAGTGACGTTACACTGTGTCCAAGCCTAAAGTAAAATGACTACAGCTGACCAATCGGAAAACAGCGGATCTAGCCATTTGCGCCTTCATTCTACTTTAAAGCTATCTCAAAGAAAGATGTCCATTAAACATCTCAATTCTACATCAGACAGTACTGCTGTTGGGTCTGACTGCCTTGAACCAAAACTCCTAAAGCTAGAGGCCCCGTTCATTGCAGGCCCGCTATCCAGAATACTTAATTTGTCCCTGTATGAAGGAGTGGTGCCTGATATATGGAAATTAGCCAGAGTCACACTGGTTTTTAAAAAAAGGCGACAAAAAAGATATAGCTAACTACAGGCCAACAGCTATACTGTCAGTGTTAAATAAAGTCCTCAAAAAGCTCGTCACTGCACAGATCTCTGAACACCTCTCCAAGTATAACCTCCTGGACACAAACCAGCAAGGCTTCAGAAAAGGCCATAGTACTCAAACTGCTTAATTACAGCTAACAAAAGATGTTCTTCAGGCCATGGATCAGGGTCTTCAAACCGGGTGCAGTATTTATCGATCTGACAAAAGCTTTCAGTCTTGTTAACCACCCTCTCCTGCTTGCAAATCTCCAAACCCTGGGTTTCTCGACTGGCGTTGTAACCTGGTTTCATAGCTATCTATCGAACAGAACTCAAACAGTAAAATTCAACTCGGCCACCTCCGAAAAAGCAGTCATCAATGTTGGGGTACCGCAGGGATCTATCCTTGGACCCCTTCTCTTCTCAATCTTCATTAATAATGTAACACAAATCATATCCTCCTGTTCATCATTGCTATATGCCGATGACCTTGTTCTTTACACTAGTTCAAACAGTGTTCAGTCTATTAACCATAAGCTCTCTACGGACCTACTAAATATTCAGTCCTGGATCACCAGAAATAAGCTCGTTCTCAATGTCAGCAAGACACAGGCCATGCTCTTTGGGTCTTCCATTAAACTAAAACAGAGCAGAGACTTTTTCCAGGTCTCCAGGGCTGATGGTTCCCCACTGGAGAGAGTAACTTCATTTAAATACCAGAGTGTCTGGCTTGATGAATCCCTCACTTACGACACCCATATAACCACAACATGCAAGGCTGTAAATGCCAAACTGGGCTTAGCCTACAAAACAAGCCGTAATCGAACCCCTTCTGCAAGGTTGGCCAATTCTAGAGGTATCCTACTACCGTCACTCTCATATGCTAATGCATCTTAGGCTACCCTTCAGAGGTGGGACACAACTTATAACAATGTATGCCGTTACGCCTCTGCATCCTCCAGGTTAAGACATCACTGCCTACTGTACTCAGACCTAAACTGGCCCTCCCCTATTGCGCACTGGCTCCTCTCTCTGAGAACCTCCTGGACAGTATACTGCGGTCCCGTATGCCTACCTACCTTGCCTCCATGCTGGCCCATCAGCCCATCTCATATGGCCTCCGACCTTCAAACCTTTCCTTGCTTAGCATTCCCAGATGTAGAACTATCAAAGGGAAATCAGGTTTCTCTCACGTAGCTCCCACATACTGGAATTCCCTCCCCCTAGATGTACGCCTGGCCCCGAGTCATGCTTCATTTAAGAGGAGGCACCGTGCCCTCCTTGCTACACGTGCCCAGTGCACCTGTTTCAACCCTCCGTAGATCTTGACTGCTCTGCTTGTGCTGCCTTGTAACTTACCCTCCGTCTTCTGTGATGTGAGCTGGCACCCTGCTCCTCCCTGTCCCCCCAATTTCTATCCTACCCCATTCTTCCCATTCCCTTCCCTCTCTCTCCCTCTCTCACTTACCTTTCTCCCTAACCCCTCCCAAAATAAAACTGTTTTTTTCTGTCAGCTGATTGTATAATACTTTTACACCATTATGATACCCTGTGACATTTCTGCACTTTAAATGTGATATTACCATAATTGTTACCCACGGGCACTTACCATCTATCTGTATAATTCACACTATGTGCCTTGGTCCCACTATTGTCTAAATCTCGTTTCACTTTTGATATGTGATGTATTGTATATTTCTTGATGCTGTTTGCCATGTACCTGTATCTCTCAGTGTTGTGACCTCCCAGGTCGTGCCTGAAAATAGTAACGTCTGTGTCTAGTGCACCTACCCGGTTATCAATAGATAAATAAATGTTCTAGAGCTGTGTTCAAAAATGTTAACTTTTTTTCAACGTACCTAAATGCTGCATATGTTAAGTAATTTAATAGTATTAGTAAATATATTTGACATCGAATCCATTGCTCTACATGTAAGAACAATAATCATCCGAATGGATATTCATATTTCATCCATAACTTGTTAGTGCATTTAATTGTAATAAGCAATGTCACTTTTTGCTAGCAAAGACCAAATGGGGCTATTTTAGTCCAAAAAAAATGATATCCTTTCCATACACTATACAATACAAAGATTAGGCTGTGGTTATCACAATCGTAATCACCTCTCGTGGTTGCCATGCCAGCTCCATAAACCTCTCGAGCTGCACTCTTGAGGTTTATGTGGTTGTCATGGCAACCGCTTGAGGTGATTACAGCATGGTTAACAACCATAGCCTAGTCGTTATCCTCTATTTCATGAATAATTTAGATATTTTCATGGGCACCACTGATGTAAAATTTTACCACTGAGAAATGGAGGGTAGTCAAGATGGGTTACAAGGCCTAATACTACCCTACAGACAATAGTATTAATAACAGTATCATTACTGCAAAGAAAAAAATGAGAGTACAGTGAGAGATTAAGGTGATGTTCCACTCCACAGTGCAAACCAGACAGCGGGAAAAACAGTACTGAGGCAGTCTGGGCATCATCAACTGTTACTGGATATGTCACACGGTGTCACGCATGTGCCGTTGCCAACACCACTGCTGGTTCCCCTGAATAAAAGTTTTACTCCCGTAGAGTCCCAGTGCCTCCAGCCTGAGACCAAAGAATGTGAGAACTCTATGGAGAAGATTAATACTCGAAGCTTCTCAGTTTTGCCCAGAGACAGAACCCCTACAGCAGAGATGAGAAAGTCAAGAAGGTTTATCACAGTATATCGTGATGCATCCTGTAGCATTATAATCACAAGTGTCAGTGTTCCCACTGCCCAAAAATACAGAGCAGTGGCAAATGGGGGTGGAGCTATTGTGATGGGGTAGAGTCAACATGGGGACAGGGTCACATACTACATCTTGCCTGGTGAAATTTATTTATTTATTTTAAGTGCAGCTTCTCTGCAAGCTAGCAGCAACTGGTCAGAGCTGCCTTGGTGGCCTATGGGAGATCCTGCAATTCCATCCCCCCCCCCCCCAACACAAACACACAAAGTTCTTAGCTGAAGGGTTTTCAAAAATGTGCTTTCCCCATTTCAGTATCGTTATAAATATTAAAGTTCTTTTCTCCACTAACTGAGCTGATTTTTAGTGCTGAGCTGTGCTGACAACAGAATGACCGACTGCCCCTACACACCAATGGCACAACCGCACTGTCCAAAAGCAGACCCTCGAGTAGCAGAAGACTACAGAAGTGGGACTTACCAGAACAGTTTCTGCACCACTCAGAGGGCTGCTAGGCTGTCCATCGACTGTTGTCCGAAATGACTCCTGCATTCACACCTGCCAATAGTGATGCCCGTCTCCCAGCTCCTCATGTGATATCCTTGGGAGCCAGAGGAACTGTGGGTGCGCAAATGTGCAAGCAGACGTTAAAGTCAGCTGTGCTGAAGCATGGTCACTTGACATGCTGACTTGCAGGGTCAGAGTTTGTTTTTTTTTCTCCTCAAGTATTTGTGTATGCACAAACTCCTAGTGCAAGTACACGATGATTTAAAGACACACTGTCTGTTATTCAGTACAGCAGCTGAATAAAAAGGTGGAGGCTAAGCAAAATGAGAGGTGGCCATGTTAGATAGTGTGGCGGCCCACTTCTTTTTTAACGAATGGGGAACACTGTAACATCATACTGTGCATCCCTAGTGGCAATCAGACTTTTTTTTTTTTTTAACTCAATTTTTTTAAACTTTATTTTCTTCTTTGGTCAATAGGTAAGGCCAGCTTGCACACGGCCTGTTTTACAGGGGCGATAAGGGAGCACTGGGGAGGCTAAGAGACTTGCTTGGGCTCCACACGGTAAGCAAATGGAGGTTGTGGAAAACAAATCCATGTCTGCTAGATGTACCAAGCTCTTTTACAGCTCGCTGCTCTAACCTCTAGGCAATACTGCCAGCCCCAGCCCACATTTCCACTAACAGTTTGTAAATTTATATGTTCTGTGTTTAGCTTTCCCTGTTCTTTGTAACCAGGCACATTATTAATATTAAACAGGATCACTGTCTCGTAGATTTCATCCAAAGTTCTGTCAGACAATTGGACAGATGTTCTAGCAGCAGGAGTTCCTGCAAGCCCCAGGTGCGCCAAAGATACTGTGCACCAGACTTTCAAACTGATGCTCGTTAGACCATCTTTTCATGGTCTAGCTTGCACCTGAACCAGGGACCCTTTACATGCAGCCTGTGTCTGAGGTTTGGTGCAAGCTTCCATAAAAATCGGGTTGATTGTCGCAACCGTGCCCAAGATTATAAAATCGGGTGCAGCTGTGCCAATCACGAATGCTGCAGCTGCGTTAGCCATAGGGTTTGACAAAGGGCAGCCCTGCTCCACCTTCTAAAATCTAGCCCAATTCATTTTAGAGTAGTCATAATAATTTGGGAGTTGTGTTATTTCTACAGAAAAATACTAAAGAACCTGTTAATTAGGGTCATGTAACCTCCAAACTTTCAGAAGGGGCTATGGTAGCCTGCCAAAGTTGAGATCAGAGTGGAAATCGTAGACTGGTAGCTCTCTGAGAAGCAGGTACAGGGTAGGAACTGTTCTGGTAAAAGTGGCAATAACACATGATATAAAAGGCTATGTGTAATATCAGGCACGCCCTACTCCAGAATATGGGTGACAGGAAAAGGACATGCTTGTGAAAGGAGTGAACATCTGTGCTTAACTTTCAGCAGAACTCCATGACTACATTTTCTAACCCAGTTGAAATTCCACCAGCTCTAAATATAGCACTTTACCACTTGTTGTTCTGTTGCTATGGATTCAGCTGAGTGCCTCTCCCTACCAAGTTGTTAAATCAACCTCTTTATCTAAGAGCACACCTTTATAGTCATTATCACAACGTCACTGTTTTAACTCCAGATCTCTAACTTCCCTTCATTTCTACAGCATTTTCATAGACTTTTCCAGAAATACCTACAGACTGCAAAATATTTATGACATAAGGGAAATATTTGAATTACGTATTTTTTTTTTTAAATTATACCATTGTCAAGAAGAAACTTTCCCATAAGGACATTTCTTTTAGGCAGTATATCCCATTTTCATAAACTACTTACATTTACATTTTTAAAGGTCATGTTTGTGTATTGAATATCAAGGTTATACAGTTAAGACTTCAAACAAGAGCTCAACTGCTTTATAAAAATAATTCCTACAGTAGCTGTCTACAAGTAGATTCCATACTATTACTTGTAAGGGTTAGAAAGTAATTGTGTTCTACTCTGTTTTACATACCGGTTTTCAAGGAGGAACAATGACGGAATACCACTCCTCCATGAATCCACTGTGCAGTTTAATCTATATACCACTGTGTTTTTTTGGACAGTTTCTGGATAGATGCAATACTGGACGCTGAAAAGGAATACCAAATTTAGGATTTTGGTATTCCGCCACCTAAGCCAGATTTTCTTGAGTTCTTCCCTTGCTTGTCCATCTGTCATTTTAAACAAGTCTCATCTAATAGTTAACAAAAACTCTGTAGGCACAAGGAAGTTTGACTGCCTGGGCTCTATTAAAACTATCACCAACCAGTTTATCCTGGGTGGCCTCAGTAAACTGTATTCATATGAGGAATCAACAAAAATCTTAAGTGTAGTTATTCAAAGGAGTGCATCAGTGCATCCATTTTCTTACACAATATTAAATGTGCAAAGACAAAAAACAATTTGATCAGCATGAAAAGTAAAACATATAGAAATATTAAACCTGCAACAGTTGCAAGAGCGTAAAGTTAATATGGTAATTTAAGACTGTAGGCCCATCATGTTAACACCAACCCCCCATTTCACAAGCAAGGATGAAAAAAGTTTGCTGTGCAACACTTCTCTTACACAGGGTACCCTGTGATAAGCAGAAAGTTTCCCAAGCTAACCTTAAAGGCTTGTACCATCTTCATGTCAATGATCTCTGCTGGTAGGCTGCTTCACAGGTTCACCACCTTCTGGGAGAAAACTGCCTCACAACACTACCTTTGTATTTATTTATTTATTATTTGTTTTTGTTAACCAGGTAAGCACACTAGACAACAAGTGCCTATTTTCAGGTGCGACTCGGGAGGTTACAATACAGAAAAACATGGTACACTGTCATGGTAACATACGGGCCCACACACAGGTGGAGCCAGAGTACAATATAGAAACATGGTACAGAGTCAGAAATAGCAACATGATACAAATACATCTTGTATTAAATGGTAGAGAGGACATTGCATCTTGTATTATACAGTAAGGAAGACATTACAACCACAGGGTATCATGGGAGCATGGGGAGGCAGGAGATTATCAGGTAACCACAAGGGGAGTGTAAGCAGTGCACTAACAGGGTGATTGTCAGGTAACAAACAAGGGGAGTGTAGGCAGTGCAGTAAGCCAGCAGGATACTTAGCAGGTACAGAGAGGGGGAGGAAACAGCCGGAGGACCACCATGACGGAGTCAGGCTCCAACTGAAGGAAGAGTACTGCCCTACAGTTGCATGCCCAGAGGTCAGGGCATGATAACATGGGGTCGTCTAAGTGCTACAAGGGAGAGAGCTAATGGGTAAGGGGGTGCCTCTCCAGAGGAGGGCGGGAAGTGCTGTAGTGGAAAGTGGCAGAGGCTGATTTCAGCATGTAGGAGAGGTGTCAGGGGTGAAGGAGAGACTCCCCTGCATCTAGTCGGCACAACGACAAGTGGAAGCTGCTTTGAGGAACTTCCATAGGGAAGTTTAGAAGCCGTGGTGGGAGGGGGTGGCACGGACTAGGGCGGGAAGGGAGTTCCATAGTCTTGGAGCGCAGGCGGAGAAGGCCCGATCACCAGTGAGGGAGCTGGTCCTTGGGAGCATGCAAACCTGAGTCGAGCAAGACCTTAGGTGGTAGGCCGGGGTACAGTGTTTGATGGGAAGGGCAAGAGCAGAGGGGCATGCAGTTCGGACTATATTATCTACCAAGTTGCCGAGGACAAAGGCTCGGTGTTTTTCAGGGGGGAGCCACTCCAGTCGGGTGTAGAGGTCACACCGATGCGTAAAGCGAGGCGCAGAGAGGGCAAAGCGGCATATCTTGTTGTAGGCCGTATCCCATTTTGCTAGACTGGCGTTCGGGACTGGCGCAAAGGCTACAAGCCCATAGCAGAGTGTGGAAGGAGAATCGCCCTGGCTATGGCGAGCTGAGCGGCCGGAGTGAGGCAGTCCTTTGCCCTGTAGGCTAAATTGAGCTTGCTGTTTGAAGCTTTGCAAATGTTCCGGAGATGCTCAGTGAGATCAAGCTGAGGATCTAGGGTCACACCTAGGTACCTGGCGGATTTCAAGACCGGCAGGAGGGAGCCATTGCCCCCATGAATGGCAAGGGGAGTAGGGCAGGAGGCGGTTTTGGCCACCGAACCGAATAATATGGGATGTGTCTTGTTTAGGTTAATGTTGAGCATGTGTCCCACGAGCCAGTTATGGATACGCCCAAAGTCTGAGTTGAGTTGGGAGTTAATGGTTGAGATGTCCTGGGAACTAGATAATAGTACGAGCACCCCTGAGCTTCAAGGCTTGCCCCTGCATCTTGCTACAGGACAAAAGATCATACATTTCTTTTTTTATCGCAGCTATTTTTCTCTCCTGATGCGGTGCGATCGGCGGGGGCATCCAGCCACCGGCTCCGCCAGCCTAGAGGGCAGCAGGCTCACTCGCATGATGGGTGGTCTGGTACGGCCACTCCCCGACCCGCTGGGAGCCCCCCCCCACGCCGGGCTAAGATCAGACCTACCCCAGCACAATTCCACAACAGACCTCCGGACGGTATGAGTGCGACTATCAAGCTGCTCGCACCCAGCCATTTTCCTCTGGTATTGTCCCTTGGAGTGCGGACATGCAATGACATCGGAGGCACAACGTGCCGACGTCTGCCGCACTCCAGCCCTAAGTGCACCAGCTCTAGTGGTGCCCCCTGTTATCACCAGGGGCCGCTACAGAGCGGTAAGATCCCTCAGCCCTCCCCAGGGACACTCGATCCGATCCCTCCCCTGCCGACCTCTGACAACCCGGGCATGTTTCCGAACCCGGGTCGCCAGCGTGGTGTGAGGTGTGGCGTCCAGCACCTCAACCCTCAGCGCCACCAGGCCAGCATAAGATCAAACATTTCTTTTTTAAAACAGCTGCTGTTTCTCGCCCGACAGCCCCCTTCTGCCCGGCCCCCAGCTCCGTCCCTCGGGTGCAGTGCTTACCTTATATGTCAGCCCGGTGCCTGCGGAGTCGGGACTCATCCTGCCATCAGGGATTTTCTTTTTTTGCACCTTTGCCCCCACGTGCAATGGAGTGCGGCAGCGATCTCCACCTCCGGATGCAACCAAGCACCCTGGGTGGCGAGCCCCCCCAGCTGTGCCATTCACAGCACTGCCTCCCCTGCCGGCTCCCGAGCGACCCGAGTCCGTTCACGAACCCAGGTCGCTGGCATGGCGCGAGGTGTGGTGTCCAGCGCCTCAACCCTCAGCGCCACTGGGCCAGCCTAAGATCAAACATTTCTGATTGTTCCATCATGCTGATATCCCCGAATATGTGAAAGCCTGAGATCATGTCCCCTCTCAGATTCCTTTTTTCCATGCAAACATGTTGCAAAAGACATGAAGACACAAAAATGCAGCATGCATGAAGAAGGTGAAGTGCAAAATGCATCAAGAGCAAAAATTTATCTGCAGTACACTCCAATGCCCAACACCGAAGTGCTTTGTGCAATTCCGGCATTTCCTGCAGAAAAGCCAGAGCAGCACAAAGTGCTGGGATGTTGAGTATCTGAGTGAACAGTAAATAGATGTCTGCATTTGGTGCATTTTGCACTTTACCTCCTTCATGTGCACTGCATTTTTGTGTCTTCTGATCTTTCTTTCTGGTTTGCTGCAGCAGAGGCAAACATGAAGTTGCATGCTGTGTTGGTTCACATGAACATATCCTGGGTTTCCAGCATCTCTTTCTAGATCAGTCCCCAGTATCCCTGATCATTTTGGTGGACCCATTTTGCACCCTCCTGACTGCTTTAATGTCCTTTTGTTTTTTATCAAGGAAACCAAAACTGCACACAGTACATGAGGTGGAGCATGACCAGGGCCTTGTAAAGTGGCCGGATTACTTTCCCTGCTCTTCTGGTTATCCCCCTTTTGATGCATCCCAGCATTCTGCTGACCCTCTTGACAGATGTCATGCACTGTTTGTCCTGATTCAACCCCCTGTCAATGGTGACATCCAGGTCTTTTTCTTTCTCGACAGCAGCAAGAGGAACCTTACAATGTGTGAACGTCTTACCCCCCGTTTTCCCTCTCCAAGTGCAGCACCCTGCATTTGGCTACACTAAATCTGAAACTCCTGGAGTCAGACCAATCACATACCTTGCTCAGGTACTCCTGAAGTTTGTTTCCCTCCCTGGCTTGCTTATTGTCGTCTATGAATTAAAGAACCCTGCTGGAGACCCCAGCTTCCAGAGCTTGATGAAGATGTTGAAGAGCAGTGGCCTCGGTGCTGATTTTTGGGGGACGCTGTTGAGTATCCCACTGCACTCAGTGTACTGCCTATCCACCACCACCCTCTCCTTCCTGCCCCCAAACCAGTTCACGAGCCACACTGTGTATGTCTCAGCTATACGGCACTTCCTCACTTTGCGAAGAACCTTGTCATGAGCCACAATATCAACGCTCTTGCTGAAGTCCAGATAGATTACACTGGCAGCCTTGCCCATGACCACCTCCTCCCTGGTCACCCCCACAAAGAAGTTGGTTTGGCATGATCTACCCCTTATAAAGCAATGCAGAAAAGGGGGGAAATTCTTGGTCTATACCAAGAGTTCCACTTATTCTGTCCTTGATAATGGCCTCCATAACCTTGCCCAGTACAGATATCAGACTGACTGCCCAGTAGTTGCCCAGGTCAGACCTTGACTCCTCCTATAAGATGAAGACCACATTGTTCATATTCTAGTCTTCTGGCTCGACACCTGCCTGGACTGACTCTGACTCCTGAAAGATTACCACAAGTGGCACTGCCAATTGTTCCAATACCTCAGCTATAATCCTAGGGTGCATCCTGTCTTCCCCTTGAAATTCACCTGGCTTGATCTCTGCCAGGTAGTCAGCTACCACAGCAGGTGTGATGTCCACTGGCTGTATCTGAGCCCTCCCAGTGAGCCCCTTCCCCACACCAGGTCCCCGTGGTTAACACTTAAGCAAACTATTCATTAAGCATCTGAGCCATCAACCCTGGCTCTCATATAGGCTCCCCAACCCACCCTTTTTCAATGGCCCAATCCTCTCCTTCACCTTTCCTCCTTCCATTTGTATGTACTGTCTGGAAGAAGTATTCGGTATTGTCAGTAGTTCCTGCTGCTATCCTGGCTTTCACCCCTCCTCGACTGTCAATTCTAGTTTTGCAGTCCCTCAGTGCTGCTCTGTACTCCTCCCTGGCCTGGAAGCAACTCAGCTCTTTCCAGTGGTCACATACCTTTTTGCTCAGAATCAGTTGCCTTAGGTCCCTGTTAAGCCAGGAGGGCCCCTTTTTGCACCTTTTTCCCTTACTGCTTATGGGAATGCAAAACTTAGAAAGACAAAATTTGTAAACAGAAAAGAGCCACTTGGCCCACCCAGTCTGCCCAGATGGTCTTTGCCTAGTCTGTTTCTGCAGACCTTGAATGGTCTCCAGTGACCCTCCCTATTTACTAATATTCTCCTATATCTATCCCACATATGCTTGAAGCCCCCTATTGTTTTCACCTCCACCAGTTCCACTGGCTGGCTGTTCCAGGTGTCCACACCACTCTTTCAGTGAAATAATACTTCATAATTTCCCTCTCAACCCCCACCCCCCAAAATAAAAAAAAAACAGCTTCATTGCATGCCCTCTGGTCCTGGTGCTTTTCCTCATTTGAAGAGACTCTCCTTCTGCACCCTGTCAGGTACTGGTAGGTGTCTCATGTCCCCTCTTGCTCTCCTCTCTTCCAGGGTGTACATGTTGAGGTCTCTCTTCGTAGGGCTTTCGATGCAACCCCTGCACCATTCTAACTGCCCTCCTCTGGCTTGCTTCCACCATGTCTATGTCCTTTCTGAGGTGTGGCCTCCAGAACTGGACACAATACTCCAGGTGGAGTCTCATAAATGAGCGATACAGTGGTAACACCACTTCCCTCTTCCTGTTGGAGATACCGCTCCCTATGCTTCGTAGCATCCCACTGGCCCTACCTATTGCTTTGTCACAATGCCCTGCCACTTTGAAGTCATCGATACGAACCCCAAGATTCCTTTCCTGCTTAGCGATGGTCAGTACCCCCCCCCCATCCCTTACTCAGCTCCTGGATTCCTATGTCCTAGGTGCATGATTCTGCACTTTTTGGCACTGATTCCTGACTGCCATGTTCTTCTTGATCACTCCTCGAGTTTCCCAAGGTCCTTATACATTTTCTCAACCCTCTTCTGAGTGTCCAAGCTATTACAGATTTTGGTGTCATCTGCAAAAAGGCATACCTTCCCTTCCAGTTCTTCTGCAATGTCACGTATGAAGACACTGATGAGAACTGGTCTTAGTACTGAGCCCTGTGGCACCCACTTGTCACCCTCCCTTATTACAGTGAGTGCCATTAACCACTACCCTCTGTTGCATATCCATTAACCAGTTCCTTACCCAACTGACTGCTATGGATCCCACCCCTAGACTTTTCAATTTATCAGTTTCCTGTACGGTACAGTGTCAAAGACTGTGCCAAAGTGAAGACAGGCCACGTCCACTGCCTTCCTCTGCTCTACTTCCCTGGTCGCCAAGTCAAAAAACTCAGATTTGTCTGCATGATTCCCACCTCCCCCATGATGTCCTTGGTCATGTAGCCCCGTGGATTCAAGATACTCTACTAACCTTTCCTTTGACAGGGTTTCCATTAATTTCCTCACCACACTGATGCAAGACTGACCAGCCTATAGTTATCAGCCTCCTCCCTGCAGATACTGCTCTTATGGAGCGGGAGCATGTCTGCTCTCCTCCAGTCATTGGGAACCATATCAGTTTCCAGTAAGCTATTACATAAAGCTGTCAGTGCTGCTGGCCCATAAGCACAGCAGTTATGCAACCACTTGTGGCGCCAGCAACCTGTGTTCAAAGTGGACCCGCGCCACTGGAGGGCTGGCTGGGGGGATATGAGCATTCAAGGGACTGCTCTCTTCTTTCTCGGGGTGGGGTGGGGAGGGTAATGTGCTCAGTGCATGCCTGGCTCTTAGCGGTATGCTGGGGAAGGATCATCAGAGCCTGCTGAGGTCTGCATAGAGGGCAGGCAGATGCTGACATCAGCCTGTGGGTACACGGGTTGATGTCTTGGTGTTGCTGCACGCTGCATCCCTCCTTGGGGAAACTAAAGTACAGTTACATAGGAACTTACCGTAACAGTAGCTCTTCGAGAGAGGTTCCTTCAGCAGGTCATTATATATAGGACTGACGCCACCTGGCGTCGGGCCGCACGGCAGACTTTTCTAGCAATCTCTGATGAGGGACCACTTACCTGACGTCAGCGTGGCTATATATAGTGGGCAGTCCCCTTGCACGCCCTCCAGTTCTCCCACCGGAGCCAGAAGAGGCCTGACAGCAGGAGCGAACAGGATTTGGAGTCCCTGTATAAGAAACAAAAAGAGGGGAAGGAGGGAGGGAAAAATATGACCTACTGAAGGAACCTCTCTCTAAGATCTAATGTTACAGTAAGTTCCTACGTAACTGTACTATCTTACTTCAAGACGGTTCCTTCAGTAGGTCATTACATATAGGACTGAGTCCCAAGCAGTCCCTCCAAAAAGAGACCAAGAGAAACAAGGGAGGAGGAGAAAATAACTCCAACAGAAACTGGGAACCAGAATGGACCCAGCCTAGGACAGAAGGCCTTGCAAGACAGCTAGGCCGAAGCCAGCCCTCTACCTAGAAGCAATGTCCAGACTGTAGCGTTTAGTTAAATTATGGACAGAACTCCAAGTAGCTGCAGCACAGATATCAGCCGCAGAGATGTTCCACAAAAAGGCAGTGGAACCAGCCATGCCCCTAGTAGAATGACCTCTGATGGGACCCAGAGGTTTTTCGTACTTTTGGTAACAATACTGAGTACAGCTGCCTAACCATTTGGAAAGGCACTGCTTCGAAACCGTTTTGCCCTTTGATCTGGGGGCAAAAGAAACAAAAAGCTGATTGCAGCTACGGAAATCCTTGGTTCGGTGTGTGTAGCACCGAAGCAGGGGTCAATCTTAGCATTCATTTACTAGTCCGGGTACTAGTGCAGATTACCATGGGCTACTGCAGGATCTCTATCACTTGCCCAGTTGGGCTAGTGCAGTTCCTCCAGTGGAAAGCTACAGTTCCATTCTCTGCCTGTTGTGCTGTGTGGTGCTCATGCGGTTGCAAAGGAAAGGAAAAACCACCAGCATGAAGTGTGGTCAGAGCAGTGAGACCGCAAAGAAGTAAACCAAAAAAAACGGATCGGACAACTGACTGAGACCACAAAGGAGCCCTCCCCCCAGTCAAACTGAACAACACCCCTGCAGCATAATTCAGGACACAGCACGGTTGGGAAAGTGAGACCGCAAACTGTACATAAAGACAAGCAGCTCAGTATTTAAGTCAAGACTTGTGGTAGGGCAGCATTTGAGCCATAACGTCGGGTCAGAAGTAGATACAGACTGCTGAAGCGTAATGCACTCCGACCTCATCTTAGCTGTTCCATTTGTTTTAGCCTTGTCCCTGTCACCCTGTGCTGAGGTCACCATCTGAGAAGCTGCTGAACAGCACATAATGTGTGTGAGTAAGAAAATGGGCAC
Organism: Neoceratodus forsteri; assembly: GCA_016271365.2. Lineage (NCBI taxonomy): Eukaryota > Metazoa > Chordata > Ceratodontiformes > Ceratodontidae > Neoceratodus > Neoceratodus forsteri. The sequence goes on along the minus strand of JADMNL010000025.1, from coordinate 38,759,687 downwards.
CTCCAAAGGAAAAATGCGAATGGAGCACACACCCCCAAAACTGAACAGTCAACACACACCCCGCAGCATTCAGAAGTCAGGACACGGCATGGTTGGAATAGTAAGATGCCTTGTCCCGACCCTGTCACCTTGTGTTCACTATCATTCTGAGAAGCTGCTTCCAAAACTCTGAAGCAGCGGCTGCAGCAAATATGCACCAGTGAGAAAATGGGCTTCTCCGTCCTAACTGTAACAGCTGGTCTCTATCTCCACAGGCAGTAATGGTACAAAGACAGACCCCACGAATCCACCCCCCAAAGTAAAAGAACATCGCTACATTTGGCAGCATTCACACCAGGGTGGGGTCAGAACAGTGAGAGACCACAGCGCTAATCAAACAAGAGACTAACAGGCCACAGCCGAGGAACACAGGGAGGTTAAACCAGCATTCCAACCTCTGCTGTTCTCTTCAGCTTTGTCCCTGTGGTCTGTCTGAGCTGAGAGTGACTGTGATAGTGATACAAGTGTGCTTGGGAGTGAGCCACACTCCCCTGACACCACACAATCCAGCAACAATTTAAGGATCGTTTGACTTTTATATTAAGAACTTTAAGACAATGACATGACTTCACCGAGTGTTACATAGAGGAAGTATTTTATTTCACAAAGTTAATTTGTAATTTAGGTTTCAGATAAATTCAGACACGTGCTTGATACATTCCGATTTTATTTGCCTTTTGTTTAACAAATCACTGTGAACCATACTGACTGCGGGTTAGTGCAAACTTCTGTGGGCTAGTGCAATCTCTGGTTCACTAGCCTGACTGGCTAGTGCAAAAAAAGGTTAAGGTAGAACCCTGCACCGAAAGATTACGTCCATGGTGTGCAGGAGTGCCTCACCTCTGTTCAAAGGGGATGGAAAGTAAGCTGGAAACTCTACTGATTGGTTCAGTGTGGATTCTGACACCACCTTGGTTAAAAACTTAGGATTTGTCCCGAGGACTGCCCGGTCCTTGTGGAAAGTAAGATAAGGCTCTTTACAAACCAGTGTGTGAAGCTCCGAAATCCTTCGCGCTGATGTAATGGCAACTAAATATAAAGTCTTCCAGGAAAGGAAGCGCAAATCACAGCTCATGGCCGGCTCAAATCGGGGGAAAAGTGAGCTTCTCCAACACAAAGTTCAAATCCCAAGGTGGAGCTGGGCTGCGGATGGGGGGTTTCAGATGGAGGATCCCTTTCATAAAGGTTTTTGAGACCTCCAATTGAGCCACGGGTTTACCATCCACCAGGTGGTATGCCGAAATTGCCAAAAGGTGGACCTTCAAGAAAGAATAAGACAGACCTGAGTCTGATAAATGAAGGAGGTATTCCATGACTTGTGGGGCGGAACACGAAAATCGGTTCCACTTCTTGGAAGTCGCCCAGATGGAAAAACGTTTCCACTTCATGGCATAAGTGGAACGAGTGGAGGGTTTTCGAGCCTCTAAAAGAATCTGAGCTACCCGAGAGGAGACCCCAAAGCGAGAAATTGTTTTGCCTGCAGGAGCCACGCATGAAGATGCAGGGTCCTGAGCCCCGGATGAACAAGGCGACCTTGATTCAGAGTCAAGAGGTTGTGGGTCACTGGAAGTGGAACTGGTGCTTCCCTTGATAGCTGTTGTAACAGCAGGAACAAAATCTGTCTCCGCCAGAGAGGGGCAATGAGAATCATCCTAACCTTCTCTGCCTGAAGCTTGAAAAAAACCCTGTGGAGAATGGGAAATGGAGGGAAGGCGTACAAAAGTTTCCCTGTCCAGGAGAGAGACAGCACGTCGTGCCAGAAAGCACCATACCCTGGAACGAGCAAGCAAAAACTGGGAAGTTCTGCATTGTATTGGGAGGCAAAAAGGTCAATTTCCAGATGCCCCCATCTTAGGAAGAGAGATTCTGCCACTTCCTGATTTAATTCCCATTCGTGAGTTAGGGTCCAAGACCTGCTGAGACTGTCCACCAGGGCATTTTGAACGCCTGGAACATGCACAGCCACTAGGGCCAGATCATGCTGGACAGCCCAGTTCCACACCCGCATCGCCTCCCTGCACAGGGGGTACGAGTGAGTTCCTCCTTGTTTATTGAGGTACCAGACTACTGACATATTGTTCATTTGGACCAGCAATGATCCCTTGGGAAGGAGGGTCTGGAAGGCCTGGAAGGCGTACAAGACCGTTCTCATCTCCAGAAGGCTGATGTGTAAAGGTGCTTCCAAGCTGGACCACAGTCCTTGAGCTTGGTGCTCCCCCAGATGTGCTCCCCATCCCATGTTCGATGCGTCTGTAGTTAGGGATGCCAAAGGAGTTGGGCTCCTGAAAGGGAGACCTAAGGAAAGGTTGCAGGGGTCCCTCCACCAGAGCAATTCTTTCTGAACTGCTGAGTACACCAGTACCGGACGGTCCAGGTCGTCCAGGAGTTGGTCCCACTGCACGCGCAAGGACCACTGAGTAACTCTCATGTGGAGCCTCGCCAGGGGAACAATAGTGATAGAGGCTGCCATTAGGCCAAGAAGGCGGAGGATCTCCCGGGCCGGGATGGTACTGGACAAAGCCACCCCTGAAGCCTGACGGATCAGGGTCTCCACCCCGTCTGAAGGAAGGAAGGCTCTGCATTGGGAACAATGACTGTAATCCCCAGTCTGCCAAAGAGGTCCAGGATGTATGAGAGAGCTTCCAGTAAGGAGTCCCTGGTCGGGGCTGAAATCTGCCAGTTGTCCAGGTAAGGGAAAACTGCAATACCATGGCGGTGTAAAGAGGCTGCCACCACCGCCAGGCATTTGGTAAACACCAGAGGTGCCAAGGACAGACCAAAAGGGAGTGCCCAAAACTGGAAGTGCTCCCCTTGGAATTGGAAGCACAGGAAATAGTGGTGGCTGGGAAAATCGGGATGTGCAGGTAAGCATTCTGCATGTCCACAGCGCACAACCAGTGATTCTCCAGAAAGAGTGGGATGAGAGATTGAAGCGTCAGCATCCGGAACATTTTGTACTCCACAAACTGATTGAGGTTGCTCAAGTCGAGAATGGGTCTGAAGTCTCCCACCTTTTTTGGAACCAGGAAAAAATGGGAATAAAACCCCCTGCCCCTTTGCCAGAGGGGAACACGCTCTATTGCTTCCTAGAGCAAGAGGCTTTGAACTTCTCCTTGAACGAGAAGAGCCTGATCCCTGGAGTAAGAAGACTTTTTAGTGGAGATTCTGGAGGAATTTCCAGAAAAACTATGGTGTGTCCAGTGGACACCAGTTGCAAGACCCATGCGTCGGAGGTTATTGCCTTCCATTCCTGCGCATGGCGGGCGAACCTCCCCCTCACCTGCTCCTCATCGTGAGACTGAGCAGTTAGTGGGGATAGTGAGTCAGGAAGTGGCAGGATGTTCAGGGGGAGGACCCCCTGCACGTCTCTGTTTTTTGGAGGCCGGAGGAGTGGCGGGACCCGTGGACCTGCATTTGCCCTGGCGTTGAGCCGGGGCCCGCTTCCTCTGCCTCCAAGTCCTTTTCCGAAAGGGCTGCCGCTGCTGCTGAGTGCCCAATCGGAAGACGGACCTCACTGATCTGAGGGTGAGGCCTCTGTCTTGAAGATCACTAATAATATCTTTGGTGTCCCCAACAAAAAGCACTGAGCCCCAGAAGGGGGCATCCTGAATTGCCGACTGTACTTTGTTGGCAAGGCCAGAGAAGCGAAGCCAGAATGCCGTCTTAGGGCGACAGCAGTTGCCGAGGTGCGAGCTACAGAGTCGACGGAGTCATATGTAGCCCACAAAGCATGCCCACAGGAAAAGTGAGAGAGGCAAAGATCCTTGGCAAGCTCCTCTTTGAGGCTCGAGGGTTTCATTGACTGGACTGGGGCCTCTAACCTAGCTGGGGTAAGTCTTTTGGTGTGACACCATGTGGGCCACATAGTCGAGGGATGTGAGGGCACATGTGGCTGAAGCATAAACTTTTCTGCCGAACTGGTCCATCTGCCTCGACGCTTTGTCTGGAGGAGAGGTGCTCATGTGCCTGGGTGCAGCGGAGCAATCATGAGCAGCTGAAATGACAACAGAGTCCGCCTTGGGATACGTCTTAAGAAAAGGAGCTTCCTTCGGCACCCGGTATATCCTGTCCGCCCTCTTGGGGACAGCCGGAAGAGAATGAGGCATCTGCCAGAGCATAGAGGTGAGGTCCTGGTGAGGTCTGATCCAGGGAGGAATGGGGACCAGAGATAGAGATTCTAAGTCCAAATGCTCAGCTAGTCTCGGTCTCATGGGGTCTTGTTCCTCTGACTCCCAGTCAAAGAAGTCTTTCATGGCCTCAAAAGATCTGAGAAGGTAGGCTCCTCGGTTGGGGAGGGAGGAATTTAGGGAACCTTGCCTTTCAGACCCTCAGGTTCCTCCAAGGTATCCTCTGCCAACTTGTGGCATACTCGCCATCATCATCGTCCTCCCCTCCCTCCCTCGGCACAACCCCTAGCAATGTTCATCCTCCCCTCTCTCTAATATTGCAACTCCTCTTAAAGATACAGAGTGCAGCTATTAGGCCTAACACTTGTTCTGTCTTGCCTTTAAAGACATTTTCCTATTTTCACCACCTGCTTGCCTATCAGCATTGTTTAGTTCCTGCTCTGCTATCTGCTGTCCCAGCACTTCAACTACTGCAAGCTGCTGAGCCGAGAGGAGGCGTGGGTGACCTACACCGAGGGCCCCAGCGCACTAGTTGTGGTGATCTGTTCCTTTGGGGCCCTACCATCGGGGTGTCCTGGTTTGCCCTTTTACAGGTTTCCAGGAGCCCTGGTTTGCTCCTTTCCTGGGTCTCCAGTTGCCTATAATCTGTAGGGGTGGTTACTACTGTCCTTACCATGGAAGAACTGGAAGCCACCTCTCCCTATGTTCAGGAGGGGCGGCAGGTCGGGTTTACGACACTAATAATTATGATACTGGCCCTGGGGCTAGTCCTCCTTATTGTGCTACCTGACTCCTAGCCTATTTATTGACCCAGGGTTGTGGCCCTCCTCCCATGATGATACCGATTTCTCCTTTTCCAACCTACTTGTAACTAAGGTAATGCACTACAGTACTGTCCTTAGCCTTGACACTAGATGCCTTATGTGTACGGTCAGGGTGAAGAAAGTCCGAAGCATGCACAGGCCTGGAGGTAGGCCGCTCGTGAGATTGTTCCTCCCCTGGCTAGCCCTACTCTCACTTCTCATGGCTGGAGATATTGAGCTCAATCCTGGGCCATCTAAGCTAATCTCTAAGATTCCCGCCACCTGGAATGGGAATAAGGGACTAAAAATAGTGCATATGAATATTAGGAGCTTGCTTCCTAACCGAGACAATCTCCTAGCGTGGACTGAGCTATACAAGCCAGACATCCTAGGGATAACTGAGACTTGGCTCAAACCCTCGATTCCTGACTCTGCCTGCTTCCTAACAGGATACAAGTTCATTCGTCTAGACAGGACTGGGGTGGAAGGGGTGGCACCCTCATCTACTACAGATCCCATCTGAAAATCTCCCTGGTGGCACAAAGTAAACCTGATCATCCATCTTGTGAGTTTCTTCATGTGCTCCTGCTGCTGGGCTGATGCTAGAAGCTGCACTTGGTGTGCTTCCTATAACCCCCCTGGGGGGGGGGGGGTCTGACAGGACTCACTTACCTCTTAGATGCAGTCAGGCCCAGTATAGGTGACAATGAACTCATTTTTATGGGTGATATCAACATAAACTGGGAGTGTGGCAATATTAGGAAATGCGAATCACAACTTGCCTGCCTATCCCTTAACCAACTAATCCATGACCCGACGAGACAGGCAGCCAATGGTTCCTCAAGTTCCCTGCTGGACTGGATCCTGACCAACCGTCCGGAGAAGACTGCCTCATCAGGCACGCTATCAGACTCCATATCTGACCACTCCCTGGTATACTGTGTCTGGAAAATCCCTTCCCCGAGAATTCCACACAAAATCATTCAAGTCAGAAAATACTCCAGTTTTGACCCTGAGGCTTTCCTGGCCGATCTAGGATGTACTGACTGGACCAGGGTGCTTGAAGCCTCTGATCCCTCAGTGGCAGCCTCCTGCTTCATACATTCCTTTGGTGTTCTCCAAGATAGACACGCCCCCAGGGTCACCCGGAGGGTGAGGGGAACAGCCACCTTCTGGCTGAATGGTGACTTACTTGCCCAGATACGGTAGAGAGACAAAAATGCTGGGCAAGTACTAAGGGTTCCAGAGATCCTGCTAATCTCCTGAGATATCGGCAACTCAGGAATCGGTGTAAAAAAGCCATTAGGGCTGCCAAAAGTAACTTCTGTAAATCGGCACTACTTAGCTCTGTCAGAGATCCTAGGAGGTTCTGGAGGAACATTAAATCCCTCGTCAGTGGGCCCTCTCACTCGGGTGTCGTGGACATGATTATTGATGGAGTCTCGTGCAATAATCCCCACACTATAGCCGACCACCTCAATCTCCACTTCTCCGACCTTTCGGCCCTCACCTCTCGTTTCACGACCGATGGGGGTCGCTCGCTTAATATCCCTCCGATGCAGAGTGAACATCCTCCTCGGAGAGTATTTAATCTTAAGGCCGTGTCTGTCCTTGATGTTCGGAACCGCTTGGCTGCCCTCTCCCAGCACTCCAGTGCAGGGCCTGACAACCTTGAGCCCAGGCTTCTCAAGCTGGGAGCAGCTTACATTGCCCCTCTGATTGGCCATATCTTTAACCTATCCCTTAGCTCGGGGATAATCCCTGACATCTTATTGACTTGTCAAAAGCTTTTGACCTTGTCAACAATGACCTACTGGGGGAGCAGCTCAGGGCTCTCAGGTTCTCTCCACATGCCATGAGTTGGATGATGGGCTACCTAATGGGTAGAAAGCAGCGCACCTGCTTTAACAAGGTCCTCTCGGAGCTTAGGGCTGTGACCATGGGAGTTCCCCAGGGATCGGTACTTGGACCTCTCCTATTCTCACTTTTATTAATCAACTCCCACAGGTGACCTCTGGGTGCCAAGTCACTTTTATGCAGATGACCTTGTGCCAGTGGCCCATGCTACGTAATGCTGCTGACCTTAACCAGTGCCTATCTGAAGACTTCAGCAGAGTCTCGGCCTGGATTACCAACCATAGACTGGTACTGAATTCTAACAAAACTCAGGCCATGCTCTTTGGTTCCAGGCCAAGTTAAAAGCCCCATCAGCTATGCTCAAAATAGCTTGTGATGGAGGCCCCCTGTTGCCAACAGCGAGCTCAATTAAATATCTTGGGGTCACCCTCGACCCACAACTTGACATGGGAAGCCATATCCAAAACATCTGCAGAGCCACCAGGTATAAGCTTGGCCTTGCCTACAGGGCCAAATACAACCCGACTGAGCGCAGGTTGGCACTTGCAGGGAGTGCTTCCTCCTCCCTTAGTTATGGATACCACCTATTTGCCAGGTCACCTCAATCCATCTTAATCGGTGGAACACGGCATATAATGATATCTGTCGGTTTGCACTTGCTGCTCCTAAACTCACCCACCGATGTGAACTCTATGACAAACTCAACTGGCTCCCCCTGAATTCCTGATCCTTGGTGTAGGAAACTTCACCAGGAAAGTGCTTGCACGGGCATACCGTCGGGACTGGCGCATCTCCTCCCAAAACTGGACGCCATCCCCTACCAGCTCAGGGTCACAGACACCGAGTTGCTTAAAGTTCCCCTACTGACCCTTATGGGGATCGTGACTTTGCCGCTTTGTGCCTAGGCTCTGAACTCCATTCGGACTCTGTTCGCTCTGCCCTTCCCATGGGACCTTTCGCCTCCCTGTGGTCCCACCTAAAACAAACGACAAGATGACTGCTCTGGTCTCTGTAATGTAATACTCTGCAGTCCACTATTGTCCACTCTGAGTCCATGATGGTCTACGAAATATGTATTCAGTGATTCTAATGTCTATCTATGTCCTGAACAATTTGTACTATGTGTGGCAGTATCTCTGCCCTTATTCAAGCGTTGTTATAGCTGTTTTTTACTGTATCATGCTGTTTCTCCAATGTTGCCATGTATGTATACTGTATGTTTTGTGCTCTCCCGGGTCGTTCCTGAAAATAGGCATACTACTTGTCTAATGTACTTACCCGGTAAACAAAAGCTAAATAAAATAAATAAATAAATCGTCAGCCTCCTCGTCAGGAAGATGACGAATGTCCAGGAGGGTAATGTCCTGACGAGTTGTCCCCAGACGTACAGTGGACGGAGAAGAACCTCCGCGAACGCTGACCTGGGACAGCGTGGAAGTGGAGTCTTGCCTCCAGATCTGACACACCAACTGAGCACGCCCCCTGCCACCAAGACTGGATTAGGGTCTTGAAGTCCGGCATAGCCGGAGGAGGTGGAGGTGGCTGAGGAGAAGGAGGAAGCATTACCAGTGGGGGAGGGCAATGATACCCCTGGTAACCCTGAAAATGGTGGTAGGGATTGTAACCAGAGTAATACTGTCCAAACGAACTCCACTCAGGAGGACGACCAGCCAGGAAATGGTCCCCAGGATACCCAAACGGGTAATGAGGGATAGACCGGAGTCTCTAATAAATCCCCGTCATCAGGTCTGACGGAGGGAGGACCCACGTCAGACCTGCCATAGTGTAAATCGGCGGGAGTCCGGCGTCGGGATAGCCAGCAGCAGGGGGACCTAAGTCGGGACTGGCACCACCCGATCTGGTGCCGGAAAGGGATCCAGCGTCTGGGCCGGACAAAGGGGGCCAGACGGCGGAACTGGGTCTGGAGCCAGAGGCAGACTACTGGGCCTTGGCTGAAGGAAAGTTGTCGGAGGTTCCGGTGTAGGAATTGGTAGCGCTGATCCGACGGTGGGATCGGGACTGGGATATTCGTCGGCTTCAAAGGGATCCCACCTAGAGGAGGGGCCTTTCCCACTGTAAGGCCAGATGGCTGAGGAGGAGCCTCCTTCACCGTGACCCCGTCAGGAGAGCGCAGGACTGACCCTGAGGAATGGTCTATGACATCAAGGGGTCCTTCACCATCCTCGCCTGAGGTACCCACCTGAGAAGGGGAGGGTATAGGCGAGGGAGGAGAGGGTCTTTCTCCCACTTGTTCTGCCGGACGTCGGGTGTGGCGTCATTAGGCCCCGACGGGAGAACCATGTCTGGGCAGCTGTCAGAGACAGAAGTCTTACCAGACGGAGCCGGGCGGGGGAGAAGTCCCCGGCAGACTTATTCGGCTGGTGCTGGGCGGGTTCCCGAAGGCTGGGGATCCATCTTACTGGCAGCCGGGGGCCGACTCAGCGGCCGTAACAGTGTGGCCATCGGAGGAGCCAGCAGTCGACTGACCAGTGGAAGATTTTTTCAGATTTACTGTCCAAAGTCTTCTTGGGCGGTGTGGTAGCGAGGATTCTTTATAACAGATTTAGACAGACAACTGTAATATAGTGCATAAAAAACGCATATTCTGCGTTTGTCAATTTATTGTCCAAAAAGCAAAATAAAGAAAATAAAGGATATTTACAAAAAAGGAAAATAAGAGGGTGTTAATTCTTCACACCAATGTAAATCATCAGGACATCATTCTTCTTCCATTAAGCATCAAATCAAAAGAATTCCTGAGACCTTCCTTCTTGACAGTGTGTAAACCTCCACACTCAGCTCTTCTTAGCTCTTGCTCAGTCTCTGATCAGAAAGCAACTGACCATCTTCCATATTCTCTCCTATCTATCTCCCTAGCTCTCTGGTGGACAACCTTTATGGCAGCCTGACGTGACATCAGAGGTCAGATGACAACATCAATTAGCAGGAACACTTTATTTTAAACCTCTAAATTTCATAAAACAATGTCCTAGCCTGCCTAGCTTAATGCAAGTCTCTATGTCCATCATGCAGGCTCTTAAGGAGTCTCTCTTCTGAAAAAAAAAGGCTAAATAAATCCTTAATTACAGGGCATGACATCACACTTGGGAGCGGACTCCTCCCCTACTGTGATGTCACTGACTGCTTCTCCCATAAATACAGTCAGTTCAGGAGCTGCCAGTCCTATAGCAGGACCTCTGGAAACATCATCAGGTAATGACCCTTTCTTTTATTTCTGGCTCATTGTAATATTTTAAATCAGAAGAAAAATATTCAGTAGCTATCACTAGGCTTGAAAAATATAAGCAGAAAAGAGCGCTGCCTATCTGTTTACTCTTGCAAGCACTAGGAACCTACTGCTTTTTAAGAGAAATAAACATTTTCTGTACCAAACTTAGCTTTGTAAAACAGCTGTTGGCTGAAAACTTTCAGCCATTCGGCTCCCATTTCATTTTCAGCCCTGTTTTGCTTGACAGCAAGCAAGCTTCTTGCTGTACCTGATACCTGCAGCATTTCTTTATATGGGCATCACAGGTGTTTTATGTACTTAAACTCCCTTCAGTTTTTCTAAGGGAGTGTTTTTCTGTGTTTCCCCTGACTGAGTTAGCTCAGTCTACACACTTGCTGCAAGACACAGGAGCATGAAACAAAAGGGGCAGATTTTGTACATTCTTTGTAATTATGCATCCACTTCAGAGCTATGTCTTCTTTATAAGAAACCACTCCTGGTGGTTAAACAATCATTTCAAAACACACATCAGCTGGGACCAAATTCAACATACTGCTAGCAGCAGCAGGGAACCACTGCTCTTTCTTTAAGGCACCAGTTATTTTTCAGGAGCTGCTTTTAAATGGGAACACAGGCATTTTAACAAATAGGGGATAGAAAAGAAAAGAAAGTAGATATCAGGTTGGCCACCCTGATAGGGAAAAGAAAGGATAGTCAGAAAAAAAAGGAGAAAGGACAGAGTGAAATAGAACACCTAAGGGGATTGCCTGTTTTAAATCCTCATTCTGGCACAGGCGGCGGCTAAGAAGTGGCCTTGCTTGTCGAGGGCACATGAGTCCTCAGGTTGGTCCGTGGAGCGCTCCTGCTCCCGGTATTCTATGGTGTTTCTTGGAGGGAGACGATTTTTCAGACGAGGACTCTCTGATGCAGTCCATCTGCTTCTCTAATGAAGCGAGACAAACTTTTAAAAATGTGGGCCTCCAAAGCCTGCTGTCTCCACTTTTTGGTGGCCTGATTAAATGTCTGGCACTCCGAGCAGGACGAGACAGGATGGTCTGGGCCCAGACAGATAACGCACTTCAGATGACCGTCCTTATGAGGGATCTGCGTGCTACAGGATGAGCACTTCTTCTTAGGAGAAGACATAAAGCGAGAACTGAAAAAATAATAAAGTCGAACTGGTGGTGGGCATACGGGGCCATACTATATACGGCCATGCTGACGTCGGTCACGTCACATCAGGTGGACGGTCCCCAGTCAGGGATTGCTAGAAAACTCTGCCATGTGGCCCTACACCAGGGGGCGTCAGTCCTATATGTAATGAACTACTGAAGGAACCCTCTCGAAGTAAGATCCAGGGAAGAACAGTGGTGGTGAGCTTCCCAGGACGTCGAGAGCAGGAGCGCCGACATTGTTGATAACAGCTCGACACCCGGGAGTAGGACTGAGACTTCGACCGCCGGCGAGTCTCAGAGGGAGCTAGCGAAAGCCAAGGCACCTCCGGGTCTTGGTTGGTGACCAGAGGCGCGGGTCAGTGGGCTGATCCATCCCTCCATCGTTTGGGTCAGGACTGAGTCCTGAGAAGTGAAGTGTCGGCCTCTTTTCAGTCGGCTTTTCAATTTTGGTCACCCATCGGCTTGAGAAAAATCTCACCTGGAAGACCGATCAGCATCTCAGCCAACTGACTCAATAGGGTTACTGTGGAGCCAGCGGCCTGGACAGAAGATTCAACTGAAGTCGTATAAGGAGAAGCGTGGGAATCCGAAGCCCTCAACTGAGAGCATTCTGATCCCATGGTCGACAGCGAGACTGTTTTTTGGTCTCTTTTTTCGACTTGGATTTGTGCCCCAAAGACAGGCCCTGACCAAGAGTCGGTAGAGACTGGCACAACTCCTTGAGTGACCCCGTAAAAGAGGTGCCCAGCAACAGTGGAACGAAGGGCGAAGCCGAGGTGGTGTGAGTTGCAGCCTGGGACGCTGCCACCTCCTCATATGCTGCTATCTGTTCAGCAGACCCCACAGCCATGGAGACCGCCCGACGGGCATCTTTAGATTTGACTGGGGCTACCATTTGCTCGGATGGCCTAAAGTGGGTCAGGCTTGACAGTCCTCGAGAATGGAAGGGAGGAAAAACCGACAAATGTCGCAGGCCTGGGGATCGTGCTCGTAACCCAAGAAGTAGACACACACGCGGTGAGTGAATCTGTTTGGGACATCTTCTGCCCGACAGAACCCCAGAGCAGACTTGTCCATCGGGGTCGTGATCGAAGATCGAGCCTAAAGACAAAGTTTTGTAATAAGTTCTGGAAGTAAATCCAGAGATTTAGTAGCAATGGGCCTACTCAGCACGAGAGCGGTAAAGAGGAAACCTGCTTCTCCCAGCAGAAAGGAAGATCTGGCATCATGCGGCAGAGCTGAGGGAGTTACCACATGGGTGGGTGGGAGGAGCCAGCTTGAAGATGTTCCGGCAAAGTTTTAAAGGGAAAGGCACTGGCAGAAAGTGTGGATAGAACAACATATCCACGTCCCTAGAAAAAAGTTACAAATGGCTATGTCTTAAAATTTGTATAATTTTCCTGTCTGTTTTAATTCCATTTGCTATTTAAAAAGGAAAAATGTGAGCTGGCCAGTCAGCATATAGGTAGTACATTACTCGTGTGGTGCCAGTGATCCATGTTTGGGAACGAGCGCCAATCCCTGGGGGCCAGCCGAGGAAGTAGGACAGACTGTCCCAGGTAACGCCAGTCGGCCAGTGTGGCTTGCAATCAATCCCTGACTATTGCAGGATCTAGCACATCTTCAGGAACAGGTACAGGAACCTATGGGCATGGGGGTGCTGCAGCTCCCCCAGTTTTGCCTCTGAGCATTCAAAGTCCCCCTTTGCTTGCAAAAACAACCTTTTTTACCCTGTGCCCTTTTGAACTTTAGCACCCTCTCTTTTCCCCATGTTCAGACACCCCTGTCTTCGAGGGCAACATGACAGGTAAGAGGGCAGGAGGTGGGAGAGTACAAGGAAGAAAGGTAATACAAATAATGAAGGATGATCCACTGATGCAGACGACTGACTGTGAATACATTCGGGTCGTCAGAGGACTGGCCAGGGAGGAGAAGGATGAAGATCAATCATCCCAGACAATGCTGTCCTCCCCGGGAGGAAGGGAGGGTAGAGCAACTTGCTGCAATACTGCCACTTGGCTGACCACAGGTGACTCTGCAGCACACTTGGTGCATGCACATGGGAGGCGAGAGTTGGCAGATGTTGGTGCACCTGGCATGCCACACCACTGAAATCAGTGTGTCTGCTCTCAGGAAGGCCCAAAGGAGCAAAGAAGAAAACAGGGTGAGCACTGGCAGGACAGATTAAGTCCTGCCTGCCCGACACAGCCACAGCAGATCTTGCCTCCTTCAGGTAGCATGCCATTCCCCCAAACCCAGAAGACTGCCAGTCCTGCAGCTGCTGACCAGATAAAAGGATGAATGCCCACGAGGAGCAGGAATGGGGGGGTTGCTCCTGGAAGGTAGGAATCTGTGAAGGTAACAAGGCTGCAGATGGGAGGGTCCTGACTGGCATGCATCCCTGGGATGGTACTTCACAGCTAGGAACAGGACAATGGCAGAGACAGACGTTTTGGCAGGTAACCACCCCATTGGTGGATAACATACTGTATGTTAAAAAAGATAAACATAATGATAAGAAAAAAACTATAAAGACATGGTAAGGATTCAGTACACAGCTGGATCAAAAGAGCGATTATTTTTGCTGTGTGTTGTTTATGTGATATGAGTTAATGTTTACAGCAATCATGTTCATAAAGCTATGACGACGTAACTTTACACTGTTGTCTCGCTTATTTATTAACCAGACCTAGTCTTCTATTATTGTGTTTTACAATTTAAACAGTAATACATTTACTATTTTGCACTTCAAGGAAACACTTACACGCAATCCATTTTTCTTGCAAAACAGCTTTAGCAAGAGCTATCATTTTTAACATGCGGCCTAAAAGGAGCATTTATTTATTATTTGTTAACCAGGTGGATACACTGATCCCAGGGACAGTTTTCAGGTATGACCCAGGCCATAAAGATGGCACTTATAAGGTAAAGCACATACAAAAGATACAATGTACCAAAAGTAGTCAAAATACAAATTAAGTGATACAAAAAGTACTAAACAAAATTTAGTATAAAGTAACCCAAATGCGGGTAATTATAGTACACAAAGTCTATGAGGCAGCGCAGTGCCCAGCAAACAACATTACAACATCAACAATTTCCACAGTCGGGTATCAAAATAGTTTCCATGGTAACTGTGGCACCTTGGTTATCACAACAAGATGAGGGGGGAGGGCAAATATTTTGCCCTGGGGGTCAGTTTATTATCAGGAGGTAATTTACAGGTGGTGGAGGTAGAGAGGTAGTTAGGTTTTGCAGTGGCATTTAAATAGGGGTGTGATCCCAAGGTCCACTGTGCAGCAAATAAGCTGTTCCAAAGATTAGGGGTAGAAGTGGAGAAGGCCTTTTGACCCATACAAGTGGTAACTTGTGGGCACCCGCTAACTGTAGGTTGGTGAAGGTTCAGAGGGCTTGACAGCAGGGCTTTGGTCTGAGCAGGGTGAAGGGGGATAGCTCCTTTTCTTTGATGGATCTGTCAACAAAGTAGTCTAGGGGGTAGTTGCAGCAGGCCTGAGGGGGGGGCCAGCCTTGGGCCTGATAGAGAGAGCAGTGATGCGTGGAGTAAGGGGCCATCAAGGCCAATCTGCAGATGTTGCTAAAGGTTATGTTTAATCGGTACAGACAGGAGGATGAGGTGTGCATGTAGATGGGAGAGGAGTAGTCCAGCAGGGGGAGTAAGGTGCCATGGTCAATGGCAAGTCTGATTTTGGGGGTCATGAAATCCTTGAGCCAGTAACCAACACCTAGTCTCTGGTTCATATGCCAGACAATGTATCAAAGAAAGTCAGATCAACATAATCAACCCACACTAGTCAATGTTGGCCCTTTTAGTTATGACATCTACAGGCCTCTCTAGTCAGGTTTCAGGCCTTGTCACAGTAGAGAGATTGCACTCATCAAGGCATTTGATAAGGCTGGCCCGCCAGCGCAAAGGCTGGCCCACCAGTGCAAGGTAGCACTGTTGCTTGTGATGCCATTGTCCCGGGTTCAGAAGCAAATCTGTGGTGTCGGAGAGCTGGACGGTGGGGGGAGCTTTGAGGTCTGAGGGATCACTCTCCTCCTCGAGGGGGGTAGAATGGAGGATGCACAGAACCTGATGCTTTCCTGTACCCTGATGGAAACTGGGGGAAAGGCAGCCCATGCCAGGAAGGTAGGGAGGTGTGACAGACATCAACGAACGTTGTGCACGAGCACATAATGTGTACCATCAGATCACTGTACACCACGCCTCCCCGGGGCCAAAAAACAAAAAAACAGTCCAGCAGCAGGATGGAGCACACACAGGCACACACCCTACCAGCTGGGCACACCGGCCCAAACTGGAGCCATTCTGCGGCAGGTCTTGGGAAACCCTGCCAGGGGCAAGCCCTGGGGAAAGATGGCTGGCAAGTAGGTTCTGGCAGACAGCAGTGTGACAGGGTTAGGGCACTCCTCAGAAAGAGGGCAGATGGGGGGAGGTTAGTGTCTGATGACCTGCTTCTGATGAGAGACAGAGGGGACCATTCTATTCACATTCTCCTTGATCTGTTCTCTGCATTTGATACTGTGGACCCAGGTTTTGATAGAGCACCTTGGTGAATTTGGTGAACTCGTCCTGGACAACATTGAAAAGGTCGAATCCTTTCTTTCTAGCAGATCGTAGCAGGTCATGATGGGTATTTACTACAGCCGGCTGTGGTCTGCAGTGGGGTTCCCCAAGGTTCAGTTCTGTCTCCTATGTTGTCTGCAGTGTATATGCTGCTGTTAGGACAGGTCATCAGATGGTACAGTGCGAATTTCCACTGCTATGCACATGATACTCAACTGTACCTGACTTTTACATCAGATGGACAAGAGGTAGTTGCTGTGCTGGAGCACTGCCTAAAGGAAACCTTTGACTGGATGGCCTCCAGCTGGCTAAATCTTAATCTGAACAAGACGGAAATGATGCAGGTGGAACCAGGTCCTCAGGGGTGTGCTGGAAGTCTCTGCTTTCAGTCTACCATCTCTAACTAGTACTCTTCTGACAGTTGTGGATAGGGTGCAGAATCTGAGAGTCACTGTGGATTTAAGCTAACACTAGAACAAGTGTTGGTCATGGTCCACAGTGGATTTTTCCAGTTAAGGATTATCTCCTGAATCAAACCCTATCTTGGGCAAGATGATGTGGTGACCCTAGTCTAGTGCATGCTTTTGTAACCTCTAGGCTGTGCTACTGTAATGCCTCTTTACTGAAGGCTGTTTGGAGGGTTGGTGTGTCCTACAGCTGGTTCAAAATGCTGCAGTCAAGTATCGGGTGCATCATATAGGGACTGTATGTCATCTGTGCTGTGGCAGCTGCAGCACTGGCTACTGATTAGGTGGCGCATCATCTTCAAGATTGCTTTTTTAACATGAAGACGCCCTGCCTTTCTGAAAGACCACTTGGTCTCACATACTCCAAGACGCCCTCTATGCTCCACTGAGGAACTACTGTTGGACGTCCTGAAAGTCATGCTTGAAGCAGTCTAGGGACACAGCACTCTCAGAGGCAGCCCTGATTTTATGGAACTCCTTGCCTTTCTATCTGAGGAGTTCCTCCTCAGAGGAGGTGTTTACAAGGGGATTAAAAAGCTACCTGTTTGACCAAGCCTTTGGGGCTGATCCTTGATTTTGTTGGGCAGTACCTCACATTTTTAATGTAGTTATGACTGTATTTGTTTTTAGTATTTTTATTATGTAATTTATTTTATCTGTTGATAATATATCTGTGTGATGTACCTGAGCCCTTGAGATAGGACACTCTAGAAATAAAACTGCCTCGCCTTTTAAACTGAAATACTGCATCGGAACCTTTGGGAAATTGGGGCAGGGATATTGGGGGGGGGCTCCTGCCTAAAGTAGCTGGGTGAGGAGGAAACCCTGAACTGCTACACCAAAATAAATCTCCGAAGGCTAATTCAATCTCCAAATATGGTATTTAACATATAGATGCCTTACTGAATGCTTTTTGAAAACTCTGCTGGACAGGCACAGGCGTGTGCCAAAACCAGATGCCATGTGACACAGTACTTCCCGTTTCAGGACTCTCAGGGAAAGAGGGGAGAACTCTATATACAGAGGCTCCCCAACACTCTGAGTCAGTCACAGGAGAAGGTCGGAAGGCCCACTACTATGCCCGTTGGTGCCTGAAGCAAATCATTATGGGTGATGGAGAACAGCAGGATGGCATGAAAGATCCGATACAGTGCATTGATTTTGGAATGTAAGAATGTTGTGCTACTGAGGTCAGGCTAGAGATATATTTCTGTACTTGATGTACAAAATTAAAGGCCCATTACAATATAACTGGAGGAACAAAGATTTCTACTTAATTACCTGACGGTCAGTGAGAATAAAAGTACTGATGCTGCAGTTCAAATGGAGGAAGTAAGCAATAATACACGACAAGGTGGGCAGTACTGGGCTATACCCACCCTTCCACAGACA
The DNA here is from genome assembly GCA_016271365.2 of Neoceratodus forsteri. NCBI lineage: Eukaryota > Metazoa > Chordata > Ceratodontiformes > Ceratodontidae > Neoceratodus > Neoceratodus forsteri. The sequence continues at coordinate 38,742,010 of JADMNL010000025.1, read as the reverse complement.
TAACGAGGCACAATCTTTCAAACAAAAAAAGCCTGTGTTGCAATAGGGGACAAGGATTTACACCTTGGTGTTCTCCCAAGGGTCTGGAATCAGCACTCGCAGATATCCGAGCTTTGTGGGATTACTTTATATACCAGCATTCACTGGTCTTAGCTCTTGACCCGTGGCTACATTGGGTTTCAGTCTCTGCTCATGCCCTCCTGGGAAGGAACCATCCTTAGCATTCATTCCAATCTTCACTTTATAAGAAGCTGTCTTACCTGTATTCCCTCATGGGTTACCAGTGCCAGTTGGACCCAGGACACCTACATAGTTAAACTCATACTCTCTCCTCTTCAACCCCAAGGTTTCAAGTTTTTCTCCGGGTCACCACTTCGGCCTGAGAGGTCAGTGAGATCCAAAATCTGGTTGTATGAAGATGACTATTCCCTATATTTCCACATTTGGCACTTGGGTTAATATCCCAGTACTGACACTGTAGTGCAGCATGAGAGGGGTGCTGCACTTCTGAGGTGCCGTATTTCGGATGAGACGTTAAACCGAGGTCCCATCTGCCTGGATTGGTGGTAGTTCAGGTGGATGTTAAAGATCCCATGGCACTATCGGAAAAGAGTAGGGAATTTCCCGGTGTCCTGGCCACACTTCCTCCTTTACTAAAAAAATACCACCAACAGCTTAATCTGGTTCAATGTCAGTTGGCATTCATCTGTATCCCTCCCGGGTGCGTGCACGAAAATGACAGGATTGTCTGATGCACTTACCGGTAAACAAAAACTAAATAAATAAATAAAAACAATGCTGCAGCTGGAGGGCCTTACAGCTCCGAAAGGCAGGTATAGCCCATAATACCACCATAAAGTGTATTATTTTTCTTAGAAAATGGATACGAGTTCAAATTTAATAAAATATTTTTAAAAATTACTTATGGATAAAAACTAATAAAAATGTTTTTCTTGTAAAGTAGTTCCTCTACTGGTATACTTGCCTGTAGAGGGTGGCACTATTTTTTTTTTTTTTTTTTTTAAAACAACCACTTGTAAGCCAGGTTCTTTGTGCTTTGTTCCCTTGATCCCACCCAATCCCCATGAAACTATTAATATTTAAACTAATGCCCTTTCTCTAAAAAGAAACAGTTTCCGCATTGTTTTACTGAAGAGCGCGGGTCTGGATCTGACACTAGCATGGTCTAGGGACATGAGTGAGTACGGCACAAATGGGTGATCAGCAATGCATAATGAATGCAGTTGGAACAGCATTATGTCGACACATAGCGGGGGGTTACAACTAGTAATAACATGAATTTGTTTTACTTATATTTCTTTTGGTTTTGCTGAGCAGGGGCAATGATGGACGACTGGTGGGGCACGTGGTGCCAGCTCATTTAGCTAGTTTAAAAAAAGAAAATGGCTGCCAAGTAGGAGCTGAATGTTCTGTATGGGTAGTGACTGCAGAAAAAAGAGAGGCACACACAGGGACAAGTTATGTACTGGTCTCTGTTGCCTCATGCATGCCTGGGTGCTGGCTGTTGTCAGTCAATCAGAATCCACTATTATACTGACCCATTTCTAAGAGGTAGTAACTAATGATCACGCTGACGAAAAATAGAGGGAGAGGGACAGCAAGGGCACAGATTTGATAAATGCGACTAGGATCGTGCTGGCCCCCTCCATTTGCAGTTTAATTAGTATCCACTGTACCACAGGAAAAGGAGGGAAAGTATAAAGGAAACTCCAACTCTTGCCAGAAAACTCTGTGTTGGGTCCAAGCTGTGATTGTGGCACTTGTTTGGCCTTTTACTTGCAGTTCTGCACTTTGATTTTCCAATCCCTATCTCTGTATGTACAGTATATTGCGTTTGTTTCTATGATAGCAAGTACAGTATTAGACATGCCCAAATAAGCCTAGGAAAAGAGATGGGAATCCTTGCATGTCTTGCTACTCCTAGAGGATTGAGGACAGCATGTCAGGGGAATGGAAAGCTGAGATAGTGGAGTTGGAGTATTCTCTCTATTGTGATCGACCTTTGTGGTTACGTTGCAGGTGTGTGGGAAAATGTGGCAGCTTGAAAAGGAAAGAAATGAAAGCAATATAAGTTCATACAGTACTTTTAAGTACTGTTTAACACAGCACCGCAGATGTAAATACACCATGGGGTTATCTGTCACATGGGGAGGGTGGTACTGTTTCTAGTTTTAATACCCAGCCTGGGTAAAATGTGTGTGAGAATCGATGTTTGGTTAAAATAATGGACGAAAGTGTCTTGCACAGAGCAGTCTGTTATAAGCGGCCTGCAAGGATTATGAAATAGTCACCACTATGGAAACATGGTATGAGAGATAAACTGCTATACAAGAATAAATGGTTAGAATAACCTGTTCCACCATGACAGATCAGGAAAAAGAGGATGGTGTGGCTCATTACAACTGTGATATATACCATCGATAAGGCTGTGAGAAGCTATGGATGGAGTAGAGAAGATTAAGCAGACTATGCGTCTGATGAGTTACTGACGGGTAATTTATTGACCACCAAGACAAAATGAATTGAGGGACATTACAGTATATGACATCACTAGAAGGAGATGTTTTGGAGCAGGGCAAGTGTCACTGCATGGTGAATTTAATTAACTGATATTAATGGAAAGACAATGTGGGGAATGGGGCTGGGGTAGAGGCTTTCTAAGTCTGACTCAGGATTGCTCAACATGTCAAAGCAGAGGATCCTAACTGCTTGCCTCGACCTGGTACAGACTAATAGAAATGAGTAAGTGGGTAGCAACAATACAAATCCATTCTGGCCTGAGCTGAAGTGACGGCGTCATGGTCTTCTTTACTGTGAGAGTTATTTAAAAACATGGAACTTCAAGAGGGGGGAACTTTAATAGACTGAGGGAAATGCAAAGTACAGTGGAGTAACACATTTAACAGTCTAAATAAAGTGGATCAGTGGTCAAGATTTCAATATTATTTCAAGCGCATACTCAGTGAATACCTGTTTGTCATAAAAGAGCAAAGAGATGTGGGTGTGGCTGAATGCAAAACTGTGGCATTAAACAAACAAACAAAAGGGTGGAGTACAAGCTAAGGCACTCGGCAGAGGAAGGCATGGAAAATACAAAGAATGCATGCAAATAAAAGAGCAGGGCAGCTGAGGCAGGTACAGGAATAGATATTGCTGGGAAGGCTAACAGGCAGACATTTTTTAGCTATATCCAAAGTAGAAATCTTTATGGGTCACTCAGCTGGGACTTGAAAGCATGGATGGTGATTGTCTTATTCATGCCCCAAGGAGACGACAGATAAATATAATAAATATTTGTCAGAGTTTAACACTTGATAATACCAGAAGAGACTGAGGTAGCAATTAGCAAACGAAAGACGAAATTCTATCACACTTACTATTATTTATTTTCTGTTAGCTCCAACTGTCAATGGAAATTACTTACAATATAGATAAAGCGCATCCTAACCAGGGACTCACTGGCACAGATAAAACATTTTTTTACATTTTTTTTTAAATATAAATAGCACAACAAATATATTAAACCAGACAAAACAACAAATACACACACTATATACATACAAAATATATTCTTTGTAAAACTACATTAATACACAAATTAGAGTGGAAGAACACAAGGCGGACAAAGTAAGGAAGTGAAGAACATTAGGGTTTCGAGTCTCAGGAGTACTTGCAAATCAGTGGTGTAGTGTTCCTTGGGGTTGTCAACCCTAATGCCCATCCCTCCCTCCCCTCCTCCCCCGAGCCTCCTGTCCGAAGCACAAGGGTACAGCCCAAGCCAATGCCTCATAGGCATATACTCTTCGGAGGTAGAGCATTATGTCTTGCTACACATGTGGCATATGGAATCAGCTGTAGCTTTCTTCGTGCAGGGCCCTGAAGCAAGAGATCATGTTTGTTTGCTCAGCGGAGGGGTGGGCAATTGGTTTGACAACCCCAAAGAACACCACACCATGTGACTATGAATGCAAATAATCTTAAGACTGCCTGGAGGGCGGAAGCAGACACTGGAGGTGGGCACCCTGGTGTCAGTTTCAAGAGATGTGTAATGGCCAGTGTGAGTGGGCACCCACCAGCCACTGTGACTAAGCACCCACTGCCCATTTTTAGTTAATTAAAATATGGGCTGAAAGGGAGGGGTGATACTGGTGGCAGGACTGGGCACATCTTAATTTGGGTGAATTTCTGCACCCCTGTAATTTTCCCTTCCCCCTCAAACAGACTAACAAACTTTTCAGGATCCAAAACCCCTGTCTCAGACTCAATGCCTACCACATTTCGGACAAACTGATTGGATGGGAGCAGAGTTATTAAGGTGCAAAAAGCAGGATTTAACATATAAGTTAATAAACACGCACTACTGTGCAATATAATATGTAAGTAATAAGCCATGGCAGGGTGTGCATTGAAGGATTTTATAAAATGGGTAGACAATTCTCTGCATTTTGATTGGTTAAGAGGTGCCATTTGCCATACCTTATCAGAACATATACTGGCAACTGGTACTACTTAGCCAAGCAAACCGCTTCACCTTGCCACATATCAATTGCTGAAATGACCCCCTCCTGCTGCTGCTCAACATATACTGTGATGAAACCACAACAGCTGCATGGGGAGAGCACAGCCACCAACAGAAGCTTTAACTGTATGCAAGCTCTGCCCCAATCACAGGTAAAGTTTCAACCCTCGTGCATTCTGTATTTTCATAACTGTGTGACCCCTGCTGCTTCTGAACAAAAAGTAGCCCTGATCCAGTGAGTGTTACGCTATGCTGCTAGGATACAGCTTTCAAATAAATGCCAATACCTGCACCCCCACCCACTCGTTAGACCTGGTCCTGACCCTCATCACCAGATCTGCTTCTTCATCTGCTCACCAGACCCTCTCCTCAACGGCTCTTTCAGGTGACCGTTCTTTTTTTTCCCCTTAACAGTAATGGTTTCAGTCACAGTGCAAGCAGCCAAAACCACCATTAGGAAAGCGTTACCAGAGAGGCGCTAAATATGGCAACTGGCAAAGGACACGCTTGCTCCCACTCATCCTTGCTCGCAGATAAAAATAAAAAAGATCATATTGTGTAAGATTTTGTTTGTGAGGTGGGTGGAGGAACAGACAGACTATCAGGAAGGGTTAAATATAGCCCAGCGTGTGAGGGACATGCATGATCCACTCATCTGACTGGGCATTTGCTCCTGACCCCAAAAAAAAAAATAGAAACATAACATGCACAAAGAAAAAGCATACTGTTAAGGATATTGTGTGTGTGTGTGTGTGTGTGTGTGTGTGTGTGTGTGTGTGTGTGTGTTTGTGTATGTGGGGGCAGGGGGAACAAACATGAACCAGAGCCCCTAGTTAATCTGATATGTCCACTACAATGACAAGTACTACTTTCTGTTTTCAATTGATATGATTGTCACTAACCGCTCAGCAGGTCAAGTTCTGGGGGTTTCAAACTGTGAACCTTATGCTAGCGTACCAAATTTGTACATGCTCAGACAATCTGCTCTTCAGGGATGCCAGATATCTTTCACCAAGGGCACCTAACCAGGTATCCAAAATGAACCTTAAAACTCTATAAAAGATCTTAGGTATATTCTTACCTTTTCCCACTTTGGTAACACCATTAAGCTTATGAACAGTTTTGTCAATCTTAACCTCCATACATCACATGCAAAAGAAAGAACTTCAAACACACACACCCAGGCAGTCTTTTTAAATATAGATTTACTAAAAATGGATAAAAATATGTAAAATGTAAACACAGAACCAAATATCACAAAGCATACAATCACTAAAAAGAACAAGGTTAAAGTACACACAAACTCCTGCCACAATACAATTAGACTTTTCTATCTAATGTATTACCTTATTACAGTGCTTGCTTAGTTCTTGTTTCTAAGAGTTCACAAGAAAATGTCAAAAGATCAGATACAGAATAAGCTTAAACTGTCTCTCATACACACCCCTCCCATGATGTGACCTAGCTCCTCCTTGTTAAATATAAAAATATACAAACAGGATGTCCTATCAGGAGGTATATTAAATAAGGTGACATCAGCAAAACTCATTTCCCAATATGACTCCTTAATTTTGTGTGGTTTCATGTTTCAAGGACATCACAGGTTTTACAACTCTGCAGTTTGTCACTAACTGAGAAATAGCTAGATCCTGTCCTGTAATAAATTGTATACTTAGCTTCCACACTTCAAAGCAGCAGAGGTCATAAACAAGGCCATAAAATGCAATGTCTTGGAAGTTAATCACATTACAGAGATCTGCTGTTTAATATATATCCTGCCATTTTAACTGAAACTGGAGGCATTCACATCCCACATTCTATATACAAATATCATACAGCAATCATAACCAGCTGGCCAAGCGTCACAGTTATCAAATTTTTACAAAGATTACATAGATATTACTGAGCATTTAAAGACATTAGTCCATTAGCTCGTCATTTATATGTTATGAATATCCTTGGATGTCCCTGCTTATAAGATATTTATCAAGCTTTGTCTTAAATTCTAACATTGTCTTATTTTCCACAACTTCGCAAGGTAGGGTGTTCCAGATCTCAATCACTCTAATATTGAACCAGTATTTCCTTTTATTGGTTCTGAATCTACCTTTAAACCAGCGGGAAGCGATGTGCTCTGGTATTATATAATTAGTCTCTTGGTACCAGACCCAAGAGATCCCACAGATGTATGTCAGTCAGGGCCCTATAAATCAGGCACATATCCCCTCTCAGTCTACGATATTCCAAGGAATACATATCCAAAAACTGCAGCCTCTGCACATAGCTCTGTCCTTCAGTACCCTTAATCCTTTTGGTAGCCTCTCTGGACTCTCTCAAAGATCTAATATCCCTCTTTATGTTTGCTTGCATGCGTGCAAGAAACATAGTGCCATCATCCAAGTTTTCATAGGTGTGGCACCTGTCTTCCAATACAGTCAGTGTGTTTGCAGGCACGCCACAGTTCGCCAATGAATGCTGCAGCCGTCTATGACAGCAGTTGAAAATGCAGTGCCGTACAGTTCAAAGGCAGAGCTACACTTCGGTGACGTGAGAAGCTACTGGTCAACGCGCCACTCCCCACACACACACACTACGCACGCATATTGCGTGCTAATGCGCCCACACACACTGTATCAGGCGGGCGACGGGTGCACATCTTCACGGGCTCGCTGCGCCCCCCAACAGAGTTCCAGGTGCCATGCTGGGAGCCCACCCCAGCGTGGCAACATCCATATGGCCGACGGGGTGCCCAACCCCGCCGGCTCCAATGTTCTCCCCGAACAGACAACCGGTGCCACGCTGAGAGCTCACCCCAGCATGGCAACAGTCCATATGGCGATGGGGTGCCCAATCCCCGTCGACTCCACGCCCCCCAAACAGCCTTCCAGCTGTCCGCGGCTGAGCCCACCCCAGCAACAGTCCATATGGCCGATGGGGTGCCCAAATCCGTCGACTCCACCGCCCCAAACAGCCTTCCAGCTGTCACGCTGAGAGCCCACTCCCAGCGTGGCACAAGTCCCATGTCATCCAATAAAAAAACCTGCAAGAAAAAACCTTCCCTCGCTGACTGTCCTGACCTCCGCTCCCCCACCGCACCACCTCCCCACACCCCATACTTACCTCAGAGCTTGGCTGACGATCTTGATGGACCGGAACCGTCTGCACTCTTCAAAACCCGACTTCGAACTGAAATGCGGTAAGCTGTATAATGTAATAAATAGGGTTTTTTCAACTTTGATGCATATCTCAGGCATTTGGGGGAAGTTATTCACCAAATTTTCAACATGAGGTCTTTGGGACCCCACCATCACTGTCATTTTGTTAATCGGCCCCGAAAGGTGATTTCGCAGTCACTGCGCGGAACCACCTTCCGGGACCGATTACAATGACAGTGAACTCAGTTCGCGAGGTAGGCCCCAAAACCTATATTGAAAATGTGGTGAAAAATTCCAAAATGACTGTTTTACGAGCATGCGTTGCACTGTTCCTATGCACGCTAGTAAGTTAGCAAATTTTCAATATTTTCACTCCAGATTTTCAACATTGCCATTTTACCACACCTCCTTCCGAGCAGTACAGCTGTCATTTTTCGCATTTCGCCCAAAATGGCGCAGTCGGTGTTCAAAATCAATGTTCGGGGCAGAGTAAGAAAATCACAGTGACACTGTTCATAAGCAGAGGTGTTAAAATGGCTAAATTAAAAATTTGGTGAAAAAAGTCCATAAAATGACTGTGTTACGAGCGACCATTGTGCAGTCTCCACGCACCCTCGTAAGTTCATGGATTTCTAATATTTTCAGTCCAGATTATCACCACTAGCATTTTTCACACCATGGCCGAAATGTGTTTCGTACTTCCAGCACAGAAATGCATGGTCGCTGTGGGAAATCACTGTTCGGGACAGATTAAGAAAATCACAGTGACACTGTTCATGATGGGAGGTTCCAAAATGGCTGTGTTGACAATCTGCTGTAAAAAAAATCCTCAAACTAACTGCCTTATGGGTGTGCGTTGTGCAGTTTCTACGCACGCTCGTGACTTCACCAGTTTTTTTTTTATATTTTCACTACAGATTTTCAACATTGCCATTTTTTTGCACCTCCCCATGAACAGTACAGGTGTCATTTTTCACATCCTGTTTGAAATGTGTTTTCGCACCAGTGGTGCCAAATGACGTAGTCGCTGTGCAGAATCAGCTTTCTGCTAACAAACTGATATTGCCACTGTTCATGAGGTGGGGGTCACAAAAAACCCATGTTTAAAATTTGGAGAGGAAATACCAACGAACGTCTGGGACATTAGGGTTTCCAACCATAACCACCCTGTAGAGACTGACAGGCATGAGAGGTGTGACTTGGGATTGTCGCCTATAACACTCCTGCCATTCCACCCCCACCCTGCAGCCAGTGACAGGCATCGAGGTGTGCCTAGGACTATTTGGCCCCAAATTCACCCCATTCTCCTATACTGCACCCATCTCAGTGGTATTTCTTATAGAATGGGGGTGAGCACAAGCCCAAAGACTCCAAGGCACACTGTGACACTGGTGTCTGCAGGGTAGGGTGTGGAGAAATGGCATGTCCATTATGCCTGATGACCCAAAGGCACACCCCGTGCCTGTCAGTCTCTACAGGGTGGTGGTGAGGTTGGCTTCAGTTCAATACTTCACTGCCATTCCTATTATGCATTTCTCTAACTCCTACACTACCAATGCCAATGTCAGCAAGCAAACATTTGGTATTGACAAATGCTTGTTTATATGGAGCCCAGAACTGCACACAGTACTCCAACATGGGGGCGCCACAATGCTGTATACAAGGGGTCATAACCTCTCTATCCCTACATTTAATGTGCTTCTGAATGCAGTGCATTATGCTACTAGCCTTTTTAATAGTTTTGCTGCACTGCATGCTAAAACTGAGGTCACTACTGATACATATCCCCAAATCTTTTAATCTTTGACAGCCTTTAGTGCATTACCCCGGGTATACTGAATTACTAGTTGTTATTACCAAGATGCATGACCGTACATTTATCAATATTAAAACAGATTTTTTTTTGTAAGGCACATGTCTCCAGGTTATTTCAAGCAGTTTGCAGGATAAGCTGATCTTCCGCATTATTTATTGGACAGCCAATTTGGGTCTTATCTGCAAATTTTGAGAGCCAGACCCTCTGACTGTACCTGCATCGATGATATATATATATATATATATATATATATATTAAAAGACAATGTACCAAGACAGAGCCCTGGGGTGCCCCACTAGTCACTCTGACATGGCCAGAATATTCCCCTTTTATACAGACCCTCTGGCTTCTTTCATTTAACCATGCCTCTACACACTGACAAACCCAGACAGGGATACCCAAGCACATTAAAGGACAAATAAACAAGGAATGGGGGTTGAATGAAACTGGAAACGCTCCTGTGGATGTGTAGAATAAGGGCTACTGATTTACATGATGTCAGTATTTACCTGAATATCAGCAATTTTTCATAGTTTCGTCACTAATGAAACATTCCCCCAAATGTAAACAAAAACGGCGATTGTCTCAGATTCCGAGCCGCAGCTCAGCTCACAAAATGGAGCGGACGTGCATACGCGATGATGTCATCATAGCGACTCCTTTCCGCTTCTTCTGTTGAAACCTATGGGCACTGTTTTAAAATGTTTTATATTGGATCTGTATGTGGCTGACATCATAGGTATCGATACTTAGCTTGTGCATCAGACGCTGATGCATAAGCTAAGTATCGATACATACGATGAGAACCACATACAGAGTCAATATAAAACATTTAAAAACAGTGCCCATAGGTTTCAACAGAAGAAGCGGAAAGGAGTCGCTATGATGACATCATCGCGTATGCACGTCCACTCCATTTTGTGAGCTGAGCTGCAGCTCGGAATCTGAGACAGTCACCGTTTTTGTTTACATTTGGGGGAATGTTTCATTAGTGACGAAACTATGAAAAATTGCTGATATTCAGGTAAATACTGACATCATGTAAATCAGTAGCCCTTATTCTACACATCCACAGGAGCGTTTCCAGTTTCATTCACCCCCCTATTTCCTTGTTTATTTGTCCTCTAAGGCCTTTACCAACTCCTTGTGGGGGACTTTGTCAAACGCTTTTGCAAAATCCAGGAAAACAATGTCTACAGAGTTACCCGTGTTCATGGATTTGCTAACTTTATTATAACATTCCAAAAGGTTAATCGGACATGACCGCCCACTGATAAACCCATGTTGTGTTATATCCTTTTTGCCTGATGCTATTAGGAATTCTATGATAAAATCTTTGATCATACCCTCCAAAATTTTCCCCAATACTGAGGTCAGGCTGATAGGCCTATAATTCAAGACCTCCTGTCTAGATCCCTTCTTGTGTATCTGGACAACCACCGCTTGTCTCCTTACCTCAGGAACTTCGCCCAATTCCAAAGATTTTTGAAACAGCCAAGAAACTGGGCCAACCAGTAAATCTGCCATTTCCTTGATTACCCTAGGGTGGATGTTATCTGGTGCCTGTGCCTTATTCTGGTTAACGTTTTTTATGTCTTAACCACATCAGTAGGATCTATCTTAAAACTGGGTCCCATTTGTGTCTTTTCCTCAGAGTCCCGTTTGTTTTGGGACCCCATGTTAAACACTGAGGAAAAATATGTATTACATTCCTTGGCTAGTTCGCTGTTCTCTGCTATAAGTGACCCATCCTGTGCTTTTAGGGGCCCAACAGTATTGTTTTTTCCCCTTTTATTATTAATATATGAATAAAAGGTCTTATAATTATCCTGGACTCTGGTAGGTAATTTATTTATTTTTATTTTATTTATTCTAGGATTACAAGCACCTTTGAGCCAAGGCTCTTTTACAAAGGTTCCTCATCAGAAATAACAAACAACAAGGAAGCAACAGTGAAATAACAGTAAACAATTCATGTACAACAGTGCTATTGAAAGGAGTCAATTATAGGAAGAGTAAAGTGTAGAAGAGGAGGAGGAGGAGGAGGAAAAGTGTAGGTAGTTAACAGAGGCAGCTATAGTAAAATGGTGAACACAGCTAGGACGCATGTGCCCACAAGGAATGGGTAGGGTCAGGCGCCCAGGGGTGGCAGAGAAACAGGGATGAGAGGAGAAGTGGAGGATGAAGAAGCAGCCGGAGGCATTTGCTGAAACATTAAAGGGAAGGAGTGGTAGAAGAGAAAGAGGGAGCAGGGTGGGATGAGGGGCCAAGACAATACCTTTTTTTAGCAAGTTTTAAGCATTTTTTTTTTATAAATCTCCCAGTCAGCTACATTATGGCTATGCCTTGCCTGGTGGTATGCACTAGTCTTGTTTTTAATAATTTTTTTTACTGAGGGGGTCCATCCATGCTGAGAGGGCTTTTTAGCCCGTTGTACTTGTTCTTGGTTGGTACATGCCTCTGGACCAAGTAATTTAAAATACTTTCTAGCTTAGTCACATCCCAGAGAACATCTGATTTTCAAAATCTGCTTCCCAATTCCATTTAGCCAGTTCAAGTCTCATTTGATGGAAGTTAGCTAGGTTATACTTATGAATTATTGTACTGCCTGCATTTTCCCCCAGAGTACCAGTATACTGAAAGCTAATCATAGAATGGTCGCTGGAACCTAGTGGGGGTTTCAAAATGCAATTGAAAATATTATTACTAAGGCTGTTTAATACTAGGTCCAAAATATGGTTACCTCTAGTATTGTTTGTTACATATTGCTCCAGCCCTGCTAGGTTAATGACTTCCAAATATTTAGACTCCATGGCAGTGCTTGCTTTTTGCATATCCCAGTCAATACCCAGGAGTTTAAAGTCACTTACCAATATTACATTCCCTGTTAATGTCAACTGGTTGATGAAATCTAACAAAGCCTCGTCCTCCGATGTCCTAATGGACGGGGGCCTGTAAATTACACCCAGATTGATTTTAGCTGCCTGAGGTGGACTAATCTTGATCCATAAAACTTCTATACTTGCCCATTTGGATATATCTATACATTCTGAGGAGATACACTCTGCAATATACACAGCCAGCCCCTCCTCTTGATAGGGACCTATCTTTATTATAAGTATGTAACCTGGGATATGTTTATCCCAGGTATCCTCTAGTTGCCACCAGGTTTCTACAATGGTACAAACATAGATGTTCAGAGCGTGTGATGTAACTTGGAGCTTATCAAACTTATTTGTAAGACTCCTAGCATTGACTGTCAAGAAGTTTCAGTCTAATAGTGGAGTTTTGCTGGTGCGCAATACCCCTGGTTTTGTATCCCCCACATCCCCTGCTGGTGAAGTTTAAATGGCAGTGTACAATATTTTTTAATTGCTGGGCCGGTAATCGTTTCCCCATTTTGTTCAAGTGCAGCCCGTCACGTGCATACAGATGGAAATCCTGAAATTCTTGCCAATGTTCAACAGAAGTATACCCCTCCCTAACACACCATCGCTTAAGCCAACCATTTAATCTAAACATTTCTCTGTTTCCTATATTATTTGCTCAGGGTACAGGTAGAAGTCCAGAAATCAAAACATCACACCCTTCATTTCTTAGTGCAGCGCCCACAGTCTCAAAATCTCTCTGTATGTCAGGAATGTCCCTTTTACCCACATCACTGACCCCTACATGCAAAACTAACAGGAGTGATAGTATTTTCCAATAGGCCTGGTAGGAGCGGCTTTATTTCTCCTATACCGGCTCCTAGCAATATGCTGACAGTTGTGTATTCATTTTGTTGCTTACACAATAAATTAGCAGTGTAGCGTAGCATAGAATCACCTATAAATAGTATATCATGAGGGGTATTGTTTTCAGGTGCTTGGATTTGCTGTGTTATGTCTTGTTCAATATACTGAGTGCTTGTGCAAACAATATTTGTTGTCCTGGGGCATACTTCAGTGTCCTCCGATGGAACTAGGGCATGGAATCTATTTGGAGTCAAAATATTTGATGAGCCACCAATATTTCTCCTACCTTTCTTTTGTGTAGGTTTTTTTTCTTGAACCATGCACCATTCCTCAGGGTTTGCCACCTTCTCACTATGAATTACCAGATGTTCCTCAGCATTCACAGTATCCTGATTTATATCTTCGCTGACTCCCTCAGCCATGGAGTCAATAAAGTGCTCTAGTGTTGTAATTTCAGACTGAACCTTCAGTCTGTATTTGAGCGCCTCAATCTCAATTTTTAGCTCCCTAATTTCAATACAGTTGCTACAAACATAATTTGCCATTTCTTCCCCTTACTTAAACATATCACATGAACTACAGGCCAGTATTTTGCCTAGTTTTACTTACAAGCGCTATTCCCTAGTTCTCTCAGTTGCCTCAGCTGACACAGCGAGCGTCGTCTCCATGCGCCCTGCCCACGCTCACCCTGCTCGCTGCAGGGCAGTGAAAATAGGTGTGACCAGAAGTAGTGTAGGGAGGTCACAGGCACTCGCAAACGCTGCAAGAATAAAATGATTAAATAAGCGCTTGTTTTAACTCTCACCGCGCTGCCTGTCAATCATTCGTGACCTGACAGCAGGAGAATATAATATGGACCATGATATTAAATATTTTGCAGTTAGCAACTCTTGCAGTCCCAGAGTCACCCCTGTAAACTACTGTGCTCTCTTCCTGCTTCTTATGTGCATTTGTAATTTTTTTTTTTTTTTACTGGGGGACCCATTTTATAAGCAGAATAAGACACTCCGAGGTGTTGTTTATGGCCTAAGATCACTTCCCAGGTGCTGAAGGCACTCGGTGCAAGCGCCTCGTGCCTCATTACGCACCTGAGGTATGCTCTTATCACGCCATAAACCACACCTCATTGCATCTTATTCCTTACTTAATGCATGCCCCAGGGACGCAGTGAGGCACGAGGTCGAAGACCAAGTGTCCTTATGCCCCTGGGATGTATATTTAAATCCTTTAGTGCACACCCTGTTGTAGCTTATTACACTTACAAAATGGCTCCTTACAGTCTGTGAGGACTTTTAAAAATAAGGAGTTTTTCAGAGACAAAAGTAATGTAAATTGTCCCTGTTCTGTATTGCATTATGCCTGCAGGGCGCACTGTGAGCCTATGTCCTGCTGTCTATGTGGAGTTGCTTATGTTTGACTTCCCCCCCCCCAATTTCCTTACAATGCTTCTCAGTAAATAGCCTTTTGGTGCTCGCAGCCTCAATTCTAGTAATTCACTCGTGGCCACTGCGAGTGTCTGCTTGTTAGAGAAATAGTAGGCAGTGTGCGGAGCCCCCCAACCAAGAGCAGGAGAAGAGCCATTTAATTAGCCACTCTCCTGGAATTCATAAATTCTTCAAATTAGGCCAGGAAGCGAATAATATGGTGAACTATTTGACTTGTCCCTGTGTTGACCCTCCTCTAACCATGACAGGGAGCAGAGTAGCACTGTATGTGACTGCAGTGATGGCCCCATCTTCAGTCGTCTGTCTCGGGTCTCAGAAAAAGCCACAACCTTCATGTGAATTAGCCCCTCTCTTGGCATTCATAAATTCTGCAAATCAGGCCAGGGAACTGAATAATATATTGAATTATTTAGCTTGTTCCTTGTGATCCCTTCCCCCCCTCTCCCAACCAGAACAGGTAGCCAAGTAGCACCATATGTGCCTGTAGTGCTAGCTCATCCTCAGCTGGCTGACTTCCAGTCTTAGAAAAAAGCTGCAGCCATCTCGTGTTTTGGTAGAGAGACTGTGTGGTCCTTCTAAGTTTAACTGCTTATTTTTATTAAGTTGGTGATTGCTGTGGTGGCTCTTTTCAAACTGCATTTTGGGAAAATGAAAAGGTGGAATGAGATTTTCAAATAGTGGCTGTTGGCATGTCAATGTTGTAGCATTCAGAGGTACAGGTGAAGTGAAAGAACAGTGTGACAACAGTCATTTTTCCAAGTAGGCAGGAGAGATAGAGAATTTGGAGGATATGTAATTTAAATAACTTGTTCTGTTCATTAAAAATAGTGGTAACAGACTGTGACGGAGATGTAAATTAGTAAGGTATGGCAGAAATTCTGAAATTAGGTATGTTTTATATGGTAGTAGTACCAGAAGAGAATATAAAGATGGAATCTTTTTTTTTTTTTTTTTAAGTTTGCTCAAAGTGTTATGTTCAACTTAGTAATGAGGTTCTTGAGGTATGGCAGTGAGATTCGGCACCTGACCTTACGTTTACAGAGATTTAATGCACAGTCAGGTGATGTCTCTCGACCAACGAAATGTCTAGGTTTTTTCTTGCTGTTTTATAAATATATGTATACAATCCTCACATGTGAAAATCATCTCATTATAAGAACTGTATAATGTTAAATGACCTATTCAAAGAATTTAACTAGACGACATTACAGTCCAGTAAGGCTTATAACTTTAAGGGCTGAACCTAATGGGCTTCCCCCAAACGGTCCAAAAGTTCATCTACCTTTTGCACCACAAGGTGTTTGCTGAATCTGGATGCAGCATTAACACTCCTGAAGTCTATACAAAACTGGGTGAACGTGTCTCGTTTTGCAGCTAGTCCAACAGGGCTAGAACATTCACTCTGGGATTCCAAATTTCTCTCTCCTCCTCTCTTTATTGGTCTTGATCGTCACCCCCTCCCCCAAAAACAACAACATTTAGCCTAAAGCAGGGGTTCTCAAATGGTGAGGCCAGCCTCCCTGGGGAGGCCCCAGCCTGTTCCAGGGGAGGCTCAAGCAAGTCTGAAAAAGTACTGTATTTAAATTTTGAGTTTCATATATTTTGTGTGAAGAAATGAAGCAAACTGAAAGAGGATATTAGTAGGTGAATTTTATGTATTTATTTACTAAAGGTGACAAGGGAAGGTGAATGAGCCAAGGCTCATTTCAGGTGTACCCAGGGAAGGGTAGGGAGTGAATACATTTCAAAAGGTAACTGCAAATCAATCAAGAAATACACAATGAACAATAGTGCGAACAAATATGAACAATAAACTAATAATGAGTGGTGGTATTTGATCAATTTGTAGACTGATGGCAGAACAGCCCAAATATTAGGGTTGAGCATAGAAGTGCTAGGAGCAATAGCAGGAAGTAGCAAAGTAATCCCTGAGAAGTTGCTTATGAGCAGGGAAGGAGGGGGAGAGGCAAAGTAAGTAGGAAGGTTGTTCCATATAGAGAGGAAACAGAAAAGTAGTCTGACCCATGAAGGTACTGCAACATGGGGCAACAATGGTTCAAGAATGAAAATAGCGAAGAAGCATGAGGCTGGCCTGGGGGTGGTGGGGTTACAATAAAGCTGAATAATAGTATTGTTGTTGTATTTATTTGTTACTCAGATGACACCTTTGGGCACAGGAACTCTTTTTCAAAGGTTCCAAGTCAGTATAAGACAAAGAACTGAATGTGAGCCAAGTACTCAGAGGGATTTCAATTTTTTCATGGTGTACTGCGCAAAGTACAGTATGTTATTTTTCTTTGGGGAGGCCCACGATTTTTTCACTTTTTGGGGGAGGCTCAAAATCTTTTCCATGGATTTGGGGAGGCTCACTGTGACAAAGTCTGAGAACTATTGGCCTAAAGCATTAGTTCTCACGCCTTGTGACAGTGAGCCTCCAAAGCCATGAAAAAGATTTCAAGCCTCCCTCAAATTCAGAAATAATATTGGGTCTTCCCCTGGAAAAAAATATCATACTTTGCACAATACACCAAGAATAAAGTGAGAGTAATAAAGTTGGCTGAGCCTATTCTGTTTTTATTCCACTTATTGTTCTCCCCTTCCCCAACCCCACGCCCCAAGTTCTCCTTGTCACTCCACTTTTCTGACTGCTTGACCCTTGTTATTCTGTTGCTCATTTAGTTTTTCTGCCCTGCAAGTTACCCCGGGGTCAGCACTGCGTCCAAGGCAGCACCTTGTTTTTCACATATATTCTTTTTTCACAGCTAAGTTGCTTCTCCTATATATTTACTATTGTACAATGGCAAGAACATTTCTTGCTGTCTGATTAGTCAGTGGGTGCCTGGAACAGTGATAGTATCCAAGCAGAACATCACTGTATGAAGTCCAGGCACACACATGACCCTCTTACATGAAAAATCCCTGTTAGAAATCACTACACACAACTCAGCTTTCCGATCTGTCCCACATGTGGTTCCACAGACTAACATTTCGATTTCTACCTTCAGTATTTTGCCGCATAGCACCCATCTGTGTCGTGGTGTGCCCCAACACAAACCGCAACTAGAAAATTTAAAATAAATATAAAAAAAAAATTGCTGTAACGGAAATCGGCTTTTTCTCTACTCGACAGCTCGTGACTATGGCTTCTAACTTGTGCACTTCTTCCCCCAACTTGAAGGTGTAAACGAGCACCCCCCCCCCCCAACAGCTCCAGTCCATAACACCTCAAGACACTAGTCATCTGCAGGGAAGTGAGTTATAAAGCAGGGCTTGACAAATCCTATAGCCCGACATCACGGGCTATCATTTTAAACTCTGGGACAAGCACTTTCATGAGAGTTACTTGTCCGCGGACAAGTATGGTTTTAAAAAAAAAAAACATTTTTCTTTTGCAGTTGCTTAAACTTTCCAGCAGGGTGCGTGCGCTAGTGGGTTGTGAGGCCCGATCGGCCTGGTGGTCATGTTACACACAGATCGACGGGTGCTGATCCGCGTGATGAGACACCAGAAGAGCGTGCGGCCAAGACAAGGGAAAGCGCGAACAGGGAATATGGGGAATGAGTTGCTGGCAAATAGTCATCGGACCAGCCAGCACTGAGCTGCAATCAGAAACTGAATATCGGGTCTGTCATACCGCCAAGGGTAAGTGAGACCTAATGGCTGTGGCAGTGACGGGGGGGGGTCAGAGGTGCACTTTCACTTCATTGTAGCTGCTAGGTAGAGGATGTGTGACTGATCGTATGCTTCAGTATGCTCTGCAGAACAAAAAAAAAAAAAAAAACACTTCTTGCCCATTTTACTAGGGAAGGAACTGTAACACAGGAAAAAAACATTTTAGGGTGGCATGGAAAGAAATATTGACAGGTAGCCAGAGGGTGCCTGGAGTGATGGTAATGAGCCGGGTAGGAAAGGGCGGGAGGCACGGGGTGCAGTAATATCTGCCTGTCAGCCTACTGCAGAGCACACTGTGCAGACTCAGACTCGGTTTTACGTTTTTTTTTTACCTTAAATAAATCTGCCCCCTCAAAAAAATAAACAAAAAAAACACTAAAGGACTGACCTCAAAAAGGAAGAATGTTTGTTGGTGTTGGATTGGGCAAAGTTTGGGACCGTCCAGACAGACACAGAGAAGAGGGACATTGAGCAGCAGTAAAGGAGGAGAGAGAGAGAGAGAGGAGAACAGAGAGACAGTTTAAAGCTAGCAATTCCAGAAGTGAGCAAATAAAAAGCAATGAAAGAAAATAACAAGCTGCTCTAAGGGGATAAATATTAAAGAAAGGGGAGGGGGGGGGGAGAGAGATAGGGTTGGGATTTGTAGAATAAACTGCAGAAAAAGGCAACAACTTCAACAAACAACTGACTAAACAGAGCAAACCCCCCACCCCACCCCCAGAAAAAAGGACTGGGAGTCAGAGGGGAGATTCACATAGGGGGAGAAGGATTGGGCTTTGTTGTTGCCATAAGAAAACGGGTACTGTGTTATTACAGCTCAACATCTGGCAAAAAATAAATAAATAAATAAAAGGCTAGTCTAGGAGATATATATTTAAGAAAGGGAGGGTGGGATTTGAAAAGTGTACTAAGTTGCAGATAAAGATAACAAATTCAGCTGTTAACCAACATAACTGTTTATTTCTTTATCCCGTCCCAATCCATTTCCACTGTGACTGCATCCTGTCTTGCTTAGTTTAGCAGCCTGGCCTTGCTATGTAAAAAGACAATTTTTTATAGTGTCTTGTCGGTTCCCTTCCCTCCTCTTCTTGACTACCCATACCACCACAAAATAAACGCACACACAATGACTTTACAGAATAGATTTTATTAGCTTCATAAAACAGTAACTACATATATACATACATTGTTCTAAATTACTATCCTGACCTACTAGTACGCATGTTAGTTTGTTGAACTTTGTTCTGGGATTGGCACTTGTCTTACATTTCCATGTCCACCTGTATTAATTTAACGGAAAAACATAATTTTTCCTGTTTTCCAGTAGTTACAGCTACATATTATTCATAATACAACCCCCTACACCATGTATTTTGTTGCTATACAAGTTTGCCTTAAAAATTACAGCCTTCCAAACATGGACTACCACTCGCAACACTAGGACTACCATTTTTGGCTAGGCCACTTGTCCCTGGGCTAGCATGTAATTTTAAAAGTTGTCAACCCCTGCTATAAAGCACCTTGCTTAAAGCAGTAAGTCTAAATTACAAGTTCTACCATACTGCAAACGTTTTCCCCTCCTCAGCTTGCTGTAATGTGCTGCTTCTCAGACGTGGCCCAGAGCACAGAAGCGCGTGCTAACTCCTACAGCTCAGTTTCTTTATTTTTTGTTTTAAACAAACAAAAAACAAACCTTTGCACCACCCCCTACCTTCCTCAGGATTCTGGCCAAGAGCTCCAATAGTGGCACTAGCAGCTGGCCAGCGGAGACGCAGGCAGGGTGTGGGGGGGGGAGGCTCCCTCAAAATCTGTCACCACAACCATAATCTCCTGGTACAACAATTAAATACAGCAACAAGTGTACTGGGAGAACTGTAAGCAAGACAGGGTGGGGGGCACAGGGAAGCACATGTAACCACATGGGGGACCAGGAAGCAGAGGCACCTCAGCAGGCAGCATCACTGAGAAAGCAGCTTCACCTATTGGTGGTAAAATATTCTGGACCTTTTCTTGAAAACATATACCTCCACACACAAAAAAAAATCCAATAAAAAATGAATGCAAATGTTTTTTATCTTTTCCTTTTTATTAACAAATGAGTCATTGTATAATAGCAATAATGCACTCCAGGGTGTGGGTCGGTGGATAATGTCGTTCCGGGTGTTGGATGCACTTGGCCTCCAGCCTCATGCCCAACCACCCAAGGTGGTGATGTTATCCAGCATGACACACACCCTTGCCGTGGCATTATTGCTTCACTGTAACACCACGCCACTATGGCTCACCACTCAAGTGAAATTTGCCTTTAGGCACCACAGGAGGGAGATTAAAGGCCTGTCCTGTCTGGGGTGCACAAGCAGCATCGGAGACAGCGCTGCCTCTGGGGTGACTTTCAATGCAAAAAGCTAAATCACCTACTCTGTCTGTTTCCTCTATCTGGAATAACTAACCTAGCCACCTTAATCTCACCCTTTGTACCCTGTTGTTAAGCAGTTTTGTACTCTTACCCAGGTCACACCTGAAAACATGCCTTGGCTTAGTGTGCCTTCCCATTCACCAATTTACATATAGCGCCTTCTGCAGAAACAAGCCTTGACTGGGTGCATTCCCAGTCACCAATTTATGTATAAACACCTACTGTAGAAACAAGCCTCGACTCAGCATGCTTAACCAGTCACCAATTTACACAAATACACCTACTGTAGAAACAAGCCGCGGCTTTGGCATGCCTTCCCAGTTATCAAGTTACAACTACACACACCTAGAAACAAGCTGTGGCTCAGTAGGCTTTTCCTGGTCACCAAGTTGTGTATGAGTAAAGAAATTCAGCTGTCATTATCCATATTTAGTTTTGTTGATCCTTTTACACAAAACATCCAAAACTTAAAATTTAAATACTGCAGATTTTCAGGCCAGCCCTGTGGCGCCGAGGTTGAGGTGCTGGATGAGAACACCTTTGCACACGGTGACCCGGTTCAGGAACAGACTCAGGCTGGCTAGGGGAGAGGAATGATTGAGCGTCCAATGACTGCCTCCTTCCTCTGGGGTGGGTGGGAATAGTGCATCGTGCCTGCAGCAGTGACTGGTGGAGGCCAGCTGCACTGCAGTGGTGTGCCTATCAAGGAAAGGGAGCGTAGTAGGCGTCAGCACAGGCGTGCTTGGATGCGTGCATGTCCAGCTCCCTGGGAAGTAAGAAGCGAAAATGGTGGGTGGCGTCAGCGGCTGATGGCGTGCTCGGATTCACGAGGCGCCTTCATCGGGTGTGGCCTACCCTGTGCAATGAAGTGACTGTCCACGCACCAGACCAGGTCCGGGGGTGTGGGTGCCGGCTGCTGGAGGTCGTGGGGCCCGCTCCGCTAGGGAGAAAGTGTTAGATGATAAAAAAATAAATACTGCAAATTTTCAGACTCGACAGGGCCTACCCTGGAACAGTCTGGCCTCACCATTTGAGAACCACTGGCCTAAAGACTTCTCTACTAACAACATCTGGAACTATCTTTCCTGCATATCAACAACTCGCGGTCTTACCCAACTCTGTCACCTCCCCACAACACAACCACACAACCCAACCAAAACAAACAAATCACATTACGTACAAAAAATAACAATCTCACACCGTGTAACTTTATTTAGCATTAAAGTATGCCAATCCCAAAAATGAAAGGGAAGCACAGAATGAATTAAACAGGAAAACAAACCATTAGTAAGTGAACAGCAATGCCAAGGGAAATACTAACACACACATCACCACGAGGAAACGAATTACCCACTATCCACAACTTAAACCGACTAGCCTAAAGACATTAGGTCAAACGTCGTTAGTACAAAACACATTAGAGCAGACAACGTCATAGACGTAAACTAGTAGATCAGATTGCGTTGGGCGGAAAGACCATAGGCTAAACGTCATGTCACCCTCTCCCCCGAGGGAATCCTATCACAGACAAAACTGTGGCAGAGAAGCACCTGGCAGAAAGCTGTAGAATGTCCAGAACTGCATCACCCAAAAGGAGGATGCCAAGAGAAAGAGAAGCAGAAGACTGGGCACTGGGGAATCCCCTGGTAAACCATTTAAGAGAACTGATACCCAGTTGCATACAGCCCTGGAGACCAGAACTGAGGCATACATAACTCTAATGTTAGAAGACCTTGCTGCCAAGAAAGCATGGTGCTGGGCTGCATCTACCTTCTTAACATTCACATCGGACGGAGTGAGCAGGCTTTCCCTTGATTAGGAACATAGTATGTATAACTATATTAGCCACGGAAGCATCACTGATTGGTGAGACCTCCCAATTTTTCAGCATAGCATCCTGACAAGAACAGAATTTCAACCAGGATATTGTGAACTGCTTTTTTTCTTATCAACATCCAACCACTCCTTGTTGAAAATCAGATCATAGTGCTGAAAATGAGGAAACACAAGCAATGCCTGAAGAGGAAATGTATTGAGTTCACAAGTAGTAGGGCCACAGAAACACAAAATCTGTCGTCAGATAATGACCACTTGACCCACCCAGTCTGCTCACTTTTCCTTGCCTACACTGTCACTGCTGACCCTAATTAACCACTGACTGAACCTCTGACAGCTTTAGCCTTCTTCTAGATTCAGCTACCAGAAAGGACAGGAACTAAAAAAACAAACATCTGTGTGGGTGTGTTAAAGGGGTGCAGTAGCACCACTATAGTTAGGGTTGAGTAGGCTGTTTAATGTTAAAGGGACAATGTCAACCCCTTAGGTCTCAGAGTGTCCCTACTTTAAAAAACACATGATTGCCAACTTTCTCTAAATGTTGCTGATGTAGCTGGTAGTTTGACTCTTCTCTTTCTTTAAAAAAGTGAAAAACAGACTGCCCACCATACTGGTGTTACCACATAAACACAGATTTGTTTACATTCCTTGATCAACCCCAACTGCATCTTTCTTGGACTTAGGAACACCCCCAACACAGTCTTGTCCCTCATGATGTAGTGGGAGTTTAGGAGGCTACTGCCTCATGAGTGACTGTATTGTTTGAGTGTGTTTCCAGTGCTCAGGAGTATGCAGTAAGACCAGATCCAGAATTGTAAACAAAACAAGGCTGTTTATAAATATACATTACCATGCATTTTGGTTCTACTTAACAAGAAGACAGACAAAACAAACCGCAACATCAATGAATTTTAGAGAATGTAAGCGATCATAAAATGTAGGTTTTTAACTAAAAATAATATGATGAAAAACAGGTTGACAGTGTCCCTTTAAACCCCTAACTTTGCACTTCAATAGCTTCGCCACCGTTCAATGGATTTGCATAACATTTTGCATGCGCGGTCTTGGGCCAAAGGTCTCCGGACCTAGCGTCCAGACAGTTTGAAATTTTGCTCTGAAATTTTCAGGGTAGGAAGAGCTTGGGCCAGAATAGTGCCTTTCACTGGTTTGGCAAAAAAATATTAATCCATTCCAGATAAGGATTTGAAATTTGGGTCTGAGCATGCTCTGTATAGTCTTTTGAATAGCTGTTTCATACTTAGAAAGAATTTGGCCATCACTGAAACAGATTCAGTTTCGTATGGGGGTAATCTTTTTTCATGACAAAAAATGTTTTTTGAAAAGCCATAAAATTATATCCTGCAGAGACACAAACACATGTATCTTGCTAATCTGAACCCCTTAGGCGGATTCTGCAGTTAGTTTTTGGAAAGCGACACCCAGAAATGTGTTTTAATACACTTTTAAATCTTTTTCATTACCCAAATTTCTTTATTCGTGTGGCCAAACGAAAAAGAATAGGACCATAAAAATGATTCTCTTCGTACAAAAAAAAAAAAAAAACTGGACTTACGTTTTTTGTTTTTTTCAGATTCTTTTTTGTATAAAGAAAATCTTTTTTCGTATGAATGACACAACCTCGTGAAAAAAACCTACTTCATATGAAAAACTAATTTGGACTTGGGTGTTTGTTTTCCATATTTCAACTTTAACAAGCCATAACTCTGTCAATATATAGAGGATATACAATAGCCTATGTTCAAATATGCCATTTATTTCCATTGGGGGGGGGGCCATAACTCATGAGTAGCAAAGTCATGAGTGAGTTATGAAAGTCCCACCACCTCAAGAATGGAAATTCATGGCATACTGGAACACAGTCTATTGTATGTTCTGTGCATACAATGTCTGTATTCTGTGTGACAATTAAGGGCAGATTAATTGTGGGATTGGCAGAATGGGCTGTCAATCAAGCAGACTGTGATGCAGGCAAGTGAAAAATAAGAAAAAATGATTCACCTTAGTAATTGTGTTTCTTCTAATGAAGTCTTGCTGTATTCTGACAATATGCAGTTAGCCCTAGCACTTGAACTGCTCCATAGAGGAAAGAGTTAACTCTATGCCAAAGCATAGAACGTTGAGCTCGAGCTCGGTTCAAACCTCTGTCTGCTGCACTTTGAAGTGTAACCGTCAAGATTCTTACGAGCTAACACTAACTACCCCCACTATGTGGAAATGGTAAAATTTACTAGCCAAAAAGGCAACCAAGTATTTTGGATCCCTAAAAGACTCAAGTCGAGAAATCCAAAACAAAAACTAGGTAGTGAACAAATATAATTGTCAAAACATATGAATAACCCACTCCCCTGTATAAAAAAGGGGAGAGTGCCAATACACCCTGAGGTGCAACACAGCGCCTGCCAGCCAACTTCCCAAAAACAGGTTCTGAGAGGAGGTCAGAATACAGCAAGATTCCATTAGAAGAAACACAATTACTAAGGTGAGTAATTTTTTCTTCAAACAACCTGAAGTCTTGCTGTATTCTGACAATATGCAGACTACCAAGCAGTACCCCCATGGAGGAGGGAGTCGAACCTATTTTAGGAATAGAATCTGCAATACTGCTGTACCAATCCTAGCATCACTCCTAGCTTGGATATCCAGAGAGTAATGCTTGGTGAATGTATGGACTGTTTTCCAGGTGGCTGCTTTGCACATCTCTAATAAGGGTGTATCTCTGGCAGCAGCCAAAGAAGCAGCTGTACCTCTAGTCGAATGAGCCCTCAGGCCTGAGGGGGGTAATTTGCCTAGCTTTTCACAGCAGAACTGTGTACAAGAGACAATCCACCTGGCAATAGTTCTCTCAGCAGCAGGTTTACCCTTCCCCACTTCACCATAAGTGAAGAACAACTGGAAGGAGTCGAACCCAAGTGCCTTAGTACGCTCAGTGTAGTAGCTAAGAGCCCTTTTAACATCCAAACTGTGTAATCTTCTCTCTCCTGAAGAAGAATGATCAGTGAAGAACACAGGAATAGACATGGACTGGTTCAGATGAAAATCTGAAACCACTTTGGGTAAGAACCTCCTGTTGGTTCTAAGGACCACCTTATCTCTGTGGAATGAGATAAAATTAGGATCTACTGACAGAGCCTGCAATTCACTGATACGCCTGGCAGAGGTAATAGCTACCAGGAACACAGTTTACCAAGTCAAGTACCTAAGTTCTGCTGAGGACAAAGGCTCAAAGTAGGGCTGCATAAGCTGAGCAATACAAACATTAAGATCCCAAGCAGGCATAGGATCCCTAAAGGGGGGGACTGGTATGAAGCAATTCTTTGAAGAATTTACAAAAACAGGGCGAGATGCCAGTGAGAGGTCTTTCCACTGACAGAAATGCAACAGCTGACAAGTGTACTTTGAGGGTAGCTGGTCTGATGCCTAAGCCATTAAGACGAACCATGTAATCACGAACTGTAGACAAATCAGCAGCATCTGGGGATATGTGTTATTGGAACACCAAATGCTGAATCTTTTCCATTTGGAGTTATAAGTTTTTCTGGTGGCAGGTTTTCGGGAGGCTTTGAGAATGTCCAGAACACCCTGGGACAGATGCAAATTTGCATATTCTAGCTCTTCAAGAGCCACGCCTTGAGATTGAGAGACCGAAGGTTGGGGTACCAAATCCTCCCTAAGAAGAGGTTAACAGGTTGTGATTCCTGGGGAGAGACAGGGGAAGATGGACTGCTAGGGACAGCAACAGGGCGTACCAAGGCTGTCTGTCCCAGTCTGGAGCAATCAGGATCACTTTGCAAGATTGTGACCTCATCTTGACCAGGACTTTGAACAATAGAGGAAAAGGAGGAAAGGCATACAGAAATGTTCCCTCCCAATCCAGAATTAGAGCATCCAGGGGGGACTGAACCCAAGGCTGGGGGTCTGCAACAAAAGAGGAGAAGTTGGTAATTGTCTGGGTCTGCAAAGAGATCTATCTCTGGAGTGCCCCACCTTGAAAAAATCACTTTTTAACACTAGGGGATCCAGAGACCATTCGTGATGACCCTGGGAAATCCTGCTCAATGCATCTGCTAGCACATTGTCCTTCCCAGGAAGGTGGACTGCTACCAGCGAGGTCTGTAGAGAATAAGCCAGGGACCATAATTTCATGGCTTCCATGCACAAAGCCATAGACAGAGTGCCTCCCTGTTTGTTGATGTACCACATGGTGGTGGTGTTGTTGCCTGTCCTGACCTGAACCACCTTGTTCTGTACTGAATCCAAAAAGGCTTGTAGAGCCAGGTACACTGCCCTGAGCTCCAGAAGATTGATGTGGAGAAGAGACTCCTGAGAGGACCACACTCCTTGAGCTGTGAGGGCTTCCAGGTGGGCTCCCCACCCCAGAAGAGAAGCATCTGTGGTTAGAACCACAGAATGAGACTGAGTGATGAATGGAACCCCTTGCCTGAGGTTGTCCTGATCCAACCATCATTGGAGAGCCTGGATCAGAGTCTGAGTCCCTGAATAAGTTTGCGTTAGAGGATCTTTTCTGAGACCAAAAGCCCTCAAATGAAACTGGATGCTCTCATCTGAAATCTGCCTTGGACCACTGCTGTGGAAGCTGCCATGTGGCCTAGGAGTTGAAGAAAATGCCTTGCTGGTCGAGACATCTGAAGGTAGAAAGAAGCAGCCAGCTCTATAATGGCCTTACCCTTGCCAGAGGGAGAAAGTCTCTTGCTTTGACAGTATCCAACTCTACCCCTATGAAGGTCAAGAGTTGCACTGGCTCGAGAACTGATTGTGGAAGATTGAGAAGGAACTAGAGAAGTGAGCACTTGTTGGGTCACTTGCAAATTTGACTTGATTCTTGGTCTGAAGACTGACCCACAATGAGCCAGTCATCCAGGTATGGGAATATGGAAATGTTTTATCTCCTTAGAAAGGCCACTACCACTACTAGGCATTTTGTAAACACCCTTGGAGCTGATGTTAGGTCGAAGGGCATTGCTTTGAACTGATAATGGCCTGAAGGCAATTCGAACCTGAGGTACTTTCTGTGGGAGCACCTGATGGGAATGTGAAAATAGGCATCCTTTAGGTCCAGATAGGCTAGCCAGTCCCCTGGCCTTAGAGAGGGAAGAATTATTCCCAGAGTCACCATTTTGAATTTTGGCTTTACTAGGTGCTTGTTTAAGTATCTTAAATCTAGTATAGGCCACCACTCCCGTTTTTCGGGGTGAGAAGTATCTAGAGTACAGACCTTTGCCCATGTAAGGTGTAGAACTTTCTCTGAGAGCCAGCAGAGATGAAACCTCTGCCTCTAGGGCAATGATTTCAAGATGTTTGCAGGTGGAAAAGACCTGACCCTCAGCTTTGGAAATTTTTTGAAGCGGAGGGCCAGTCCCTGGCTTACTACCTCCAGGACCCATTTGTCTGAGGTAACAGACTTTCAGTTCTGGAAGTAGGGCCAGCCTGCCTCCTATAGGAATTGGGGAACGACCGGGCTGACACATCAGGGTGTCTGCTTGGCAGGAGCCTTACACTGAGAGGAGGGCACGGCCCTGCTCATCCCCTTCTGCCTCTCCCTCTGAAGAATCCCTCTGAGGATAAGAGAGAGGCCTGTGCCTGGTAGAAAGGCCTGTGAAAGGGCCTGCCCCTGCCCCTAGACTGCTGCTTCAGAGGAGTTGCCTGCCTTTCCTTGGCCTGTGCACTCCTGTAGGTAGTCCTGCATTAGTCCGTTTTCTTCAGATAATTCTCTGTCTGCTCCCCAAACAGAGAATTCGCAATGACAGGGAAATCCATGGCATTAGCCTGGGTGTCCTGTGGTAGGCTAGTATATCTGAGCCAAGCCAGTCTCCGAAGAGCCACAGATGTAGCCGTGACTCTTGACGACACATCATTAGAGTCCACAGCAGTATGAAACTGGGTCTTAGATGTCTCAATTCCATCAGCAGCCACCTCCTCCAGCTCCTTGGCCAGCTGGGGGGGAGGCCTGTTTAGCCAGTTCCAGAATAGTATCCCATCTGGACTTCTGGTAACTGGCTGTGTAGGCCATGTAGTTAGCCTGCCTAAGTCCCAAGGAGGATGCCATGTACTGCTTTTTAGCCATGGCATCCAGCTTCCTGGAGTCTTTATCTGGGGGGTGTGAAGCCAAGGGTATGTCAGCCTTATCACAGGCTGCAGCCTGCACAACCCCAACATGGCTGCATTGCTGGTACAAGCACTCCGTATCTGGGCCTGACAACATATACCTCTTGTCCATTCGCCTGTCCACAGGAGGCAAAGAATTTGGAGTTTTAAGTAACTTCTGTGTCCGTTTCCCAAAAGATCTGTGAAGGGGAACAGACAATCTCTTGGACTCTGGAATGTCCATCATCTCCACATAGTCAGGCTCCTCTTGCTCCTTAACAGCTTCATCCAGAGAGAGCTGGAGGGTTTCTGCCACTTTTCTGTAGAACATAAAGTGGGAAGGGGACTCGAAGCATAGGAAGGGAAACACCAGAAGGTCTGTCTGGGGAGATATCCGGTTCTATGGGCTCATCCAGACCTTACACACCATCATCATCTTCATCCCCCTCCAAATCCAGTTCATAAAAGTCTTCAGGGGAATAATCCTGAACCGGGGAACCGACCCGAGCGCTTATCGGCGGGAGTCGGATCAGCGAGACCAAGCAACACGATTCAACTATACTAATCCGCTGAGCAATTTCCTCGGCGGTTGGCGATGAGGTTCTGGATCCAAACCGCCGATTTCTTCTTCTTTCTTTCTGCCAGAACTGACCCTCAACTGCCTAGATTCTACTTCAGATTTCTTAGAAGCCTGCAAAAGGGCCATAACAACATGTGAATCACTATTTAAATAATTATAGAAACATAATACTCAACTGGGCAAATAACAACATTAACCAAAGGACTAGTATAAACAAATGTCCCTTTTTTTCTGAAGCCAAGATATGCCTTTAGAAAAAAACTTACAAGTTAAGACATTACTAGAAGGTGCCAGCAGGTGGCATGCCACTCCAACTATACATCTTATCAGCTGTGGAGAGGATTTTTCTTGTTACTGATTCTCAAAGGGGAGGCAAGGGTGGGGAATAATATTAGTGGATCCCTTTGGAAGAAACAAGATTACTACAAGTGAGTATTTTTTTCTTCTAAACCCAGGAATCCACTAGTATTATTACTCTTGCAGACTATGCAGCAGTACCGCAAGGAGGTGGGCCAGAATCTATTTAGGAAAAAAGACTCTGCAAGACTGCTGTGCAAAATCTAGCATCACTCCTGGACTGGGTGTCCAGGCTATAATGCTTAGTGAAGGTGTGGACTGACCTCCAGGTAGCTGCTTTACATATTCCATTAGAGGTACCTCTCGGGCAGCTGCAATAGTGTCAGCTGTGCCCCTTGTAGAGTGGGCCCTAATACCAGAGGGAGGAACCTTGCCTGTCTTTGAGTAACAAAATTGGGTACCAAAAAGTCAGTCCTGACCCCGTGCAGGTTCTGCAGTCCATAGGTGCAGAACTGAATACAGCAGTGGGAAGAGATTTTCTCCCTCAGGAGAGGACAGAAAGCATTCAGCTTCTGGCAGGCTCATTTGCCCTGGGCAGGCCAAAGCCAAGAAAACAGTTTCTTCAACTGTTGGGGCATGTGGCTGCAGCAACAAGCACAGTCATAAGTGGCAGGTTTCAGATGAGAGATATTCCATTCCATCTCAGAGCACACTGGTGCCAAAGGTGGGACCCCCTCTCAAAGCCAGTACCAGTCACACAAACATTACTACAGGCCCTCCAATGGGATCAGCGGGATTGGAGGGAAGGTGTAAACAAATCTGCCCCTCCAAGACAGAGACAGCGCGTCCTGCCCAAAAATGTCTCGTCCTCGCAAAAGGCGGGAAGTTTGGCTTTACTGGGGGAACGCGAAAATATCTATCTGAGGAGTGCCCCAGCGCGCGAACATGTCGTTTACTACGGCCTGTTTTAACTCCCACTTGTGGGCTCTCACCGACAAGTGGCTGAGAGCATCTGCCAAGAGTTCTGGACTCCTGGCACGTGGAGCGCCGTCAGGTGAATATTGTGCTGAGAGGCCCAATACCACACCCTCACTGCTTCCCGGCACAGAGGATAGGAATGAGCCCCCCCCCCGCTTGCTGAGATACTAGACAACTGCCATGTTGTCTGATAATACCATGAGGGGCCCGTGAGGGATGAGGGACTGAAAAGCCGCGTAAAGCACCGCCCTCATCTCTAGCACGTTGATGTGCAGTCAAGACTCGACCAGGTACCAACTCCCAGAGTCCTGTGAGGCCCGAAATGAGCCCCCCATCCCAGCCCTGAGGCATCGTCGTCAGGTATTGGGAGGGGTGCTCGGGGCAGAAGACCATTCCAAGGGAAAGGTTTTCTTGAGAGCACCACCATTCCATATCTCTGATCACTGTACTGGATATAAGAATTTCGCTGTCCTGACCATCCTGTGACTGGTCCCAGTGAGCCTTGAGGGTCCACTGAGAGACCCTCATGTGCAGCCTGGCCAGAGGACCATAGGTACAGCAGCCGCCATAAGGCCATGGAATTGGAGGACTTTCCTGGCTGGTACTCGTTTCTGCAAGACCAACAGGAGGGTCAGATGATGCAAGGACTCTATCCTGTCCGGAGGCAGGAAGGCTTTGCCCACAAGTGTGTCCAACACTGCCCCAATAAAACTGTAGACATCGACAGTGAACCAAATAAGATTTGGCATGACTGACTGTGATGCCCAACTTGGAGAAGATCTCCAAAGTAAGGGCCAGGGATCGAATCAGGTCCTCCCTGGAGGGGGCTGCGAGCAGCTAATCATCCAGGTAGGGAAAAACCTGAACTCCCTGAGTGCGCAGATAGGCTTCCACTACTACCAAACATTTGGTAAACACCCTGGGGGCCAAAAAAGGCCAAAGGGAAGGGCCTTGAACTGAAAATGTTCTCCCCTGGAAGCGAAATCTGAGGAACCTGCGATGAGACAGGTGAATGGGAATATGCAGGTAGGCATCCTGCATATCCAGGGCACAAAGCCACTAACCCGTCCGCAAGAGGGGAAGGAGGCTCTGCAAAGAGAGCATTCTGAACTTCTTGTAGACCACCAGAAAACTGGGGGAGCTGAGATCCAGGATGGGTCTCAAATCGCCCGTTTTCTTGGGTACTAGAAAAAACTGAGAGTAGCAACCCGTTCCCTGGAACTGAGGTGGAATGGATTCTCTGCCTTTGCAAGAAAGGAGTCTATTTCTCCCCCGAACCAGGGGAATGTGGTTTTGGGGGTAAGATGACGGAGAAGGAGGACTGTGAGGGGAGGGTCTGAATGAATTCTGTAGTGTGCCCCTGGGCGAGGAGTTGGAGAACCCAAGAGTCTGACGTTATCCTCTCCCATTCCGGCAGGTGGAGAGAGAATCTTCCACCTACCAGCATCACTGGGCTGGGGTCCAGTAGGAGAGGGAGAGGGAAAGGCAACGAGTCAGGAGGTCGAGGGCAGGGGGGCAGCCGCAGCTCGGCGGGTTTTGGCTGGGGAGGGGCTTTGGTCACTGGAGCGGCTCGCGCTTAGGCTGGCGATCGGCCCGCATCTGTTTCATCTGGCGACAATTCTGCCGCTGAAAGGGATGTCTCTGCCCTTGAGGCTTGTGATACATGGACTAAACAGAACATAGTGCCTGTCCCTTATCCTGTAGATCAGTTATGATGTCTTTACATCCCTCCAAAGAGGACAGACCCCCCCTAAAAGGGGCATTCATAACAGCGGTCTGCACTTCGGGGGCAAGACCTGAGATCCTGAGCCAGGCATGTCGGCGTAGGCCAATGGCGAAAGCAGAGCTTCGGCCAGCCGAATCCACTGCGTCATAAGTGGCGTGGAGCACATGTCTATAGGTGGACTTGGCTGAACGCCCAAGGCCATCTAGCTCTTGTTTGGTTGAGGACTCTGGTAGGCAGTCTATTCTGGAGGACAACTGGCCCGAGATAGACTTCTGGTAATCCCCCATGTGAGCCACATAATTGAGTGCTCTCATGCCGAGAGTGGAGGAAGAGAAGAGTTTCTTGCCAAATTGGTCCACAACCTTAAGACTCTCGGCCCAGGGGAGTGGAGCTAAGGTGCCTCGGATTCGTGGACGTGTCGTGGGTGGCGTTAATGACCACCAAATCAACCTTAGGCTGGAGGCTAAGAAAGTCTTTGCCTTCCGGCGATTGGTACAGCCTGTCCGCCCTGCATGCCACAGTGGCCAAGGAGGATGGCTGCTTCCAAATGGTCATGACTAAATCTTTATGTGGCTCGATCCATGGAGGGATGAGCATAGGAGAGGCTCGGGCTAGGTCCAAGTGCTCTGCCAACCTCCGACATTGGATATCTTGCTACACCATTTTCTAGTCGTAAGCTTCCTGGATTTTCTTTAATAACTCCAGAAAAGAAGGATCCTCCGGAGGGGGTTGGGGGAATCCTTCGGTTTAGGCGTCTCTGGAGTGTGTGGGTCCTCTCCGGAACCTGAAAGGTAGTAATCCCCTTCACAGTCTGAAGACTCGTGTGAACTAGAAGAGTCCACAGGAGGGAGGGGACGGTCCACAGGCTTGAAAGTGTCCCAGGGTCAAATATACTCCCTGGGGCGTGCACCTTCCGAAGACCCTGATCCAGGCTCAGGGACCGGTGGAGGCAGCTCAGCCGGCAGACGTCCAGGGGCCGGCAAAGGACCCGGCGTTGGCTGACGTCTGTCCAGCACAGACGTTAGCTGGGAATTAGCCTCAGCCCACCAGGTGGAAAGGACCGCTTTGAGGTTCACTTGAGGGGGAGGTGGAGGAGGTGGGGGATGACCCGGGTAGCCATAGCACAGGTAACCATAGCCCGACAGTGGGTAGCCCGGGCCGGGATAGACCAGCGGTGGGTACGGAGGCATCGGGTGTGAGCGCGGGTACTGCGTCGCATGGATAACCTGGGCGTCGGAATGGCGGCGTCAGGTAAACGGGTGGGTGACCAAACGCCCCGGCCAGGCCGACCGGGTGACAGGCTGTGCTCAGCCCGGGGCGGAAGCGCAGAGGCCCTGAAGGAGGGATCAGCAAATTGCTCCAGTTGGCCCTGATGGCAGACCCGAGACCAGCCAGCAGGCACAGGCATTCCGGAGTGTGACGGCAGAGCAATCAGTGTCGGATCCAGTGTCGGAAGGATTGGCGTCAGGGGGCACCCCCGACGGCAGAGGTGTCTCCAGTTCCTGATCCCCCACAGGGGAATGAGGAGCTGACTCCAAAGGGGGAGGAGACGGAGGAAACTCCGACGGCAGCTGCTCTATCATCAGGTGCGGTGATGTGCTAACATCGGATGTGGTCTCAGGACTCAACGAAGGATCGCTGGCTGGGCGCTCATCGGAAGGACCGATGCGCGACTTATCAGTCTTGTCCGAGCGGGAAACAGCAGACCTGGAGCCCAACTTACCGGACCCACCCATCACTGGGCCGTGGAGCATGAGCCTGAGTTGGAGTGAAGGTATCCTTTGCCCTGGAGGCTCCCGTCAGGCTCGATCGCGAGTCCGACGGGAGAGGGGGCCCAATGCATGCTTGGACACCAACAAGGCGGCCACTGCAGAATGATCCCCCGGAGGGGCAGTTACCTGCAGAACAGCGACTCCAGCCAGAGTCGACAGGGCTGTGGAAGAGGAGTCCCATTCCCTGTGCTTCTCCTTGTCCTGTTTCTTTTTGTGGTGCCCTTTGGGAGAGTCCAATGCCTTCCTGAGTTTTTTCAATTCTTTTTCCATGGAGGCCACCTTCTTTTTTAGGGTATGGGCTTCCAGGGCCTGCTGCCTTCTCTTGCGGGTGGTGGAACTGAGCTTCTGGCAGTGGGCGCCTTCTGCCACATGGTGGTCCAGGCCTAGGCAGAAGAGGCACAGAGAATGGCCACCTTTATGCGCTAGTTGGGATCCGCATGAGTCGCACTTATTTTTATGAGATTCAGAGGGTGTCAGGGATGACATGCACAGCCGGTAAAACGACTTGACAAACCGAGAAAAACACTTTACAGTGAATCTTTGAGAAAAAAGGAGCAAATACTCATCCAAGATTGTGATGCTAAGCGCTGATCTGTCATGATGCACCTGTATGGAGCCGACAGCGGGAAAGAACTGGTGGGTGGGCGGGGAGCCACCCCTTTTATCCGACACATGCTGACACTGGTGAGCTAACGCAGGGGCGGTCCCCACCAGAAACTGCTAGCTAGAAGATTTTTCCATAGGGTCCTGGCGCCTGCCGGCTTGGTCCTGCTGGTTAGTACCTACTGCAAGAGGCCTCTCGAAGCAAGATCGATTCCGATCGGATCTGGAACCGAGAAACCACTGAGGAAAACCGATAAACCTTGGTTCAAAAGTAGTTAAAATTAAATAAAATTAAAGAATAAAGTAAACGGAACCCTCTAAAAAGGTTACGATTAAATAAAAAAGGTTGGTTGCCCCTCGGTTCAAAGTAACTGCGAGGAACCGATAAACAAGTTTAAATTTAAAACTAATGAGGTATAAAACACTAAAGAACAATGACACTAGGCAGTAATGAAAAATAAAACTAAATTACTTAAGTTTTTTTGCTCTATGCACTACAGGAATCTGTCTTGATTGAGAGAAATATCCAGGGCATCTGAACTTTGCAGCAGAAAGAAGAAATCTGAGGTAGAATGTAGGCAGTTGACACTGGGCAGTTTGAAAATAGATGTATGAGCTAAACATTCCATGATTAGCATAGCATTCTATTCTCTCTGGGGCAGTGCTGGCTTAAGGGAGCACTGCAAGAGTAATAATATTAGTGGATTCCTGGGGTTAGAATGCGTTTATTTAAGTAGTGGAATCCCTACATACATTGCATACATGCAGTAATGGGACAATCTATGTATCAAAATAAAGGTCTTAATGAGTACCACAACACCAAAACCCCCCAAAAATGTAGGAGCCATATTAAAAAAAAAAAAAAAAAAAAAAAAAAAAACCACACACAAAAATTTAAAATTACAATTCCCATAGGATAACACTGCAACTTTAACAAGCTTTAATTCTGTCAGGCTTTGGAGTTAATGGACAATGTATAGATCAATAGAAGAGTCTTAATGACTAGTACAACACTAGTCTCCTAAAAAATAAGAACTGAAAATGGTCCATCACTGCGGAAAAAAAAAAAACTACAAGGAAGCACATAAATCGATTTTCTGGGGGAATGGAAGCACATAGCCCGGAGGGCCCTACGCTTCCACACCCACATAAACATGTAGATAAATTGTGACATGGAAGTGCTGGGCCCAGAGAGCCCTGCGCTTCAGTAATCACATAGATGTTATGATTCTACTATCTCAAAAGTAAGGAAAGCCGTTGCAAAATACTTTGTTAATGCGCCAGTTAGGGTTAAACTGGCACAGGTGAGAAATCTTGATTAGGGCAGCCTAATACCCTCCCATCCTGCAAGCAGCAAAAAAAAAAAACTTTACAGTTTTGGCTGTCCTGAGTCTTGGCAATCAGGCCTGGGTTCTTCCTTGGGTTACTAACCCAATGTTCCCTACCACGTTATGCAAAGTGTGACACATTTGCTCTCCTTCAGCTGTCTGGGAGCTTTGCATTCTTTTTGAACAGTGAAAAGTCTGTGAGGTAACATGATACGCCAAATCTTTTACCTCTGAGTGAATACTATACGCCCCTGGTGACTTGCTGGCATCTAAAGTCATAAGTTCTTTGTTGATAGCCCAACACTGAAGTTCTACCAGTTCAATGTACCGTTTCTGTGTCTCTCCGTGTTATCAGTGGAAATTACTTACAATATGGGTAATGTGCATCCCAGCCGGGGGGATCCCTGCTACAGCTATAGCTTTTTTGCTTTTGCATTATACATATTACATTTTTAAATATTTAAGAACAGGTACAAGTAAATACAATTTGTTATTTTAACAATTAGACATGGGTGCACTACAACTAGACACTATTTGATCAGCTTAACATTCTGGTAAAGAAAGAAAAACTGCTCAATGCATAAGTCTAATTATCTTGATAAGTAGAGAGAAATGTTTTGAAGTATTCTAATAAAGAGGATAAGGCATTTGAAGCAGTGCAGCAAGGCAGTATGTACAGCAAATGGAATGCTGACCAACGTCAGAAGGGGCTGAACCAATAGCTTTAGGGAGGTGGTAATGCTGCTGTATAGGGCATATGTTAGACTGTACCTGAAACAGTGTGTGCAGGTATGCTCACTGCAGTTGAGGAAGGATTGAAGAACCTGAGAACATGCAGCAACGGACCACTACTGTGATCACAGGGCTGAGGAGAGGTATTATGAGAGAAACTAACAGATATGGGACATATATTCTGAACTCACAGGATTGAGGGGTGACTTGATTGCTGTGCAGAGACTATTTAGGGGTCAAGATGAAATTAATATGCTAGGCATCCAGAAATTTATTGAAACAGGATGTACTAGAAGGCATGATTGTAAGTTAGAATTATCAGGGTTTTGACTAGATATAAGGAAGTATTTTTTCTCTGAACAAATGCTGAGGTTTTCGAGTAGTCCTCCATCAACAGCAGTGGACGCTAAGTGGATACTTTCAACATCCGGTTGGGCAAGGTTTTACTGAATAAGGCACTGAACAGTACCATACACTCTAGTTTCCTTCTGGAATCAACCCTCAACCAAGTTATCAACCAGCCTGTACCATCTGGAATGACAGGACAGGCTCATGTTCCCATTTCAATCTCTCCACCTGACTTGATTTTAGAGCTTGCATTTAATCTTTAACATGCAAAACTCATGCAAGCACATGCTTAAGGAATACATAAATCGGGAAAGATAAACTAACCCTAAATATGGCATACAGGGTTGGAATCCCAGAAAAAGAATGCAAAAAACTATGAATGCTAATAAAACTATTAAAGTTGCTAAACAGACCTTTGCATAATACTGTAATAACATGAACATAGAGGATAATGTATGGGTCCCGATCGGTAACCAACTTGTTAACTGTCTAGAGGTTGCCATGGCGATCGTGTAAACCTCAACAGCGAATCCCGAGAGGTTTATGTCACCATGGCAACCTCGAGACAGTTAACAAGTTGGTTACCAATGCGACCCCATACTTTATATTTTATAGTGTATAGGTGCCTAAAGAAACGAAGAAAAGAAGCAGGTACCTTAACTCAAAGTAATTTATGCCTCCAGAGTCAAGTTCTCACCACTGCGGCCGTTTCGGGGAGCCACTCACTTCCTATACCAAGCATGCGCAGATCGATCCTGGTTGTTATACCATCGATGTGACGTACCTTCGATGGGTTAACAACAAAGTGACATCACATTAATGGCATAACAACCATGGGAAAAGATAGATTTTGGTAGATAACAACGTTCTTCCATACATTATAATAAATTATCTATCACAATAACACAGAATTTGACAGCAGAATAAGGACTGCTAAGCCCACCCAGTCTGCCCGTATTCCTGCCTGCATCAGTGGTCGGACCCTACTTGGTCTTTGGCTTAGCCTTCCCTTACCACCTCTAAGCGGGTCAGGTTATGCAACAGTAGAATATTTAACTGCCAAATGGTATAGTAGTAGTAGAGAAGAAGGACAATAAGGTGTTTGGATTCCTTAATCAGAAATTTAAAACAAACCACGGGAAGTGAAACTGCCAGTATATGGTACGAGGCCCTGGTGGGACTTCACTTGGAGTACCCAGTTCTGGGCACCATACTGATTCGAAAACATTCAGAGGAGAGTGACAAGTAAGATTAGGGAATGGAAGGCTGGAGTATGAATACAGACTACCGACATGGATCTCTTCTCTCTGGACTAGAGAAGCTTTGTCGGGGGATATGATTAAAACTGACAAATTTAGAGGTTTAAATAATAAAGGACATTAGATAATAAACACAAATAGGATGTTTGTTTCAAGCTAAAAAACAACTAGCTGACAAGGGCTGAACCTCAGAGGAGTGCAGCTAGCTAAAAAAAAATTTAAAATGGGGAAAGGCCTTTTCTTTCTCTATATTAGCTAGAAAAGGGACAAGAAAAATGGGACTGTTAGGCTCAGGAAAGGGGACAGGTGGGTAGAGGACAATGGGGGCAAAGTAGAGGCACTGAATGAGTACTTCTGTTCCGTCTTCACCAGGGAGAGAAACGGACCAGTGCCACTATGAGGAAGGAGAGAATAAGGGGGAACGGGCACAGATGTTCCAACAGAGGTGGACAGGACAAGGACAGGGTTGCTAGCATTGAGGGTAGATAAACCCCAAGGCCCAGATGGCATACACCTAAGATGCTGAGGGAGCTGGCAGAGAAGCTTGCAAATCACTTGGCTGACCAGTTCAATAGTTCACTGGAGTCAGGCGTGGTACTGCAGGAATGGAAAATGGCACATGTAGTGCCCCTCCATAACCACAGTCCCAAGGATGACTCAGGGAAATACAGACCAGTCTGACCTCAGTCATGTGCAAGCTCATGGGAGACCATACTTATGGAAAGGTTAGTGAAGCATCTCGATGCCAATGGTCTCCTGGATGACAGACAACATGGGTTTATGGGAGGCGGTCATGTCGAACAAATCTGAATTACTTCTTTGACAGGGTCAGTAAAACAGTGGACAGGGGCCAAGCGGTGGACATCCTTTACCTGGACTTCAGCAGGGCCTTTGACTCTGTACCCCACAACAATCAGGAAGTTGGCGGATCTAGGAATTGTCAGGAAGTTGATTAAGTGGGTGGGTGGAAAACTGATCGAAGGGCAGGACCCAGAGCATGGTGGTGAAAGGTGAGCTATCCAGCACCAGAACAGTCACCAGTGGCGTCCTACAGGGCTCGGTGCTCATATCGGTGGTGTTCAATGTCTTAATCAACGATGCTGAGGATGGTATTAAGGGCAAAATGTGTCTATTTGCAGATAACACCAAGCTATGTGGGAGGGTGGACACAGCACAGGGGATACAAGACCTAAAGGAGGAGCTGGAAAAGCTAGAGCGGTGGTCCGGGATTTGGCAACTTGGCTTTAATGCAACGAAATGTAAAGTTATACAACTGAAGCCAAGAATCTGAGAACTGAGTACAGCTTGGGAGGGGTCTGTGTATCTGCATCAGAGGAGGGGGAAGGACCTAGGAGTGAAGACCACTAGCAATCTTAAACACTCCACGCAATGTTGGAAAGCAGCAGCAAAGATAAATAAAATGTTGGGATGCATAGACAAAGGGATCAGACGCAGGCGAGAAAAGGTAATACTGCCATTGTAAGGTCCTTAGTGAGGCCATATCTGGTATACAGTGTGCAGTGCTGGTGCCCATAACTTAAAAGGACATAAACTTGCTGAAGGTGGCCCAAAGGACACCAACAAAGATGATCATGGCCAGCAGGGTAGGACATACAAGGAGAGGTGGAGGCCTTGAATACATACTCCCTGGAGGAGAGAAGGGAGAAAGGGGACATGACTGAGACCTTCAAGTATTTGAAAGCAATGAACAGGGTGGACAAGGAGGGTCCCTTCAAGCTTAGTGAGAACCAAAACACAATGAGACAGTCTCAAGTTTGGGGGGGGATTAGAAGAGAGGCTAGGAGGCACTTCTTCACATAAGAGGGTGGTGGTGGGTTGGAATGTGCTTCCAGAAGAGGAGGTTTCATTGAAAACGGTAGGTAAGTTCGAGAGAGGCTGAGACAGAGTTAAGGGGAAAATAAGGGTCAAGGGAGGGGCTGATGGAGGGGGAAGGGCAGATTTGGGGGAGGGCAGCAGCTTATGTTGAGGACCATTCAAACAGGAGCAGGCTTGTTATTAAACATAATCTCAACTCAAAAGAACAAAAAAACAATTTCAACTAGCCATCAGCATGGACGCTGAAAAAGCCTTTGACAGGGTAGATTAGGTATTTTTAGAGGAGACCCTTCGGAGGATTTGTCTAGGAGACAAATTCTTAGCCATCATCAGAGCCCTCTACCATGCACCAGAAGCTAGAATCAAAGTAAACGGACATCTTTCTGATAGATTTTCCCTGAAACAGGGAACGAGACAGGGCTGCCCCATCTCTCCACTGCTCTTCACGCTATCCCTGGAGCCACTCGCAGTTGCCATTAGAGCAAACCTTCTAGTTAAGGGAGTGATGGTTGAGGGCTATTCCCCAAAAACTGCATTATATGCCAATGACTATTTTTTATTTCGGAGCATGAGACCTCCGTTCCTGCCCTTATCAGCACACTAGAAGAGTATGACAAGTTGGCAGGTTATAAAATCAACCACACTAAGTTGGAGGCCCTTGTCCTGAGTGATGCACCCTCACGGGAATTTAAGGTATTCTTTCCATTTGTCTGGCCAAAGAACAACAGTATCCAGTATCCTGGGATTATGATATCGGTGGATCTTACTCAACTTTACAAAAACAACTACCTAAAACTATTTCAGTCCCTACAAGCAGACATAGGTGGCAAATACTGCCACTAACACTATATGGTAGAGCGCAAACCATTAAGATGAATGCCTTACCCAGGCTCCTCTTCCTTTTCCAAACCCTACCAATACAGATCCCTAGAGACTTCTGGATCAACCTTCAGAAAGTGACACAGAGATTTCTCTGGAACAACAAACGCCCGAGATTTGCCCAGAACATATTACAGGCCCCCAGAGAAAAAGGAGGTTTAGCCCACCCACATTTTTATTTTTACTTCATGGCTGCTAGAGGGGTGCAACTGTGCACCTGGGCCAAATGCAGAGTAGATTCGGCTGGTGTCTATGAAGAAGAATCCTTTGGAGATTGGGCACTTTGGGCATTACCAACTAACTCCATACCATCAAGAATCCAGACCTAGCAGCTGAATCCTGGGTTCTCACTCTGTAAAATCCTGAGAAAACTCAGGAAACTCACACATACTCCAGAAGGCCTAGGCCCACTTTCTTTAATAAGGTTTGAACCTGCATTCACCCCACCTAGATTAAATGCCGGTTATCAAGTTTGGGCTACAAGATGCTTATCTACACTTTTGCACAATGTACAAGTAACAGCATCTGCCTCTCCTTCACACAATTATCTAACAAATTTCACTAACAGAAGCAGGATCACTTTAGATTTTTACAGGTCCGTCATTACATATCTTCTTCCAACAGAATTCAAGAAATAAGTAGACACAGAACGGATTTAGAAAATTTATTTTATTGGTGTATAACAATTAAAGGCAATATTCACCCCTTATCCCAGTTGTATAAAACATTACTTAACAACCTTCCATTAAGATTAGAAAAGGTAAAACAAAGATGAGAGAGAATTAAACATTACTATTCCACAATCCGTTTGGGACAGACAATTTAGTAGAGGATGGCCAGTAACTAGCTCTCCAACATGGCGAGAGTTCCACTGGAAAAGTGTTTTGAGACACTTCCTTACCCCCACTATAGTGAAGCATTTCAGCCATCACCAGTCTGACCTCTGCTGGAGGGGATGCGGAGAGATAGGAACACAAGCACACACGTTCTGGGGTTGTCCAAAACTTTTGTCATTCTGGAGAGCGATACATTCCCTAATATTAAGAATCATGGACTTACAAATCCCTTTCTCTGGGGAAGATTTGGTCTTGGAACTTCCAACTTTGCTCCTCGGGCCCAGAAAATCTATTAAACTAACCCAGATAATGAGGGTGGCAGCACTGAAATGCATTACTGCCAGATGGCTATCTCCGCTTCCCCCCACAGTACAGGACTGGAGGGCCAGAATGGCTCAACTAGAAGTTATGGAACGAATCACAGGTAGCCTGAGACTACAAAATGAGAGTTTCGTCCAAATATGGGCCCCCTGGTACCACTATATACAAGATGGGGCTGTAGTCCCAACTTAGGGCTTTAAAGGCCTACCTTGACCCCCAAAATTGAAATGTAATGTCTTATTTAAAGAGGATGTAATCTTAAGCCCGTTTTAGTGTTTTTGTTATTTATTATTAGTACTATTACTGTTTTAGTTTTTTTCTTCCATTAAAGCAGAGAATAGAGAAAAGACTGACTATTCTGGATGAGCATTTAGGCTCACCATAATTTACTAGTAACCACTTACTCAGTTTAGTAAGAACTGACATGTTGGAAACTCTTGTATAAATCAGATTAAGGTTAATCAGATGTATGTCTAACCTGAACTGTACAACAGAACAATGGAACATATCTGATATTTAATAAACTTGAAGTTAACCCAAAAAAAGAGCAGGCTTGATAGACCTAATGGCCTTACTCTGCTGGCTTTGTCATATGTTCATCAGTGAGGTTCGAACAGAAGTAAGGTGTGCCTCCATGTCCATAAAGTGCCTGCTATTCCCAAACATTACATCTGTTGAAGGATAGGGATATGATGGGGAAATGTAACTTTTATGCTCCAGGGATTTTTTGAGGAAAGGGGCTCACTGTGGAGGATACTCCAGTTCTACTGAGTACCTATCACAGATATTTTCGGTGCTCACTTGTCTCTGGTAACAGCTTCCAATTGCTTGCAGAAAAACGTTAACCACCACTCTACAGGAATGGAATGGACCACCTCAGGCAGCTGAGGCAGACCTACGGTTGGCAACATGTCAGAGGGCTGTGCTTGGGCTTAATGCAGACTGTGCCACTTTTTGCTGGGCTTTCTGCATACAAGAGAGGGGTCAGGAATGACCCTGGTAAGCAAACCCTCTGTTGGTAACTCTAATACCAAAAAGGCTGCCCAACGGGAATGAAAAAATGCACAACCTCGTCCTTTGAGTGGTACCTGGAGGGCCTTCAGGTTTTTCAGCGTCAACTGATTTTGTTCAGTGCAGATTTAACTTTCTGTTCAAGTGGGATGAACCAAGAGTTCATCACCTACTATCACACACTGTGTGCAAACCCTGAGACATGAAGCCATCAGTGCCAGCAAATGCTTGCCATCACGTCTACAGGTGCTGCATTAGATGTCATAAACTGCTCTCAACTGGTGGTGGTTGGGCTTAGCTCCCTGAGCTGCTACAGCAGGTAACTCCTGTTTCTTATCAGAATCTGGGGGCTTTCCTCTAGGGATTTAACTTTGATCCCATGATCTTGGTTGTATTTGGCCATAAGCTACTAGTGATGCTCACATCAAGCCTCCTTTACCTTCAAATTAATTTTAAATTATTTTTCTTGGCTACTATAAGTATACCATTTGCAAATGACACAGCATTCAGGAGGAAAAAACAGTTCAGATTACCTCAAAGTAAAAGGTATGCTTTGGTGGTGGGGCTACTACTATAATGCCCCACCATATCTCTAGCACTCACTCTTTTGCCCCCCCATCCCAAAAACAATCCTCTCTACTTCAGGTCAGCCTAGCATCCCTTCTTCCCACAGACTCACCCTTAAGTCACCAACACTCACTGCCAGACACCCCTGGTGCAACACATTCCAATAGTATGAGTCAGTCCCTTCTGGGGGGCGAGGTCTCCTCCTCCTGCCACCAGCAAAAATAAGCACTGTGTAATAGGATGGATTTGGCTGGGGGAAGGGGGATGAGCATGGCACCACAAGAGGTTTAATTACTATGAGAGAGACATGGCTGCCATCATCGGAAGTGTTCCAAAGAGGCTTCCCATTTCCTTGTTTTCGGTCTTGCTTACAACCTGCAAATGAGCACGTGGCAGCGACCTGATAGGGGCATCCAGAAGTGAGAAGTCACCCATGGTGCCAAGGGCGCTTTCAGCAGGGGCAGTTAACAGACCACTGCTGCATCCCACCACGGCCACCATAACCACCTGCAGGCCTCCACTCCTGACATGCCAGACTCAGGGCGCAAACC
Source organism: Neoceratodus forsteri (assembly GCA_016271365.2). NCBI lineage: Eukaryota > Metazoa > Chordata > Ceratodontiformes > Ceratodontidae > Neoceratodus > Neoceratodus forsteri. The sequence continues at coordinate 38,697,649 of JADMNL010000025.1, read as the reverse complement.
CAAGCTACGAGAATGCCAGAACCTTATCTCCACAAAGCCAGCAGCATCTCACTTATGATGGGGGCTGATGCTAGCCATCCAAAGGATGGCAGACAAGGGTGAGGTAGTGCTGGTTGGAGACCTCAATATTCCAGACATGGACTGGAGCATCCCAGCAGCAGCATCAACTAGGAGCAGACTTATCCTGGACTCCTTCAGGGTGCCTTCCTCAAGCAACTCGTCATGGAACCAACTCGGCAGAAGGCAATACTGGACCTTGTGCTCACAAACAGGGACAGTGTGATAGGGGGCAACAGTGGGGGAGCACCTGGGGAACAGTGACCACCAGTCATTGTGGTTTGAAATCATAGAAGGAACAGAACCAAACTACACAAAAACACATATCCTGGATTTCAGGGGGACAGACTGTGGGGAAAATGGGGAGATGCTTGAAAGAGGCATTAAGGGGAATGGGGCAGGAATCAAGAGTTGAGGAACAGTGGGCAGTATTTAAAATGGGGATTACTAGAACAACAGAATTATGCATTAAGCAGGTTAGCAAGGGGAAAAGGAAGAGGAGGCCATTATGGTTTTCCAAGGAGGTAGTGGAGAAAGTGAAAGCCAAAAAGATTGCATTCAAGCAATACAAAAAGACACAGGCCAAAGGGGATAGGGAGAAGTACCAGGAGAAGCAATGGGAGGCAGGGAGGTCAGTAAGGGAAGCCAAAGCTCAGACAGAAGAGCACATTGCAAAATCAGTGGGTAGAAAGGACAAAACCTTTTACAGGTACATAAGTAAAAAAAGAAAGGCAAAGGGAGGGATCGTGAGACTGAAGGGGGAGGATGGGGGCCGCGTGGAGGATGACAACAGTAAAGCTGACATACTGAACAGGTATTTCTGCTCAGTCTTTACTGAGGAAGAGGAGGGTAATGGGTCTGAAGGGAGTACAAGGGGTGGGAATGGTGCAGAAATGGACACAAGTCCCTTTACATGAGAAAGGGTCCTGAAGGAATTGGAAGTAATAAGAGTTGATAAAGCAATGGGGCCAGATGGGGTGCACCTCAGGGTCCTTAAAGAACTAAGCAAGGTGGTGGATGAACCTCTGGCGATCCTGTTTAGCCAATCACTGGAAACAGGGGAGGTACCCAAAGACTGGAGGACAGCAGATGTAGTCCCCTTATACGAAAGTGGGAATAAAGAAGAAGCGGGGAACTACAGACCAGTCAGCCTCACCTCGGTAGTGGGGAAGATCATGGAAGCACTACTGAAGGAGAGATTGGTGGAACATCTGGTTGTCAGTGGACTACAGGACCCAAGGCAGCATAGCATCACCAGGGAGAGGTCATGTCAGACCAACCTCATTGAATTTTTGACTGGGTGACTAGGGAGGTGGATCAGGGAGGGCAGTGGACATGGCCTATCTGGACTTCAGCAAGGCCTTGACACTGTGCCACATAGAGACTATTACACAAACTGGGGAATATGGGTGTGGCAGGACAGTAGTGTGGTGGGTAGGTAACTGGCTGGGTGGCAGGACACAGAGGGTGGTGGTAAATGGCTGTCACTCCACAGAGGGAAGAGTGACCAGTGGGATACCACAGAGATCAGTGCTGGGACCGGTCCTATTCAACATCTTCATCAGTGACATTGCGCAGGACCTAGAAGGCAGAATTTCCTTGTTTGCTGATGACACAAAGCTCTATAACAGAGTAGACACACCAGAGGTTGTAGACAGAATGAGAAGGGACCTGCAGAAACTTGAAGAATGGTCAGGGGTTTGGCAGTTGAAATTCAATGCAAAGAAGTGCAAGATAATTCATATAGGGCACAAAACCCTGGCACAATATATCAATTGGGGGTGAGGATATAGCATGCACCAAGCAGGAAAGGGATCTTGGGGTTATCATCTCTGATGACCTCAAGGTATGGAAACAGTGTGACAAGGCAGCAGGTAAAGCAAATGGGATGCTGGGATGCATAGGCAGGGGCATCACCAGCAGGAAAAGGAGGTCATAATTCCACTATACATGACACTAGTGAGGCCCCACCTGGAGTCGGTGTACAGTTCTGGAGACCTTACTTAAGCAAGGACATAGACAGGGTAGAGAAGGTTCAGAGGAGGGCCACAAAGATGGTACATGGATTGCATCACAAGTCCTATGAGGACAGGTTGAAGGAACTGAATACGTACTCCCTGGAGGAGAGGAGGGAGGAGAGAGGGGATATGATAGAGACATACAAGTATCTTACAGGGAGGAACAGGGTGCAGGAATACACTATTTATAAGCGAAAAAGATGTTCCAGGACTAGAGGGCATGGGATGAAGTTGGAGGGAGGACGATTCAGAGGAAACGTGAGGAAGAATTTCTTCACAGAACGGGTGGTGGACAAGTGGAACACCCTGCCAGAGGAAGTGGTGGAGGCTGAAACAATCATGGGATTTAAGAATGCATGGGATAGACATAAAGGAATTCTGGAGGTCAGGGTTAAGGGGCAACAGACTTCTAGGAAAACAAAGTAAACTTACAAGCTCAAATGGGCAGACTGGGTGGGCCGTAGGCCCTTATCTGCCGACACTATCTATGTATCTATGAACAAGTGTCCTGCTGGCACAGGGTGGAACTGGACATTATAGAAAGTGTACACTACTTCCTGTATGTGAAGTCTGCCTTTAAGATTCTCTTTAGGTTAAACACTGCAGAGATTATCATTACTAAGATGGTGAGAAAACTGTTTTTGCTAAATATGGAGCACAGAGCCAACAACTGGGTTCGGGAACGAGCCCAGAATATCGGAGGGTCGTGCCAGAGGAGGGGGGATGAACACCTGGATGACTGCTCTTCTCTGGGGTGGGAGGATCAGGGCAGTTGGCAATAGTCCAACTGCTAGTGGAGACCAGGAGTCAGTGCCTCCAGGGTGGGAGGATCAGAGTGGTTGGCAGTAGTCCAACTCCTAGAGGAGACTAGGACTAGATATGCCGGATACTCTGTGCACATGCGGGAATGGGGTTTGACGGGGTGTCGGCACACATGCATGGGAGCATGTCAGCCATGCCTCTGGCACCACTGTATGTCCCAGGGGCACTATAAAGGAAAAACCCTCCCGTTAAGCAGCATGATGCCCAGGGATCTTCAGCCGCTCCCAAGTCAAAACAACGCCAGCGTAAGACTCAGCTGGGACCCAAGACTAATGTTGGTCTCTCCCTACAGGGAGCCCCTCTGTGAGGGGTGTCATGTTCCTCCCAAACCAGGCAGCATGGAGAAGTGCTGGGGAGGGGGTAGGACGGGGAACTCGGGCAGATATGGGGTACATCCCTAGTCTGGCTGGAGTGCCAGAAACAAAGATGAAAAAAATACGTGCAGAAAATTACAAATTGTGTTGCTTTTCTTTGAGCTTCTAAAATCCAGTCACTGACTGAATTCAGAGTAAAAGGAGGAAACTGTGCAACCAGTGACAGCGCCAGGTGGTTAAAAACATGGGTCAAATTGAACCTAATGGTAAAAAAAGTGGGACAAAGAGGAAGCTAACAGGTCAAAAAATCAAGAGCAAATTTTATACAGTTTACTTACATCCTTTAGATATTATTGCATAGGTGTATCAATCTGGACTCACAGGCAAAGAGGGATCACTTTTGAGCAGGCTGCAACTTTTGCCCTTTTGTGCATGTTAGCACTGTCCCTGTGTGCAACTCCTTTGAACATTCTTTTATAAGGAGTTATTCCCCCTACACATCTGCTAAACATACATGCACATGCCATTTGTGTCTATAAAAATGAACACTAAAATACCTACTTTGATGGTGCTTTAGGAAAAAATGCAAACAATATTTATACATCAGAGTGTAGTAATAAACTGTGGAAGATAATCACATTGTCTTGGCACACAACTTACAAGACACCATGTTATCCTACAAGTTGGGTATGTCACAATGACTATACTGAAAGTTGGGTGCATCATGATGGAGTACTGAGCCAATGACAAAGCAAATTCCACAATGTTGATGACATCACAACAGCCCCGACTAGCACTGAAGCCAGCAGTTCAAATAGAAGAAAACTGTTAAAATCATCACACAAACAGTGATTTGAATTTATATCTACTGAGCTGATGATGTATAAAGTGAAATCAAATAGCTAACAGAAATCCAAGAATCAGCTGAATTACAGAGATTATGAACTGTATGTTAGCCCACAAACACTTCAACACAAAATTTAGAAGTAAATGCGAGAACACGTCACAGCCCTATGGCTTTCCCCATGCAGCAGTGAGCAATTTTGGACATTATTAACCCTGTGGTTTAAATGTCAGATAAACAACACCTTTTAATGAAAATTTAGGCCAACTGTGATAGCAGTAATACACTCCATTCTTGGGGGAGGTGCTGTGGAGTTCGAGCAATATGGCAGATACTTGATCGCTCTCGCCAGCTCGACTTAGCAAACTTCCTAAAGGAGCCAAAATTAGAGGAACAGGTATTGGATCCATCCATGGAGGCTATGGGAAATCCACTTATAGATCAGCACCACGGTACCGGAGCAAAACCTAAAAATGCTCCGCTAGCTTACACCACGCACTCTGCTTTGAGCAGGCCCGAAGGCAACTCCGAAGGTACGGAGGAGGAGACTCTACAAACTATTGGGGCAAAGTTAACGAAACTTATCAAGTCGGGGACAGTACTCTCCGACAAGTTCCATGGGCTAAACAATCGGGTCGTCACGCTCGAAACAACCACGGAAGGGACTCAAACCACTGCCCTCATGCATCTAAGAGGGCTGACGAGCGATGGGTGCTGTCCACATTGTGAAGGAGAGCAATCACTGGAAGGCCTGCATCGAAATCTTGTGAATCAGATCAGAGCTCCCAATTTAAGAATTCTGGGATTCGGAGGAAGCTGAGGGGACAACTTCTGCTATTTCTTCACGAATGGTTTAATCAACAATTTAGATTAGGATGCACAACTCAAAGCTCACCAATTTCAAGCGGGTTTATCATGTTTTCACCTCGTGGGCATGTGGAGGACCAGGACATACCTCGAGCAATCATTTTGGTGACAGATGGAGCAGCCACAAAAGATTTCATCCTAAACCCGACAAGAAGAAAAAGGGGACTTCTATATGATGGCCACTGGATAAATATGTATCTGGATATTAGTTACACCACCCGCCAGAAATGCAAGCGTTTCGATGGAGTAAGAGCTATGCTTCGTGAAGCTTCAATTGTCCACAGCATGATCTTTCCTTCGCGATTGAGGATCGCCCATCGTGGAAGGTGCATCTTTTCTCCGAGCCTGCTGAAGCCCTTAAATGGGCACGTAGACATGCTCTTCCCATCAGTAAACAAAACGGATCTGATCAGCAGTCTTTGGAGGACGAGAAGACTTGAATTTGTTCTGCTGGTCTGGCGGTGGCCTGACTTGTCTCTCTCAAGGTACTCTGGTGTTCTTTAAAAAGTACTTAACTGAATTCCTATTTTGTTATCTGCAAGAACATTAAAGAACTGATCCGTGTTCTTTTGTGAAAAATGGACAGTGCTGGAGACTTTCACGTCTTATTTGGACTTAACATACTAACATACTATTTGCCAGCAGATTAGGCCTTATGGTCTATCAAGTCTGCTCGAACCTAGATCCTAGTTGCGTGCGAGACCCTCCCACCCCTTGTGCTCCAGAAACCCATCATCCATCCCCACCCCCGGGATAGGCCATCATCTGATACATCCACTTTCTGTGTCTGTCCACCCTCTCTTAAAGCTTCCACTGTGGATCTCTGAACCAGCTCACCAGGCAGAGCATTCCAAGGGTCCACCACCCTCTCAGTGAAAAACCTCCTCCTCTTTTCCCCTCACCCTTCCACCTTCCAACTTCAAACCATGCCCTCTGGTGATGCCTCCTGCTTTAGTCTAAAGATCCCTCCATGTTTACCCTATTTATTCCTTGAGGTACTTGAAGACCTCAATCATGTCCCCACTGTCTCTCCTCTCCTCCAATGAAAACAGGCAGAGCTCCTCAAGTCTGTCCTCGTAAGTCAAATCCCCTAGCCCTCGTATCATCTTTGTTGCCCTCCTCTGTACCCTCTCCAGGACTTATAATAGTTCCTCTTAAATCTTATTACCTATAATTTAAATTATAGCTCAAACGGCTAATTCTGGTTTAAAGTTTGCTAATTAACTGTGGAATTTTTCACTTTGATGGATAAAATTACAGGGTTGCACAGAATTTGTGCATTACTATGTTGATACCTGGCTACCAGTACCACCATGTGAGGTAAAGGACTTTGGGACATTCATTTATTCTATTTTTAGATAACTTCCAGGCTGCTCATGGGCTACTCTACAGCAATGATGCACTTTGTAAAGTCAGAGGAATAGTACTTTGCTCTCTCTTATGGTCTTCCCTCATATGTAGTTATCTGTAAAGCATCTGATAGTTTATACTGCTTGTGTTAAGGAGGGTGGCGCCCTCTATAGTGATATAAATGTTACACAAGTACCTTATCGGTGCTTGTGAAACAACTGTGTTTGTTTTGAACAAAATAAAACAAAGTTTAAAAAAAATAATACACTCCATTCTTGGGAGGATGAACACACTCTGCTGGAGGCCTCGTGCCCCAGAACTCGAGAATCGGTTATCTATGATAACATATCCTGTCAAGTATTAATCGCTTAAACATGCAAAGGCTTGACTCAAAACACACAGTTTTTCATGACTTGTGAGTCAGCAGCACTCTCGTAACTCAGTCATGGCTCCACCACTTCCTCAGATTTATGGTCCTGCCCCCTCACACTAACTTTTTTTTTTTTTTTTTTTGGACTGAAAGATTTGTTTCACTTTCTGAAACACATTTTTGACTCCACAGTACCACAAGATACTTTGCAGTATTTTTCTTACTCCAGCTTTCACCGTTTTAATGGAAAGTAAATAATAAAACGATATTTGCACAATTTAAGGTAACTCTGGAATTCCTCAGTAATCCATACTTTAACACTTTTCTGTTTGTTTTTTCTATTTGCTGTTTGTCTGCATTTACCACTTGTTCTGATTGCCTTTTTTTTCCTATTTGCTGTTCTGCCACTCCTTAAGTCTCTACACAGAATGTGTAAAGTCACACAAGGATGTTTCAGTGCAAGTTAAGAAAAATATAAACATGGTAAAATGACCCACAGGTCAACTGTGATGGTGATGTATTTCATCAGTTTAACCTTTACTAAATCAGTACACTTCAAGTTTAGTCTAGCCCATCATTCATTTGTCCAGCTATATAAAACTTATTAATGGATAGGACAACGATGCCTTTTCAGTGCAATTACAACACAGCTTTATTTTATACAGCATCTTTCATACACAAGTACCCCAAACTGTTTTACAGTACAGATTTTTTTTTTTTCCCTTAAAGCTTTCTCCCTCCAGCTGTAAGCAGGGTCTTCAACCACTGCTCGTCTCTCCTGCAATCTACTACCTCCCTTGGGACTCATCCCCGCCAGAGAATCCCCCATGGACTGTGTCCCGTGGCAAGCATGGGAAGGCTATCCTGACCACACTGGAGGCGCATGTGCAGATGTTAGGCTAGCACCCCCAAGTCAGAGTGGACAGGAATGGACTACAGAGGCTTCATATGCCTGTTCCCTCTTTTCTGTCTGGTCCCTCACCCGACTGCCAACAAGCAGTGATGCTAGGTGCATGGAGGCACACGTGCACTACAGCACCTACTGTGGGCCATCCACTTGCGATTCACTCCCACTGCCCTTCTACCATGCTTCCATGTGGTAGCAGTGTTGGAGTGGTACGGCTGGTCCCCCCTCCCCCCCTTGGGAAAGGAAAGCAGTCAAACAGGCATTCAATCCTCTCCCTCCCTGGCTGATCCCCAGTGACACAAGCCCATTCCCGAACCCCCGGGTCGCTGGCCTGGTGGAAGGTGTGGCATACAGGACCTCCACCGTCCATGACACTGGTTAGCTTTACAGTACAGACTTCACAGAAATACACAATGGGTCAAATACCCATGCTTTATCTAAAAGTCAGGAAAAATTTGTTCTCTACCAACTCTCTCTGTCCCTTAACTCCTCTTTCCTTCTTTCTCTGTCCCTTGTAGACTAAGTTCATGTCCTAGTCTACATTCACCTAACTCCTCATATTCACTGACTCCACCATGATGGGAATGGATCAGGGTATGCATACCACCGTCATCTTAGTCGCCGTTGCAACAGGCCTTCGACACTTTCCCACCCACTATTCTGTGAAACTGGTCTGTTTGACTCTATGGTCAACTGGTTCAGTTCTTACCTGTATGACAGGTATCGGGCAGTGGTTTTAGTAGGGTATTGGCCCCACCCCCCCAAAAAACGAGTCTGGTGTCCCATAGGGCTCCATTCTGGACCCTCTCAGTTCTTGATTTTCTCAGTGACCTCCCTGAGGCATGCACCCGCTCTCCCATTCAGATTTATGCAGATGACAGAGTGCTTTTTGCTTCTGGTTCCATAGGCTCTGAAGATATTTCACAGCTCAAAATGGCTTTAACAGTGTAAAACACTAGTTCCTGCTAATCAACTCACTCTAAATGCCAATAATTAAAGTCTCTATGACTTTTGCCTCCAGGCAATGACAGACTAAACTCCAGTCACCTCTGTCTCCAAGACCCTGGTTGGTTGGCTCTCCCTTGTCTGTCATACTCACTTATAAGTAATTGGATAACGACTGGATAGTCACCTTAACTTTTCCTGCCACATCAATGGTATTCAAAGAAAACTCCTCCCCAAACTAGGGGCACTACATCAGAACACATCTGGTCTCCTCTTTCTGTACAAAGGGAAACTGTTGTGAAAATGATCCTCCTATTGTTTCATTATGAAGACGTGGTCCAAGGTCCCACCCCCAAATCCACTCTGGTCCAACTGGACCCCATATTTTTATTTATTGAAGTGTTTCACCAGGAAGAGCACACTAAACAACAAGTTACTCATCTCACGGTGCATCCTGGGGTGGGGGTAGAGATTCATAGGGAGAAGCAACATGACTTACACTACATAACACTGAGCAGCATTAAACAGTTGGTACAATACTATCATGAAGAAGAACGGATTAGATAGTGCAAACATACAACTTACAATATATACATCGAGTAGCATTAACCGTTGGTACAATTATACATCACAATAAGGGGTTAAACAGTTCAATATAAAGCAAGCCTGTACACAGAAGTGCTATTAAGAGAAGCAAACAATTTATGCATACTAAATAGCTAAGTGCGACCTGCAAGTGAACAGCTAGCAGACAGGAGATGGAATATAGTGAGCCAGCTGACACAGGAGGTAATAGTGACTAGCCGCAGAAACAGTTTACCGCGAGGAAGTTTTGGAAGGCTAATGAGATGGAGTGGGAGGAGGAAGAGAGATGAATCTGAGGGAGGGAGGGCATTCCATAACTTAGGGAGGCGATACAAGAAGGCCATCTGACATACTGTAGTAGACCGACGAGGGACTACTAGTAGCCGAGAGTCATAAGACCTAAGGGAATGGTCCGGTGGGGAGTGAATGGATACGGAGGAGGTAAGATATGGGGAGCGAATCAAACCAAAAGTTAGATGAATTTAGCACAATGGAGGTGCTGACGATTTTCAAGGAGGAGAAGCCAAGAAGTGATAGAGAGAACAGTGGAGGGAGGCATTGAGAGTGAAGACAGAGTTAAAAGGGAATCCAGTCTGGTTAAAGACTTGGGAGCAGCACTGTAGACTACATTGCAGTAGTCAAAGATAGGTAGGATCATCTTCTGGACTATTCGCATGCTATAGTTCCTGTATAGTGTGCCAAGTTTGGGGCACAACCTCTTCAGGATGGCGTCAACATGTCCAGAGAAGTTGAGGTGTTGGCCGAGCCAAACCCCCAAATACCTTAAGAAAAAGTATCCTCAAGGACTGTCCCATCCAGGGTGTGGAAGGAGGGGAGCGGAGAGAGTCTCTGCCTAGTGCCAAAGGTCATCAAGACTGTTTTCTTGGCACTGAGTGAGAGTTGCTGGGAGCTGAACTTGATTGAAGTGTACTGAAGTCTGGTTTCTACAACTGCAGAGGACCGGCCTGAGGTGAAGAGAACCATATCACTGGCATACATGTGGATGAACAAACTGTGGGAAGGTCATTTAGGAAAATGGAGAAAAGGATAGGGCCCAGCACGGAACCCTGAGGTATGCCAGTGTTGATAGGGAGAGGAGGAGATATGGCTTTGGCTATCCTAACTGACTGGGTCCTACCTACCAGATAGGCTTTGAAGCAACTAGTGGCTGTGTCAGTTAGGCCAGTCGAGGAGAGGGAGTCTAAACGAAGGGTGTAAGAGACAGTGTCGAAGGCCTTTGCTAAGTCGACAAAAATGGCAGAAGTGAATGTCACTCCTTCTTCCACTCTGCACTTAACTACCTTCCCCAAACTCACCATCATTCCTTCTATTCATTCTTGTCCCTGCCCTTCCCTTCCTTGATGGCTGTCACCTCTGGCACTGTACCTCACCTCTCTCAATTCTGATTTAGTTCCTTCCCCTGCTACCTTAACTCTCAGCTCATTTCTCCTCCCCCGTCCCGATAAAGTACTTTCTGTGGAATTCCAACTCCCACTTCTCTCTCCTCTGCTCCTGGAACTCTGCTGTAAAGGCTGCCTTCTCTTTGAGGCTTCCCAGACTCTGGTCCAACACTCTCCCTTCAACCACTTCTCCATCTCCGCCAATATTCCTGCCATGTATGTTTCTGTCACTAATCTGATGAGGATTCTTCTTCCATTGCTGGGAACTTTTTATACAGTATTCCATCTAGTACTGTTTTGCTCCTCAAGTGTGGCTCCATAACTGCATGCAGTACTCATGCAGTAAAACCAGGATCTGTACAAATGCAAGACCCCTCCTCCTCATACTGCTGATCCCTCTTCCTATGAGCATTCTATCTGTCCTCCCAAATGCCCTGTGCACTGAGATGATATTTCCAGGCCGACCATAATTATTATCACCCCGTTTCCCTTACGTTTCCTATTCTCTTAATTTCTTCTCCTCCCATTAGGTATTTTGTTCTTGCGCCTATATGCACTATCTTACACTTTTTGAATTAACTTTTTTCTTTTCATATAAACACATAACAACTTTGGGCCAATTCTGCTGCCTTTGCAGGTCTCTCGTAAGTCCTTATCCCTCAACATTCTCAACCCTACCACAGAGTTTAGTGTCATCTCTAATAGCTACAACCTGCCCTGGATTCCCTTCCCAAGTCCGTGATGAATATATTGAAGGACTGGGTCCAGAACAGATCCCTGTGATACTCCACTAGTGGCCTCTTCTTCCTTGAGCTGGCAGTATAGCCTAGAGGTAAAAATAACGAACTGTAAATGAGCTTGGTACATCCAGCAGACCTGGGTTTGATTCCCACAACCTCCACCTGCATACTGTACGACTCTGAGCAAGTCACTTAACCACCCCAGTGCTCCCGGGTCGCCCCAGAAAACAGGCACATATGCCTAGTGGACCTTACCCAGTTACCAAAGAATAAAATAAATAAATAAATTCCTGTGACCTGACTTTATTAACCAGAACTCCGTGCTGTCTCTCCTCCAACCATCTCCCAACCCACCTTTCTAGTTCCTTACCTGCTCCCAGATCCCCCATCTTCTTAAGCAGCCTTCAATGTTGCACCAAGTCAAATACCCTGCCGAAATTGAAGTCGAGTAAATGCTAAGGGGTGCTAGCTGCACATTCAAGCAGACTTGACAGACCTCTAGGTCTTTATCTGTTGGCAAATTCATTATGTTCATAAATCTACAGCATGGCCCTTATCAACTACCTTGGTTACCCAGTCAAAGAATACTATCAGATTCATCTGACAAGACCTCGTCACAAATCTGTGCTACTTACTAGCCTTTAGTCCAATTTTCTCCAGGTATCCCACTATATCTTTGACGACTAGTATCTCCATTAGTTTTCTTTCCACAGAAGTAAGGCTGATGGGTCTATGTTTCCTGGTTGCTTCTTGTCCCCTTCTTTGTGCAGTGGAACCATGTACGCCATCCTCTAGTTCCTGAAAACTATCCCATGCTGTATAGAGCTACTGAATAACCCAGCAGGGGTTCAGCCAACATCAATGCCAGTTCCCTTAGCAGCCTCTGATGCATCCCATCTGGCACCAGGGCCCTTTTCATCTTTAAGGCTGCTAGCCCCTTTTCGACTCTTTTGCAAATAAATTTCTACAGTTTAATTTTTGAGCCCTCTCGATCACCTGACTTAATGCCGCTCTCAGCAGCGGCCTACTACTCTCCTTAGTGAATACAGAGCAGAAGTAGTGATTTAGCACATTGCTTTCTGCCTGTCCTCCTCTATTACCCTATCCCCTCCATTAGCCAGACAATTCCCCTTCCCGTCTTTCTTTTTCTCATGTATATCTAAAGAACTGTTTTTCGCTTCCCTTGACCCCTCTGCAATACACAGCTCTATGTCTGTCTTTGCGATCCTGACTGCCCTCTTGGCCTACCTAGTTTTCTCCTGGTACTCGTCCCATTCTTCATCCGTCTGCTTTTCTCTGTACATTATAAACACCCTCTTTCTAGTCCTTACTGCCTCCTTGACCCTTTCAGAGAACCAGCTGGATCTGCAATTCTCCTGTAGATATCAATATTACTCAGGATATTTGTTGTTGAAGAAATACCCCTCCTGTCACAGGAATTTAAAAAGTGGCCCAAGGCTGCTTTGACTGCTGTGAAGAAGACCCAACATCGGGATACTGGAATTCCTCTATGGCCACTGCAGATTAGGGTATGCTGCAAGGATAACATATACAACTTTTGGGGAGGACTGCAGTAGGTGCAGTGCAATGCCTCACCCATACTGCCATCCTGAATGATTTCTCATAAGCCTGTGAAGAGCTGTTGGCTGCCACATTCCAAGACAGGTTCACAGCCTGATGAGACTACTCCAGCGTCAAAGGGAACTTACTCCTGGACCTCTGGGTAAACATAGGTTGGAGCCCGGGTACATGTATGGGAAGTACTTCCAAGCAACTTGCTGATTGAAAGTTAGGTTCTCAAGTCCTTGACAGCAACAACAAGACATCTGAAGGAAAATATGATCCAAATGAAGAGAACAATATGTAAAAAAAAAAAAAAAAGGTGGAAATTAGGGCACTATAAGTAAATACATTTAAAATCTGTATGCAGTATAAATATAAAATGATGAAATGAACTTCCTTACAAAGTAAAAAAAAAACTACTAGAAGTAACAAAACTTGCAAGAATAAATGTCCTTCCAGTGGTTTTAATGCTTGATAGCTGGTGACATTTATACAAGAATCTTTTCTCAGCAGGAGTTTCTTTGTAACGTTATCAGCAAATCTGCACAGTTTTCAAAACTACAAAGTGTAACTTACCTAGTTCTTTAGAAACGGGAGAAGCAAGGGCCAGTTCCCCAATCTTCGCAACAGCATCATAATACGCTTTACCAGCTAATACCATAGCTGAAAAAAAAACAGTAACATGATTTTTTTTAATGTTTTATGTAATTTTGCTAGATTCAAGTTTAATAAGTGTATTTAGTTATAGATTTGGACACGGAGGACAATTATAAATTATACAGGGAGTTAAGTGCTTATAAACACTGTCCACTGTTAGTACAGTATCTTACAAAAAGGCCATTTCATCATCTTTAGTAATTTTGGACTGCTGACAGCAACAAACGCTCTGTAGACTGGCTCTCTGGTTCACCTCAGGTGGCTCCGGGAACGTGAACTCCACTCTGAATAAGTTAAAGTCTTTGTATATTTGATATGCTACCCCTCCCCTCCCCCCGAATTTCTTTTCTTTTACATTCAGTTTTTCTTGTGTATGCAATCAACATAAAACATGGACAAATAAACAATACATGGTAAGCACTGATACATTATAAATACATTTTTAAGAGTAATATAACACATATGTAACATATTTGTGGTCTTATACAGCATGTGGATATCAAACCTGTACTGTATTAGTCAATGGTAAAATAAGGTTAGATAATACTGTTAGATAACAAAAATGAGGTCATGCATTGATATTATGTGACTGTATCAGAACATCCAGTTCAGATGTGGTGGCTTGGCTATTTCTGGTCAGCTAATGCAGCAGTGACAATGCACTGTACAAGGATTTTACAGCTAGGCCCCAGATGAAAAAGAGTGACCTATTCAGTGTTTTTTTTTTTTTTTTTTTAATTTTCTCTCTTACCCCTCCGCTGATGCTCACCTTCTAATGGCCAGTCTCTATCTTGCTTAACTCCCAGGCCACTGTACACCTAGGTCATCTGACCCATCAAGCTCTATGCAGGCTGTCACTTGCCTTCCCTTTACATGCCATGGGAATTCCCCTGTCAGCTGGTCCAAGACCTGAAGGCACATTTTGGGATCCTTTATGTTCACTGGGTCGAAATGTGAGGGGAGCTTGTTGGCTGTGCCATGCCTCATGATGTGGGTAACTAGGAGCACCATATTTATGCACCAGTGGAGGATTTTTTTTTTCATTAAGCATGTCTCTCCCCTGCACATTATGTGCCTTCTTCACCTGTTATACCAGCCTGGGGGAAGAAGTCAACACTGTGTGGCCACCCATGATGTAAGGCTGCCCCTCTGATCTCTGGAAGAGCTCCCACAGTGAGACGGATCACTCCTTCAGTGACCCCAGGCCTTTCGCATGGGAGCACGACCTGCTCAACCAGCGCCACTGGGTCAGGAATCCACAGTGTTTTTTGATGAGGGTTTGCATGTCTTGATCACCCACTGGAGGGAGGCCGACGTGATGATGAGTGAACTGTCATATCCAACCCAATAATGAAACAGTGCTCTTGAAGCCCATCTTGTTTCCACATGCCACCCAAGAAATGGTAGATGGGCACAAGGGCAGAAATTATGCAATCAAAGATGAGACAGTGCCACCTAATTCAAATGAATAAGAGGAATACATGATTTATTGTCCTCTCCTCTGTAATGACCCACAAGAGGTCCCTCAGGGCTCTATATTAGGTTCTCTGTTGTTCTCCATACACATAAACAATTTGGGAAATCTAGTAAACACAGCTCATCTGCTTCTTCTATGCAGATGACCCCACTCTTTACTCTTGTGATTTCAGTCAGAAGTACTGGCTAAGGGGCTTTTCAGAAAGTCAGTTAAATCTAATACCCAGGCCACCCTGAAAACAGGCACTTGTGGCTTAGTGGGCCTTACCTGGTTACCAAAGACTAAAATAAAATAAAATAAAGATAAAATACTCAACCAGTGTTAAAACCACAACAAAACATCAGTGTTATTTATCAAGACAAATGCTAAAGACCCAACTGTAAATTAATTTATGTGTTAATATGTCCCCGGAACCACTTGTTGCTGAAAGCGAGTGGTTTCGATGTAACTCAGCTGGTGAGAACAGCGTGCGAGCTGCTGTTCTGGCTCCAGCTGAAGACAAATGAAACCACTTGTTTTCAGCAATGAGTGTGACGGATCGATAATATATTATTGACCGAGAGCAATCAATAATATATTTGAACATTTTTTTCCAGAACGTGCCCGTTGCCAGGGCATCTGCACGCAAGACGCGCTTCACAGAATAAGAGTGCCTCACGCACAGGGGAAAGGAGCACTCCGATTGGTCGAGAGCGCTCAATCGATCTATAATATACATACAATGGGTAATACTATCAAAAATTTTAATACATATAAATATCTGGGTATTTGGCTGGACTTTAAGTAAAGCTTTTCTGCAGATACTCAGCACCTGCACCAATCTGACAATTATTTCATTATGGAAACATACAGTACTGTTCATGGATGTACCAAGGTAGTACTTTGAAGCAGCTAGATGTGTTATATCACTTTGGATTATGGTATCTTATATGTGAGAACAAAGACATGAAAGGTGTGGTTCTGAGCTGATAAGAGCATGCCCAAGGTACTTAATGAGGCATGAGGCATTCACCCGCCCGAATGCCTTTAGCACCTGGAAGTTCTCTTATCAGTCCATAAACCACACCTCAAAGTGTCTTATTCCACTTATAAATGGATACAAAAGTTTCAACATATAGTATAAACAAGTTAGTGCAGTTTTAAAAGTAATTTCGTTATCTCTTCCTTTCATTTTTGTTAGGCTTGATGAAAATAGCCCTTTTACTACAGACCTACGTAATGTCATTTTAAGATATCAGGAGGTGGTATGTACTGTGTTGCAGGTTTTATTTTCTTTTTCTATTTTCTTTAGGATGTCTTCCATCCTCTGCATTTCTTTCAGTGCCGGTTTCAGTGTCCGTTGCATGTCTCCTGATGCTTCTTACTTTCTGCTTCCACATATCCAGAAACTTTTTTTAGTTTTAGTCCCCCGTATGTAAATGTAGCTTATTCTTCAGGAAATCAAGTGGCTGGCTTGACAGTGAGCAAGCCTGTCCCTCCAAGGTTACCACAGTGAGCACTTTCTCCATTGCGCTTACAATCACAGCACAACAGTAATGCAGTTGGCAAGCAGCCTCTGATCTTTGTGGTTTTGTTGATCAGGCTGCTCACTCACTGTAAAAAAAAGGAGACAGGAGACTTGTGGGGAAAACAGAACAGGAGACCAAAGAAATGGCTATTGAAAAGAAGAGGACAAGAGAAGCGGCATCAATAAAAATAGAGGAAAAGCAAAGGTAGAATACTATTTTACCAAACTTAGCTTTTAATAATAACTTTAGTTGCTTTGCCAGAGGTTCTGCAGTGGCAGGCAAGCTGCACAACTGGTGTTGGGGGTTGAGTAAAGAATGAGGAGGCAGGGACTGAGAATCTCTGACTGCAGGTCAGAATTATTTTTTTATTTTTATTTTTTACTGGATGGGAGGTATGGATCTCTATGCAGCATCCTTGGCAGCCTAACTAGGACCGGTTGCCAGATTCTGGATGGATAAGAGCACACCAAAATGTGCCTCTTATCTAATAATAAAAAAGAAAAAAAACAGGAAATGTTCTACCCATTTTATAAGTTGAATGTATTACACATCAACTGAATTTTGTTTGGCAAATTTCTCCTGCTTGGCAACTGGAAGGCAAGTGTGCTGGTGCACATTTCTTTCCTTAGGACTGCTCCCTAAGTTTATTTTGTTAGTTTTTATTTCCCATGAAAATGTACTAGACAATAAAATGCCTATTTTCAGGCATGACCTGGGAGATTACAAACAAAAAATTATAAACAGTCAATGCAATATGCAGTGTGTACAGTAAATACATAGTACATAATAGTTTTTAACAGATGCAGACAAATGAAAGGGCTCAACATGAAAGCAATAAATACATTTATTTTTAAAACCCTGCTGCCTGCTTGAGGCCCAGATCTCAAGACCTTACTAACTTTGTAGTTCAACTAAACAAACAAACAAAAAAAAAACCTTGAAATTCATTTAGTATTCAATTACACCAGACATGGAATTCCTTGATAACTTTGCTTATACTTAAAATTTGAGACTTGACATCTTTAAATTAAGCAGAACTACATGACAGAATGTTGTATTATCATTTGATATCCTCATGGCTTGGCTATGTTGTGACGAATAAGGCAAAGCTGTATGCCTTCAAACCCCTCCGCATGCAAAGAAGCGAAGCTATCCCATGCATAAGACAGACACTTGGCTGGCTAAAAAACAAGTACAAGAGTGTAATTATCTAGCCATAATTACACATCCGAGTCTGTTTGGCTCATGCACCAGGTTCCACTACAGCATTAATACGCCTCAAGTGAACTATGCTTTTGTCTTGGGCTCATATTTCATACAGTAAACATCTTCCTATTAAAAATAATCAACAAAATTTATAAACACTTTTAAGAAGTATCCATATTATAGTGCAATTCAGGGATGTGTAATTATGGTTAATAAACACACTGCTCTTGTGTGTTTAAAGGCACTTGGAAGAAGTGCCTTGTACCTAACAACACACTCGAGGTATGCGATTATATGTCACACCTGGACTGTATTATTGTGATTCTAAAATGCCCCTGAAGGGTTGGCGTGGCTAATCCTGGTATTCAGTTCTGACTTGTGACAAATATTCTGAGATATAACTGCCGTGGGTTAATGTCTACTTCAGACAATCACATTTCATGATTTTTTCCTATCCATTTTATCTGTATTAAATACTTCAATAAGCTATGAATGCAACTGTTTTTGTTGCTTGCATAATGGCTAAAATGGGGATGGATTCTCATACTATATGCATTTGGGTTCTGAATAACCTGTAATGAATTTTGCCCTAAGTGTCAATGTGGCTCAGCAGGTAGCACATCCACCTCTGAGCTAGAAGGTCTTAGGTTCTAGACTCACACTGGGAATGGGTTCGCATCCTAAAACGCTGGTACCAGAGTGCAGTACTAAGGAGATTTTTTTTTTTTACACTTCTTAACTGAAATGATTGGAATAATTACAGGATAGCAGGAGGGAGAAGTCCACAGTACCATTCCATTATACACAGTGCATTAATTACATGCAAGCCAGTTCTTTTTCTCTAAAATACTTAAAAAAATAAACTGGGGGATATAAGTCCTAATGGGCTACATCCACAACATGCAACAAAGTAATTAATCTACAAGTTGCAGAATTCAGTCAACATCCCACACTCCCTACTTAAGGGTAAAAAGAGAATTACAAAAATGATTGAAAACTAAGGCACTCTGTATTGAAACCAGGAATATTACCTAGTCAATTAACATTAAACAAAACAATGCAGAACAGTGCAACAAGCAATAAACAATAAAAGACGTGTGAGGTGATTTTATAAACTAGAGAGACAGTATTTAAAAAAACTAGATCTGGGCAGCAGGCCCACTACAGATCAGTACCCCCAAGCCTGCTGGAACAGGACCGAACTGCCCTCAAGTTCTTCAATAAGAGACACGAATGGATACCATGCTCCCCTAAATTTGTCCCTCTGTAAGTGAAGGTCAGCAGTCATCTTTTCCATATGATATACACTTTTAACAATGTTAACCCAATCTTGCATGCGGGGGTCTTGGAGTAACCACTTTTACATTGATTGATTTACTTACTTGCTGCCAGAAAGCCCTAAAATTATCTCTGGCAGTTTGATCTTCTTTCTTTGGGCAACAGCCACAAAATCAGATACTTGAAACTGGGGTCGCCTTCATTACCTGCTATCTGACTGGATCACTAAGGGGATGTTGTACTGTCTGGGTGCACCGTACTTACAATGAGACATTCAACAGAGGTGCTGTCTCCTTGCTCAGGGGGTTGTTCAGGCAGACATTAAAGACCCATTGCACTTCATAAAAAGAGCAGGGGAATTTCCCCCCTTCACTAAAAATACAACCAACTGCTCAATCTGGTTCAGTTTCAGTTGGTTTGCATCTCTATCCCCCTACGAGGCTGAAAATAGATAGTATTATCTAGCCCTCCTTTTCCGATCAACAAAAACTAAATAAATATTATTGCAAATGTATATTCAAACAACATGAAGTCTTGCTATATTATGACAGTAGCAGTTTGATCCAGCTCTAGAACTGCTCCGGAGGTGAAATGGTTAATACCATTCCAAATTAGAACTTTGAGCACAAGCTCTAAGAAGCAGCTCTATCTGTGTAATTTCAAACCTGAACTGTCAGATTCTTTACTCAGCCTCAGTGAACAGTCGCTCCAGAGATTTCTCCTTCTGCTCGGTTCATTTCTCGGTTTAAACAGTGTTTTCTCGGTCCGATTCAACCGAGAATAGTTTAATTTTAACCGCAAAACCGTTCGGTTCAAGCTCTGTCTGTGGTAATCGTAAGTAATTAAAAGGTTTTGTCTGTGTGGAACTTGTAAGTTTATCAGTTCGGTTTTGAACCGATCAGCTGAGTTTAAAACTCATTAATTTTAAAGTTTAACATTTTAGAGTGCGGTTCTTATCGGTTCTAAAAAAAACTGATTTTATTACGGTTTTTTCCAATACCCGTGACACGGCTGGGAACCGATAAGGGTGTCTTGCCTGGCACTGCCGTTTAAAGGGCAAGTTTTCTGGTTAGGCTGGCATTATGTCTGAGAAACCCAAAAGAAAAACCGGGCCCACTGGGTTTCAACACTGTGATGTCTGTGGGGAAGCCTTTGCCAAGGCTGACCCACACACCACATGTGTTTATTGTCTGGGGTTTGACCACCTCCAGTCAGACTGCCAGATATGTAAGAATTTCCCTGCAGCCACCCTGGAAAAGAGATTGGGCAGGCTCAGGGAACGAGAGGCCAAAAAGTCCGCTGACCCGATGACAGCCCGTTCGTGCCAACCGAACCGGAGGGAGTGCCCCTCTGACCAGGCGAGACTCGGGCAAAGAAAAGCTGGTTCTGAGGAACCAGTTCCAGTAAAGAAAACAAGAAAGTCAGCAGGTTTGGAGCCCAAAATCCCTTCTCCAACTGCTGCAGAGATAGCAAAAGCCATACAAATTGTCCAGTCACTGTCTCAGGTTCCGTCCGAACCGCCACTATCTGGCAAAAGGTCGGTTCGTCCAGTTCCAGTGGTTCAGGAATATGATGTTGAGGAGTTTTATGAACCAGAGGAGGGGGAGGATGATTATGAACAGTATGAATGTGGCTGGGAAGGTCTGGGTGTGCCCATTGAACCGGACATTTCCCCAGACAGACCTTTAGAATCTCCCCCTATGCTATCTGAGTCCCCATCTCATTTTATGTTTTACAAAAGTTGTTGAAACCCTCCAGCTTCCTTGGAAGAAGCTGTGGATGAGCAAGAGGAGCTTGATTTGTAGAAATGATGGATATTCCAGAGTCTAGGAGATTGTCTATTCCTTTGCATAAGTCTTTTAGGAAGCAAACAATAAAAATTTTAAAAGCTCCTAATTCTGTGCCTCCTGTAGATAAAAAGATGGACAGAAGGTACACATTGTCAGGTCCTGATACAGAATTCCTTTCTCAGCAATGCAGTCATGTTAGGTAGTTCAGGCTGCAGCCTGTGATAAAGCTAATATTCCCTGGCTTCACATCCTCCTGACAAGGATTCCAGGAAGATTGATACCATGGCAAAAACAGTATATGGCAGCCTCTCTGGGACTCAGGCAAGCAAATTATATGGCTTATGTAGCTAGGTATCAGAAATCTAGATGGGATACTGTTATGGAATTAGCCAAAGCAAGCCCATGGCCAGCTGGCTAGCTGAACTAGAACAGGTGGCTGCTGATGGCATTGAGGCTTCTAAGGTACAGTTTCATGCTGCTGTGGATGTTAATGATGTTTCCTCTAGGGTCATGGCCACATCTGTAGCTTTCGTAGGTTGGCCTGGCTCAGGTGTACTAGCCTGTCACAGGATACCCAGACTAAGGCTATGGATTTTCCTGTGTTGGGAAATTCTCTGTTTGGGGAGCAGACAGAGAATTACATGAAAAAGATGGATGAATATAGGACTACTTACAAAAGTGCCCAAGCTAAGGAGCGGCAAGCCACTCCCCAGAGGCATACCCCCAGGGGTAGGGGTAGGCCTTTTCACAGGCCTTTTTATCAGACTCAGGCCTCCTCTGCCTATGCTCAGAGGGGCTTCTTCAGAGGCAGAGGCAGACGAGGGGTGGGCAGGCCTGCTCCCACCCCTCAGCCTAAAGCACCTGCTAAGCAGGCACCCTGATGGGGTGCCCAGGGCCGATTCTCCTTTACCGGTAGGGGGCAGGCTGGCTTACTTCAGTCAGAACTGGGCTTCTTTAACCTCAGACAAGTGGGTTCTGGAAGTAGTAAGCCAGGGTCTGGTTCTCAGCTTCAAAAGTTCCCAAGTTGAGAACCAGATTTTTCTACCTGCAGTGCTTCAGAGACCCTTGCTCTAGAAGCAGAGGTCTCAACCTGTTGGCTCTCAGAGCAGTGGAAAGGGTTCCTCCCTGCACCAGGGCAAGGGTCTGTATTCCAGATACTTCCTTACCCCAAAAGACAGGAGAATGGCGGCCCATATTAGACCTCAGATATCTGAACAAGCATCTTTTGAAACCAAAGTTCAAAATGGTAACTCTGGCAATGATTTTACTCTCCCTAAGGCCAGGGACTGGTTAGCCTCCCTGACCTCAAGGATGCCTATTTCCACGCCCCAATCAGAAGCTCCCATCGAAAGTACCTCAGATTCAACTACCCTCAGGTCATTACCAGTTCAGAGCAATGCCCTTCGGCCTCACCTCTGCCCCAAGGGTATTCACAAAGTGTCTGGCAGTGGCAGTGGCTCACTTAAGGAGGCAAAGGATTGCTGTTTTTCCCTATCTAGACGATTGGCTCATTGTAGGCCAGTCCCCAGAATAGGTAAAATCTCACCTGCAAGTCACCCAGCAGCTACTCACCTCCTGGGCTTTCTGCTTAATCTGCACAAAGTCGGTTCTGGAACCAGTCCAGGTACTCACCTTTATAGGGGCAGAGTTGGACACAAAGCTAGCCAGAGCTTTTCTTCCCTTAGAAAGGGTGACAAATTTTGGCTCTGGCCTCCTCCTTCACTCTGCAGGTCTCTCGACCAGCAAGACACTTTCTGCAGCTCCTGGGGCACATGGCTGCACCCACAGCTGTTGTGCAGGGAGCAAGATTTCAGATGAGAGCATTCAGTTTCACTTGAGAACCTATTGGTCTCAGAGGAGAGACCCCTTTCCAAGTTGGTCCCAGTGACTCAACCTTGATCCAGGCCCTCCAGTGGTGGCAGGATCAGAGCAATTTAAGATTGGGGGTCCCCTTCTTTCCCTGCTCACAATTTGACTCTCACTACAGATGCTTCCTTCTGGGTGTGGGGAGCCCATATAGCACCTTTCCACTCAGGGAGTGTGGTTCCCCCAGGAATCTCTGCTCCACATCAATTTGCTGGAACTCAGAGTTGTCTTTTAGCTCTTCAAGCATTTTCTGCATCTGTCCACAACAAGGTGATACAAGTCAGAACAGACAACACCACTACAATGTGGTACATCAACAAACAGGGGGCACTCGGTCTTCGGCCTTGTGCACCGAGGCAATGACATTGTGGTCTCTGGCCTATTCCCTGAACACTTCCTCATAGCAGTTCATCTTCCAGGGAAGGACAATGTCCTAGCAGATGCTCTCAGTAGGATTTCCCAGGGCCACAGCCAATGGTCCCTGGATCCTCAAGTGCTGGGGATAGTCTTTGCCAGATGGGGCACCCCTCAGATAGATCTTTTTGCAGCCCCAGACAATCACCAACTTCCTCTGTTCTGTTGCAGGCCTCCAGTGTTGGGCTCAGTCCCCCTGGATGCCCTCCTCCTGGATTGGGCGGGGAAGTTTCTTTATGCTTTCCCCCCCTTCCCTCTCCTATTCAAAGTATTAGTCAAAATCAGATCTCAGCCTTGCAGGGTGATTCTGATTGCCCCGGATTGGGCCAGGCAGCCCTGGTACCCACTCCTTCTGTCACTGACAATCCATCTTCCCCTTTGCCTCCCCAGGAATCACAACCTATTAACTTGTGCCCAGGGAAGGGTTTGGTATCCGGACCTCAATTCCCTCAACCTCAAGGCCTGGCTCTTGAGGAGTTAGAGTTTGCTGATTTACACCTCTCTCAGGGTGTTCTTGAAATCCTAAAGGCTTCCAGAAAGCCTTCCACTAGGGCTACTTATAGTTCTAAATGGAAAGGTTTTCCATTTGGTGTGCTGGGAAAAATATTTCCAGAATTTGCTGATTTGCCCATTTTATTAGATTACATGGTCCATCTTAATTCCTTGGGTCTCAGACCAGCTACCCTGAGAGTCCATTTGGCAGCTGTATCTGCTTTTGTTTCAGCAGGAAAGTCATCCCCTCTTTCCACTCACCCTGTGTTTTCCAAGTTTTTTAAGGGATTACTCCATACTAATCCACCCTTTCGGGAACCGGCCCCTGCCTGGGACCTTAATGTTTGTATTGCCCAGTTAATGCAACCCCCTTTTGAACCTCTGTTTTCTGCAGAGCTTAAGTATCTAACTTGGAAAACTATTTTTCTGGTGGCTATCACTTCTGCTAGACGCATAAGTGAGTTGCAAGCCTTGTCAGTAGAAACTGACTTTATTTCTTTCCACAGGGATAAGGTAGTCCTTAGGACTAATAGGAAGTTTTTACCTAAGGTGGTTTCAGATTTTCATCTTAACCAATCCATCTCCCTTCCAGTATTTTCACTGATCACCCTCTTCTGGTGAGAGGAGGTTGCACAGCCTGGATGTTAAGAGAGCTCTTAGTTACTATATAGAGCGTACAAAGGTCACAGGTTCAATCCCTCCAACTTTTCCTTACCTATGGTGAAGTTGGGAAAGGCAAACCTGCCACTAAGAGATCAATTGCTAGGTGGATTGTCTCTTGTATCCAATTTTGTTATCAGAAACTGGGCAGAGATCCCCCCTCTGGCTTGAGGGCTCACTCTACCAGGGGTACAGCTGCATCTCTAGCTGCTGCCAGAGACATCCCTATATTAGAGATATGCCAGGCTGCTACTTGGAAAACGGTACACACTTTCACCAAGCATTACTCCCTGGATGTCCAGGCCAGGAGAGATGCTCGGTTTGGCACAGCTGTTCTTCAGAGCCTATTCCCTAAGTAGGTTCTGAACCTCCTCCATGGAGGTACTGCTGTGAAACGTTACTGTCATAATATAGCAAGACTTCATGTTGTTTGAAGAAAATTACTCACCTTAGTAATGTTGTTTCTTCTAATGGAGTCTTGCTATATTATGACCTCCCAGCCTGCCCCTCTCAGAACTTCTACTTGGGTGGGTACGGCAATTTAGTGTGGGCACTATTTTGTGCCCTTTAGCTTTCTCCCCTTTTGGGGTTTGGGGTGTGTTTTATTATACTGTTGTTTTATTCTCATGTTGTTAGAATTGTATTAGTAGTTCTGGTCCCCCGACTTGAGTCTTGGGTGTTGGGACCAGCAATGGTTGTTAGTATTTAGGTAGCCATTTGGCTAGTGTAGGTTACAGCTTCCACACAGACCTTAGTGAGTTTTTGCTCGTAAAGATCTGACAGTTCAGGTTTGAAATTACACAGATAGAGCTGCTTCTTAGAGCTCATGCTCAAAGTTCTATTTTGGAATGGTATGAACCATTTTACCTCCAGAGCAGTTCTAGAGCTGGATCAAACTGCTACTGTCATAATATAGCAAGACTCATTAGAAGAAACAACATTACTAAGGTGAGTAATTTTTCTTGCAGTGGTCCTGATCAAGACTTTCATAAAATTGATTTTCCATTCTTAATGAGATCTCTTCCTGGATAAATAATGGCTGATAATTTACATTCACTGCTCTTCAGGCTGGCTCATGGTGCAGTGGTAGCACCACTGTTCATAACTCCGGCGATTTGGGTTTGGGAACAAGCCCAGGGTACTGAAGGGCCAGCAGGGGAGGAGGTTTGAGCATCCCAGTGGATTCATGCCTCCTTCGGGGTGGGAAGCTGCCCATTTCCAGTGTGCTACCACTACCAGGAGATCCATAGGTAGAACAGCAATGTGGGAGAGATGGTTGGCTAAGCACCACGCCTGCCCCCTGTGTGCATGCAGATGCATGTTCATGCTGTTGGTTCTGGGAAGGAAAGGGAAGAAAAAATTAAAGATGGAAAAAAAAAAAAAAGCAGGCCGTGGCAGGAAGACCCCTTCTTCATGTAGGCCTTGCACCTCGACAGGTTCCTTGTCTCCATCTGAATTTCGCCTCTAGAGGGGGTTCATCACCATCCATGATGGTCCCACCATGGAGGGTAAGCCTTGGGGACTACTTGATGGCCATTATTTCAATCTGCACTGACTGTACATGGGAGTTGGGATATAATACTGTATGCTTGCACTTTTGTTATTTCAAATTGCACTATATCTTTAAATGACGCAGTACTTAAGCCAGCATCCCTGATAACGCACTGAGTCGCAAAACCAGTCTGAGCATTTTCTGGTTCTCTGCCGATGTTCCCATAGTAGGGGCCATCACGAATGAGTACCTGCTACCTATAAGTAAATTAGGCCTTTTTGCTTCCTTCCCTTCCCCCGCTCTCAAACACCTGCCCACTACCTGAGGTGACACCACCTCATAAAGTGATTCATTCCCCCTTCCCCCATTACCTCCCTCTTCTACAAATCCTCGGCACCTAGTGCCCACTTGACAATACCAAATAGGCTGCTTATTTGCATGTAAAGTCTTACTATAATTACCACAGTTGTGGAATTGCACTCTCCTGCTTGTGTTGCACTAAATGCCCACTAGTTAGGTTCCTGTACATGTATGTTTGTTCTACTATTGTTGTACACTGTAATTGACGTGGAACCTTTGTAAACAAGCTGTCTAGCTAAAAGGCTACAATCCAAATCTTTAGTAAGTAAATAAAAATACCAATACCATGTGGTACCCATTACTAACGGTGGTGCTCAGCCTCCTTGTAGCATTGCTGTGTTTGGTGTGAGCACACCACACCACACACCAAGCAGTGGGGAGTGGGCTTTCTAGTTTTATTGTGTGGCAGGGTAAGCCCCAGAGATGAAGGGTGATGGGACAGGGGACAGGAGCCAGAAGAGAGCACTGGCTGGAACAGAGGGGCAAAAATGTAATCAAAAGAAAACATTTGCAGCTCCTCACTGCTACTGTCTGAAAATGGAACATAATAAGTGTTTTCAGTTAAGCTTCTATTAGTATTTCTTTCACATACACAGAACCAATGAACAACAGTAAACGGTGGGAGTACCTGATATACCCCATTTTACGGATTAAAAAACAATGGATAGAGTTCATACACAGCATCCGAGACACAATGAAGTTTATTCAGGCTAAACAATGCTCGCTGATGAGGTGGGGGTATAGTTATACCTGAAGGATAGAAATTAAGAACATACACTAACAAAGCACAGATACACGTGTACTGTAAGAAATACGTAATATCCCCTATTCATCCTGAGGTTCGAACTATTAATTTAACAGGCAGTAAACAAAGGAGATTGTATGCCTAAGAGTGACAACCCTGGATTGTTATCTCCCAACACCTGTTCTATTAGGCACATTAGTTAGGTATGGTTGCCAACACTCATAGTAGGCCCCTAGGGAGTTGTTGGCCAAATGAGATAAACAATCCAAAGTAGAAATTTGGGTTGAATGACCTCCTAATGGCTAGAGATCAAAAGGCTCACACCATTCTGGTCCTTCTTGATCTCTCTTTCTCTGCTACATTTGACACTGTAGACCATGGTGTGCTACTGGAGCGCCTGCGGCTTTTTTGTGGGCTGTCTGGTACAGTCCTTAAATGGTTCCATTCTTTCCTCACGGGCAGATCGCAGAGAGTTACTACCAGAATTTATTCCTCTAGTTCTCACTCTCTGCTCTGTGGGGTGCCGCAGGGTTCCGTTTTGGCCTCCATGCTGTTTGCAGTGTACATGCTGCCATTGGGAGATATCATCAGGCGATACAGTCTAACTGCTATGCAGATGATACTCAGCTGTATATGTCCTTTCTGCCCGGACAGAATGATGCACGTCCCGTGCTAAATAACTGCCTTGTTGAAATCAGACTTGGATGAGCGCCAGTTGGTTGAGACTGAATCTAGATAAGACTGAAGTGCTGATAGAGAACCCAGGTCGTCTGGGGGCGGGTTTGGGGGCTGGACAACCATCAGGTTTGTTGCTTGGTGATATACAGCTCACTACCTCAGACCACGTGAAAAACCTGGGTGTTATTTTTGATGATGGTTCGACTAAGCCTCAGGTTTCAGCAGTCGTTAAATCATCTTTTATCATCTTAGGAATATTGCTCGGTGAAACATCTGGTTCCTCTGGATGATCTTCCAGCATTAGTCCATGCCTTTGTCACCACCCATCTTGATTACTGCATTTCCCTCTACCTAGACCTACCAGGAGTTGATATCCGCCACCTGCAGCTGGTGCAGAACACGGCAGCCAGGCTTCTGACTGGGACTTCTAGGACCAGTCATATTACACCTGTGCTCCGTGAACTGCACTGGCTGCCTGTTCAGTGGCAGATCACCTTTAAGGTTGGTTTGCTAACCTTTAAAGCCCTACATGATCACGGACCCAGCTACCTGCAAGATCTCCTTGTACCCTACTGCCCCCCTCCGTCCTCTCCATTCCGCCGACGAGGGATTGCTGGAGATTCCCAGAACATGACTGAAGACATCTGGTTCTCGAGCTTTTTCTTTTTCGGCTCCAACCCTGTGGAATTCTCTACCTCGTCAGTTGACAGAATGCCTGACCGTTGACAGGTTTAAAACAGAGTTAAAAACATATTTGTTTGATTTAGCCTACCCAAAATATTGAAAATTTGTTTTATTGTTTTAATGCTATGTACACTATTGCACTTGGTTTTATGTACAGCGCCTTGGTTTGGAAAGGCGCTATAAAAATAAAGTTTGAGTTGAACTGAGTTAAGCTGGCAAGGAGTTCTTGTGGGGGTGGAAGGTTTGCTGTATGCCATTTACCAAGGATAATCCTCTTGGCCTGCATACTGAGGAGTGCAAGACAGCTGTGCTCCTGACATGTGAGGTGCGGTGCTTCAGAGGTAAGGCCTATTAGGAGCGCAGCTGATTGAGGGATTCGCTTGTGAAGGACATCAACCCCAGTATGGCAAACCTGCTACCATAAGGGTTGTATATTAAAAGGCATGTCCACAGAATATGATATAGGTCACCTCCCTGGGATCCGCAGCACCAGCATTGATTGGTTAGATGGTAGGTGTCTGGCTTTTGGAGGACCTCGGGGTCCTATACCAAGAGTGTAGGATTTTGTTTTGTATTTATCTGTCCATATGTCTTGAAAGCTTTGTGCTCAAATCTCCAACAAATTTGCTACTCCTGTCCGGAGACAGGTGTGAAGCATTTTATCCCATCTCCTATATTAAAAGCTACACACTCCTAATTTGCAGGTATCTCAAAAAAATTAGAACCAAATCAAATCTTTATTTATCCAGGCGGGCACCATTGAGCAAGGTTCATTTGCAAGATGGACCTGGTGAACAAAATAATAGTACAATATCATACAGAGAAGTAAAATATACATATGTACAGAATAGTGTGATGTATTCATACGATATCCCAAAAGAAAAATTATCACCTTAGTAATTATGTTTCTTCTAATGGAGTCTTGCTGTATTCTGTCAATCGTAGTGATTCCCAACCTTTGAACTGCCCCGAGAACAAGAGTTAACTTTCTATGCAGGGCATAGAATGCAGAGGAGTTCGAGTTCGTTGAAGTCTCTGTCTGGAATGATCAAACCTAAATGCTTACAAGCCCAAATAAACTAAAATTCTACGTGAAATTGTAAAAACTCTTACTAGCCAACTGGCTGAAAAAAGTTTTGGATTCCCAAGGAAGACTCAAGTCAGGAAACCCAAAAACAAAACCCAATGTACTAAAAATAACAATAATAAATCAGCACCCAAGCAAAAAGGAGGAGGGTGCAAGCAACAAACACCCTTGGGGTGCAACACTGCACCTGCCCACCCACTTCCCAAAAACAGGTTCTGAGAGGGGAGGCAGGTCAGAATACAGCAAGCCTCCATTAGAAGAAACATAATTAATAAGGTGAGTAATTTTTTTTTCAAACAACATGAAGTCTTGCTGTATTCTGACAATTGCAGACTACCAAGCAGTACCTCCAAGGAGGAGGGACAGAACCTACTTTGGGAATAGGCTCTGAAGTACTGCTGTGCCAAACCGAGCATCACTCCTAGCCTGGATATCCAGAGAGAGTAATGCTTGGTAAAGGTATGGACTGTTTTCCAGGTGGCTGCTTGACAAATTTCTAAAGAGGATATCCTGGCAGCAGCCAGGGAAGCCGCCTCTTTTGGGAATGAGCCCTCAGGCCTGAGGGTGGAGTTTTTCCCAGCTTTTCATAGCAGAATTGTATACAAGACACAATCCACCTGGCAATAGATCTTTTGGTGGCAGGTTTGCCTTTCCCACTTCTCCATAAATGAGGAATAATTGAGGGAGTCAAACCTGTGACCCTTGGTACGCTCTATGAAGTAACTAAGGGCTCTTTTGACATCTAAACTGTGTAGCCTCCTCTCTCATGAGGAAGAATGATCCGTGAAGAAAACAGGGAGAGACACAGACTGGTTTAAATGGAAGTCTGAAACCACTTTGGGTAAGAACCTTCTATTGGTTCTAAGGACCACTTTATCCTCGCGAAATGAGATAAAATCAGGTTCCACTGACAGTGCTTGCAATTCACTGATACGCCTGGCAGAGGTAATGGCTACCAAGAACACAGTTTTCCAAGTCAAGTACTTAAACTCTGCTTAAGACATAGGCTCAAAGGTGGGGTTGCATAAGTTGAGCAATGCAAACATTCAAATCCTAGGCAGGGGTAGGGTCTCTAAAAGGTGGATTCGTGTGAAGCAATCTTTCAAAAAAATTTACAGAACACAGGATGGGAAGATAGTGAGGAAGGCTTACCCACAGACAAAAACGCAGAAACAGCTGGACAAGTGTACCTTGAGAGTAGCTGGTCTGAGGCCTAGGACATTAAGATGGACCATATAATCCAGAACCGTGAGGCAATTCAGCAGTGTCTGGAGAAATATGCTTTAGAACACCAAATCCTGAATCTTTTCCACTTGGAGTTGTAAGTCTTTCTGGTGGAGGGCTTTCGAGAAGCCTTGAGGATATCCAGAACCCTTGGGAAAGATGCAGATCTGCAAACTAACTCTTCAAGAGCCATGCCTTGAGATTGAGAGACTGAAGATTGGGGTACCAAATCCTTCCCTGAGAGGATGTTAACAGGTTGTAATTCCTGGGAAGAGACAGGGGAAGATGGACTGCTAGGGACAGCAACATGGGGTACCAGGGCTGTCTGGCCCAATCTGGAGCAATCAGAATCACCTTGCATGGTTGAGACCTTATTTTTACCAAAACTTTGAACAGAAGTAGGAAGGGGGGAAAGGCATGCAGAAACTTCCCCTCCCAATTCAGGATCAGGGTGTCCAGAGGCACTGAGCCCAGGACTGGAGGTCTGCAACAAAAGAGAGGGAGTTGGTGATTGTCTGGGGCTGCAAAGAGATCTATCTCTGGAGTGCCCCACCTTGAAAACATCACTTTCAACACCTGAGGGTCCAGGGACTATTCGTGATGGCCCTGAGAGATCCTGCTCAGTGCATCTGCTAGCACATTGTCCTTGCCTGGAAGGTGAACTGCTACAAGAGAGGTTTGCAGTGAATAAGCCAGGGACCACAACTTCATGGCTTCTGTACACAAGGCCGTGGACCGAGTGCCTCCCTGCTTGTTGATTTACCACATGGTGGTGGTGTTGTCTGTTCTGACTTGAACCACCTTGTTCTGTACTGACTGTGAGAATGCTTTTAGAGCCAGAAAAACTGCCCTGAACTCTAGAAGATTGATGTGGAGAAGGGATTCTTGGGGGGACCACAGCCCCTGGGCAGTAAGGGATCCCAGGTGAGCTCCCCAGCCCAGGAGAGAAGCATCCGTGGTAAGGACCACTGAACAAGGCTGAGCAATAAAAGGAACACCTTGTCTTAAACTGTCCTGATCCTGCCACCACTGGAGGGCTTGGATCAAGGTCAGAGTCACTGGGATCAGTTTGGCAAGGGAGTCCTTTCTCTGAGACCAGAAAGCTCTCAGGTGGAACTGAATATCCCTCATCTGGAATCTTGCCCCTGGGACCACTGCTGTTGAAGCTGCCATGTGGCCCAAGTGCTGGAGGAAATGCCTTGCTGGTCGAGATACTTGAAGGCTGAAGGAAGAAGCTAGTTCCATAAGAACCCTTGCCCTTTCTAGAGGAAGAAAGCCTCTTGCTCTGAGTGTGTCCAGTTCTGCCCCTATAAAGATAAGAAGCTGGACTGGTTCGAGAACCGGCTTGGGAAGGTTGAGAAGAAATCCTAGAGAAATGCGAACTTGCAGGTGAGACTTGACTTGGTCTAGAGACTGACCCACTATTAGCCAATCGTCCAGATATGGGGAATCGAAATATTCTGCCTTCTTAGAAAGGCAACTACTACTGCCAGGCACTTTGTGAAAACCTTGGGGCTGAGGTTAGGTCAAAGGGCATTGCTCTGAACTGATAATGACCTGAGGGCAACTTGAACCTGAGGTACTTTCTGTGGGAGCACCTGATGGGAATGTGAAAGTAGGCATCTTTGATGTCCCTGTTGGTACAGTACACTAAGAATACCTACCCACAGGAACAGAAGTACATTCTTGCCAACACTTGTCACCCTTCCTACTGGCCTCCACTCTTGTGTCCCCTATTCCTTCTATCCGAGGCTTGGGGTGCAACCTCATGGTCACCAATATGCCAGGCAGCTACATGCTGCCCTGCACCAGAGAGCTAGTCACCACCATTAATTTTAAATTCAATCACAGATTCACCCCCAGGAGACAGAGCCCCCAGTTGAGTATTTGTTTCAGTGTTTTCAATTACATTGTAAAGTACAAAAACCAAAAAACACAGATTAATATAGCCCTGCCTGGTGTTGCCAGCAGTGGAGCATTAACCTGCATGTCACAATCCTGACACCCCCAGCAAGAAGAGTCTAGGAAGCTCTCTAGAGGCAGCTTTCTCTGACTTCGGGAGGGCAACAATATTCAGGCAGTATTACTGCTTCCTATGGATCACAAGATGTCCTTGCACCCGCCCCCCCACCTTCAAGGAAGGCAGGGTGGTGGTCAGAAACAGGAGGTGTGAGGGTCATAAAAAGGAAAGAGCCATTGGCTAGCATGATTCTGCCAAAGGGGCCCCACATCCCCAATCCCTAGTCTAGCCCTCAGTTCTCCCCACTCCTACCAACAAGCCCGTTTAAGCCGGGAGACAGGAACTGTCAGAGTACCCCCTGCCCCGAGTTCCACCATCAGGTGAGGGGTCCCCTCAGGTGTAAATGGATGAAGCAGTGGTCTGGCAGACCTCAGGGCAGCAGCTAGTGAACCCGATGGCACTACATCAGAGGATGAAAGAAGCAATTTGGGGGTCAAGAAGGGCAAAAATAACTAAAGTAAAAATAAAAACAGATCAATACATTCAGTTTAGCTGTCACAGGCAATCAAACTTCTTTTAACAAATATTTTAATAAGAAAACCCTTTCACCTGCTCCAATAGCACTTTTCAAAGTCCAAAGATTCCACTGCTTAAACCTGATTCAAAATAGCCACCTCAGAGCAGCTGTGTTAAAAAGACCTAAAAAGACATTCACATCCCAAACATGGATTTGAATCTCAAGTGAACACCAGTTTTCTTTTTTTTTGCAGCCAAGATTATTTTCATGGAAAGATTTAAATGCCAAAAAAAAAAAATCTACCATCATGGTATGACCAGACAAAAATTCAGTTCTGGTATATAAACAAAAAGCTAGAAATAATTTTTAAATGAATAACTTATTTAAGTTGAACAAACAGTGTATATTTAAAGAGTTAGTGTACTGTTTGAAAGCAATATTAACTTTAAAAAAAAAAAAGGTTAACTATTACTTTACTAATTAAAACACTTTGTAGCTGGCTCCGTGGTGCCGAGCGAAGGGGTTTGCTCAGCATGCTGGGGACCCGGGTTCATGCCCCGAGCCCGGGTGTCAGGAGCAGAGACCGGCAGGGAGGGATTTCAGAGCATCCATTGGACACTTCCCTCCTGGGAGGGGTGGGTAGGGCCTTTGGCACCTGGAAGTCAACTGGTGGACATGCTAGACAGCGTGCAGCCTCAACATGGCCCTACCTCAGGTCGCCACTTCATCCTGGCCCAATTAGGGTGGGGAGAGGATAGGCAGAAAAAGAGAAAAATGGCCATCCGTGCCGGACGGATGACGGCGGCCCTTCCCCCCCTCACCACGAAGCCAGGAAGCTCCGAGCTGCACCTCCACCCAACCAAGATGCAAGGAAGTGCCCGCGAGCACTTCGATCTCCCCTCCTGGCTGCCCTGCAGATGAAGAGATATGTCGGGATGGTGGGAGGCAGCGGACAGCAGAATGGGAAAGTGGCAAACGTGAGGATGGGCGCCCAAGGGAGTGGGCAGCCGGGTTGGTAGGGGTGGAAAAAAAAGAGCATACAGAACCACTCCCGCCTCCAGTGAGTGAGTGAACAGGACTGTCAATGGTGCAGCCAGCACCTCCCTGAGCTCCCCTCAGTATCCTTGGATGTATCCTGTCTGGCCCCACTGACTAGTCCACTTTCAGATTTGTGAGTTCTTTCAGGACTCTTTCCTCCGTAAATGGACTAGTGTCCACTTCCCTTCCTTCGATGCTCCTGTCACCTATCTGGGTCCCTTGCCTTCCCCTTCCTCAGTGAACAAGATGTCTGCTTTTTCCTGGTTCGCCCTCCACACACACACACACACACACACACACACACACACACACACACCCTTACAATCCCTCCTCTGGTCTTTCTCTTTTCGCTTACACACCTAAAAAATGTCTTGTCCCCTTTCTTTCCTGCCTGGGCTATTTTCTTCTCTGTTTGCGCCTTTGCACACCTGACTGCCTTACCTGCCTCCCTCTGTGTCTCCTTATACCTCCTGAATGCAAACGTTTTTCTCTTACTTTCCCAGCCACCTCTTTTGAGAACCATAGTGGCCTCTTTTTTCTTCTTGCTTTTGCTTATTGCCTGATGCAGAGGTTTGTTTCCTTTACCATCCTCCCTTTTAGTTTCTACCATTGTTCCTTCACTTTACCCAAGTCCCCCCAAAAAAAAAAAGGGCATCCTGAGGCATTCCCCCATCTTTGTAAAATCGTCCCTCCTGAAGTCTAGGATCCCCGCCTTTGTGTGGTTTGATTCTGCCACAGTACTTATATTGAACCACACCATACGGTGATTGCTGGTCCCCAGGTGGACTCCCACCATGATGTCTGCAACACTGTCAAAGTCCCATGTACAATCAATATTCCTGGTGTCTAGCAGCACCAGCCGAACACACGCCCATGTATATCAGACACATCCCTAGTGTCAGTGGCTGGCACCCCTCGAACACCCAGCCAATGTACTGTATTATATGCCTAGCATCCAGTACCCCCAAATGCCAGCTAACACATGGACCAGTAACACTGGCGGTCCAGGGACCCTCCCCCCACCCTGCTCGCATCCAGCACACCACTTATCCAGCCAAACCTCCTCCCCACCACCAGGTTGCCTGGGGATGTGCCTGGAATCCAGACATGGTGACTGGCACAGCCCTCCTCTCACCTCCTTGGCCGGCCGCCACACATGCTCATCATCAGCTCATACGGTGGCCGGCTGAGGAGATGAGAGAAGGGCTGTGCCAGTTGCGTACTGGGATTCCAGGTATGTCCCTGAACCTGTCCGCACAGCTGGGGGGGGGAAGCACTGGACTGCCAATGTTTACCGGTCCATACGGTCTGTATGTCCACAGGCATTCAAGGAGGGTGGGGGGCAGAGGTACCACTGGACACCAGGGATATTATATGCAAGGCCCCTGGAGTTCTGTGGTTCTACAACTACAGAATTTTCTGCACATATACACCATGCCACAGAATACAGTACTACAGAACTCATTATTCTTGGTGAATTTTCATTTAAATATACAGTTTTCCATAGTTCCCAGTACCAGGGGTCGAAATTAACACACAGCCTGTTTCCTGTTCAAGAGGGAGCAGGCCAGCGCATGAGGTTTTCTCCCGTTTGAACTGTGGTGCATGTAACTTTTAAAAGCCACGCTGACTGTGTTAGGTTGAAGGTTACCACATTGAGAACATGGCAGTATTCAGTCACCAGAACTCGGAACTGATTAAGAGGCTGATGTGCAGTGTGAGGCTGGGGACTGGGCATATGACCAAAGGCTATCTACTCTCTCTTGCTGCCTGCCTATCAACTGCAGCCAGGAACACAGCATAAGATGTCTGGTCTCATGCACTGGGTGCCAGCAGGAGGGTGGCAGGTGTGTGGTACCTAATAAGGCTGGGAGAAGGAGGGCATGTCAGTGGACTTCCTTCTAGCAGCTCTGGTTGAGATCAGCCCACTGCAGTCCTACAGAACACAGGAATTGAAGCTGGCCAGTGACTGATCACAGGAGGAGGAGCCGGATCACTGAGTCAGTGTAGTGCAGTGCTGCCTGTACAAAACACTGGGGGTGAGGGTGGATGGGGGGAGGTGAAGAGAGAGTTTGCGAATCCGCAATCACTGAAGAGTGAAGAAGACCCTTAGTAGCCCGCCCAGAAAGCCTGCCTACAATTTGCACCGCACGTAGTCAGGGAACCATGTGGTGCGTTTTTCTGTAACACACGTGATTCACTGATTTGAAAAACGGCATGTGTAAGTATAGCCAGCATAGGCAGTTGGCATCTAACCCTGGACAAGACACACAGACATCCAAGCACAGAGAGTACTATAATCACGTTTCTAACCTAGAGGGGACAAAAAACCTAAAACAGGCATAAATCTATACTGTTTTGTGGCTAACTGGCTTGTCGGTGCAGCAGTAGTGGTACTGCTAATGACACTGGTTATCAGAGTTTGGGAACAAGCCTTAGTTGTTGGGGGCCAGCTGAAGGGGGAGGGAGGATAGAGTGTACAGGGACACTCTCCTCCTCCTCCTGGGAGGAAGGATTCTGTCCTCTGTTGCATTACTGCCACCTGGTAACCGTAGGTGTATGGCTGAGGCAGGGCTCCAGATAAGGGGAGTACTGACCTGTTTTACTAACCTCATTTTAGGAAATACTCTTCAGAAAATGTTTTTAATGAGTACCAGTACTCACCCAACATTTGTAAATACTCCACACTCCACAGAATAGTGCTTCATAACATAACCGGCGATTCAAAAGGAGCAGGTTTTCCAAGATTTACAGTACTCGTATGCATTCCAATTTTGTTTTACTCACGATATTTTAAACCTGATGAGTAAATTACTCCTACCTGCCAACATTATCCGAAGCATTGTTGGCACTTGATCAATTCTTAACTATAACTACATAGTTTTAAAAAATGTACTCCACACTCCACTCTGTCCAGGCATGTGTACGCATCTGAATTTGGTTTTACTCACCTCACTTTCAAAATGAGGAATACAGGTACTCATCCAAAAAATCTTATCTGGAGTCCTGCAAGAGGACAGAGTGGAGGGTGGGGACATCGCTGACATCAGTGTCCAGACATGTACACAGCGTGTGGGCATGCCTTGAGGTCCACTTTGTGATGTCCCCATGGGCTCAGAGAAAGGAAAATGGCCCATGCACCCCGTGATAATGGACCATGGTGTATCCAGGCCCTGCCTCCATAGCATGACAAACCTGATGCAACAGGCGTTGGGAGTACATTACCCCACCCCAACCTCACCTGTGGGGATAGAACCATAACTCCATAGAAGTAGGTGGCTGGGGCTGGGATAGGCAGGGGAGAATCGTGGGGGAAGGCCCTGCTGGTTCTGAGGGAAGGGGTTGCTGGAGAGACAGCAGCATAAACAAAGTTATAAAAATATTGTTTTATGATTATTTTTTGACCAGTGCAGGTAACCTGACTCTGGTGCACGTGGTTTTTTGCTACATGTACCATGGTACAAGTACTAAAAAAAAGAGCGGTCGAAAGTCTTGATAAAACCACTCGTCGGAAGGGAGAAAAAACTCCCTGCAGGGCTCAGGAAAAGGCTCCGGTTTCCGTTTTCATCCTCTCTGGGAGGCGCTTTGATGAGACGCACTTGCCCTAGAAGGCCGGGCTCCTGCACGGGGCTGCTGTGAGGTGGGGCCAGTCTGTGCAGCTTGCAAGGCTGAGACTGGATCCCACCGCTTGGTAATCCTCGATATAGCAAGTAAAAACAAAATAAAATAATCGTTCCTCAATAAACACTTACGGTCTCTTCAGCCCTGCCACGTGCGACAGGGCTGTTGCAGGGTACCTACTTCACTGAAGGCAGGAAGTAGACTGGAGACGACTGGATGTGGAGGGTTTGTTACCCCCCCCCCCACTGCGCAGTGTTGGTCCTGCCTACCACTGACATCAGGAGGTGTAGCCCCAGGCGTAATGAAGCCCAGAGACCAGCTTAGGAGAGAGAAAATTAATTTGTACTTCTGCCCAGCACCCTTCCCCATCTCCTTTATCCTGAAGCCGCTCTGTGCTTGGCATGTGATGTCATTGTTGACAACACATCACACTTTAGCCAATGACAGGACTGTATTTTGCCACAGAAATGAATAAATCATGCCTTAGAAATCAGAAAATGCTGCCACAGAAATCAAGGAGCCCTGCAGCAGAAATCAGGACAAAGTACTGCAGAGCACTAGGGGCCCCGATTATACAGTACATGGGCCAGGTGATCAGGAGGTGGTGGGGTGCTACTAGACATCAGGGCTATGTCTAACAAATATGTATCATGTATTTGAGGGGTGGGGGTGCCACTAGACACCTGGGATAGGTCTAACAAACATGGAACGGTTGATCAGTGGGTTGGGGGTTGCCACTAGACACAAGGGAGCTGTATCACTAGCACTGGACAGGTGTTCAGGGGTGGCTACCACTACACCAGGGCTATGTCTAGCAAACACGTGACATGTATTTGGGGGTGGGGAATTGCCACTAGACACCAGGAATATGTCTAATGAACATG
This sequence comes from Neoceratodus forsteri, assembly GCA_016271365.2. Taxonomy (NCBI): domain Eukaryota; kingdom Metazoa; phylum Chordata; order Ceratodontiformes; family Ceratodontidae; genus Neoceratodus; species Neoceratodus forsteri. The sequence continues at coordinate 38,659,229 of JADMNL010000025.1, read as the reverse complement.
GGATGAGTGATCAGGGGTTTGAGGTGCCACTAGACACCAAGGAGCTGTAATCACTAGCACTGGACGGGTCCGGAGGGGAGGGGCGATTGACTCCAGGGATGACGTCAGTGCTCAAAGGATGTCCTCTAATGGTGTGCGCTCACCATGCAAATGAGCCCACAATAGGCATGCAAATGGCCCCTTAGTACCCTGCATGCCCAGTGGGCTCATCTGCATGTTGTGGCTTAATATAACCTACAGGGTTCCCGGTGCTGTTTGTACCGGAAGCGCTACTCCCTGTGGGCTGGATACAGCCAAGGTCCATGTCAGGCCAGTGCAGTTTTACTTAGCACTGTGCTGACATGGGCCAATATTCAGCTGGACAGCACTGGTCCGCTATCCGACTCAATACAGCAGCTGCTGGGTCTGGTGTAGGCGCAAGCACTGCACAAGACTTTGCACTGCACTTGTGCCTCCTAGAAACATAGAATCTGTCAGCAGATAAGGACCGTACAGCCCACCTAGTCTGCCCTACTCACTGCTGCAGTATCCTAGATCCTGCTTGATCCGTGGCTCTCCTGCTTTGCACATCTCCAGGGTACCCTTATGTCTATCCCATGCACTCTTGAACCCCCATATTGTTTTCACACCAACCACTTCTGCTGGGGCTGTTGCACGGCTCCACCACCCTTTCAGTGAAAAAGTACTTCCTAACATTACCTTGAGCCTTCCACCCTTCAGCGTCATATCATGTCCCCTTGTTCTTGTGCAGAGTTTTATCTGAAATATGATTTCCACCTGTACCCTGTTTATTCCCCTAAGGTACTTGAAAGTCTCCCCTCTCCAGTCTTTTCCTCTAGTGAATAGATATTAAGGTCCTTAAGTCTTTCCTCGTAGGGCTTCTGGTGCTGTCTATGTACCATCTTCATTGCCTTCGCTGGACTGCCTCTATTTTGTCAATGTCCTTCCGGAGATGTGGTCTCCAGAACTGGACACAGTACTCCAGCTGAGGCCTCAACAGTGATTTGTACAGTGGCATCACCACCTCTTTCCTCCTGCTTGTTATGCCCCTCCCTATGCACCCCAACATTCTGTTTGCTCTCCCCACCGCCTTTTCACACTGTTTGGTCATCTTCAGGTCGTCAAATATGATAACCCCCAGGTCCCTCTCCTGACATGTGCTGGCCAGAATTTACCCACCCATCCTGTACTCCTCCCTTGGATTCCTGTGACCCAGGTGCATGATTTTGCACTTTTTAGCATTGAAACTCAACTGCCAGACACCCGACCATTCCTCTAATAGGCTTAGGTCCTTTCTCATTTTTTCCATCCCCTCCGGTGTGTCCACTCTGTTGCAGATCTTGGCTTCATCTGTGAAGAGGCACACCTTTCCCTCCAGACACTCTGCAATGTTGCTAATGAAGACACTAAAAAGGACTGACCCCAGCATCGACCCCTGTGGCACCCTGCTGGTCACCTCCCTCGCCTCAGATTTCATGCTATTTACCATCACCGTCTGAGTCCTGCTGAATATTCAGCACTTGAAGTTTTCAAACACAACCTGTAAATCTCTGACACTCACTAAAACACAGAGTGAAAAACTGAAAACGAAATAGTTCCTGAATAATTCCACAGCAGTCCTTAATAACTCCTTTAGTTACAGCAGTATAGGAAAGATATGTTATAGTAGTATAAAAAATATATGCCAATCACAAAACAAAAATGATTTGTCAAGTTGACAACAAACCTTCAAGAAATCACTTCATAAACCATGCAAAAATTTCACACTCAGACTTGGCCAAAGTTTCAGAATTCAGATTTAAATACTACTATGTTGTTTATGAAGAATATTTCTGTTTATGGCGACAGAAAATAATCAATTTGGTATTTACAGTCAAGAGTACTATGACTGAAAAATGGTAGAGGAAACTTACCACTAGCTGCCTTTTCATAATTTCGGCCTAGAGCTGCAAGGTTCCGTAATCCGGGGTTAAACTGTTCCATAACATTCTAAAAAGGAAAAATAATACAAAATGTTAACTCTGTAGCCAGATACATACAATTAAAAGTACTTACAGTAGAACTTCTGAACTCCAGTTCACATACCAAGTTGACCGGGCAGATTTTATTGCTTTCCATGTACAGATGTTGTATGAACTCAGTCCACTACTAACTGGAAAAAAACTTATATACAAAAAAAAAATTCAGGGGCTTGACATTTATTAAAGAGCAACAGTTGCTTCTAGGAAAACTCTTAAGAAACGTAATCTTCAAATAAAAAATCTAACTTAGAAAGGAACCACCTTCAGTATTAAGCAATTTTTTATGAATCAATAAGAAACTCAACCAGGAACTAAATTAAAGTACAGGTAATGCCGGATTCTATCAGTGACCACTCACCCATTCTGTGTGAGTGGTCTGCTCAACCCCATAAGACACCCCCCAGAACCATAACCATTAGACTCCTACGTAAAGATCGGATTACATCCTTCAAGGCGTATCTAGCACTAACTGACTGGCGTTTTCTAGATGTTACAGAGCACATCAACTTGGCCCTTGACCACTTCTGTAGCATATTCACAGAAGCATGTAACAGATTTACCCTTCTCAAAAAATTCAAGGTCAAAGGTGCCCAAGCAAGCTGATCACACCTCCCTTGCCTGCCCAAATGCAGCAAAGGGATAATCTCTGGTGCCTAGCCAAAGCCTCTGGGTCCCCGAGAGATCAGTAGAGGTACTGTGAGGCCAGCAATAAATGTACAAAATTAATCAGGAAGGCCAAAGCTGACCACCACAATACGCTGCAAAGACAGAGTTGAGGTGATGGGAAGAAATTCTGGCAGTGCTTACAGGATCTAATGGGCAGTAGCGACCGGTCTTCCCCTACTGTTCTCATCAACAATACACAGGTACTATCAACCCCATCCAATATAGCCAATGCCTTCAATAATGCATTCACCGACCCAACCTCAGTTCTGCCTACTGTACTGGGAACCCAGGATGGTGCAGCAGAAGCCACTGAGCAGCAAGGCATTAACCTCCCTAAATTCTACTTCAAGCAGGTCTCCACCATGGAAACAGTCAAATATCTAAGCAGTTACCGGCAAAACTACAGTGGACAGTGACAAAATTGACAGGGTATTATTGGCTCACGCCCTTGAAGAAGTGGCTTTACACCTCTGACAAAGATATTCAACATCTTGCTCCGGTTCTGCCAATTCCCTCAGATCTGGAAGGCCGCCATTGTTACACCAGTACATAAGGGTGGGGATAATACTAGTGTGGCCAATTACAGGCCAATCTCCATATTCCCCTCTCTAAAGCACTGGAACGAATAGTAGCTGGTCGCCTACCTCGAGCATTACAACCTGATATGTTGCCAACAACACGGTTTTAGAAAACCGCATAGTACCATGACTGCACTCATAGATTTCACAACACACCTACATGAAGCCCTGTACAAAGGTCATCTAATAGGTGCCTCATATGTTGTTTTTGTTTTGTTTTTTCAATTCCTTTTTCCCTCCGGTCGCGGTCTGGGGGGCCTCTCTCAGGCATCCTGCCTGCTCCTGCCGTGCCTAAAGTCCTCCTACCTGAGCCTCCTCTCTCCCTCCTCCTCTGTCCACGGTCGGCACCCCCAGCTTAACCCCTCCGGGGTGGGGCCCCCCCCATTTGGGTGCACTTATATTCAGACTCCAATGTGGGAAAGGACCCGGGTGGAGGAACCTGGAAAGCCAGGTAGGATGGACCCTGCCGTGGGCATGGGGGCAGGTGCTGTCACCTACCCCTGCAGACCGGGCTTTTCCCTTGTTCTGGTGCTCTCTCCCTGCTCCCGTGCATGTGAACGTCCCTGACACTAGGTGCACGGCAACCCCCGACAGCACCAGGGCACGCCGATTACGTGCAGCCGAGCATGCTGCAGCACCCCCAGTCTCCACCAGGAGCCGCTGGCATGCCGGGTGATCCCCAACCCCCCCCCCCGGGGAGGAGAGTAGCCAAACAGGCGCTCAATCCTCACCCGCCCATGCCGTCCCCGGCGGCCCGAGCTCGCTCCCAAACCCTGGTCACCAGTGTGGCGGGAGATGTGGCGTCCAGCGCCTCAACCCTCAATGCCACCAGGCCAGCTAGGTGCCTCAAATGCTGATCTTACCAAGGCATTTGACCTTGTAGATCACCCTCTGCTGCTCATAAAACTTCAGCATCTTGGTCTCTCCACTGAAACAGTTTCCTGGTTCTGTTGTTACCTAGTTGGACGCACACAGAAAGTCAAAATTGACGGTGTGCTCTCTGAAGCTAAGCAAGTCTCTGTCGGTGTTCCCCAGGGGTCAATACTGGGACCACTTCTCTTCAGCCTGTTCATCAACGGCCTTCCCGGTGCTTGTCCTCAAACACAGATGCTGCTCTATGCTGATATGCAATCATCTTCAAGAGCAGCCCTCAACATGAGGTAGTCACCAGGGAGCTATAAATTAGCTTTGGGTCCCTTGAGCACTGGTTCAAGCAAAACAAGCTTGTCCTGAATTATTAAAAAAAAAAAAAATGCTCTTCTCCAGTACCCATCTCAGGAGCAAAGTTCCCCCCGCTGTGCATCCTGAATGACCAGGGCCTCCCACTTAAGTAGGTGTCCCCTTTTAGATACCTGGGGTTTACATTAGACGAGTCCCTTACCTTCGCTGAGCATGTGGATAACATGGGTAGCTTAGCCAACAGAAATGAGCCCTTTTCAGACAGCGCCTGAACTTAACCAATGAGGCCAGGAGCCTAGCTGTAGCCAGCTATGGCCTCCCTCTCACTGATTATGATCTCGCAGTATATGGAGCCACCTCCCCTACTGTCCTGAACAGAGTGAGAGTTTTGTTCAGCAAGGCCTGCAGATTCATCACAGGCTCTGAGCATGGCAAAACATGCACTTATAGTCCCCAATGAAGGACCCATCAGAACCAAAGAGCCTTTGCCTGCCGAGCTGTATACTACCTAAACAACCTTCCCACCTCCACCACAAAGATACCTAAATTATCTCAGTTCAAGAGAGCCCTCAAGGATGAACTCACCCAAGATTCCACATGCAGATGCCTACCCTAACCCATGCTTGACCTACATTACTCTACCCCCTAACTCCTTAGTCCCCACACCCTACCTCCCCCAACGTCCCTCTCCCTCTCCTAACTAAATGGTTACATTTGTATACAACTGAGGTGTTATAACCCTGTATTGTACATTTGTTTATTATTGCTCTGATGAATGCTCTCCTGAGCTGCCTATAATTTGTATTATGAATGTACTTACAAATGCTCTTCATGCTGCATGTTTACAAATTTGTTTGCTTACAACACGTGACGTGGAATCTTTACAAATGAGCACTTAGCTCAAAGGTACTCTGATGATCAAATAATTAAACAGAACAAGAAACTCCTTACAAATTATACATAATGTGATTTTCCAGGCTCCAGGAAAATGTTTTAAAATATTACATTTAGAAACCTACAGACCTAGAACATTTATCAAGGTGTTTATTCTTCTGGCAGCTGTGGCCCCATCCGACGTGGTCTCCCAGACCAGTCACCCACCTTCCCAAGGGCTTACCTGGACTGAGCAGTCCTCCATGGATTTTCCTCCTGTAGCAGGGCCGGGGAGGGGTGACAGTTCCCTCCTTCCCCATTCCATGGAGCACAACCCAGATGGGTCCAGTGCCTTGTCAGTGGTACGGGGCCTGCAGAGGCTAGGCCTCATCGTACCAGCCTCCATTTTCCCTTTTTCTCACCTCCCTCCTTTCCTGCCGGGTGGAGACCACTCAGACCTCTCACACATCTGGCACCCCCTGTGGAGCAGCAAGCTCCGTGGCCTGCCACAGGGTCGCCAAAGTGGTAAGACCAGACTTATTCCTCCCCAGGAAGGGAGCACTGCTGCGCCAGTGACTCTCACAGCCACAGGCCACCCATATCTGGATTCTAAAGTAGTCTTTATTTTTCCTTTTCCTTAAAAGATTTTCTGCCTTGCAGTACTAGGAGCAATAATGTATAGAATACCTAGAGGCTGCTGATAAATAGTATCTAGTTTTATTTCCCTTCACACCTCAGGGACATAATACCATACAAAGATGAGCTAGTCGGCTTCTGCAAGACTGGTCACTTGTAATCTCTCTAATGGTGACATCACAATACTGATGAGGTATGAAGAGGAAGAGAACTAGATATGTCAGCCTTCCGTTAGGGTACTGCTCTTCACTTACGAAATGGGCATCCAAATGTCAGCTTTTTCATTGGCTAATTCCTGTGTGTTAATATGTCTGATGTACACGAAAGATCCAGTAATGCCAATGTGCACTGATTCTGGTAAATCTGCCAATTTAGAACGTTGGCAAAATAAAACCCAGGCATCTTGTTCTTTGCCAACTGCGAGTGAAATTTCAGCCAGCATTTTTTCTTAAAAGTATGAACAAGATGTTGAAAAGGATTAGTAAGGGAGGAAACTACCAAGTGGCCAGCAGGTTGGGGGCTAATCAGCATAGTGAGCGATCGGGTGGCCTGGGGAAATGATGTGAAAAACAAATCAATACAGCTACAGAACAGCTAATATTCTTCAGGTGAAGCTACCTCTGGCTGGAAGCTGCAATACTGAACATAGGATTTGCAAGAAAGCGAGTTGTGCTCACAACAGAGGGAGGTGAACCTTACAATTGTCTTTGGTTTGTAGCAGATATTCTGCAGGAGGAGGCTACTTCTAACTGAAAGGTGAAATAAGGAACTTAGAATTATCAGGAAAGACAGTCTTTCAAGCAACAGAGGGAGGTGGATCTTGCTTTACTTTTGTTACAATTCTTAAGATTTTCAGTGCGGGAAGAGTTTAAAGCACAGCTGACTTATTTTGGGACTGACTGCTTTCAGAGCACAAACCACCAGGCTGTTTTGGGGCTGGGGAGGTTTACCTGTGCCTGACTTGGATGTCTGGATTTTTCTCTGTTTGATTAGCAGGGTATTTTCTCTGTCAAATTGTTGTGTAGGACATCTTGCTGACAGGAAGGCACTCATCGCAGCGGTGGGTCAGAGCTTTTGTGGATTGTTTCGTGAGGGCACAGTTTAGGCCCAACCCTGCCCACCCTCACCCCTCCCACCCCTGGAAATAGTTCCTTTATACCTTGGGTTCTGACATCATTTCTTCAAGAGTGCAGGTGCACATCACTGTCATATCTTCTCTAGCACACTGCACTGACAATATAAGCATACACATTGTATAATATATATATTTCTATATAACAAACCAATCACACACACACAACAAAAAAAAACTAGATAAACATGTGGGGAGTAGTGCAATGTAATGGCTGTGGGGAAGCAGTCTTCCGGGAGTCTTTCTGGAGGCTGTGATGCTGCCCTATTTGCAGACAACTCTCTGCCCTGAGGAGGAAGTTGCCAGTTTTCAGGCCACACTGGACAGTAGTAAGAGAACCTTCCCCCAGGCCACACTGGACAGTAGGAAGGGAACCTCCCCCATCCAGGAAGTACCACAGCCACCACCACTACCCCAGTGGTTGTGAAGAAAGCACAGCAGTTGGACCACAGTGGGCTCAGGGAGGGTGAGGATGGTGGAACAGAGGCACATTAAGTCAGTTGTTCCACTCCACAATCCATACACCATTCTGGGGGAGCATAGCTCCCCTATGGATGCACCCGCAGAAGAGACTAAGGAGGCTGAGGACAACTGTCACAAGGGAGGCCCACAGGAAGGAGGCAGAGGACACCACAGGAAAGGAAGCAGCTCCTGGTGGGGACCCAATTATTAGGGGATAGAACTGGGGAGCAGGAAAACTGAAGTAAGGTGCCTGCCTGGTGCCATGGCTTGAGGGACAGGAAGCGATCCTCAGGATCACGAGAACAGCTGCAAGGGATTCTGAGCTGGACATCATTGTCCACCTAGGGACAAATGACTTGGCTCATGATGAGATTAGAGCAGTGCAGGAGGGGCCTAAAACAAGTAGCACACACAGTATCCTTCTCAGAGGTGCTGCCTGTCAATGGCATGGGTGAGGCGAGGGTACTTTGCACCATGCAGTTTAATGAATGGTTGAAAAATGGTGTAGACACAGGGTTTGGCTTCATTGGGGACTGGGGTTCCAACTGGAGGACACCAGCCTATACTGGCACGATGGTCTGCATCTGTCCAGGAAGGGAACAAGTCTTTGAGCAATCGGTTTAAATGCTTCATTGGCAAGCTTTTAAACTAGTCAAGGGGAGGCACTGATAAGCAGCAGGAAAATCCCAGCCTCTCCTACAAAACAGGGTACTAAATGAGAAAAGACCGAGGTAGAAAGGTCAGTGGGGGATGCTGCAACAGAAGGTAAAGCCATCAAAAAATGGAGAGCAATGAGTACCAATGCCTAGTCTGGGTAACAAGCTTCCTGAATTAGCGGCCTTGATGGAGGAGGAACATCTGGATATCGTGGCAGTCACAGAAACATGGTACACACAAAACCATGACTGGGACGTAAACATACCAGGATACACTATCTACAGGAGGGACAGGGAGGGTAAAAGAGGAGGAGGAGGAGTAGCTCTTTACATAAGGGAAGGAATCAAAGCAACAGAACAAAAGGGTAAACAGGGAGGAGAAGAAGCACTGTGGGTAAATTTGGAGACAGGCAATGGCACCACAATCTGCACAGAGGTTATATACAGACCCCCTTCTCAGGGGGAGGAAATGGACAAGGAAATGATAGAAAGTATACTTAGAATGGCAGAAAAAGGGGAGATATTGCTGATGGGTGATCTGGATATGCCAGATGTTAACTGGAGTGCAGTTGCAGCAGCCACTTCGAAGAGTGGGGTTATTCTACATACCCTACAGGGGGCATGCCTTAGACAACTAGTATTGGAGCCCACTCGAGAGGGAGCAATCTTAGACCTGGTTCTCTCAAATGGAGATGGAGAGAGGATCACAGATGTAGAAGTGGGTAGCCATCTGGGAACTAACGACCATCGAACAGTATGGTTCACAATAAACACAGCAATAGAGTCAAGCCATACAAAGGCAAAAGTACTGGACTTTAGGAGGGCTGACTTTGCCAAAATGGGTGAATACCTAAGGAATGCACTAGCAAATGGGCAGGAAGGAGGGGTGGAAGAACAAAGGGGAATAATAAAAACTGCCATCACAGAGGTAACAAGCCTTTGTGTGAAGCAAATAAACAAAACAAAACGACGTAAGAAACCACTGTGGTTCTCAAAGGAAGTGGCAGTGAAGGTTCAAGAGAAAAAGCAAGCATTCAGGGAGTACAAGGAATCACAGAAGGAGCAGGACAGCGAACTGTATCAGTTAAAGCAAAAGGAAGCTGGGAAGGCAGTCAGAACAGCAAAGGCCCAAACCGAGGAAAAGATAGCCAACTCAGTTAAGAAGGGGGGATAAAACCTTTTATAGGTACATCAGAGAGCGAAGAAAGACCAAGGGAGGGATAGTAAGGCTTAATAAAGGGGAGGGAGGTTGGGCAGAGGGCGACTGTGAAAAGGCAGAGATACTAAACAAATATTTTTGCTCAGTATTTACAAATGAAGAGGGGGGGAGGTACCTAAAACAAACAGTAGATACACTCTGGATACAGAAGTTGATACCAGCCCATTTACAGAAGAAAGGGTTCTGAAAGAACTCTTAAAACTGAAGGTGGACAAAGCAATGGGGCCTGATGGGATTCATCCCAGAATTCTAAAAGTACTAAGGGTAGAACTAGTGACACCACTGACTACCCTCTTTAACAAATCATGGGAGGATGGGGTGGTACCCGAGGACTGGAGGAGGGCAGATGTGATTCCCCTTCATAAAAGTGGGAGCAAGGCAGAAGCAGGAAACTACAGACCTCTTAGTTTAACCTCAGTGATAGGGCAGCATGGATTCACAGTGGGAAGGTCATGCCAGACGAATCTGATAGATTTCTTTGACTAGGTGACCAAAGTAGTAGATCAGGGAGGGGATGTGGACATGGCCTACCTAGACTTTAGCAAGGCATTTGACATAGTCCCACACAAAAGATTAATATACAAGTTAGCCAGTCTGGGAGTGGGTCCCAAGATGACAGCATGGGTAAAGAATTGGCTGGAGAATAGGACACAGAGTAATAGTAAATGGAGTCCACTCTGAAGAAAGGGGGTTACTAGTGGGTACCGTGAGGATCAGTATTAGGACCGGTCCTCTTCAATGTCTTTATAAGTGACATTGCAGAGGGACTGGAAGGAAAAAGTATGTCTCTTTGCAGATGACACAAGATCTGCAACAGAGTTGATGCACAGGTGGGGTGGGAAGGATGAGAAGGGACTTGGCAAGGTTGGAGGAATGGTCAAATGTATGGCAGCTTAGATTCAATGCTAAGAAGTGCAGGTAATGCACCTGGGAAACAAAACCCAGGGAAGAGTACACAGTGGGGGTGAGATACTAACAACAACAAAATGGAAAGGGACCTGGGGTGGTCATATCAAATGACCTAAAGGCGAGCAAGCAATGTGAGGCGGCAGCAAGGAGGCTGGGGGATACTGGGATGCATGGGAGAGGCATCACCAGTAGAAAACAGGAAGTTATTATCCCTCTGTACAGACAGCTGGTGAGACCCCATCTGAGTACTGCGTGCAGTTCTGGAGACCCAATCTCCGCAAAGACATAGACAGGATGGAAGCTGTCCAGAGGAGGCAACTAAAATGGTGCAGGGTCTGCACCGGAAGACATATGAAGAGAGACTTAAGGAGCTTAATATGTATAGCCTCGAGGAAAGGAGGGAGAGGGGGGACATGATAGAAACTTTCAAGTACCTCAAGGGAATCAACAAAGTCCAAGAGGGTAGCATCTTTTGAAAAACGAGGTGTGCAAGAACAAAGGGGCACAATTTGAAGATGGGGGGGTGGCTCAGAGGTAATTTAAGGAAGTATTTTTTCACAGAGAGGGTTGTGGATGCATGGAACGGCCTTCCGGAGGAGGTTGTGGAGTCAAGAACAGTGGTGGAATTCAAGCATGCATAGGACAGTCATAAGGCAATTCTAGGGGTTGGGGGTAGGAAGAAGTAGGCTGCTGGTTAACTAGGATCTGCAGCTTATCCATTAGGTAGGGAAATGGGCAGACTGGGTGGGCCAAGCGGACCTTATCTGCCGTCAAATTCTATGTTTCTAATACGCAATATGATCTCTCCCTCGCCTGCCAGCTCGCTCACTCACTGTGCTCCTCAGCCCACAACCTGTTGGCACTTGCTAGTTTCCTTCCTTACCCTTTTCAACATTTTTTTCATACTTTTAAAAAGGAAAGAAAACGGAAGCATAATCTCTCGCCCACCCGCTCTCTCATGCAACTCCTCTCCACTCAATAGTCTCAGTCAACTCACTGGCTCAGCTAGGTCTCGAAGTAGGCACATTCACCCGTTCTCGCTTACATACTGCTCGTCAAACATTCGTTCCTTGCTTGCCATGGTACTCCAATTAAAAAAAAAAAAACAAAAAAAAAAACATACATTTCCAAGATGATTAACAGAAGTGATATTCGTGTGTATGGGGGCAGCTCATGACAACCACCATAGCAAAGATTACCGACAGTGGCCACAGTAGGACAAAACTAATCAACTAAAAAAAAAAAAAATATATCATCTAGGCAGAAGAAAAAATTACTCACCTTAGTAATGTTGTTTCTTCTAATGGAGTCTTGCTATATTATGACAATTGCAGTTTGTCCCACCATTAGAACTGCTCCGGAGGTGAAAGAGTTAACTCCATTCTAAGAATGGAACTTAGAACTCGAGCTCTATTAGAGAAGCTCTGTCTGGGTTATTTCAAACCCAAACTGTCAGATCTTTTCGAGCAAAAACTCACTAAGGTCTGTGTGGAAGCTGTAACCTACACTAGCCAACTGGCTACCTAAATATTAACACAATGCTGGTCCCAACACAAAGACTCAAGTCAGGGGACCAAAAGTAATAGTATAATATAATAATATGAGAAGTAATATAAGATAAAATAAAAACACCACACCCCAAACCCCAAGAAGGGGTGGCAAATATATAATGGGCATAACTAGTGCCCACACTAGGCTGCCCACCCCAAACCCAAGTAGAAGTTCTGAGAGGGGCAGGCTGGGGGGGAGGTCATAATATAGCAAGACTCCATTAGAAGAAACAACATTACTAAGGTGAGTATTTTTTTTTTTCAAACAACATGAAGTCTTGCTATATTATGACAATTGCAGAATACACAGCAGTATCTCCATGGAGGAGAGACAGAACCTACTTAGGAATTAGCTCTGAAGTTAACAGCTGTGCCAAACGAGCATCTCTCCTGGCCTGGACATCCAGGGAGTAATGCTTGGTGAAAGTGTGTACCGTTTTCCAGGTAACTGCTTGACATATTTGTAAAATAGGGATGTCTCTAGCAGCAGCTATAGATGCCGCTGTACCTCTGGTAGAGTGAGCCCTCAGGCCTGAAGGGGGAACTTTCCCCTTTTTGGTAACAAAATTGGATACAAGAGACAATCCACCTGGCAACTGATCTCTTAGTGGCAGGTCTCCCTTTTCCGACCTCACCATAAGTGAGAAAAAGTTGGAGGATTGAACCTGTGACCCTTAATGCGTTCTATATAGTAGCTTAGGGCCCTCTTAACATCTAAACTGTGCAATCTCCTCTGCCAGAGGAGAAATGTTCAGTGAAAACACTGGAAGGGAGATAGATTGATTAAGATGGAAATCTGAAACCACCTTAGGCAAAAAACTTCCTGTTAGTCCTGAGGACTACCTTATCCTTAATAGAAGAAATAAAGTCAGTTTCTACTGACAAGTCTTATAACTCACTTATGCGCCTGGCAGAAGTGATAGCCACTAGGAAAACAGTTTTCAAGTTAAGTACTTAAGCTCTGCAGAACACAGAGGTTCAAAAGGGGGTTGCATTAACTGAGCAATGCAAACATTAAGATCCCAGGCAGGGGCCGGATCCCTAAAAGGTGGATTAGTATGAAGTAATCCTTTAAAAAAACTTGGAAAATACAGGGTGGCGGAAAGAGGGGCGCTTTCCTGCTGAAACAAAACAGAGACAACTGCCAAATGTACTTTCAAGGTAGCTGGTCTCAGGCCCAAAGAATTAAGATGGACCATATAGTCCAAAACAATGGGCAAATCAGCAGATTCCGGGGAAATATGTTTCCCAGAACACCAGATGGAAAATCTTTTCCACTTAGAATTATAAGTAGCCCTAGTGGAAGGCTTCCTAGAAGCCTTTAGGATTTCAAGAACACCTTGAGAAAGGTGTAGGTCAGCAAATTCTAACTCCTCAAGAGCCGGGCCTTGAGGTTGAGGGATTTGAGGTTTGGATACCAAACTCTCCCCTGGGCACAGGTTAACAGGTTGTGATTCCTGGGGAGACACAGGGGAAGATGGACTGCTAGGGACAGAAGGAGTGGGTACCAGGGCTGCCTGGCCCAATCTGGGGCAATCAGAATCACCCTGCAAGGCTGGGATCTGATTTTGACTAGCACCTTGAATAGGAGAGGGAAGGGGGAAGGCGTAAAGAAACTTCCCTTCCCAATCTAGGAGAAAGGCATCCAGGGGGACTGAGCCCAACACTGGGGGCCTGCAACAGAACAGTGGAAGTTGGTGAATGTCTGGGGCTGCAAAAAGATCTATCTGAGGGGTGCCCCATCTGGCAAAAACTATCCCCAGTATTTGAGGATCCAGAGACCATTCGTGATGGCCTTGGGAAATCCTGCTGAGGGCATCTGCCAGGACATTGTCCTTTCCTGGAAGGTGAACTGCTATGCGGGAAGTGTTCAGGGAATAGGCCAGAGACCACAACTTCATTGCCTCGGTGCACAAGGCCGAAGACCGAGTGCCCTCTTGCTTGTTGATGTACCACATTGTTGTGGTGTTGTCTGTTCTGACTTGTACCACTTTGTTCTGAACAGGCATGAAAAACACTTGAAGTGCTAGAAAGACAGCTCTGAGCTCCAGCAAATTGATGTGGAGCAGAGATTCCTGAGGGAGCCACACTCCCTGAGTGGAGAGGTCGCCCATGTGGGTCCCACCCAGGAGGATGCATCCGTGGTGAGGGTCAAGGAGTGAGACAGAGGAATGAAAGGACCCCAGTCTTAAATTGCTCTGATCCTGCCACCACTGGAGGGCCTGGATCAGGGTTCAGTCACTGGGACCAACTTGGAAAGGGGGTCTCTTCTCTGAGATCAAAAGGCTCTCAAGTGAAACTGAATGTCCCTCATCCGAAATCTTGCTCCTTGCACTACAGCTGTGGACGCAGCCATGTGCCCCAGGAGCTGCAAGAAGTATCTTGCTGGCCGAGAGACCTGCAGAGTGAAGGAGGAGGCCAGAGCCACCAGGTTCCTTACCTCTCTAAGGGTAGGAAGGCTCTGGCCTGCTTTGTGTCCAATTCTGCACCTATGAAGGTGAGCACCTGAACAGGTTCCAGAACTGACTTTGGAAGATTGAGCAATAAGCCCAGAGAGGTGAGCAGCTGCTGGGTAACTTGCAGGTGAGATTTGACCTGTTCTGGGGACTGGCCTACAATGAGCCAGCCGTCCAGGTAGGGAAAGACAGCAATCCTTTGCCTTCTTAAATGAGCAACTGCTACTGCCAGACATTTTGTGAATACCCTTGGGGCAGAGGTGAGGCCGAAGGGCATTGCTCTGAACTGGTAGTGACCTGAGGGCAGTTCGAATCTGAGGTACTTTCGGTGGGAGCTTCTGATTAGGACGTGAAAATAGGCATCCTTGAGGTCCAGGGAGGCTAGCCAGTCCCCTGGCCTTAGAGAGGGTAAAATCATTGCCAGAGTTACCATTTTGAACTTTGGTTTCAAAAGGTGCTTGTTCAGATATCTCAGGTCTAAAATGGGCCGCCATTCTCCTGTCTTTTTTGGGGTAAGGAAATATCTGGAGTACAGACCCTTGCCCTGATGTAGGGGAGAAACCCTTTCTACAGCTCTGAGAGCCAGGAGGGATGAGACTTCTGTTTCTAAAGAAAAGGTCTCTAAAGGGTTTGCAGGTGGGAAAGATCTGATTCTCATCTTTGGCCCTGACTTACTACTTCCAGGACCCACTTGTCTGAAGTTAGAGACTCCCAGTTCTGAACGAAGTAAGCCAACCTGCCCCCTATAGGTAAAGGAGAATCGGCCCTGGGCACCCCATCAGGGTGCCTGTTTGGCAGGTGCTTTAGGCTGAGGGGTGGGAGCAGGCCTGCTCACACCCCGTCTGCCTCTCCCTCTGAAGAACCCCCTCTGAACATAAGCAGAGGAGGCCTGTGTTTGGTAAAAGGCCTGAAAAGGCCTACCCCTACCCTGGGGTCTGCCTCTGAGTGGCTTGCCGCTCCTAGGCCTGAGCACTCTTATAGGTAGTCCTATATTCATCCATTTCCTTCATATAATTCTCTGTCTGCTCCCCAAACAGAGAATTCCCTACCACAGGAAAATCCATAGCCTTAGTCTGGGTATCCTGTGACAAGCTAGTACACCTGAGCCAGGCCAACCTACGAAAAGCTACAGATGTAGCCATGACTCTAGAGGATACATCATTAAAATCCACAGCAGCATGGAACTGCACCTTGGATGCCTCAATGCCATCAGCAGCCACCTGTTCCAGCTCCTTAGCAAGCTGGCCAGAGGCCTGTTTGGCCAAAGCCATGACAGTGTCCCATCTAGATTTTTGATACCTTGCTACATAAGCCATGTAATTTGCTTGCCTGAGTCCCAAGGATGCTGCCATGTATTTTTTTTTGCCATGGCATCAATCTTCCTGGAATCCTTGTCAGGAGGATGTGAAGCCAAGGGAATATTAGCTTTATCACAGGCTGCAGCCTGAACCACACCAACATGACTGCAATGCTGTGAAAGGAATTCTGTATCAGGACCTGACAGAGTGTACCTCCTGTCCATCTTTTTGTCCACAGGAGGCACAGAATTAGGAGCTTTTAAAATTTTTATTGTTTGTTCCTAAATGAATTATGCAAGGGAATAGACAATCTCCTAGACTCTGGAATATCCATCATTTCTACAAAATCAGGTTCCTCTTGCTCATCCACAGCTTCCTCCAATGGGAGCTGGAGGGATTCAGCAACCTTTTTATAAAACAGAAAATGAGAAAGGGACTCAGAAAGCATAGGGGGAGATTCTAAGGGTCTGTCTGGGGAGATGTCCGGTTCAATGGGCACATCCAGACTCTCAAAGTCACATTCACACTGTTCATAATCCTCCTCCTCCTCCTCTGGTTCATAAAAATCTCCAATATCATATTCTTGAACCGGTGGAACCAGCCGAACCGACCTTTTACCAGACAGTGGCGGTTCGGACGGAATCGGAGAAAGTGACTGTACAATTTGTATAGCTTTTGCTATTTCTGCAGCAGTTGGAGAAGGAATTTTGGACTCCA
Organism: Neoceratodus forsteri; assembly: GCA_016271365.2. Taxonomy (NCBI): domain Eukaryota; kingdom Metazoa; phylum Chordata; order Ceratodontiformes; family Ceratodontidae; genus Neoceratodus; species Neoceratodus forsteri. Next base: position 38,642,877 of record JADMNL010000025.1, on the reverse strand, counting down.
TACCTGCTGATTTTTTAGTTTTCTTAGCTGGAACTGGCTCCTCAGAGCTAGCTTTACGTTGGCCCGAGGAAGTCTCGCCCTGGTCAGAGGGCACTCCCTCCGGTTGGCACCGAACCGGGCTGGCCATCCGGGTCAGCGGACTTTTTGGCCTCTCATTCCCTGAGCCTGCCCACTCTCTTAACCAGGGTGGCTGCAGGGAAATTTTTACAAATCTGGCAGTCTGAATTGAGGTGGTCAACCCCAGACAATAAACACATGTAGTGTGTGGGTCAGCCTTGGCAAAGGCTTCCCCACAGAACTACAGTGTTGAAACCCAGTGGGCCGGTTTTCTTTTGGGTTTCTCAGACATGATGCCAACCTAACCAAGACGTGCCCTTTGCGGCGGTGCCAGGGCAAGAACACCCTTATCGGTTCCCAACCGTGTCACAGGTCGTGGAAAAAACGTAATGAAATCCGTTTTTTTTAGAACCGATAAGAACCGGGAACCGCACTCTAAAAGCTTTAAAATGCTTACTCTTTAAAGTTTTAACCAACCTGATCGGTTCGAACCGAACCGATAAACATTTACAAGTTCCACACAGAAATAAAACCTGTCTATTACTTACAATACCACAGACAGAGCTTGAACCGATCGGTTTGCGGTTAAAATAATAATACTCGCGGTTGAATTTAACCGAGAAAATACTGTTTAAACCGAGAAATGAACCGAGCAGTAGGAGAAATCTCCGGAGCGACTGTTCAGTGAGGCGGAGTAAAGAATCTGACAGTTTGGGTTTGAAATAACCCAGACAGAGCTTCTCTAATAGAGCTCGAGTTCTAAATTCCATTCTTAGAATGGAGTTAACTCTTTCACCTCCGGAGCAGTTCCAATGGTGGGACAAACTGAAATTGTCATAATATAGCAAGACTTCATGTTGTCTGAAGAACTATTTTACTTAAATTAAAGACAAAGATGTAAGTTTTCCATCTTTCAGTCCAAATAATTTTAACTTTTACATCCATGTAAAATTCAGAACTTATTTCATAAGTGCAGTAAGGCACTCCAGGGTGTATGTTAGACACTAACACACGACTAGGAGGCTGGATGCACTCGGCCATTGGCCTCATGCCTCAGTACGCCTCCTAGCCGTGTGTTAAAGTGTCTAACACACACCCTGTCGTGTCTTACTGCTTACATAACACGTAACACTATCAGGTAGAAAAACTTTCAGAAATTAAAAGTAACAGCTCACTATTTTTAAGAATTAGTAACATTTTCGGTCTGCTTTGCAATTCAGTGTCACAGAATACTGCATGATAAAAGGGATTAACTGGGCCCCACTAAGTCTGTAGGAGTATGTGTGTGTGTCCGGGCACACACACACACACACACGCACACTAAGCAGACAGTAGGGACCATACAAATCTCTGGTCATAAGATGGGAATAACTAACACAAATATAGACCCATATACATTGGGTCACAAGGTGGATAAACTGTAATTTAAAGCAAACAGGGACCCCATGCACCTCGGGTAATACGGTGGGAGGAACTGCAACATAACACAAGCCATGTACCCCACACACCTGAGGTCATAAGGTGGGAATTATTGCTGGAATAACTATAATATACAACACACACTATAAAACAAAATGGTGCTTGAGATGTTAAAATGTTTTGTTTACCAGATGTCCCTCTGAATAACCATGGAAACCACAAGCACTTTCACTTGTAATGCTGCCATTGTACGGACTTCTACAGTACTCAATAACACAATTTTTACATTTTATATTTTAATACCCACTGGACTTTGTCTGTATTTTGAAATTCAATAAAGTATACTTATCTGAAGTAAAAAAAAAAAGTGAGAGGAACTGTTTAATATAACAAAATCAGGACTCTCACACACGTCATAAGATAGGAGGAACTGTTTAAACACAATCAGGGACTCTACAGACTTCAGAATGTAAGGTAGAAGAACTGCACCTATAAACTATTGTTAAATGACAACAGTTCTCGGGGGGGGGGGTGAGGGGAGATAGGCATTGTGTTCTGCTGCCACCCTACTGACACACAGACAACACCCTTCTGCTGGTTGCCCTAATGCTGAGAGCCTCTATGCTAGGGAACCATATAGTGGAGTCTGGCTTTAGAGGGGAAGACACAAGAGAATGTGTCCTGCCTCTGCCTGCCAACCCAGGCTCCCAATCTGAGCCCACAGAGAGACTGGCGGGTGCCTGTCCTGGCCTACAATGACCACCCAGGGAAAAGTTATCAAAGTTGGGGTGTCAGTGTAAGCAGTTCCAATTCTCCCACTCCTGATATCTTGGAGCAACTCTGGTGTCAACTGCAAAGGCAGGTGCTAATTTTATACTCTTAGTGCAGGACAACATGCTACTGCAGTGGCGGCTTGCTCATGGAAGACATGGGACTAAAATGAAGGTTAAACAGCTCTCAGCCTATAGGAGCATCTGAGCAAACAGCCCTTCCCACCTTAGCTTAATATCCGTTGTCTCGACTGTGGCATTGGAGAAACTCACTTTTTCAAGGTGGCACCAAGTAAAAAAAGAATAACTATAACGAATGAAAGGAGCTGCCAAAAAGCCCTGTGCAAACGAGAGTCAGCTATAGTAATTGTGTGTTTTTCCCCAGAGGAGTCTTGAATTTCAAACCATTCCATTCTTCATTATTGCAGGTTATTTATATGAAAAAAGGAGCTTTGCCCCTTAGCATTCACCTACAACTGAAGCTCATTCAGGAACTCAAACCATAAAGCACTGCTTTGGAAATCACAGTTACTTCGCCAGCACCAGGCTGTGATGTAACAAGCAGGACATTACTACTTCAGCTCCAGACTCCACCGCAGCTGTGTGTGAACAGTGAGAGAGAGTAAAGGGGAATTACAGTTCTTTAATTCCGGTTTTGTGTAGGCTCCATCCATAGCCAGGCAGGCCATACCAACTGCTGAATGCCTATAGGAGCAGACATACAACCCAGTTTTCATGTTGTTGTCCCTGATAAGAAAATAATGGCTTTAAGTTCAAATATATTTATAATGTTCTGCATCTGGGTTCCAGCAGACCATAATTTCTTTGCTGGTGGATGGCACCCCTCTATGAACATCAATGATGCTGTAGCAGAATTGATGGCACAGCAAGTTAGCACACAAGTATCGTCAAACTGGCAGCATCCCAATTTGCTGTAGCTGAGCTAACATTTTTGCTGCTTGTTCAATACAGTGCAGTTTCTCATCTCCACTACATAACAACAGGTTCTATAAAACTGCAGGAGACAGCAAAGCCTGCTGACTGACATGTCCCAATAGCATATTAGCTCAGTGCATATGTGCACTTTCTACAGACATCCCACTATTCGCATTTTAGCAGGGAAAAGAGGGTCAAACTGAGTGGTATAAACAGTCCTTATCTGCCAACAAATTCTGTTTTTGTTTTGGACCAGCTGTTACGCTTCTCTGGGCAACCAGGGTTGCAATCACACACTATCAAAACACACCAATCCACAAAGGAGGCCACCAAGGAAGTCCCAAGGTCCAGGACACAAACCCAGGTGCCTTGTATGCCAGCACCACAGGCCCTTCCCTCAACCCTACTATCCTTCCCCTCAAAAATGACTTTTCTTTCAACAATTTTTTTGATTAGTACAGAAAAGGGAAATAGACTTATAAGAGCACAGAAAAAGTGTAGTACGAATGATAAGTACAGGTACGTCAGCATGGATCATAATATTTATTTAAGAGACAACAGGCCTTTCAGAAAGCTTAGGGAACAAAATTAACTGACCAATGCAATGGGTGGTAACTAGGAAAAGAATGTTTATACTAGCACACTGGAAGAGAAAAAATGTTCCTTTCAGTACACTGTACAATCTGCCATTGAGTATTTAACAGCTAGCCATATAACGGCTGAGTCAAAACACCTCTTACAGTAGTGCACTACTTTTTAGTATCCCAGGAATAAAAAGCAGCATCATAAAAGTAAAATAACAGGAAAAAATAAAATATAAGTCAAGATTAAACATTTATGTTTTCAAGAACAAAAACAGAAGCAACCACAAGGACACATACACTGGATCTTCCAAACATTTACATGTTGCATATGTATACTGTTTCCTATTGCAAAACAATGCTCACATAAAATGGTGCTCTAAGGTATATCTATCATGTAAGAGTTACTTACCCGTAACTGTTTCTTGTAGTGGTATCATTCACAGATATACATCTGTTTCAGTACCAAGGCAGGTAAATACGTACTGATGCCAAGGTGCCTCTACATGTTTCAGTATTACCTTGTGCATCCTTTCAGTGAGAAGACAACAAACAAAATGCGAGCAATTCTACCACCCAAAGGTCATAAGAAGCAACACCCTTAAAGAATATCATGATGCCCCCCCCCATCTGTACTGAAGCTGTTGTGTGTCAATTAAAAGAAACAAACAATATCCACTGCATTCCCTCCACTGAAACAGCGCAAAAGAGCCTGCCAATCAATCATTCTTAAAAAAAAAAAAAAAGTTTTGCTTCCCTACTTTCTTGATTCCATGGTTTTAAAAGGGGCCCTTGATTTCACAGCTCAAAAACTTGACACGTAATGGCTGAACCTGTGCCAATAACTGAACACTGGTAGAAGTCCACCTCAAAAACCTTACTACACTGACAGAAGGGGTGAGAAGGTGGTGTGTGGTTATGGATTAATACCATTAGAAGAAACACGGTCACCAGTTAGTAACTTTCTTCTGGCAGCATGGATTCATACACAGCCACCCACTTGATTGACTATAATTACTACCAACTGAAGAAGGGAGTGAGAGCTCACTCTTCTGAACACTACAGCCCCGAAGCTAGCATCTTAGGGACTGCAGGTTCACAAAGTAATGAACAATGAATGTGTGACTCAAAGACCAGACTTGCAGGCATCTTGCAGGAAAACATCCTTACAGGCTCCTGCAAAGGTAGCCTCCCATATAGTGGAACGGGCTCTAAGATGCATTGAAAAGTAAAGAGTTTGTGCCATGCCAACAATGGGTACCCAGTTTCTCAGTTCAAACAGAAGGTAGTGCACATACAGGATGCAGATGGTGGGGGCCGGTCCATCGGCGCAGCGGTTGGTTTTCCGCTTCCGACGCTGGCGACCCAGGTTCAGGAATGAAGCCGGGACTCTGGAGGGCTGGCCGGGGGGAGAAGGATGGAGTGTCCTGTGGACCGCTCTCCTTCTCTGGGGGGAGGGTGGGGAAGAGCCCGGTGCACAGTAGACCCCAGGCAGAGGCCAGGAGTCGCGCAGCTACTGGCACTAGTACATACAGGAGGCAGTGCGGACGCTGGACATCACTGCACATCCCCGCCTCCCCAGAAAAAGACAGCTGTCGGCCGCCCTCAATGAAGCCCACCACGGCTTCAATTAGCCCTTCAAGCCGGCCCTCCAACCTATCCCGATGTCTGCAGCGTTAAGGGGGAGCGCTGCCACCCCGTTGTGGGGGGAAAGCCACAGGGTATCGGAGGGTCGTGGCTGATGTGAGGTTGGAAGTCTGTGGTCCATGACCGGGCTGAAAGTACCGGGCGGCTGATGGCTTGGGGAGATAAAGAAGATAAAAAAAAAAAAGGATGCAGATGGTGTAAGAATTTAAACACACACTACTGTGGTGAGCTGCTTGATTGCTAGCCCTTATTTGTAGATATTATTATGTTGTGTGTGTGCATGTATGTATGTGTGTGTGTGTGTGTGTGTGTGTGTGTGTGTGTATATATATATATATATATATATACATACACACACATATATACACACACATATATCTTATATATGTGTACATATACATACATACATATATACACACACACACACACACACACATACATATATATATATATATATATATATACACACACACACACACACACACACACACACACACACACACACACACACACATATACATACACACACCACACACACATATATAGTGACTTGCAAAGTATTCAACCCCTGGAAAGTTATCAGATTTGTCTGGATTACAAATGAGACTTACATATACGAACATACGAAATTTGCCACCAGATAAAGGCCTAGAGGTCCATCAAGTCTGCTCGAATGTGCAGCTAGAACCCCTTATTCTGCAGCTGCCCCTCCCTTCCACCTTTCCCCTTCATTAACCCTCCCCCTTGTCCTGTCCCATCCTCGTTTGAAGCAGTCCACTGTTCTACTGCATACCACTTCAGCAGGTAACGCATTCCACCCATCCACCACCCTCTCTGTAAAAAAGTGTCTCCTCATCTCCCTCCTGAACCTTCCTCGCTCCAATCTCATATCATGGCCCTGGTGGCCCTCCCTCCTTACTTTGAACAGTCCCTCTGTACCAGTCTTGTTTATTCCTTTCATGTATTTAAAGGTTTCAATCATGTCACCCTGTTTCTTCTCTCCTCCAGTGAGTACATGTTCAACTCCTTCAACCTCCTCTGTGATGATAAGTCCCCAGCCCTTTGATCATCTTTGTCGCTCTGCTTCACCCCCTCCAGTAACTTAATGTCCCTCTTCAGATATCGGATGCCGTGCACTGCCGTAGTACTCAGGTGTGGTCTAACTAATGACCTATACAGTATATATATATATATATATATATATATATATATATATATATAAACTATACATATATTATTCCAGTCACTATTTTTATTGCAAACTCCTATGCTCTAACAGTATATTCTCAAAGCCAAAATTGGTAGCGCGACGGGCGCCTGAGTGAATGGACGCGTAGTGGCAACACGGAGTGAATCATGGCTTTAAAATCCTTTTAAAAACAGTTTAAAACTTCTGACAACAAAGTAATTTTATATCTAGATTAATCCTGTATGTGCAGAGATCATTTGGTTCTAAACGGAGCGTGATCGGAGGAAACTGTAAGTGTCTACACACTTTTGCTTAAAAACCCATGAAGTATCGTTATGCCACTGGGGACAGTTACTACAATGCAAGGGGGGGGGCTCTAATTAATGGATGCCCGCAGAGTATGGACATTTCTGCTATTTGTTCGCTACTTCAAAACATTTCAGTGGGTCAATCGGAATTGAGGCAGGATATTGCTGGACAAACAAGTAGTAGATTCCATTAAAAAAAGATTCAGAAATGTCTATTAATAGAATTGAGGAAGCGGAGTATAGAGTAGCGATCTTAGAAGATTCAGCCTCTCATTTAGAAGAGAACTCTATTTATACAGAAACAGGTCCAGTTAATTTGGCAAAAATTGATGATCTCGAAAATAGAGGTCAAAGAAACAACCTACGTATTGTGGGTATACCTGAAGGGGCTGAAGGAACCAACATCATTAAGTTTTTACAAGAATTACTTCCAAACCTGCTAGCACATAATTGGAGATGGCCACTCGAGATAGAGAGAGCACACAGATCCCTATCTTCCAAACCCAAACCAGGCTCTCCCCCTAGACCCATAGTAGCATATTTTCTCCGTTTCTCCATTAAAGAAGAAATTCTAAGGCTGTCAAGAGAGAAAAAGTTCATACAATGGGAAGGACACAGGATCCCTATCTTTCAGGATAACTCGGCTGATGTGGTGAATAAAAGAAAGTCTTATACGGAGATCAGAGGGGTATTGAGACAACATAATATCCCATACAGAATTAATTACCCGGCTGTACTAATTATAACCCTTAACGGGGTTTCACATTCATTTAAAACTCCCTCAGAGGCTTGGACTTTTATTGAAAACAAAATCAGGCCTAAATTCAACAGCCATAACAGTTTTGAATCACCTCAGGATTCTAGATTTCGATCGCCACAAGAAAACACCCACGAGGCACCCCTGGATCATAGAGCAACACAAAATTCTATTCCCTTGGAAAGTCCCAGGTCCAGAGCAAATCTTCTGGAGTTAACACAGAGGCAGGAGTGGAAAACGATTAATAGGAAATGTAAAGGACTTACGTGAGGCAGGCAGAAATCCACAACTTTCTCACCTAAGGGGGCTGTTGAGAAAAAATCCATGGGACTCTTGCTGTTAAACAAATTCACTGGCTTAAACAACATGGAGACATCCTCTGGAGAAAATAACAAAGAACAGCCAATCAAAGCTAACCATTTTCAGAGCCAACCAGAACCTCCCTTATTAACTGACGTGGTCAGCATCCCAGAAACTCCTGCTTCCTTTCACTCTCCGGTTGATGGACCCGATGGATGTAACTTCTCTCAGATTGACCCTATATACGATTATTACCCCTTCTTGGTATTTTCTGAAGTAAATGTTGCCATAGTAACGGGGGAGGGGGTTTAAAAAGTTGTCAGACTTTTTTTTTTTTTTTTTTTTTAAACATCTGTCTTCTGCCTCCCCAGTCAATCCCTAAGTATCGGAGTTTGGGTAAGTTATCTTGTCAATCATTCAAGCCTTAACTGCCATGGGAAAATCTTCACTAGTTCCGGTTTTATTATAGATTAACACGAAGTTCGCAAGGTTATTTATCTAAATGTTTTAAGGAAGCACGTACTTGTAATGAGACAGTGTTTTATAAGGAACTAGGATTTAGACAATTTAATGATACATAAGAAGGAGGAAGAATATTATTGATAACTCTTAACCTCGGACATAACTGTCTTTACTAAGGGGAGCTGTTACATGTTACATGCAGTTGAACATGACCACTGATCCTACGTGAGACTAAATAAATATCCATTATACTGTATTGTTAAGATAGGATAGGTGGGCTACATAATCGTTAGATATACGATCTAACTATTAGGGATTTTGAATATACCCTGTGGTTACCCATTATGTATGTCTGGTGCATATGTTATCTCACCCCCCTTTTATTTCTCGCTCTCCACTTTCCTCCTTCTCTCCTAATATAGGTAGAAAGGTGCTTTATTTGTGCCAAATTGTTCAGACCTTATGGTGACATATGGAATTAAGCCAGGAGGGCAACTCACGAAATAGACTGGGCATTACTTAAATGCAGCAGACCTCTATTCTAAATGCATGGGGTCCTAGAGGCTGTTAATATGGCTCCTATGATGCCTTGTAGTCAGGGGATATGCTGGTTGATGCTTACGATACTCCTGTGACCCTGAAGCATATCGATACTAGAATTATGCTACCAGTACTGGACTAAGCATAGAGCAATTTCTACGATGGCTTGTTATTTTAAATACTTCTTACCTTTGTTTTTTTTTTCTTTCTCTTCTCTCTATCCCCTTCTTCAGTTCGTCTAGTTCTTTGAATGGCTATTTCTTATTTTAGATCTCTACTTTGTATGTTTGCACTGTCATGTCTGTTTCATATGGAGTTGTCAGGGGTCAAATCCCTCATAGCCGAGTTCACTAGTTTTTGTTAGACTTTGTCCGTACAGCGGGATCGATCCTTGAACCAGCGCCTTTGGGGCTCCCAGGTCATGTGGATCAAGGGTTATGTTGAACTTTGTTTTGGTAAGTTGGGGATGTATCTATTATATGAGATGTATGTTATTAGTATCCCCATTAGTCTAATAGCTTTTGTTTCTATGTACCACAGTTTAAGTATATTTACGAATGTTAAGTTATTACCACATATAGATCCACTGTCCCAGTATATTGTTGGTACTGTAGCAGTTTCAATGTGTTTAAGGTTTAATTGTCATTTAATGGGACAGAGGTCACTTAATTTAAATGAGGGTAGTGATAAAATGGTCAAAAGAGGGTTGGGAGAGGTTACTATATGGTTGAATTTTAAAATGATATTTGAAGAAATAGGGCTATTAACTAATCACCATGGGAGTCCCTAATGCAAACTGTAAATGTGTTTCTTGGAATGTGAAAGGCTTAGGTACGCCAATTAAGAGGAAAAAGGTCTTAACCCAGCTACAAAGGATGAAGGCTGATATAGCTTTATTGCAAGACACACATCTGTTAAGTGAGGAGGCTGAAAAACTAAAGAGAATGTGGGTAGGAGAGGTGTATCATAATTCAGTTAGCAAAAAGCAGAAGGGACTGGCTGTGTTAATAAAAAAATCTCTAAACTTTTCAATGATCTCACATAAAATAGATCCTGCAGGTAGATGGCAAATTCTTGAAGGGAGATTAGATGGGGTTGAATTGGTCATTTGCAATATTTATGCTCCTAACAGAGATTCCACCTCTTTCTTTTCCTGAGTTTTTTGATGTGGTCAGCTGCATCTCGAGCAGAAATGTTATAATGGGGGGACTTCAATACTGTACTAGATCAATGGATGGATAGAAGCAACCCCAAGAATACTAAACTAAGGGACAAAAACAGTAAAGTTATCAGGGACAGAATGAAGGACTTCGGTCTTTCGGATGCATGGAGAATGATATTTCCCTCTCAAAAAGACTATTCTTTTTTTCACATAGACATGGTACATATAGCAGAATTGACATGTTCCTTTTATCAGGAGGACTACTAAATAATATGCTTATTGCTGACATAGGCCAAATTATTATATCTGACCATGCTCCCATTTCTGTACTTTTAAGTCTAAATTCTGAGGATACGAAACCTTTACATTGGAAATTTAATTGTTCATTATTGAATGATGACAACTTTGGACCCTGGATTATTAAGGAGACAGAACAATTCTTCTTGATTAACAATAATGGGGAAACCTCGAAAGCTACTCTGTGGGAAGCATTCAAGGCCTACATTAGGGGCAGAATTAGAGTTATATCTCTTTTTAAAAAAAAAAGAGAGGGAAAAAACATTAGCTCAAAAAGAAAAGGAATTCTTGGATTTGGAAAGGTCTCATAAGTCATGCTCTAAGGGAAACAAGGATTTGTTTAGGAAAATCACTCTACTTAAATATGAAATAAACAAATTACATACTGGCAAGGCCGAAGCTGCTTTATATAGAACACAGCAGAAATATTGGGAATCCGGAGAAAAAGCGGGTAAATTATTGGCATACAGACTAAAACAAATTCAAAATAGAAATAATATACCTAACATTAAGGATGCATCTGGGATGATACATAGTAAAACTACTGGTATAAACAAGGTATTTACAGACTTTTATAGGGATTTATATAGGAGTAAGACAGAAAATAATAAGGAACTAACAAATCAATTTTTGGATAAAACCAAACTTCCTAAGATTTCAGAGGCACAACAACAGTTGTTAGATAAAGAGATTTCTACACAAGAGATAAAAGAGACAATTGAGGGATTACCCAAGGCCAAATCTCCAGGTTCTGATGGGTTGCCTATTGAAATATATGTTATTCTAAAAGATGTGATTACTCCTATTCTACAAAAGGTGTATTTAGAATCTGAAATAAATAAGGGGGCTTCCCCCCACAATGGCAGAAGCGGTCATTACTGTCCTGTTAAAAAAAGACAAAGACCCTTTAGATCCGGCTAGTTACCGACCAATCTCCTTGTTAAATACGGATTATAAGATATGGGCTAAGATTCAAGCTAACAGATTATTGGGACCCTCATTCACAGAGACCAGGTGGGTTTCATTAAGGGGAGAGCAGGATTTGAAAATATAAGAAGAATTCTTTCCACAATATGGATGGCGTCTAGTAAACAAGATTCTTCTGTTCTATTATCTTTGGATGCACACAAAGCATTTGACTCTATTGAATGGGGATATCTATCTGAGGTACTTGGTGGGTTTGGAATAGGCAACATATTTATTTCAAGAATAAAAACATTATATAAGAATCCCACAGCCTATATTTGTACAAATAAGGTCATATCTGAAAAGTTTCCTTTGGAAAGAAGTACTAGACAGGGATGTCCATTATCTCCCTTATTGTTTATTCTAGCCCTGGAACCCCTTCTTAGGGCAATTAGGTTAAGTAAGGACATTACAGGGATTAAGTTCCATAAGATGGAACATAAAGTTACTGCATACGCTGATGACCTTCTTCTCTCTCCTTGCCCCACAAATCTGTTAACTCCACTATGTTGCTATTAGAGGAATTTAGATATATTTCAGGTTCATCTATAAATTGATCCAAATCCGAAATGCCCCCCCTACAGGGGAATAAGAATATGCTCAAAGAGGTATGCTTACGCTACATTTTAAAATGGAAGGAGAGTGGGTTTTCTTATTTAGGAATTTATATCTCTAATAATCTGAATGATATACTAGGACTCAATTTTAAACCTCTGATGGAGGAAATAAAATTATCTCTGGATAAATGGATCAAACTCAATTTATCTTTATGGGGGAAGGTTAATGCAATAAAAATGATGTTGGCACCAAAACTATTATATCTACTGAATATGGTGCCTATTCATATTGCATCGAGGTGGTTTAAAAAAATTGACAGATTAATACATTCCTTTCTTTGGGAGGGGAAACAAGCAAGACTTAGTCTTGATAAGATCAAGAAACATTGGCAACAAGGAGGTATGGGTCTGCAAAATTAACAGGTGCGAGTTCTTTACCATATCAGTACTTCCCAATATGGAACAATCCACATCTCAAATGGGAAGGAAAATGGTTAACTAGTCCAGAATGGGAAAACAAAGGGATTCTCCTACTTGGAGATATTATAGATCCAGATACAGGGATCTTAAGATCATTCTCAGAACTAAGGGTCAAGTATGGTTTACCTTGTACTCAATTCTATTGTTATCTACAGATAAGAAATGCATTGCAGACTCAGATAGAGGGTAGTTTAGTCCCCTCCACCTTGATAGAGTTTGATAAAATAATCTCACTGTCAAACACTAAAGGGGGAGGTGGGAAATTATACCAATTATTAAATAAATCCGGGTTTGACTTAACAAATAAATCCAGAGAAAGATGGGAGAAATGCTTGGACTACCCCATTCAGGAAGCATCTTGGAAACTGATGTGGAAAAATGCATATCATTCCAGTAAGGACCTTCAGGGCAGATTGGTACAGTTTAAAATATTACATAATTGGTACTATTCACCTGATAAACTTTATTTATGCGGCCTCTCCTCAGACAGTTGTTGGAGATGTGGTATAGGGGAAGCCAACCTACTGCACATGCTATGGGAATGCCCTACATTATGTTCAGGATGGGCAGTGATTTGGGAAACCTGTAAGGTTATTCTAAAGATCAATTTCCCCTTTGATCCTGGGATATTTATTTTAGGAAATACAGAAAATCTATATTATCTGTTGGTCCTGAAAGAGATGGCTCTAGTAGCATTTTATGTTTAAAGACTCATACTACTACATTGGAAGGATCACACCCTCAGGCCTACAGGAATGGATTAATTCATTAGCAAAGACAGCCATTAATGAACTATCAGTCATCTGAATAATAAGACATTACATAAATACAAAACAGAATGGTCATTCTTCTTCGACTGGCTCTACAGGAGCTAAAGGACTTACTCTAAAAGTTTTAGGAAGTATACAGTATCTCTGTTTTGTGTGACACTTCTATAGATAGTTAAATGTTAACTTATTAACTTAAGCATGTACTGATATAAATTTATTGTTATTCTTTCTAAATGGATTGGACTCAATGTATGTATTTTTCATGTAAACTAAATAAAAATTGTGTGGAGAAAAAAAAAAAAAGCCAAAATTAATTATCTGTCAGCAGATCTTTTAAAGAAAATTAAAAAATGGAAAATGCTGCTTGCAGAGGTATTCAACCCCTACACATTAGTATTTGGTAGAGCCACCTTTTGCTGCAATAACAGCTTTAAGTCTTTTGGGGTAAGTATCTACCAGCCTTGCACACTGTTCGGGAGTAATTCTTGCCCATTCTTCTTGGCAGATTTGTTCCAGGTTGTTCAGGTTGGTTGGGTGGCCTTGTGGACGCAATTTTCAAACAATGCCACAGATTCTCGATGGGATTGAGATCTGGACTTTGACTTAGCCACTGTAGGACATTCACCTTTTGTTGTTTAACCACTCCTGTGTTGCTTTGGCCTTGTGTGGATCACTGTCCTGCTGAAAGGTGAAGTTTCTCCCAAGGTTCAGTTTTTTAGCAGACTGAAGCAGGTTAACTGCAGTATCTCCTGTATTTTGCTCCATCCATTCTTCCTTCAATTGTAACAAAGCCCAGTCCTGCTGATGAAAGCATCCCCACAGCATGATGCTGCCACCACCATACTTCACTGTAGGAATGGTGTTTCTCGAGGCATGGGCAGTGTTAGGATTGCGCCACACATATCGCTTTGAATTTTGGCCAAAAATCTCTATCTTGGTCTCATCAGACCACAAAACCTTGTGCCACATCTTAGCTGGGTCACTCTCATGCTTTCTGGCAAACTCCAGACGTGCTTTGATACGGTTCTTTTTGAGTAATGGCTTCTTTCTAGCCACCCTCCCATACAGGCCAGTATTATGCAGAGCTCTTGATATGGTTGACTGGTGCACCTTCACTCCACTCTCAGCCACTGAACTCTGTAGCTCCTTCAAAGTGATTGTTGACCTCTCTGTGGCTTCCCTCACTAGTCTCCTTCTTGTTCGGACGCTGAGTTTTGAGGGACGGCCTTGTCTAGGTAGTGCCTGGGTGGTGTGATGCAGCTTCCACTTCCTCGCTATTGATCCAACAGTGCACACTGGGATACCCAAACACTTGGATATTATTTCGTACCCTTTTCCTAATTTATGCATGTCTATTACTTTATCTCTAACTTCCTTAAAATGCTCTTTAGTCTTCATTTTCACACCCTTCCTTCAGATTCACAGTCTGACCAATGGTCATTAAACTGGGGGGGGGGGTTTATCCAGAAAATGTGAGCTACTTTAATGTTTCAGAGGTGAGGCCAATTGTGTCCTCGTTAGGGCAATATTTTTCATCTGTGTAAACTTGGAGCTTCCAGAGCACAGGGGTTGAATGCTTATGCAAACAGCATATTTCAGTTATTTATTTTTCTTAAAAATATTTTCTAACATAAAACCAATGTCACTTTAAAATAATTATTTTGAGGGTCAGTCTTTTTAAATAAAATACTACACAGAACAAAATCTCAATGTATCATTTGTCATTCAGACAAATCTGACAACTTTCAAGGGGGTTGAATACTTTTGCAAGTCACTGTATATATATTTTACACACACAATGTTTTTTATTGTAATTCTATGTACATGCCAGTGTCAGCAAAGGCACACACACAGAAGACTAGATTTTCTTTTTTTTTTTTTTTTTTTTTAAGGCCTGATCTTCTTTTGACCTGAAGGCAGCCATTTGCCGGGAACTGAAACTGCATTCCCAGTTTGTTTTTGGTTTTTTAATTGAGATATGCCAAAACCCATTTGTATGTCATAAAACCATGCACTCAGGAGCGGAATGCTTTGATCTAAGGAAGCTGTTATAATATGCTACATTTTACGAGGTAACAGGACAGGTATATGCTTCCTCGAGAACCTGTGTGAATTTTATCTTAGGGGTGACAATGGTCTACAGGGGACTTCAAAGGGCCTGACTCTGAAATGTCATATCCATGCTAATTATAGTTCTCAGAATCCGATTCTTAATATGCTTGGAAATTTTGGAAACAGTGCCATCTTCTGGCCTAAAAGAGACATCTCCTGGACAAACAGAGTAGTTGCTCCGAACTGGGAACTGATGACACTGCAAGTTTATTGAAGGGTATTTAAACCCCCAGCTCTGGGCATTTGGACATTTTCATCTGGACACTCTGCTTGACACACACACACACATTTTGCTTGGACTCTCCTGACCACAAGATAACAGCTGCCAGCACAGAGACTGCCTAAGAACCAAAGGCTGCTATAGAAAGATCGAAATATTTTGCAAACCAGCGATTTTCTGGACTCTGAAATCTTATTACCTCGGGTAGACTTAGCTAACCTGTCTCCGTGCATTTTTCTGTATACTTTTCCATTTTATTTCTTATACTGTAACCTAATTTAGTTCTAACTGCATTTATTTATTTTAATAAAAACTTTCGTTTTTCTAAAGAAATTTTGCCTGAGTGAGATATAATTTGTGCGTGAATTCTGAAAACAGTATTAATAACCCGTGAAAACTTATGGCCAAAGGGGTCACACCATAAGCAACCAAACTGAAAAGGGATCTGGAATGGGCACCTGGAAGGATAGGGAGAACACCAGAGTCTACAAAGATTTTGAACCAGGCTGTTGCATGTCCTATAGGGAGAAGGCCAAATCAGGCTTACACTGCTACCCTGAAGAGAGTGCGACACATGGGTCTTCCTCCTTTGTGTAACAGCCAAGGAAAGGGTTCATATTTGGCCACAAGACTGGTATTGTGCCCTTATCCAGAGCTAGCAGGACACCCAGGAGCCTCATGGCAGAGGTGCAGTCGTGATCTTGACGAGCATTCTAAAGGACGAGGAGGGTATCCCCCCCCCCCCAAATCACAGATTGCACTCAAGCTTGGGCACTGTGAGCCTGACTCCCAGGAGTGGGTTTGTGACAACTTTCACCATGCCATAAACTGCCAATACATAACAAAACTTGTAAAAATAAGCAAACCCAAATCCAGTAAAGCTGTGCTGGTTACTGTCTAACTCTACTATGCATCAACGTGCCCCACGAAGAGGATGCAGAGTGCGATACCACGCAGTGCAGTTAGGCAGTGACCGGTAAGAGGGCATCCCAGGTCAGTGCCAGAGAAGGTACTGCTATGAGCCGGGAAGTAGCCTTGAAGTGTGACAGAAGGGGGCCACAGCAGTCACAAGGAGGCATTAACAGGAAGTTTAAAAGAAATTAAAAATTTGAAAATTATATTACATTTCTGTACTTTAAATTCAAAACCAGCAACACTGTAATTCTTATAAATAGTATGCCAGTGATATCACTTTATTCCTATTTTGCTATAAAAAGGTGCAAGACTGAGGCCGTCCCATTGGCATGGGGGGCTGAGGTAATGGACATCTCACCTTCTGCCATGCCAATGACCCAGGGTCAGGAATGGATGCAAGTCCCTCAGGGGTCAGCTGGGGAGGGAGGGAAGCGCATCTGGCTCAGCGGCCACCACCTAGAGGTTCTGGGTGGCAGCACAGTGGAATACCAGGGAAGGAGTCCCACCAACCTGATACTGGGGGGGGGGAGGGGCTCCTTCACAGAGGTGTAGCACACGCACAATGTGTCACTGCATGTGCTGCAAATCCAGGGGAAAAAAAACTAAGATGAACACCACCACCAACACCACTTGACGATGGCAGGATGGCTGCCTCTTCCCCCGCAGAGCCGAAACCAGCAACTTGACTCTCCCAGGGTCCTCTGGTAGAGGACGACTGACAACAGCAGAAGGTAAGCCCCTGAGAAGCCAGGTGATGGGGCTGGGGACAGGTGGACAGCAGAAGTATTAATTCCTAATATAAAATAAAAAAGGTGCATGACTGCAGCCTCAGTGGAACAGTGACAGCACATCACACTACCTTCTGGGAAGCAAAAACAGAATCTTAAATTGGGGCCAAACGCATCACCAAGGTGAGACACTTAGCTCCCAGAGAGGGAGGGAGGGCATGGGCTGCCCCGCAGTCGCAAATCTGCTCTAGTCTAACAAGGAGTATTACAGGATGTAAAAGTAGTGGATCACCCACCCTATCTTCCAGACGAATGGTGCAGCCATGGGGACCATGGTACTAAGTCAATATGCCACTGCTAAAACAGCACGTCAAGAATCATGCTGTGTAAAGCGTGGAAACATGTAAAGTGACAGGGGATAATAGCTGTAGGAAATTACCACTACCCCTGTCGCTATGCACTTCAACTGTGAAGGGATCAAGTTGCCATGTGGTGCGTGGTCGAGCTGCTCCCGTGGTAGAGTGGCTAAAGCACCAGCACATGGCAGGGTTGGAGACCTGGGACCACGGTTCAGATCCCCCCAGGTCTCCTGGTGTTGCAACTTTTTTTTATTTTGATCGAAGATGCAGTTTCCACCTCCAGAGTTTCTTCCCATCCCCAAAGACCACACCCCCTCAGAGTTGGTTATTTTCAGTCCGGAGGGTGTGGGGGGCAGGAGCCCTCCCCCAGCAAAAAAACAGAAAGTCCCATTGTATTCAATGGTGTACGCTGTTATTGTGGGGTCGGTGTTTTGTCCAACGTTATGTCGGAGCACGGCATTTTGCTTGCTGCATTTATTGCCATGCTGTTTTCATTTTTAGACATTATGACCTCATGCCGCGACCATGACTGTCAGTCTAAGGAACAGAAGGAAAGAATACAAAGATTTAAGAATGAAAGAGTAGACATAATCAAGTTCCTTTTCCTCCTATATGATGTGGTCCCTTCAGGGCATACAGTAAGGGTCTTGGTACAATAGAGAAGAACAATTTGCAACTTCCTGGAATAAGAAATAAAGAGATACTGTGAACCCTTTTAAAGTGTGAAAGACCACTGTCAACCAAAACAGACATCTGTAAAAAAATGTACTGGCGCAGCAGCAGAAGTGCAGCCCGCAATGTCAGCAACCTAGGTTTGGGAGCAAGCATGAGATGCTAGTAGTGTCTCCCACAGGATCCTCTCCCACTTGGTGGGTGGCCAATCATTCCTGATGCACAAGAGAGACCTCAGGGCACCCAGGAGGTGCAAGCCATTCAGGAATGACAGCGGGAGTGGAAAAGTACTGGCTGTAAAGTGCGCACACCCACTGAGTAGGAGTATGGACTTCACTGACAAGCATCTCGGGGAGGGAACTAAAGTTAAAAAGCCCCTGTAAAGGCAGGAAAATGCCAGCACACTCAGGTGTGCTGCTCAGCATGACGGAGCTCTCCAACCACCAAATTCAGAGAGGACTGGAAGCAAGAAATGGCATACTTCCAAAGGCCCTACTGTGGGAGGGTTCCCCAAAAGGCAGGTGAGAGGGAGTTTCTTGGAGTCCAGGACAGTGATAGAACTGAATGGTAGCCAAGCAGATTGGGGATGGGCTATGACAGACAGGAGTAGAAAGACTACTTTAAAAATGTGCTCTTGTTGGTTCCCTTTATGAAAGGGAGAATTACAGTGACTATATTATTGAAAATGTTGGAACTGGCACCGAGTCAGTAGTTGCACACATTAACATACAGGTTAGTGACACCCACAGAGGTCTGGACATGGCATGGTAATAGTCACATAGTATAATACAAGCCAAGAGCTCCAGGAAGCTAGTGCTATCACCAGTCATCATCCCCCTCACACAAAAGCCCTGTACCTTCATTTCCACAATGCCATTTGTTACTTTGTGTCATTATGCATCACCTGCTAGTGGTCCAGGGATCCCCCAACCACATCCCACTCCATCTATAGTCCCCTTAGCCAATGGAACTCTACTCTATAGCCCAGTTCCTCTGAACCACCGCCACCCTTCATCAATCCCACAACTGCCTCAGTCTCCCCACCATCTTCTGACAATCCAGTAGCAACTTTCCAACTCCCTTACAACCTACCAGTAATAGCTCTATGGGGGAGGATTCTGCAACTGAGTTAGCAGGGGTCTCCATTGTTTTTTGCTTTGCTGTGAGCCACAAGAATGGCCATCCCCACCCCTTCTAAGCATACTCGCAATGTATTTTGCGGTCTTGCAGGGAAAAGCTTCAACTTGGTTGTGCAGAGATTGAGACCACTTAGCAACAGTCCCTTGTGACTACAAATTCAACAAACTCTCCCTATGAAAGCTGTCCCAGTGGTGTGGAGGGCTGAGGTGTTATGCTTTACCTCCTGCCGCACCGGCAACCTGTGTTCCGTGATCAGCATGGGGCTACTAGGGGTCGGCCCGGGGGGGGGGGTGCTGTGCGAGGATCGAGCAGCCACCAGGCAGCTCTCCTCTCCAGGATTAGGGATGTTGGCTCTCCCAGCTTTTGACTGCTACTGTGTGGAGGCGTGGTGGTAGTGGTGATGTTGTAGTGCGGGCGTCAGAGAGGGGGCTTGGCGTTAGGTCAGGAGTGGGAGGAGCGGAGTCATCTCGGGCCAAGGCATGTGCGTGCACCTCCACGCACACACCCAACCTCGTCTGGGGCTCCAGGGAATAAGGGAAGAAAATTGGTGGGAAAAAAATGGGAATTGGGGCTTAAATGAGCCCTCCCCAAGCTGGCGCCAATGGCTCATCCGGGGGCTCAGAGGACCGAGGAGTCAGAGCCTCGAGACAGCCGTGGTGTCAAAAGGGACGGGCTGATACAGCAACCCAGCCTGCTAGAGGAGCATAAAGGAAAGGATGGGAAAAAACATCTCCCTATATAATCAGATGTTGCCAGGCTGTACAATTCACAGGATTTTCCCCCAAAACTTCTATGTCAATCTTATTTAGCAGGTCAACATATGCAGGCAGTACTCCAGATAAAGTGCATACAACAAGGCCTATTTATGAGCCCCAAACTTGAAAATATGCACCTTTGCTCATTTTCTTAGTGCCTCAGATACCCTACAGTCAGATCAGGCTTCTTAAAGGTTGATGCGGTGGGCAACAGATCCCAAGGAAGCGTGGAAATCAGTGTGTCTGCAGTCGGCAATGGAGGGGGGGGGCAGAGGCTTAGAGTCACAATAAGTGTCTGCAGTGAGTAAAAAAAAAAAAAAGGCAGCGCACCAGCATGAGTGTTCCGGGTCACATGCTCAATGGGCCTTGGCAATAGCTAACACAAGTGGCGATCCCTGGAATTAACTGTTACGGATTTTGCAGGAGGAGGGTCTCAAAATGCAACAGCAGGGTCCACAATCACATGAAAATGCAGCGGCAGAGTAGAGCATAGCTGAGAGTGGAGGAAAAGCAAAGGATTTAAAATGCTGAGGACGGGGGAGAAAAAAAGCAGAAAGGAAAGCACGAGAGAGGGACAGAGAAAGGCAATCAAGCAAACAGCAGTCTCAGAGTGGACAGGCAAAAACTTAGCATGCTGAGAGGATGACTGGCAGCGATGAATGAAAATGAAAGGGCACAGAGAAGGAATGGAGGAAAAAATATAACAGAAAAGAACAAACCACTTTTAGACAGAGTAATGTACTGAAAAATTCAGCCTTTTCAAAGTACAGAGAGTGAAGCCAAATTTGGCCGAGTACACCACTACATAAATACGTTAACAAAATACTACACTTCAATCAACGAATTCTGAAATTTGTACACATCCAAATTTGGTTTTACTTGCCTCACTTTAAAGCAGCTCTGTTAGTCAGCTAAAAAAATGTGATCATACTTTTTTTTTTTTTTTTTCAATATTGAGTTCCTGACATACTTAAATTTATCCTCAGTATACTTTTATTTCCTGACATTTTTTTTTTTAAACCACACCAGTGTTTAATTTTTTTTATAACCCAGCTAAACAATCCAGTACACATAGCATGCAAGGAATATCTGCTTAGGTGTGATGCAAAAGAAAACATGGATGCCATGCTGTTAGAACATTTAAGTTGCAATGTTATTAAAATATTTAAATTTTAGGCAGTGCCTGCCTCCCAGCACTGCCTTTAATTGTATGTATAACTTTGCCAATAGTTCAGTCCTTGAACTCTCATGTTAGACTGACAAGTCTGCCAAACTGTGAGTGTTTTTTTTTTTTTTGTGGACATCAGTTCACTGCAATGCACTTGACGAAGACCCTGGGGGGGCCAAGGAGAGGCCGAATGGCATGGTCTGGAACTCGTAGCGGGCTCTCTCCGCTCGAAAGCAGAGGAAACTGCGATGAGACAGACGGATCGGGACATGAAAGAACGCATCCTGAGGATCCAAGGAACAAAACCATGTTTCACTCTAGAGATGGTAAGATCTGAGACAGAGTTACCATCCTGAAGGTGCGCAACCTGTGGAACTTGTGCAGGTCATGCAGATCTAGAATGGGGTGCCAGTCCCTGATCCGGCTTTGGCACCAGGAAACAAACCTTGGGTGTTCCAGAGGATTTGCGACAAGAACCATGATCTCCTTGTGCAGGAGCTGGGCTATGTCGTCTCTGAGAGTTGACAGCATGTCTGCGGAAACCAAGTCCTCCCGTGGGCTGCGGGCTTGGCAAGGAGGGTACTGCTCAAATTCCAGAGGCAGACCCTGACCCACCACTTCTAGAACCCACCTGTCCATAGTGACAGGAGACCAGGAGGAAAGGAAGTGGAGGAGCCAGACCCCCATGGGAGGACCCAGGAGAGGTGTGACAGGCATGGGGGAGGCACCCCTCATCCCATCACCAGGCAGGCTTACTGGAGTAGGAGGAGAGCTCGGCTGAAGTGCCACCGGAGCCTCTCCCTCCAGGCTTACAGACAACTGAGGCCACCGACTTGGGCCGAAGTCACCAGGCCTGAGCCTACTGGCCAGCCTGTTGCTGGGCTGGTTTGGCCGCAGGAGTGGAGGTGGGCCGAAAGAGCTTCCTCTTCTGCTGCTGCTGCTTGGAGCCCTTAAGAGTCCTTCTGGGCAGATGTCACGGAGTCCAAGGTGGCACTGGACTTCCTGATACAAGTGAGGTGACCCTCGACCCCGGGCCCGAACAGGTCAGTACCCAGGAAGGGACATCTGCCAGCTTGTGCCGAGTGTCCACTGTGAAGGTTGAGATCCTCAACCAAGCCCTGTGGCGCATGGCCAGTGAGGCCGCCACGGAACAGACGCAGGAGTCCCCAATGTCCTTGGCTGTCTGGAGCCATTTGGCTACAGCCCGGCCCTGATCCTGGACCTCTCTAACCGTGGTCTCATGGTCCACAGGCAGATGAGAAAGCACCTCATCTAAGGTGCCCAGCAGGGCATGGGAGAAGTAGGCCATGAGGAGAGCCATGCTTGCCTCGTGGAGGCCAAGAAAGGAGGCAGTGTAGACTTTCTTGGCCGCATAGTCTAACTTTGTGGACTCCTTGTCAGATGGCTTGTCAACATCCCTGGTGTTGCCGGAGCACCTAAACACAGAGTCTGCCACCAGTCCCTTAGCTGATGGGTGCTCTGTGAATGATGAATGGGAACCAGTGGGTACTGTGAATTTGCGGGCCATCCAGGTGGAAGGTGCAGGGCAGGAAGCAGGGTGCTGCCAAAGCTTCAGGGCAGGGCCAAGAATGGCTTCTGCCACCGGGAAGGCCTCCCCAGTCAAGGATCTCGGTCAAGGGGTAACGAGTTCCATTTTCATACCTGCCAACTCAGAGATCAAGCAGAGAAACCCCATGAAGAAAGATGGGCCTTCATCCATCAAGAGTTCCCCCACGGACTCTAAGTCAACTGGACGGGAGTGCAGGGAGGTCCACTCAAGACTCTGAGGAGTTATTAAAGAGTGGTCGACCACCCAAGTCCCCACTGATCCTCTGCAGACTGTCAGGGGTGACTGTGAGCAGCAGCCGATGGGGAAGCCCCTTGGCCGGTCAAGACTCCTTAGTCGGAGCACCGACCGGCGACTGTTTAGATGGTGGCTCCACCAGGATTCGTGGAGATGCCAAAGGTGGCCAAGCCAGTGATGGCTGGCGTAGAAGCCAGGGTCGGTTTAGCGCCGGTAAGACCAACTGTTGTCACATCAAGTTACTGTAGCGTCGACGCAATTTGCGCAGAAGCCTCTCCTCACCAAAGGAAGAAGAAAATTAGCAGCACTTCCTATGGTGCCGAGGGCAGGAGCGCCGATGTCAGCGGGACCGACTTGACCCACAAGAGGAAGACCAAGACCTCACCCTCGACTGCCAGGGGGACCAGCAGCAGGGCTCGGGGATTATCAAGGCTCCTCCTGGTCTGGTCAGGGACCAGAGGCGGTGGGGTCAGTGGACTGATCCATCCCTCCAATGATCTGTGTCAGGATCAGAGTCCTAGACAAGGAAGTGTCAGCCTCTTTGGTCGACAACTGGTCAGTCGGCTCAAGACAAATCTTGGCTGGGATTCTGACCAGTATCTTAGCCGACAGGCCCAACGGGGTCACTGTGGAGTCTGCGGCCAGGCCGAGGATTCAACCAAAGTCAAATCTGGTGAAGCACGGGAAACGGAGGCCCTCGAACGAGAGCGCCCCTGATCCCATGATCGGAGAGTCCTCTCTTTTTCCTTTTTGGACTCTTTCTTAGATTTAGATTTGTTGGGTCCATGACCGAAAGTCAGCAGAGACTGGCACAATTCCTTGAAGGAACCTGTGAAGGTTGAGCTCAGCTAAAGCAGCACGAAGGCAGAAGCCAAGGAGGAATAGGCCGCAGTCTGGGCTGCCTCCACTTCAAAGGCCGCAAGCTGCTCGGCAGACCCTGCAGCCACGGAGACCACCCAACCGGCATCCTTAGATTTGACTGGTGGGTTCCGTTGTGCCAGGCGGCCCAACTTTAGGCGGGTGAGACGTCCTTCAGAATGGTGGGTTGAAACGAATGACAAACGTCACAGGCCTGGGGATCATTGTCATGCCCCAGGCAGTAAACACATGAGGCGTGCGGGTCAGTCCTGGACATCTTCTGCCTGCAAGGGCACCTGCACAACGTGGGAGCAGACTTATCGTCCATTGCAGTCGAAGAACGAGCTGAAGACTGAACTCAAAGGGTTGAAGTTTTCGAAGTAAATCCAAAGATTTTAAGCGCTAGGGCCTACTCAACGCGGAACAACAAAGAGGGAACTTGCTTCTTCCAGCGGAAAGGAATATTTGGCATCACGGGGCGGAGTCGAGGGAGTTACCACCAAGGTGGGTGGAAGGAGCCAGCTTGAAGACTGTCCAGCAAGCTCTTAAAAGGGAAAGGACACTGCCAGAAGTGTGGACAGAACATCATATCCACGTCCCTAGAATAACTGCTTTCAGCCACCGACCTAGACCAGATTCAAACTAGTGGTGAAAGATTCTATGACTCACTCATAATTACTGTCATGGAATCCCCAATCCCTGTATTTCTTCATAAGTAACTTCTTTAGTTACACTGATCTCCCATCACACATACACACACACTCGCGCGCACACAAATCACAAAACACACCCACACACACATATGCATACACACACACACATATGCACACCCACACGTGCCAGACACGCCTCTAAAACAGAATCATCTAGTTTCATCATTTTAAAAAACAGAAAACACACCCCTCACCAGGATGGGTTTTCAGCAGCTGGGTGACAAGAGTAAGTTTCAGGGATTTTTTTTTAATAAAATTCAACCGAAGATTTATTGGGAAGAAAACAAATAGTTTTTAAAAGGGGAAGAGTACACAATGGGGGGTGAGAAACTGACAACAGTAAAAATGGAAAAGGTCCTGGGGGTAATCATATCAGATGACCTAAAGGTGGGCAAGCAATGTGAGAAGGCAGTAAGGAAGGCTGGGGGGATACTGGGATGCATACGGAGAGGCATCAATAGTAGAAAACAGGAAGTTGTTATCCCTATGTACAGACAGCTGGTGAGACCCCATCTGGAGTACTGTGTGCAGTTCTGGAGACCCCATCTCCACAAAGACATAGAGTGGAGGCTGTCCAGAGGAGAGCAACCAAAATGGTGCAGGGTCTGCACCAGAACACATCTGAATAAAGACTAAAGGAGCTTAATATGTATACCCTAGAGGAAAGAAGGGAGAGGGACATGACAGAAACTTTCAAGTACCTCAAGGGAATCAACAAAGTCCAAGAGGGTAGCATCTTTCAGAAAAAGAGATGTGCAAGAACAAGGGGGCACAATCTGAAGATAGAGGGGATGGCTCAGAGGTAATATGAGGAATTATTTTTTCATGGAGAGGGTTGTGGATGCATGGAACAACCTCCTGAGGAGGTCGAGTCAAGAACAGTGAGGGAATTCAAGAATGCATGGGACAGACATAAGGCAGTCCTAGTGGGGGTAGGAGGAAGTAAGCTGTTGGTTAACTAGGATCTGCAGCTTATTTGTTAGGTAGGAAAATGAGCAGACTAGGTGGGCCAAGCGGTCCTTATCTGCCGTCAAATTCTATTTTTCTATGTTATGTTTTAAACCATACGCTACACAAAATAACACATGGGCAACCATGCACAACTCGGCTGCATTTCCATTTCGGGATTCTAATGACATCAGGCACACCTCCTGAGCTTCGCTCTCAAGAGGTCTCTATGATGTCATAAGAACCCCTTTATGGACACACAGCCTTGTTGTGCATGGTTGCCCATGCATTATTCTCTGTATCTTTACACAATAACTTTAATGTAAAAAACAAACTAAATTGTAAATTTTTGGATATCAGTTAGATTAATTGTATGTAAAGATTCTTAAGAATATCTAGGTTAGCCAGCCTGGTAATAAAGCAGTACAGCTACCATCTGCTATGCTGCTGAACCAGGTTCAGAAACAGACTAAGGGCGCTTGGGGACTGGCCAGGGGGAGGAAGGATTCAGCATCACTTAGTACAGCTCTCCTCCCCCTGCAAGGGGGGTTAGCAGAGCCCGATGGTCTGCTACCACCTGGAGGAATCTGGGTGGCAGCAATGGGAAGGGATCCCACTCTCAGACACCAGAGGCATCTTCGAAGAAGTGGAGCACCCACATCACATCATTATACAAGTGCTGCCTCAGGGAAGGAAATGGAGGAAAAACTTCCAACCATAGCTGAATGATGGCCTGGTCCCCCACAGGCCCTGCACTGGAGACAAAGCAAGCCTTGTTAGTCCAGCAGTGACCTTCATTACTCTGCTACTGTCCAAGCTTGAGCCTAAAAATAATCGATGCAAAAATCGAGCTCTATTCATTTCAACAGGGCACACCCCCATGCTATCCCAAGTCACACGTCATTACGTGCCTGAGCGCGGGGGCGTGTCACCACGACTGGGGCTTGGTAATTCAGTCAGCCTGGATAGCTCTCTAGCAAAAATTACGAGTGACATGACTAAGTTATGGCCGGGACATAAAAGTTAACGCTTGGCTACAATGACTGTCGCGGAGGGCAGCTACCACAATATGCAAGTGGTAGCTGCCATTAACTATGTCGGAAAATCACTTTAACATTAGTATTTTGTCATTTTTGACCTGGAGAGACACACAGCTATGACACTTTCTTTCCAGGTGTATCCTGGCTGGGTTACAAGGATCTGTTTTACTGACAGGGGAGGCATGTTGGCCAGCACACCAGCACTTATTTCCTTCTCTCGTCTGTTTATGTTACAATGACAAATCTGACCTACACCTTTTTATTCTGTTTTAGACTGCCCTTGTTCTTCAGTCTTATAAGGTGCCCCTTTTCCCGTTTTAAATCTGCATTAGCATTTTTTTTTTTACATTTGAAGTAATAAAAAGTACCCTCATGTACGTACGTGTGTACATATGTGAATATGTATAGAAATATGTATATCCCCACAGTTCCATAATTATTCTCAGCTGTGTTTGAACACCCATTGTTTAACATCATCTTTCCTGTGATTAAGGTGAACTAGAGTTCATGCAACAAACACTGCCTGCTAACCTTACGGGACAATCGATGCTAAAATGTACAATGTTATCTGTAAATAGGAATTGATGATTATGTTACTGTCTACCACAGTATACTCTATGGTACTGTTAGCTATACTAATGGTTCTTAACTCTAGTAATTATGTTCTCTGTACATTTTTTATGCTAGTTTTGAATGTTTATATGGCGAAATTGTGTTGTACTGTGACATGGTCCTGTAACTATATATTATTTGAACTTGCTATTACAATTGTCGTACCTGTATGGTTTCCTATGTCAACTGTTGCACTATCAATGTACTGCACTTACCAGGTCGCCACTGAAAAAAGGGATTGTCTTTGTCTCAGTGGGCTACCCAGTGACCAAAATAAAATAAATAAAAAGCCCCTACCATTCCAGTAAGTGCCATGTGATCTTGAACTTCAAACTGAACAGCCACTGGAGATGGGCAGAAGGGACGTCAGTCCAATGCGTCATCCGAAGAACGGCTTCTCAACAGCAAAGCAATCTCCTAGGGCTGCACTACAGTGTCAAGTTTTGGGTATTGGCTCAAGTTTCTGGTGCGGGACTAGAACCCATGTCCTTCCAATCGGCCAACTTCAGAGGTAAATAGCAATCTACTGCGTCACTAACACAAACATGGTAGGAAGCACAGTGGCTTTTAAAAAGGCACAAGGGCTACCGTCAAACAACAAGCTTTTGGTGCTGGGGGGCACAATGCTGAATGCCATTAGCCCTGCACCACACCTACAGTACTATGCAACATATACAACTGGGATCTCTATAGAGTGAGAGGACAGGGGAACAACTCACAAGTGTCGAGTCTGTAGTATTGTTAGTCTCATTCTTTTCACAAGCAAATATTTTAAGATATTAAGCAGAAAAATAAAGTAATTTAAAGCAGCAGTGTATGTTATAATGCCAGCTAAGCCACTTATTTCAATCTTACTTCTGTTTGGATTCTATATATGTGCATACTACACCCTTGAGTATGAAAATGTACTTATCTGTGCAGCACCAGGTTGTGCATTACAGAAAAAGAGTAAGGTGCTTCTAGAAGTCCCAGGTATCCATTTGCCTCAGTGGCACAGCTGCTAGCGCAGCTGGAATAGTATTCTGGGCAGCCTGGGTTCAAATCCCAGTTAAGGCACTTATTTACTTCTCTTGTCTGTTTCTTGATGTTACAATGACAATTCTGACCTAATCCTTTTTATTCTGTTTCAGACTGCCCTTGTTCTTCAGTCTCACAAGATATCCCCTTTCCCCATTTTGAATCTGCATTACCATTTTTTTAACATTTGAAGTAATAAAAAGTACCCTTGTGTACGTACGTTGTAATATGTGAATATATATAGAAGTATGTCTATCCCCACATTTCCATCATTATTCTCAGCTGTGTTTGAACACCCATTGTTTAACATCAGCTTTCCTGGGACTAAGATGAACTAGAGTTCATGCAACAAACACTGCCTGCTAACCTTATAGGACAATCAATGCTCAACAATAGCAGAGAACAATAACGGAAAACCTGGGGACAGCCATATTAAACTCAGTGCGGGCGCTGAGCAACTTTGGAGGAACCAGGAAGTGTGACTGCGCTTCTATTCAGTTAAAAATATTATTATTGCTTGCACAAAAAAATTTAAACTATGGCTACTTTGAGTCCTGCGGCAGGTAGCTACTGGACAGGAGTTTCCTGCCCCACAGAACAGAACATGTCAGCAGCTCTTTTAAGTGGCCATTTGGTAAAATCAGAGCCAGGGTTCAACTAACAAGACTCTTGGCAAACTGTGCATTTACATGCAGGCTTTGTTACTGGGATACAACCGAAAACACCCCAAAAAAATTAAGTTTGCCGATTACAAAAACTACATGTAAATGCACTGTTTGTTCCACCGAGTGTACACCCGTCTACAGATGTCATACTGTACCACCAGCCTTCTCTCTCTCTCTCTCTCTCTCGCTCACACACTATCACCATCGCTCGTTGCCACCAACTGGAGCAACACCACAGGACACGGCACTTAACTACTTAATGTACACACTCTACCCTGTACAGGTGGGACATTTCAGATTTCACATATGATGTCTGGTGCAATGTGCCTCATTCGCTGGGCACTATTCATGACTGCAGCTGCGTTTTCTGAAGGTCTACAGAGTAGTGTTGTCAGAACTAGTTCGTCAAAGATTCGAACCCTGGTGTTTGAGTTCTAACTTAGAACTCGAACACTAAAAGGTTCGCAAAAGGGTTCAAATCTGACTCCTCCCAACTCCCGTGACGTCTTTTTCCTGGCCCCAGCCCAGCTGATGACTTGTGGGAGGAGGGCGGGAGGCACGTCCCAGCAGGCAGCCCCAATGTGGGGGGGGGGGTATGTGTAGGAAGGAGGCACGTCCCAGCAGGCAAGTGGCAGCCCCGATGTGGTGGTGGTGGGGGGGTGCAGCAGCAGCAGTGTTGTTGGGGCTGCCAGATCCACCATGAGTTGTGCTAAGCTTGCATAGCGTGCTACATTACACTCAGAGTGAAGTCATCCTCACCACCTGACCATTTACTATGTGGTCAGGTGGGGGTTGCGTAAGCTGTGCGAGCCGTGGGATCTATGGAGGGTATTTATTTAGGCAGATGCAAGCCGAGAGCGCCATTTGATCCTGAGGATTTCAGGAGGCAGCAGCAGTCTGAGCAATACTTAACTGTAGCGTACCGCTACTACCACAGCCAGCATTCTTGCCCGATACTTAGGCCAGGGCCCAGGTCGGTGTGGCCGCAATCGGGCTGCAGCATTTGCTAGTTGCTGCAGTGCTTATTGAATTATTTAAAAAATTCCATCATCCATTTTCCTGTAAAAGGGTAAGCAAACATTGAAAAGTTCGAGGGGAGGGCAGGCCTGACCCAGCCCAGAGAACCGAGAACGAGAAAGGCTGAAAAAAAAAAGCCAAAGGCTCAATAAATTAACAGTCGGGTGCGGGACTAGGGGAGGTTCAGGTGGAGGGACTAATCAGGAATTGGGAAGGGATCGTTCAATATCAGGACTCAGGAGACAGAATAAAAAAAAAATACAGAAAGAAGAACCTTTGTGAAATGTGATTGTGAAACTGCAGCACTGCACAGTGCACACTCAGCAGGTGCCAGCAACAAGCATATAACAAGGGGGGAAAAAAAGGCAAATTTGTCAGGGCAGAGTATATAAGGACTGTGCCCAAGCTTCTTGTGCTGTGCTGCTAAGGGGGATCCTCCTCTTGACTTTCACCCTCAAAAATTCCAGTCCTTATTAGTCCTTATACAGCAGCAGCACAAGGCACTGGCAGTAAGGCACTGACTGAATGCAGGCAGTTAATTTTTTTGGACACCACTCCTCCGTGTGTGTGTGTGTGTGTGTGTGTGAGAGACTTCTACTTCTCCACTCCCGAGTCCCTGTGTTGTGTATGTGACTCCCTGCTCCCATCTCCCGAGTTGTGTGCTGTTATTACCCTTACATGACAGAAGCTTAGAAATATAATTCTCATTCCCTGTGTAGTGTGTTATCTATGTATGTGACTCCGTCTCCTGTGGTCAGCCCATCACCCTGCTGCTGTGTACCCCTTGACTGCACTGTACCCTACCCAGTGTGTGTTACAGAGGAATCCCAGTGGTCAGTTGTGTGTTGGTATTTGTAGGTAGTATCCGGGATTATGTGGGGAAGGTTCCTCCCAGCCTATTAAATAGGGCATATGCCTCCAGCTCGCTTAAATGATCAGCATTCCCAAGCTTGTGGCGCTGCCTGTGCCCGGCTGCTACTTTCCTTCCTCCTGTGCTCCCCCCTTCTCCTGTGGCTCCTATTCACCTTCTGTCGGTTGCAGTTGCTCCCCCCTTCCTTCCGTTGTTGTCTTTCTGCCTTTTATGGGGATCCTTCCTTGATTGTTCCTCCAATATCTCCTACTCATATGTCTATTGCCTTTCCTGTTTCTTTCAGCAGCCGTTGCTCGTGCTTCTGCCTTTAGTTTAAACGCGCTCCTTACCTGGAGCTTCTGTACATCGTTCACCTGCTCTGCCTTGGACGCTGCTTCCTTCTGGAGTTCCCCTCCTTCCGCCGCTGTTGCGGCCATCGTTTCGTCAGTCTGCCTTGGCGTTTCTCGTGAATAGCATGCCCTGCCTCCGACCGTGCTTCCTCCAAGCAGCCTGCGCTGCTCTCCAGGCTACGTTTTTTCTGCCTTTCCTTTACACAGCCTATTACTACTTATCTGTTTATAGATGACCTGACACTACCAGTGGGCTAGAGTTTAGAGACCAGCTCCGACGGTAAATACAAACCTCTTACTTTACAAAGGCTCACCTGAGAGTGAAACGCTGGGGTAATTTCCACCAACTGCTGTGTTAGTATGCGTTTGGATTCTCGCTAACGAAAAGGACTACCTGCTCTTGAACTGTTGTAGTGTGGACATGTATATTTGATATGGCGATATTTCCTTATCCTACCCTCAATGGTCATGGCCCATCTAATCTCAGGTGGCCTCTAACCCAGCTGCTTACAAACTGTTTAATTTTTGACAGGGTTCTTCCCATTTGCAAGGCTGATTGGGTAACCGGGGGTTGAAGCGTTGCAGGTCTGACGTCCGTACTGCTTAGGATCTTGCACTTCCTGTTAACGAAGATGTACCACACTTTCAAATGACTTTAATGTGATTTCCACCTTTCTGGATTTGTTGTATTCCTAACTTTGCATAGTAGCTCATTCCAGCCGCTAGACTACCTGCTCCTCTACTTGCTCCCCCTGCACTGCCTCGCTCGCTACTGCTGCTGCCTACCTTTAGGGACCGTCTCTAAACTTCCATCTTTCACTGAATGGTGCAATAAACTGATGGACTGCTTCACATATGACCTCCTGTGGATTTGGATGCTTATCCGCCGCTTCTTCTGTTCTGGGCTTCGGTCGTCCTTCCCTTCTGCTTTGCCTGCCTCTTGCCGCTTGCTTGGCCTTTGAGGCGCCTGCTTTGTTATGGCTTCCTCGTTCCTTTGTATGGCTTGTATGCTCCTGAGGGATGCCCCTCCTCAGTTTATTCCGCTTTACTTTAGTCCTTGCCTGCCGCTTGGCCCTGCCAGTTGGTCGTTTATCCTGGACAGCCTCATGGACTTGGCTTCTGTGCTGGACCTTACTGCCTGCCATTGCTAGCTATGCTTGTCTGCTAGCTCCTATTTCCTTATGCTGCTGTTTTCATTTACCAATCATATTCCTGGGTGCTGCAGTTGTGCTCAAGGTCAGACTGGCTCTTTTGGATACCTGGAGAATTCCTGGTGGGACCCCCCCCCTCAGTTGGGCAAGTGGGTACCTTCTGAACTCCAAGACCTTTTGCATTTTTTTTTCTTTTTCTTCTTAAATGTGATCTCCGAGACATGTTGATAATGTGTGATGCATATACAGAGCTGATATTTCAGATTGAAGTGGAAAAAATTGCTGCGAGTGTGTCAACCTAGGCCCTCCTCTACTGAAATTCTAGGTGGGCCCTTGTATATTCTTCCAAGTGGGCCCTCCGTTCCTCCAGTCGACCCTGATTGTGCCCCTGCCATGATGGCTGCCTGGGCTTGCTCTCCCTACTTATCTGTAGCTGCTCTACAACAAGCCATGTCTCCCTCCTGCCGCAGCTGATTTCCCTGGAACTCCTTCCCTTGGGATTTTGCTTGGTGAGCTGTGACCGTGGCCTACTGATTCCTGCTTCTGTACCTGCCTTCGCCATTGAGCTAGGAGGTTTCCATACCAATTGCCTGTTCCTACGCCTTGCCTTCTCATTCAACCTGGGAGACGTTCCTCGTACTCCTCTGCCTCTGCGTCCTGCCTTCGCCCGTCGGGCTGGGACGATTGCCTGCTGCTCATCTGCTTCTCTGACATGCCTTCACCCTTCGGGCTGGGAGGTTTGCCTACTTCTATACTTGCCTGCTCACTCGGCTCGAGCCTGGAGCTTCTCAGTTTTACGGCCTGCCTTCACCCATCGAGCTGGAAGGTTCATGCTACCACTTGCTTCTCTGACCTGCTTTCACTCATTGAGCTGGGAGGTTTCCTGCTGATTCCTGCTTTACGACCTTCCTTCGCCCATCAAGCTGGGCAGCCTACCTGCCTATTTGCTAGCTTCTAACCCGCCTTCGCCCTTCTGGCTGGGAGGTTCACCTGCTTTGTTCTCCTTCAGCCTCACCCTGCTCGAAACCTAGTGATTACATGCTACTTGTGCATACCTGCTTCTGCTGTCTCAGCCCGAAACTCCCTGATGCTTCACCTTTCGGGACATTAGTTACCTTATCACCTATGCTTCCCTATATGCCTGGTGACTCCTACTTCTCCGATTCATTGGATGGTCCTCCTTCTCAACCGCCTTCAGAATGCCTCAGTGCTCAATCGGCGACTGCCGGAGTTGCTGTCTTGGATGTCTGCCCTGTCACCTCAGCCGTGGAATTCCAGCTGCTTCTTTCCAGGACTTTGTTGGCGTCTCCTGTGGACTTTCTCCTGCGTGTGCTCTACCAACTTCAGATTTATGGCAATACTACTTCTTTTGACTCCGCCTCTTCAGTTATCTACATCTGGGATTCTTCAGGTCTCGTCTGGTTCTCCTACCTCGAACTTTGCTTGTCTTCAGTTTTGGATGTTGACTTTCCTCGTCCGGTTGCCAATATGTCTGCCTCAGTCTCTTCCATGTGATCCCTTCCTTCCTTGATCTGGATACATCGGTCATCAGCATCATTCCTTCTCTATGTCTGCCTAAGGCTACAATGCTCGCAGATGATTCAAGATACGTCTTCTGGAAGATTTGCCACATTTCCTTATTAGCTATCTCGTAGTGTGGCTGCATTCATGTTACCAGGAACTACTTGCCTTTCGTACCTCTACTACTGCTGTTTGCTGTCCTTCGCCGAAGGCTACGCTCGATTTGAGCCAACAGACATTCTAACTATGGCTGCGCTTCACATACTGGAATCAGCCACCTCTCTCCTACCTCATCAGCTATTGTTTCAGCTGCACTTTCTCAAGGGCTGATTGCCACGTCCTCTTCCTTCTCATCTGGCCTCGTGGGTGCAATCCCTTCCTTACTCCCTCTCACTTGGAATTGGCAGTCCATCGGATTTGTTTCTTTTGGGCTCTCACATCCTACTAGCAGATGCACCATACCTAGTACCAGTGTCTCCATTTATCCTATACAGCTTGCTACTATTACAGTTCAGCTCTACAGCCGTTGCATTCATATCAGTTACTAAGATTATTCTTTACTTATCAGGACTGGATGCATCAGTCGGTTACCTAGCCTCAAGAATTCTCCCATTCCTCCGTCTCATACAGCCATCTATTATTAGGATCATGACAAGTGTACTACTATATTGTTTTGCCTCACTGTCATCAAAGCTGGGATGCAAATATATTCTGTCTCCTGTATTGAGTTAGTCAGTCATCAACTTTATCCACCATCATTCAATTACATAGTTATGCCCTCTATCAACTGAAGTATGGAAGTAGCTTCTTCAATATTACTCTCCATCATTCCGAATTATACATGGATTCTTGGACTCAGACTTTTACTTGAAGGAATTACTTTACTGGACAATTACAATTCACTCTGTTCTTAAAGCTCCGTTCATATGGATTGAATTCTATATATTAGAATTCAGAATTTAACTAATTAATTAGTTTAATTAGGATCTCTCTCCTTTAGTATGCCCAGAAGGATGGGCAGGTCAGTAGCCATGGGTCCTCAGAGGTCCCCCAAGGGTTTTCCTCTCCTGAGTGCTACTGGTCATACTCTCCGGAGTTGGAGGAGGTGATCATCTATCCTTATCATTAAGTTATGCCGACTTATTCAGCATTTAGTTATAGAACAATCGTGGATATTTATTCTTTTTGGGCTCTACAATTCTAATCAAGCTCCTTTCTGCAGGTGGGATACAGAGAAAAGCCAAAACCCTCAAATATTATCAAACTCTCTCTCAAGCATCCAAGTACCTAAGCACAATACATTACTCAGTAATCATTGTTCTCTATACTGGCCTCTGTATCCACCAATCATGTTCATCATTCAACTTTATGTTACATAAGCACTGAGCTATGAGCCACACATAATTGTAGGTAGTATCCAGGATTATGTGGGAAGAGCTCCTCCCCACAGCCCATTTAAATGAGGCATATGCCTCCAGCTCTGCTTAAATGATCGCATTCACCCACCATCCTCCCGACACCTCCTCCTTCTCGGCACTCTTATCCCACCGGGGGCTCTACAAATTTAATCAAGCTCCTTCCTGCAGGTGGGATACAGAGAAAAGCCAAAACCCTCAAATATTATCAAACTCTCTCTCAAGCATCCAAGTACCTAAGCACAATACATTACTCAGTAATCATTGTTCTCTATACTGGCCTCTGTATCCACAAATCATGTTCATCACTCAACTTTATGTTACATAAGCACTGAGCTATGAGCCACACATAATAACCTTACATGACAGAAGCGTAGAAATATAATTCTCATTCCCTGAGTTGTGTGTTATGTATGTGACTCCGTCTCCTGTGGTCAGCCCATCACCCTGATGCTGTGCGCCCCTTGACTGCTATGTGTATGCCTATGCCCAGCAGCCCAATCATTCTGTAAGCCTTGAACCTGGGATCCTTTAGTTGCAAACCGTCATATTCTTTAATTACTTTCAGTCCACTGCATCACAGTGTCACACAACCAAAATAAAATTTTGGAGTTGTAGCCAGCAATCACAGATCACATTGCTTTCTTACACAGGAATTGTGTGGTTGTGTTCACTGCAGTATACTGGTACTGTTATGGCTGACACCAACATAGATTAAGCACCTGGTGCTGGTGTTGGAGCAGGTGTTGGTGGTAGTGGTAATCCTGGTAATAGCAGAAATAATCAAAATGTTTCATGTGATAAACATTCAAGAAACAGCAAAAGAGCAACAGTGAAGTGTGGTAAAGGGGGACCTTTTAAGAAAACCTGTACAGCTGCTGGGGTCACACGAAGAGGCACCATAAGGTACGCCATTCATGCTAAGATCCCTGTGACTAGCAGCAATAATGCAAGTGACAGTGAGTCCCTCTCTGACTCAGACAGTAGCTCTTTGTCTCAGTCCGACACTGTTGTGTCTCTCGACGTATCATTACTTCCTCAACAAAGTGAAATGAGCAAGTCTGCTGACAATGAATCAGGTAGTGCACTTGCAAATACATTCAGCACTGTTGGCAATGAAAAGGACATATCCATTGAATCCACCACTTCTGTGTTGGCCAGCAATGAAAATCCATCAGAGTCTTCTGCCCACTCTTCTAGCACCAAGGAGCATGTCCCGGGTTCTGTTAGGACAGGTGAAAAGACACAAACAGTCTTTAGCCATCTTCCTAGCACTCGAACAAAATCTGTCACATCTGAGGTGTGGAATTATTTCTGTCAGTAAAACTGATCCATGCAGAGCAATTTGTTCCCTGTGTAAACAGAGTGTAAGCCGTGGTAAAGTTGTGTCATGCCTTGGCACTACAGCTCTTAAACGCCATCTGAAAAAGCATTCAGTTTTGCTTGATCGTCCAAAACCCATGTCCTCCATCTTCCAGACCGCACGTGAGAAGGGTGGGAAGGAATCTGAAATGGATACCGAATTGTCTGAACTTGATGCAGACAGAACCACTGCCAGCACCATTAGTACCAGTTGCACATCCAGTGATGGCACTGAATGTATAAGTCCTAGTCCACCATCCCAGCGTCCATCTGCCCATCGAAGGTGTATAATAAACCAGCAGGGACATGTTGTAAACAGCTAACACTGTCTCAAGCATTTGAAAGGAAGAATACCTTTACTAAAAATCATCCAAAAACCCTTAATCTTAATCACAGAATTGGTAAACTGTTAGCTGGAGCCCTTCTCCCATACTCTTTGGTAGATCATGAGGATTTTAGGGAGCTCTTGAAACTAGCAGAGCCTCGTTACAAAGTTCCTCATCGAAGGTACTTTTCCTGTGTTGAAATACCAAACATTTATCAGGCTTTAAAAGCGACAGTGATGCCTGCACTTAAAACTGCAGAGGGTGGGGTTATTCATGTCACAACAGATATGTGGACCAGCACTCAAAACATAGATTACATGTCCCTTACCGCTCATTGGGTCACATTTTCTTGTGGTTCTTCAAAAACAAAGACACCCCAGAAGATGGCGCTGCTGCATATAAAAGAAATCTGGGCAAAGTCATACAGCTGCAAACATCTTGCAGGAACTAAATGACCTCCTTGACGAATGGGTTTATTCTCATGGTCTAAAATGTGGCTCCATAGCAAGTGACAATGGAGCCAACATCTTGAAAGCAGTACAGGATGGAAGATTTATGCATGCTTCTTGCTTTGCACACTGCTTACATTTAATTGTCACTGGATTTCTCAGCAACGAAACACAAGTGGATGGTATGACTGCTGTTTGCAAAAAAATTGTGACTCATTTTTCACATTCAACCAAGGCTATACGGACATTGTCCGAACTGCAAAAAAAAAAAAAAAAAAAAAAAAACACAAGCTGCCCCAGCAAAAGCTGATTCAAAATGTTTCCACTCGTTGGAACTCAATGCTTTATATGCTGCAGCGCCTCTTGGAGCGAAAGCAAGCTGTACATGAGTATTGCTCCAGTTACATTATTGGAGATGGCATTATGCTGTCTGTGCTGCAGTGGAAATTAATGGAGACACTGTGCTGCATCCTAGCTCCTTTTGAGACAGCTACAAGGCACATGTCTTCTAAAGGCGCATATGT
Organism: Neoceratodus forsteri; assembly: GCA_016271365.2. Classification (NCBI taxonomy): domain Eukaryota; kingdom Metazoa; phylum Chordata; order Ceratodontiformes; family Ceratodontidae; genus Neoceratodus; species Neoceratodus forsteri. The sequence continues at coordinate 38,604,988 of JADMNL010000025.1, read as the reverse complement.
GAGTCAGGTTATCCCACTCATAATGTTGATTTCACATCATCTTAGTGTTCTAAATCTACAAATAGAAAAAGACAGATCTGAAGCTCAGACATGCCGCCTGTATCATGGGAATCTCGTAAAGAGAATGAGCGAGCGCTTCAAAACCAATGACAAATTAGTTGCAACGACGAAATCAAAACTCTACATCCTTGCAACTCTCTTAGATCCCAGGTTCAAGGCTATACATCTTCCAAAAACAGATGATATAGAGCAGTACAAATGTCTGTTGCTAGATGAGCTGCAGCACTCACAGGAGTCAAACACAGGTTGTCCTCACCACAACATGCAGGTTCATCTTCACAAAGGGATACAGAACTGGAAAAGGCACCGAACATTAACAGTAGTTGTTCCACAACTGCCACTCCTTCAACCCTTAGTAGCAACCTAAATCTGTGGCAAAACCTTTCCCAAATTGCTGCCATACCAGCTTATACTGATTCCTCTTCTGAGCAGTCTCTGTCCATCATGGTAGACAGTTACCTGCAAGAACTGCCTATGCCTACTGATGCATGCCCTTTTGAATACTGGAGATCAAAAAAGTTGATTTGGACAGAGCAGTATGATGAAGCCTGTAAATATCTTGGTTGTCCTGCAACAAGTGTCTCTTCAGAACGCATGTTTAGTACAGCTGGCAATATTGTGACAGACACCAGAAATAGGTTGCTGCCAGAAAATGTACACACGTTAACTTTTATTAAAGTTAATAAGATTTTCGTATCCCTACAAGAGTATACAAACTGATCCTGAAGTGACTGATGTTGTGGATGTTGATGGTGATGACAACTCAGATGGTGGTGGCTGGTAAATACTGTGTGGGACAGAGTCTCTCTGCACCAAAAAGGAAACTTTTACAGACTGCAATGACTTTGGTTGTCTCTCTCCTTTCTCGATCTACTACCTTGGACTATATACCCCCCAAAACTTTCACCACTTCATGGCAAACTGCTCTGTAGCTAGGGTCTAAAGTCAACAAGTTTTATATACAGGGCAATTTTAACATCAGTGGGAACAGGCCCAAATTTGGCATAAAAGGGACACTGTCATGCCAATCATTTCTGTATCCTATTATTTATAGTTAAAGTACAAACATATATTTTTGGATTTACCTTCAGTGACTTTGTGGTGCATCAGTATGTGCTGGAACCGGGGGCGGTCTATTTTTCAATTTTAAAGAGAACAAAACAATGAGTTCTAATTGGTAGCAGTTTATTATTTTTTCCAATTACAGAAATGTTAGCCATAAACCAAAATGATCCATGTGTAACTTATCTTACTGAATAAAAAATTATGGGAAAAACTCCATTTTGTATTGTTATGTTTCTGTGGGCAGCATCCTGTTACAAGTCTCTTCCAGGAAAGAGAGTCATCTGGAGTTTTACCTATGTCATGGCTGAGCACATATTCTGTAAGCATAGGTCTCATACCACAATAGCTCGTGTTTAACATTCTGTTGTACACAGACCATGGCATAATAGCAACAACTCTCAAATTACTGGTTCCATGAAGAGTACTGTACAGAATGTTGTCCATAAGAAGAAAGCAATTGAAAAGACAGTTTTTCACATAAATGTTGTTTATTAAGGAACGTTAAGTATGGCTCATTTGGAGGCAAGAGTTTCATTTTTCTTGAGTAAGCATGTGGTAATTTTAGCATTTGAGAGGGGGAGGAGGGTAGAATGGGTGCTGGAGGGTGGGAAAGGGCTGGAGGTTGGTTTAACATGGATGCAAGAGGGAGAAAGATGGCATGGATGCTAGTACATGAGTGATGTTTGGGGGACTGGGTTTTAACATGGGTGAGGGACGGAGAAGGGTGACATGAATGGTGGTTCATGACGAACTGCGGGGGTAGTTTAAACATTTGGGTGAGAGGAGGAGGGTGGAATACATGCCTGGGGGGTGAGGTTGTGGTTGGTTTTAACATGGGTGTAAGGGTGTTATGGGTGCTACTGCACAGATGAGGGTGGTGGAAGAAAAGTGGAATGGGTGATGGGGTGAAAGGTGGGTGTTTTAGTCCTTTCATTTACAGATTTGTGATCGGCTGGGGGTGGTGAGGAAAAAAAGATGATGACAGACTGAACCTACTACACATATAATATACATAATTTTTTTTGTTATTAAATACGTTGCAAACTGCTGCCACCTAGCACAATTGTCCTGTCCCCTTTGAAAAAAGAATAAAGGAATCAGAAATAAAAGAAAATCTGCATCAGCAGTTTTCACAGAATGTGACCTATCATAAAGTGTTTTTGCTTTACAAGTAGTGATAATTTGATACATAATGGGGTTGACAGACACTGTCCCTTAAACATCACATGCCAACTGCTGCAGCTACATTAAATGTTCCTTAAGTTAGTATGTGGTGAGGAAACCACTTTTTTTATTTATGTGACTGAAATACATATTTTATTGACATATCAGCTGCAAAAATGCATCATCTTAGAAAGTTGTATGTATTACTTCAATTTTCCAACAAGAATGTTGATATATGTATGCATTATCTTAGAAAATTGCATGCATTGTTTGCCAGCAACAATGACTGACATTTTTTTTTATTCAAATGTCTTGACTATGTTATGACATAATGTGTTTTGCAACAGTTTCACATGCTGCTGCTGCTGCAGTACCTTGGCTTGACTTTGTTATAAAAGCTTTCTTTTAAATGTAACCCCCCTGTAAATGGGGGTTCCCAAAAGACTTCCAGGAGCTTGCTTGAATGCTCCGAGCCTGAATGGTGTTTGGCGTTTAAGCCATTTATCTGTGAGTGCTTTTAGAGCCTCTGGTACTGTCTCTTTAAGAGCTGTCTGCTTGCAGACATAATTAGTTTGTATGGGGGGACTGTGTGTTTCTCTACTCGAGTCCCACTCGAGCTGCTGCCAATTCGCTCCGTTTTTGCAGTCGCTAGGAGTGCAAAGGGAGCCTATCTGAAAGATGCAACTGTTTGCCAGAAATCATTTGGAGTGGTGATAAAAATACAGTTTGTCTAACCTGCTTTTCTTTGCAATCAGAACAGTGTTTGCCTAGTTCCCCATTCTAGATTTGAACTGCTAAACTGGGCCAATCAGTGTGGGTTAAGGGAGCTCTAAAATGGTGCCTGTGGACGAATCAGAACTTGGACTCGTAATCTGAGCCAGCCACAAGAGGACTGTATGGGCAGTGACTCTGGGAAATGTAGTTTGGACTTCAGCGCCTTTTTGCACCAACAGGGGGAGTCTATTGTGAGTGACAGCCAATCCAGCCAAGAACTGGGAGGAACTCAAAGGAAGTGCTCGGTTTTGTCTACTGGAGTTTCAGTTTAGCTCTGGCAGTGAAGAGGGGAAGGATCCCTGTGCTCCTACGGTGCGCAGTTTTAGTTGGGAAACGCGTGTAAGGCCCCACGTTTCGGTCTGCAGCTTGTGCAACTGCTTGTTCAGACTGAATCCGACCTGTGAAGAGAATCAAGGAGATCTGAAGAGTAGAAACCAGGCTCACCCTGTAGAAGACTGGAGAAATTGCTGAATCGCGCTCGGTCTGTCAAGAACTGAATCTGCTGTGTGTTCTCCCAGGTATTGTGCAGTAATTGCGATCGGGATAGAGAGAAGCAGACTGCCTGGTATAGTACTTTCTTTTTCCATATAAAATGTGTGTAGTGCTTGTGGGGACTCGCATTTCAAATCCCCTGTACAGTGAATTTAGTGCATGAAGCTGCAAGTAAACCCCAGCTTAATCCAGACTACATCCATTTGCTCTGAACTGCCGTGGGGTCCAGTCACAAGGACCTTGTCCACGTGGTCTGCTCCTCCTGGCAATCCAGGACAATCCGCCTTCCATTCAGTTTCAGCATTGAATTTGTGAGTACAAATCAGGGTAGCTCCCTGCCATCATCTAATTGCAAGTGTTCCATCTGATTACTTTTCCTTTCTTTCTCCACGAACTGAGCCTACCGGCTCCGGATTACAATTTGGGTAGTGTCCATGCATTTTCCATCTTCAGGGCCCCAAACAGCTGCATCAAATAGGCTAGCCTCTTATTGCCTGGGTACCCAGTAAGAGTGACATTTGGGATTCTGAAATATGTGCACAGTACTGTGATTATTAATGCGTTTAAATTAATTAACCTGATTTCCCCCTGTCCTTGTTATATCCCCCTAAAATAAATCAGATCTGTTTACTTCAGCAAAGTTACACTGCCTGAGGTATTCGTTTATGTTAACATACTGTACTGTGATTTTGGCACTGTATCATCTTGTTTTACAGGGAGTTCCCAGAGTCACACTGATTGAACCAATCCTGGGGGTAAGTGTATATTGCAAGGGTACTGTGATTGATTTGTGTGGGCCACTAGTGGGAAGAAAGGTGGGTTGCAGTGACCCAGAGGGCTGTGACCAAGTCATATCAGACTGTCTTAACCCCGACCTCTGGGTGGAGGCACCCGCCATCAGATCCAGGCCCCTCAACCTGTTAGTGGCAAATCAGGCAGGGGTAGTAGCCCTTGGGATAGCGCCTCCTGGGGGTTACATAAACATAGCAACTTTTGATTTACTCATTTAAAACAGAAAGCAGCAAATAGCTGAGATTAGGTAATATCAGTTATTTTTTCTCATAATTCATGACGATGAGTATATATAACTGAGTACAGAAATGGCTAATGTGCCTCTTTCTTTCACTAAGGAACTATGATGCAGCTGCAGCAGGAAAACTTTTAACATATGGGTAGGTGGGTGGGTGGGCCTGTTACGTATTAAGTTGCTGGCTTTAGCAAACAGAAGAAACCATAGATAAACCTAGTTGCATTCCTATCAATGTCACACATGATAATTTCTCTCCCCCTTATATTGAACAGTTTTTCCTTTACATGTATTTTATTACTATATTCATTACTGGCAGCACAATTAAAAAATAGGGTTTGAGTTCTAAAAAAAAGATTAGAACCCTAGAACTTTTGAAAAAGTTATAGACTAGAACTAGAACCCAGAACTTCAGAGGGTTCTGACAACCTTGCTACAGAGAACAAGACCCAGTGGCTCATCCACCGGGTCAGTCTGCGGACCCATGCATTAAAAAGGCTGTTTAATGCATGGGTACACAGGGGCTGTACACCAATCAGACGCCATGTTCCGGACAACCCATGTTATATAAAACAGAAGAAAAACATAGATCACAATTTTCCACTGTTAACATCTACTGTGCTTGAAGATACAGAAACAAAATAATTCCTTCTTACTCTTTCAGAACATTACAGGATTCCTGCAATTCAACTTTAACAAGTTTTAAATCAAATTACTTTAATAATTTGTTCACATTACAAGCTCTTTACCTCTATTTTGGGTTCTTTTCTTTACCAGGGATGCTGTTAAGTTTTATATAATCTGGCTGTGCTTCAACATCAACCTATGCTGGCATATTCCTCTAGAAAATTCAGTGTGTTTATATGAACTACATATTTAATAAAACGAGCCCTTTCCTGAAACTGGTTATGTTGGTTCCATTTTCATGCTCAAGACACACCCAGCCCTAGCAGTGACTGAGAAGGCTATACATTTGACTGCTGTACAGGGACTTTATTTCCTACCGGTCCAAATTTTCACCACACCAGATTCTGATATTAGCACACTATACAAACCCATCATTAAACTAATTTTTTATAGGAGCATAATTATCCTTTCAGAAAACCTATGTGTTACAACATACAATTATTGATAAAAACATTAAAACATTATTAAATCTATAGAAAATAGTATTCCAACGGCAGTGTTAAACAAACTGTAACTTGTTTTGGCTGCTGCCCTTCCGTTTTCGGCTATTCACAATGGTCAATTACTGTATTTAATCACATAGAAGCCATGGCTTCTATTAAACTCTTGTATTTTGACCTGTGGCTTGTATTTGAGGGCAGCCTGTATTGCAAACTCAATTTTTTAAGTGTGATAAATAAAATATTACACATCCTGAATTTCATTAAGTATACTGTAACTGGTTTACTTCATAGCAAAATAAGCATGGACAGACTGAAATAAAGGCAGAGATCTGCTCCCTAAATGCACCTTTCTGACTTCAAAATTTAGTCACTTCAGCAGTACTGTGTGAGACAAGTCTGCTCTCTACTCGACCAACCACTGACAAGCTGTCTTCACATGTTCCACTCGCACACAGTGCAGTTCCATCCACCAACAGCTCACCATCACGATCAACTGCCATGAAATTGGTGAAATACCCTTGAGTGACAGGGAGCCCACAGTTTGCAATATACAGACTGATCCGTCACTCCAAGTGGCGCGGCTGCTGCAATGGCTGGGTGGGATGTACTGGGAAGGCTGCAACACTGTCTAAACTGTGCTCGCTCCCAGTGCTGCTCCAGAATGGCAGATCCCTGAAAGACACGTGGTGAATCTCTTCTCCAGCTTGCTCTCTCATGTGAATTCCATGGCAGCATGCAACCTGACCATGTACCTGACGACACCTAGTGGCAACAACTGAACAATGTAGGACCTGTAGACAAAGACAAAAAAAAAAAAAACAGACAGCCTGAATTCATTTGGTTGTCCGTGGGACAACCTCTGGCTCAGCTGATGCTTGTCCCTGTCAGTAGACTGGTAGCCCAGGACAAGGGACTACTGGATTTGTCGATCCCTGCCCTGATGGAGATCTGTAACAACAAGTTATAGATACTGACTCCTCAGAGGATACGGACACCTTTAGGGTAAAACATTTGAATTCCTTCGGGGCTGAGGTGGATTCCATTACTGATACAGAAAATCTATCCTGTGTATAGATTGCAACCCCAAAAGAGAGTCGAGGATGGGGGCAGATCGGCTCTGAATATAGTGTATGAGGGGATACTGATGTTGTGGTCAAGGGTGGTGCCTCTGAGCCAAGTTTCAGAGATCATAAACACAACTGGGTCTAGCATGGAGAACCCATGCTTGAATCATGTCCTGTTTTTTCAGTAGGCTACAAACATTTACTTGTAGGAAGCGGATACCCTTAAGCTGAGGCAACTCCAATGGGGCATCTATTGACATAGGGGGACCTGGGTTTAATTCTATGTTCTCCGAGCATAACAACAGAAAAATAATACGTTTTCTTAATCCATTTATAAATCCCTTGATAATTAATATACTGTGCCGTTTAGGAACAGACAGCATGGGGAGAAGCTTTCTGAAACTGGCATCAGGAAGAGGAAGGAATCTGGCGGCCAGCTCCTCTGAGCGAGGAATTACAATCCCTTCCCCTGAAAAAACTATTTAGAAAATTCCACAACATGAACTGTTTAACTCTAGATGAGGTAAACTATCAGTGGCAGGCTTGGGAATTTTTTTTTCCCAAATGAGCACAGCTGTTACTCTTTAGAGAAAACGATTTACTGACATTGATGACAAATATGACGGCACCCTTGAGATGACTGTATTATCCCTCTCAACTCCATGTCTGTAGCAGAGATCTAGTGAAAACACAATTCTGGGGGGGGTAAACAGATATTCACTGTCAGGACCTGTTCTATCTCTAGAACAGAAAAGGTGATGGGCCTTCTGCAAGGCAAGGGTGTGCATTTTGCAGAAACTGAAATGTTGTTATATAAACATAACTTTTTTTTTTTTTTTAACATACAAAAAGTCTACAATACACTACAGCTGTAAATGTATACAGTATATGCCAGCATTTTAATTGTGACAGATTTGGTAATACCATGGGCACTACAGAGGAAGATGTCAGGTGCAAGAAAATGTGATCTGTATAGGGCAACACTGCACATGATTGCTCTAACTTTCCCTAACATTACAACAGTCATTTCTGACTTTCTTCACAGAAGAGTATATATTCCTCCCCAGAGGCTAAATGAAACAATGGAAGCCTGCTAGTTTCTTTCCAAACTACTGTGTCTAGGAAGACAATGCCCCCTTCAAGAGGTTACTATACCACAGTCAAAAAACATACAATAAAAATGAACACAACAAAATATTTGATGACAGATACAAGTTTAAATCTGCAACCTTTTTGCATAAGATTGTTCTTATTTTAATACCTGAAAGTATCATTGAACTATTCCCCAAGATCATGAAATTGTTTGGGCACTAGATCACAAGATGGCTACCACTTTAAGGTTCCTCACAGAAGGTTATGAAATGGGCATCGTAAAATAGGAGCTCTGATTGGCCGCTAGGGATATGATATTCAGTCTGATGCACAGGAAAAAAGGTCCAACACTGGGCAATGGGCATTGATATAGGTGATGCTGACCACTCAGAACCTTAACAAAACAAAACACAGCCATCTTGTTTGTGCCATAAGTGGTGCCAGCCAAACTGTAACAAATAAAACAAATACCTCTGACCTCCTGTTCAGATTGCCCCAGTGTTTGAATATTTCGATTTTAATAAAATCCTTCTTCCTGTAGATGTAGCATGAAATTAACTGCACACACGCTCATTCATGGGGGGGGGAGAACAGCCGCAGTCTGTACACCAGCCCGCCTGCTCCTCTATCTCTCTTCGAGCCCGCCCACTCGCTCGCTGTTGAAATTCTTATTTTTATTTCTAAAGTACAGCCGTGATGTCTCTCCCAAGCTGCCTGCTCGTTCATCTAATTTTTTTAAACGGAACAACCGCAATCTCTCCACCAGCCCGCCCGCCTGCTCGCTCTGTCTCTGTCTACCAGCCCGCCCGCTCTTGAAGTTTGAACTTTTAATTAAAAAAAAAAAAAAACATGCATTTTACTCTTTTTTTGTCTCCACACAGCATTTGGGGAGGGCGGTAAGGTGACTGCTGCCATGACAACCAGACCTAAAGTACAGAAGCCTTTCTAGGACAAAATTCCTTAAGTGCAAAAAAAACAACAAAAAAAAAAAAAACACAACATGACACTTGGGCAGAGGAACTATTTTATTAAAAATGACACAAGCATACATTTTTTCCTACTTTAAATTGGAAATGTAACCTACCAAACGCAGTTGCACTAAAGATGGCCATTTCATAAGTGCAATAACCCACTCCAGGGTGTGCGTTAGACACTAACACACGGCTAGGAGGCTGGAAGCACTCGGCTGGTGGCCTCGTACCTCACTACGCCTCCTAGCCGTATGTTAAAAGTGTCTAACGCACACCCTGTCATGGCTTATTGCTTACTTACTTCATAGATCCCTTACGTATCAAGCAACAGGTTTCTACAATAGTTTACTTTACGTAGAGGAGTTTAAAAGAACCCTCAAGACCTATTTATGGTCTAAGATTAATTTTAATTAATTGATTGTGAATTGGAGCTCAGATTTAGTGTTGTACATATTTAGTGTTTTATAAATTATTTATGGATTTTTGTTTGTTTATTGTTTTAAATATGGTAAGGCGCCTTGATTTGAGAAAGGTACAATATAAATAAAGTTTCATTTAATTTCACCTATAGTGGTAACCAAACGTAGTATGATTTCATTGTTCAAGAACTCACTGGCTACATTATTACGGAAATGTTCTTACTGTACTCATTTTGACAGATTGGTATTTGCATATTATAATTTGGTATTTGCATATTATAATTTCTATATTTTATTTTTTGTTTTCTATTTGTGTGTACTGTATGTAATATTTCATGTTTGTTACTGGTTGCATATGAAAACGGGCAGCTGTACTCATGCTTACCAAGTTACAAATCTAATCTAAATGAACTGGAACAGGAAAGAAATAAGACTGTTAGTCCAGAGATTTTTCTTTGCTCTCCCCCATAAACTCTTAGGGTGGGACATTCAAAGGGGTTGCGCCATACACAACCCACCAATGCACCCCGGCGCGATATTCAAAGGGACATGTTGCGCAGTGCAACTTCCGATGCGCCGGGGCGCACCAGTAATGTATGCGGCGCAAGTGCGAGGACGTGCCCCTGTATATGCGTCACATCCCGATATTCGGCCCAGGATGTGCGGTGCATATGCTGGCACAAACCCACCTTGTGCCACCCAGGGGGGGTGAATATGACTGCGAAACCGGGAGTAGGTCCTGCCACTCACAGGCGGGCTGGCCGACTGCAAGGCGCAAACATGGCAGCAGCCTGCTGTGGGTGGCCACCCAACCACCCAGGACACAGTCCTCACACCCCTGCCCAGGGGCTGCAGGCCCCCTCGCCAGATCGCTGGCAAGTCAATTATCTCCCTGGTGGTCCAGTGGACCGATCCCTTCGCTCGATCACAGGCTTGCGTTAGAACTCCCTGGTGGTCCAGTGGATTCAAGCACCTGATCACAGGCGGTATCCCGAATGACACCCTGGTGGCCCAGTGGTACCCCCATCCCACCTGCCACTGGGGGCCTCACCCCAACAGCAGCGGGCAGCAGCTCCCCACCTAGCAGCCGCCCGCCGACTGACAGCGTTCATTCACATTTCGGGACTGTGTAGTACAGTATGGTTTGCACACCCATTGGCCCATGCAGTGGACCAACAGGCATACAGCCCCTAAGCGCTGTCAGTCAGCGGGCGCCGACTGCGGGCGGGTTGCTGCCACCTGCAGCTGGACGGGGGTGCAGGGTGGTGAGTGAGGGGTACCACTGGGCCACCAGGGTGTCATTCAGGGATTCTGCCCACGATCAGGCACTGGGGGAGCATTCCACTGGACCACCAGGGTTAATTACAGCTTATGCCCACGATCGGGCTATACAGAGCGGTCCACAGGACCACCAGAAATTGTTACAGCGTATGTCAGCGATCGGGAGCGGTCCACTGGACCAACAGAGATTGCTTGTACACATGCCTGTGATCGGGCGAACGAGAGCGGAGCCCACAGAGAGGCAGCAGGGCATCGGTCCCCAACAGCTGCAGCCTGGCAGGGCGCCAGGCGCAAGTCGCCGGGGATTGGCGCACCGCATGCAAACGGGGCCATAATTACATGCAGATGGCCCCATTTGCGCCTTGCATGCATAATGACCTAATTTGCATGCCCACTGCTGAATATCGCACTTGATGCACCTAGTGCAACCGCACTTGCGCTGGCGCATCCCCCTGCTCCCTTTCTGCCACTTGTGCTGGCGCAGTGCATGCTCCCTCAGTGCCATATTCAATGGTGCTGAGCCATGGCGCAGCACCACTGAATATTGCCTGGTACATGCCCTGGCTCATCCCAGTTGCGCTGCACCCAGGCTTGCGCCCCTGCCTGGTGCAATCTGAATAGCCCACCCTCAGTAAATAGTGGGCGCTCATGAGATATTTATCTTCATTAATGGTCAGTGACCTCTTGACTTTCACGAGTGGCAAAGCCACCAGTGAGGCCAAAGAGGTCACTGACCAGGAATGAAGATAAACGCTGCATCTCATGAGCACACATCACATGTGCAGTTTATACACTATACATTAGCATTTTTAAGCTAGTGTCATTTTATGAAAAAGTAAAAAAAAAAAAAGTTTCCCCGCTTCCCTAGTTTCTGATACCTCACACTGGCTGAAGCACATGGCTTCAGACACTGCAGGGCACAGGTGGCAGAATGAAATGACTGTTGTGATGTACCCAACTAGCTAAATTTTGGAGATTAAAAAATGTATCTAGCTAGTTGGGTGTTCTCTTGTACAGACAGCATTTTTTATTTAGCATAGAAAACACTAATATATTGTATAAAAAACATGTTATACCCCATTTCCTCTGCACTTGTCCATCAGGATATTGAACAGTTAGCACCAGTGCTAACAGGGTGAGAGTCAAGTTAACTAAGTTTTGCACTTCAAAAACCATGTAAGCACTAAGAGTTATATTGCAAAGCACAATTAGGGAAGCTCAAAACCATTAGTGTGAGTACTAAAGCATGCCAGACGCCTATGCAAATCAAATCTGTGCCTTGCATATTCAAAGGTTTTCTGAGGTGCCAAATTACCCATGCACCATATTACATCCCCCCTGCCATGAGCCCCATGCCCAGTATACATTAGTCTTCCAGGTAACCTAAGTGGAATCACTCGATCCCCACAGTAAATAACTCCTTGATATCCAGTGGTACCCCCAACCTCATCTGATACCCGAAGTAAATTATTCCCTGGTGTCCACTGGTCCCCCCCCCTCTCTCCCTGTAAAGTCCTAAACCCGGATGGCAGCCACCACTTGCATTGCCTCTGCTCACCTCCTTGGCTGGCCACCATCTGCCCCACACAAGTCCTGCATCTCCACACACCACTGTGTAGGGGTACAGAACTGTGGACTGAAGAAATACTAAATCCACCTAATGCTCTACCACACGTGTGTAGACTTGTTCTTCATCCACAAAATTGTACTTTTATGTATAACTTTCTCAAATGACCACCGATTGTGACCAAACTATGAGGAAGGCATATGGAAGCCTTATGACCACATTAGTGGTAACTTGTAACCCACACCCCAGGTGGGTGTTCGGTGGGCAAGTGTCAAATAGGACTTTCTGAGGGATTAAGGGCTAGTGGGATGCGAGGAAGGACCACTGGACACCAGGAAATTATTCGGTGTAGGGACTGAGTGAAGGTGGGGTGTCCACTGTACTTACAGAGAGACTACTGTATACTGGGCATGGCGAGGTGGGGTAGGGGAGCTGCATGGTATGAGGGTAGTTGATGGCACCTAAGCTGCAGGGAGTGCTCTTGCTCAGTGCACTCCACAGTTTTACTGAGGCCATAATGAGATGCAAATGTCCTCAGAGCGCCTTGACTGTATGCTATGAGGTTATTTGCTTGTTGAACTTTGAATATGGTAAATCACCTGTGACAGGCACTACCACCTATTTTGATCCTTTGAACTCTATTGCTCCCAACTGGACACATGCTTCACATGAATGGTAAGGGGGATTGTAGTTTGTGATGAGCAACTAGGTTTGTGCCTGGATTTATGCTTCACTTTCACATAGTATATTCAATCATGCTCTTGGCACTCACAATAGGCTTCTGGTATGTTCAACATATACCTGAATTAGCTCCAGGCAATAATATGCTACAGGGGTTCAGTTTAGGGGGAGCAACTTTCCAGTTTCCAATATGCCATCCCTACTGCCTAAATTTGAAGTCATGGGTTGGGGGGTCAGCCAATATTACTTTAGGTTGAGAGGACACAAGTCTATTCCACAAATGAACCACTCTCTCTGAAACACTATTTCCAAACACTTTCTAAATCTTACTATCTTAATTGCTCGTTTTATGTTCTCCATTTCTATTACTTTCGATATTAAGTAGCCTTCCCCAATCAGATGGAGTTATTCCTTTCAGCGCTTTATAGACAGCTGTCAAACACTGCCTATCCCATTGCCCATCTTGCCAATATCTCTGGGCCTGGCATTCCTGGGTGCCACAAAAGATCATTCCAAATGGATAAACTATACCATGTATATTGTTTTGCCCTGGCTACCCCTATGCTCATGCACCACTCCACCTTTATGTTAGTCTGCGCTGGCTCTCACCCCACTAGCCAGGGCTCCTTCACTGTAGGACTTTTTTTGATAAGCTACTTAGATCAGGCATTCCATCTTCCTTGGCCAACTACCTGCAGCACCCTTCCTACCCCTGCTCTTTGAGATCGGCGGACTCTCAACCTCTCCTGCAGCGCAGATGTTCCATGGGCCTAGGCCACCTGGCCTTTGGAGTTTACATCCCTAAATCCTGGAATTCCCTGCCTTCAAGAATACAATCCTCTCCCTGTCACTCACAGTTCTGCAGACTCTAAATGACTCGTATGTCTTACAGGTCCTAGTTCCTGTCCCAAAAATGGCTCTGCTCTACAGTACCCAACACTGTGCACTCTGCCCATAAATAATTTGTCAAGTTGCTGCTCATTTTTCCTCATGTCAGCAACCTCCACAGTTTTGTATAGCCAACTAAAATCTGAAATTCTTGTAACCTAGTACCCTTGTGTTTTATCTTCCTTTCCTGTGCTGGTGTTGTGCTGGTGTTATCTTGTCATTTATCTTGTTTAATATTTTTTCCAATGATGTCACTGTGAATTCTGTTATTGCTGCCATCTTTTTGAGCACATGTTCTTTATTTTTTTTACCTATCTGTGGGACTGTTATTTGTGGGACCAGTATTGTGTTTTCTGAACATTACCTACATTGAGGATGATGTTATAATTTATGATTTTTGCCTTTGACTTATACTATAACTTTCCCAGGGAATGCCTGAAGATAGGTATATGTATGCCTAGTTTATCTTACCTGGGTTAAACAAACAAAATAAATAAATGTCTCCTTTTAGTCTTCTGTTCTAAGCTGCTACTGCTCACTGAGGTAATGCAAATGCCAATTTATAAAGTTGCACTTTTTTATACTAGCATCTTTATAAAAAGTTGTATGTTATCTGCACCTTATTCTCATTTTTGCACAGGTTAATTCTGTAATAATTCTTTGCAATTCATGTCTTCATTTGCAGTTTAACTATTTACTTTGTTGTACTTCACTACCTTTGCCACCACCATCGCTGCGCCTCAATGTGCCTGTTCAGATCAACAACAAAATGGAAGGTTGCTTGGTGTGCTATCGGAGCCATCATCCTGGCAGCTACTCAGTTTCATTCCATTTCTGTGTACCTAGGACAGTGTCAACCAGGGCTCACAAGCTTGCTCATGCCAAGGCATGTCAACATAGGAGCAACATCTGCCCAGACTTGGTGCGCCTTGCTTGTCCTAACTCCCTTGGGCTACAAAAGAGCAGCTAGCTGCAGAGAGCTGGACAACCCACCCTCCCCAATGCTGCGGCATCCAGACCCTCCCCAATGCTGGAAAGCATCTGGATGCACAACTCACTAACCTGCCAGCCTGCTGCAGCAACCCAGCTCTCCAGTATGACCAGCTGTTCTCCAACCGAAGGCCCCATTTTTGTGTTCTAATGACAGAATTGCTGTCTCTGTAAGTTTACAGTTGAAAAGGCAAAGTCTACCCTCTAAAGCAGCAAGGGGCTTCTGCCCCAGAATTCTGTCCATCTTTCCCTACTTGGGGCCCCTATAAACCCTGCAATTTCAGAATCTGAAATTGGCACAGTATGCCAGCTGAACAATGGCAGATTTTGTATCTCAACAGTAAAATGTTTACTCAATTAGCTCAGCTGATTTGCATTTAAGGAGGCAGCACTTCAAAAAGTACACCAGGTGAGCAGTGAATACTACCTGCAAAAGTGAAAGCCAAATTTTGGTGTTTTGTTTGCATTAGTTTTGTTCTTTGTCACACTTTAAACTTTTCTATCTCTTAACTCTTTTTAGTATATCTTTATCTTTTTCACACAGTAATACAATGACAAGAACAGTACGCTACAATTGTGGACTAGTGATCCATACCAAGGCATTCTTAGATCTCTTGATCTTATAACAATACAGACACGGACCTCATTTAATTGCTCCTGCTCTACACTGTGGCTCTTTGGTTTATACAGTGACACCCATATTTAAAGAGCTCCTGACACAGCTGCAACATCTTTAACATTCATGCATAAAAGTAGCTATTTCATATTTTATTCTGTAATTCTCACCCTAATTTCCTTATTACTGAGAGTATTTGCATGAATACAGTATCTCTACTTTTTTAGCTCTGGCTGCCTGCCTACATCGGACATCATAATTCTGTTTATATCATCAAAATTGGTTGCTGTGGCTTTAATTATTATGTCATAAACAGGGGATTGTGATGTGATGTGTAGAGAAGCGACCAGAGTAGATATAGTTTAGGGGACAGGGATCTTGTTTTCATACAACTGTTTTCAGTAATAAAGAAAATAGGGAATTAATTACTGAAAATATTTGAAGTAAAGAAAATGGAATGGAGTGGAATATAAATCTTACTTCTTTCAATGTTTTCCTAATGCTGCCAGCGGTTCTTTAAAGAAAGTTTTACATCAGAACTATATAATGTGATGCACTGTATACCCTGGAAATCCAGGGGTGTACAAGCTGCCGCTTACTGAAGAGGGTTGGGCTTGTTTATACAAGTTTGTTAATAAATACTGTCCACTGACTATATCAATAAATTGTCCATGAAAGGAAGACTCAGAACACTGGTCATGTACAAAACATGTCTCCATAAAGAAGAAATAAATTCAGGAAAAAGGTTACAGGCTACTCCCTTGACCAACACTTCCCTGTATGAGCTGTACTGCAGTAAGGGGGAAACTACCTGCTTTGCAGGTACAGACCTTAGTACAGTGCTAAGGTTTTATATGCATATGGTACTTAATTTTTTATAGGGTTTTATTATTTATTTTAATTTTGTTAACCTTTAAGTACCATATGCATACAAAACCTTAGCATTGTACTAAGATGTGTGCCCGCAGAACAGGTAGTTTCCCCCTTACAGCAGTACAGCTCATACAGGGAAGTGTTGGTCAAGGGAGTAGCCTGCAGCCTTTTTCCTGAATTTCTACTTTATGGATACGTTTTGTACATGACCAGTGTTCTGAGTCTTCCTTTCATGAACAATTTATTGAAATAGTCAGTGGGCAGTGTTTATTAACAAACTTGTATAAACAAACCCAACCCTCTTCAGTACTTCAAGTAGGTTAATTAAAATGCCCACGTCTCCCCAAGTAACACCTTTAAACTTCACTGTGGTCTCCAGACTCCTCTTCTTGCTTACTAGAAGCAAACAATGCCATTCTTTACGCCCAATGATTAAAAAGGTGAAACATGGTGATCCAAACATTACCTGCTGTTTTCCACTTAATGAAACATAATTACTTCCGGCTAAATGCCCCCCACGTTAGTAAAACCTACAATTGTGAGCCCTCAACTTTCCATCTCTTTTTTAACCCCCTACGCCCACCCAATGCTAGTCTTCGGCACAGCCCCACGGATTTTAACGAGAGGAGCTCTTCCAGTCTGCTTTTGCACTTGACGAGCGAAGTGCCGCTGCACACCGCAACACGTCATCGGCAGCAGGGTAAGCAAACCAGTCTGACCCGAACTCCTCTCCAAATGTTGACATTTCCATTTCCCACTTGAGGCTGCCGATTTCGACGAGCTGTAATAAAGATAACATTCCACGTCTAAAATCAAACGCGTGAGACCTAGCGCGTCCCTCCCAAACATAAGACAGAAAAGACAAAAGAAACGGCTGAGGGCTGCGACGGTTTCAAACTCCAGCGATACCTTTACACGATCCAACTTCAGCCTAAATACCCGATTACTTGAGGTAAAACTCGTGGCAGTAACAACGCCGCCGCCCCCTCCTCTCCTCAGGCAGCCCCTTACCTTGTAAGTGTTCTCGGTGAGCCGGTTCACCTCCTCCGTGCTGGACGAAGACATTATTATTCTTAGCAACCTTCCTCGGACACCGCCGCCGGCGACCGTTTACGTGGGAAGTTTCTCCGTTTCGGTGGAATCTCTTGGCGGAGACGGGCTCCGCCGGCGAGCGCGCGCTTCCAAAGGTTGTCCGACGTGACGGGAGCCGATCAGATGGCCGCGAGGGGCCCGGTGTCGTCGTCCACCACCGCCCGCCTGAGTGAGTATTTCAGTCGGTCCTCCAACCTGTCAAAGTTCTGGGCTGCCTGCCGGCGGCTGCGAGACTGCAAGGTGGCACAGTGACGTCGGCGCAGGGTGGGCGAGACGAAACGGTCATGGGCGACGCCACCTGTGCGGTACTGAGCATGGGCACGCGGCAGAGGTGAGAGGGGGCGGGAGAGGTGAGAGGGGGCGAGGCAGGGGCCGGGGGCTCCCGGGAAGAGGGGCGGGCCTGGATGCACAGTAGAGGTGGAAAAGGGTAGGGCTAGATTAGGGTTTCGCAAATCGTGAGGCCAGCCTCCCACGGGAGCACCCAACCTGTTCAAGGGGAGGCTCAAGCAAGCTATAAAATGTACTTATATTTTAACGTCAAGTTTTGGATTCTTCTTAGGAAAGAATGCAGCAAAGTGAAAGCGAATAATGGCATGCGAATATATGTAAAAAATGGTTACCATGAAAGACACGCTCAACAAATACTTGTTTCCTGGTATGACATGAGGAAAATACAATTCTTGGAATTTGTGTAAAACAAAATTCAAAATAGTGCAAATGAATAGGAACAAGGTAACAACTGACCCATTATACTGGCTGCGGAAAAGCACAAATACAAAGGCTAAGCAGAGAGATACTAGGAGCAAGAGGGAGCAAATGGTCCTTGAGAAGGTGTTTAAGAGCAGCGTAAAACTGACAAAGCAGTCTGACTCATGGAGGTATTGCAACCAGGGGTAAATAAAGTCCAAAAGTCAAAAGTGTGGAGCGAGTAGGCTGACCTGGGGAGGGGGGTTATAGAGAGGGAGAATAATATGTTAAATAAAATGAGAATAAACTCAACTACTCACATGCACTTCATTGGATTGTAATGTGCAAATTATGCCCAAATTATTTCTATATTAGGGGGAGGCTCAAGATCTTTTCCAAGGCTTGGGGGGAGGCTCACTATGACAAAGTGTGAGAACTCCTGGGCTAGATACAGAGGAGAGTTTGGAAGAGTACATGGGAGAGGTGGGAAAGGGCGGGGCTCACGGCAGAGGTGGAGAGGAGCACGGGGGCAATAACTAATGATGAGCGTGGGTAATGAAGTGGTCTTGGTTTTATTATCAGGGTGTTTGTTTCTAGGTGTGGGATGTTTTGTGCTATTACTTGTGTGTGAAGTGTTATTGTGACCAATTGTATCAGCTATTAGGGATAGCCGGAGCAAGCTTCTTTGCATGTAGGTTGTCATATTCTTTGACTTTGTATACAACCATCTGTATGGACTTTTTTTTTTTTTTCAAAACTGTACGTAATTGTTCTGCCTAAGTTAGCTTTGAGCCTGAACGAATGTTATATTTGACGTGGGACCTTTGTAAATGAGCACTTGTGTTCAGATGTAATCTCCAACATTTTTAATAATCTCCGAACTTTTTCGGTACTCTAGCTAGATTGCTCCCATAACCACTGATCTTGGAGGCAATCTCTTGCAGCAGGTCATTATACAGGGGGTTACAGCTGCAGGAGTCATTTCCTCCGGATGATTTCTCAGCAGTCGACCCTGGGACCTCCCCCCAGCACTACCCCCTGGTGTCTACCTGGCAGTAATAAAAGGGGGAGGTCCCAGGTACTCCTCAGTTGTTTTCAACCGGGACCTGCATGCAACAAGTCCTCCTTCAGAACTCTGCTTTCCTGTCCTCCACGAAGAGTTTTACCCACCAAAATTTACAATATCTGCAACTTCATAACAACCAGGTGTCTTTAAGCATTAACATGTCATCTAGCCTGGACTGCCCTGCCAGTACTGTAACTGTATATAATACCTGTCGATGTTAGTCTTATACTGTCTTTGTTTCCCTCCACCCCCTGTAACCGACGTGGAGCCTTTGTAAAAAAAAAAAAAAGTTTCTTTGTCAGTACTGAAATCTGTAAATAATGCCTGTTCTCGTCTGTCATTATTGTATTTTGTCTACTCTCCACCCCCTGTAACCTGACGTGGAGCCTTTGCAAAAGAGTCTGTGACTCAAAGGATTGTAATTCCGATTGTACTCAATAAATAAATAAATAAATGTTTACCAAAGTTTTTTTTCTGAATTTACTTTAAATCAGACCATTCAATTACCAGTGTACTTTGCAGAGGGAAGCCCTGCTCCATACTCTAAATGTGCATAGAGCATTGAGTATTTACCTTCTCTACACTTCAGAGTTGCGAAAAACTGAGCAATTTTTTTTTTCGTCCCTGAAAACCAGGGCATTAGTGTTTCAAAGCAGTGCTTGTCCACATGGTTGTCCAACTGCATTATGTTTATCTATGGAAAATACAACAGACCTTTCACAGGGGTTGTAAAACTCCATTCTACCAGAGGCATGGCTGCCTCTGCGGTGTGTTTCTGAGGCGTTTCTGCCTTGGATATTTGTGAAGCTGCCACTTGGTCTACTGTACATACCGTCACCAAGCATTACAATCTAGACATCGCTTCTAAGAAGCAGGCCATTTTTGGATGGGCCATCCTACAAGGCTTCCTGTCCTAAAGTCCTATTGATTCGCTTCCTCCTCCCACTGGGTATAACTGCTTGGGAAACTTCCCATGTGTAATGACCTGCTGCAAGAGATTGCCTTGAAGAAGATAGTACGGTTGCATAAGAACTTACTGTAACAGCAGATCTTCAAGAGTATCTCTTGCAGCAGGTCATGCAGCCCCCGCCCTCCTTCCCCCTTGCTGTTACTTCAGAAAGGTTCCTTGCTCCTGTCTTTTATGACTCCATGAGCTTCTGCCTTGATATCCCTCCTTAGTTCCCTTCAGAGGCCTAGGATATGTTTTCACATTCGATCACCAAGATGGAAAAGAACTGAGGAGTAGCTGGGACCTCCCCCTTTTATATCTGCTGGGCAGACACCACGTGGCAGTGCTGGGAGGAAGTCCCAGGGTCAACTGCTGAGAAGTCATCCAGAGGAAATTACGCCTGCAGCTGTAATCCCATGTGTAATGACCTGCTGCAAGAGATACTCAAAGATCTACTGTTACGGTAAGTTCTTATGCAACTGTACTTTCCAGAAATCAGAATCATTTAGAGACATACATAAGGTCACCATCCCTGGTCTATGAGTGTGCAGGATGGATCAGTCCTTCAGAGCGGGACCTCACACAGACACTGAAAACTACATACTTGACCTCCCAAGCCTGAAGCAACCTCCAGGGTTCCGCTGCAGGGTTTTAAATAATTGATTAGCAGGGTTTTTTTCTTGGGACAATTCTAACTGTACAGAAAGTATTTATATAGGTTTTCTAGAAGATACATGTTTGTTAAACACAGTGAGGTAAGTGCTATGCATTTTCACAAAGTTTTAGCACTTTTATGAGCAAATTGCTAATCAATTTTTAGAGTTAAATAAAACCCTGCACTGACATGCGGCAGGGCCATTTGGAGCTATAGAAGGAAAGGGTTAGCAGAACTTGGAAACCTAACAAAGGCGATGTCCAGACAGGGGTTTTAACACAAACAGGATCCTTTTATTCCTCCACCCTGAGCTTGCATAGAAAGAGGTTGACTTCTCATACTTCTGGTCAAATATTCCAGCTGGCACACTTTATTTTGGTCACCATGCCACCACAGGGTGGACATTTCCTTTCACTCTAGGTTGGCTTCAACCCTGGTTGAGTACTTTCACTGGCACATACCAGCCCCGCTGGAATCACTGGTACACTAGACTTTAACAGGATGGGTAGCGTATTAGAGGAGCACCTGGCGAAGCTCAAACCAGAGATGAATGCGGACCAGAAATGGTCCATCATTGAGATGGGGTTAATCGAGGCCACCAACACTTGCACAAAGGCACGTACTAAGAATGCTAGACCCTAGCAACCCAGCTGGTATAGCAGGAAGGTGACTGACATGGTGAGAGAAAAGAGGCCATTTTCCTTACGTGCACGCATACCTTGAGGGAGGAGGACAGAGAGTCATGCGCGGAGAAGTCTCGGGAGGCAGGGAGAGAGGTCTGGGCAGCCAAGGCCGAGAAAGAACTAAGGCTGGTGCAGGAGATTAAGGATGGGGAGAATATTTTTTCCGGTAAATTAAGGAAAGAAGCAGCAGAAGGGATGGGATAGTTAGGATAAAGAGGAAGGGAGGATGGGCAGAAAAGGGCGAGGAGCAAGCCAAGGTACTAAATGAGCATTTTTGCACAGTCTTAACCAGGGAAGTGGGCAGGCCCATGCTAAAGGGGAAGATTGGGATGAAATTAGAGGGGGGGGAGGAGTATGAGGGGGAGATTGGGGTAGACAGGGTCTTAAGAGGATTAAGAGAGCTGTGGATTGACAAGGCACCTGGCCCAGATTGGGTACACCCGAGGGTCCTCAGGGAATTGGGGGTGATTGCGGACCCATTGACAGACCTATTTAGCACCTTGCTGGAGTAGGGAGTGTGTGCCAGAGGACTGGAGGGCATCACATGTGGTACCTCTCCACAAGAGTGGATCCAGGGACGAGCCGGGCAATTACAGACCAGTAAGTCTGACCTCCATAGCGGGTAAGTTAATGGAGGCCATTCTAAATGAAAGACTGGTGTCCTTCCTTGAGGAGAAGGGTCTCCAAGATGACAGACAACATAGGTTTGTAAGAGAGAGTGATCATGTCAAACCAACATGATAGACTTCTTTGACTGGGTTACAAGGTAATTGAACGGGACAGGTGATGAACATCCTATACGTGGAGTTTAGCAAGACATTTTATTCAGTGCCACATGGCAGGCTAATCAGTAAGCTGGGGGACCTGGAAATGGACAAAATTGCCGGGTTGGGTCAAGAACTGGCTAAGGGACAGGATCCAGAGAGTGGGGAGGGGGCTGTCCAAACCTAGGCCTATAACTAGTGGGGTCCCACAGGGCTCAGTGCTCGGACCTGTGCTACTCAACATATTTATAAGTGACATAGCGGAGGGGGTCAACAAAAAAATCTGCCTTTTTGCAGATGATATTAATCTCTGTGGAAAGCGTGGACACTGAGGAAGGGAGACAGGATTTAAGGGAGGACCTGGCTAAACTGGAGAAATGGTCAGGTGTCTGGCAGTTGGGTCTCAGTGTTAAGAAATGTAAGGTAATGCACATGGGAGCCAGAAACACTAGGGCCAAATACCGACTGGGCAGAATACAGGTGACCGTGACTGAAGAGGAAAAGGATCTTGGAATATTGGTCAGGGGTGACATGAAACACACAGCGCAGTGCCAAAAGGCAGCAGCCAAGGCAAATAGAATGCTGGGCTGCATCGCCAAGGGAATCGCCTCTAGGAGAGAGGAAGTTATTCTACCACTGTACAGGTCACTGGTGAGATCACAACTGGAGTACTGTGTCCAGTTCTGGTGTCCTTACCTGAAGAAGGATATCAAACTACTGGAGGGGTTCCAGTGGAGGGCAACCAAAATAATGCAGGGCATGGGGGACAGAACATATGAGGAGAGGCTGGGGGAACTAAATATGTACTCCCTGGCAGAAAGAGGAGAGAGGGGGGATATGATTGAAACTTTCAGGTACCTCAAGGGCATGCACAGAGTTGGTACTGAGGGCATCTTTAGCTTAAGAAAGGAAGATACGACAAGCGGGCATAGCCTAAAATTGGTGGGGTGTAGGTTCAGGAAGGAAATGAGGAGGCACTTTTTCACTGAAAGGGTGGCGAAGGGGTGGAATGAGTTGCCAGAGGAGGTGGTGGCAGCAAAGATGGTGACCAGTTTCAAGGGAGGGGCAGAGTGAAAAAGGAAATTGGGACAGAAGGAGGCATTACTGGGAGGTGGAAGGGGAAGGGAATTGGGATGGCGGGAAGGAATCCAGGAGGAGTTGGGGGGGGCAGCTCCAGGAAACTAACTGAGCTGCGCACTTGAGCAGACTCAATAGGCCATTATGCCTTTTTCTGCTGGCAGTTTCATATGTTCATACACTTTGAACCCCTCTCTCCCCCTCCCCCAAGAAGCAAACGGTGGGGACTCCCTGGACATCTCCTAGTTTAATTTTTCCCATTTCACATAACATTGACAGACTTCACAGTTTGTGGGCTGGCAGCTGAGAAGCACTACTGTATCCTGTGAGGGACTTCTGAACACACTCTGACTTCCCACAGAGTCTATTCTTTTACATTTCACTCACAGCTTTCTTCCTGTTTTTACACAAGGACATGTTGCCCACCTGGTCATCACATCTGATGCCAACTAGCATTACATAGATTCTCATTTGGGGCAATCTGACCCTCACTTTACTGTCTGAGATAAATAACTTTTTCTGACAGGAATTCTGTAACTCGACCATCACTGTTCTTCTCTGATGGAAGGAGGGAGGGAGGGAGGGCAGTGCTGTCAACCCAGTCACTTTAAATATCAAATGGAGTGAACATCACCTCAGGTCCTTTGCCCACAGCACTCCCTTGGACCAACTTCCTGTCAGATGCACATCTATTTCTTTCTTCAACTGTCTTTTTCTCCTGCTGGAGAGAGGGCACCCCCTTTCAAAGGCTCTCTGGGAAGGCAGCCATCACAATGAGTACTTTTCCTCAATGCTATGCTCTATCGATAAACTTTCAGGGCAGTGGGAGCTGGCACAGTGTGCCAGGTGCACGTCTCCTATAATCTCTGACTCACCGGTCTCTTCCCTGCAGCAAAGACCACTGACTCCTCCACTTTAGAATGCCAAGTCAGACCAGCTGACCCAGTTCTCCAAGGACATAGAAAGCTGGCACAACCTACAAGTTGGTAGACACTCTTAATGGTATATTACACAGCTGCTGAGGGGCACCACACACATGTCTAACCACACAAGGTTGCAACGTAGCCAGTGTAGCACAGTTGTGTGTTAGAGCAAACACATGGCCATGAGCAGGGAGATCTAGGTTTGACTCCACTAAAATCACAAAAAATTTAAACTTTACTTTTCCAATAATGTACACCAGAGTGATGATCTACCATGTTGTGCTGTGTCAGACTACTTTTGATGGTGTGTTCTTTGACCCTTGCCCCCAGAATTCCAGCATGCAAGGAGCTTAATGCTTGTAAACAGAGAGTGCATAGTAGAGCCTGGCTGATATCCCCCCTCCTTGCTGTACTGCCTCTGCACTGTCACCCGTGGTCAGCCAGGTGGCAGTGTGGTCATCCAGACTGCAGTGTTGCAGCAGCAACAGCTACTCTCCCTCCCCAGAGGAAGAGAGCATCCTCTGCGATGCTAGGTCTTCCCAACCCCCCTCCCATGGCTACCAGCGACACAAGCTCATTCCAAACTTGGGTTATGGGGTCGCGAGCAATGCTATCGCACCCGTCTAGGTATGCCAACTCTCTTTTAACGTCGCGCTCAGATTAGATAAGTACCTTGCTGAAAAAGGGGTGGAGTTCTTTGGGGGGGGGGAGAACACAATGGACAAATGGTCTTCATTCCTTTTATTTCATATAGATTTCTATTCCCCAACCAGTCGCCTGTCTTGCAGGGATATACCCTGTGCCACAGATTTACAGCACCCTGCATCAGGTTGAAGCCATCATTCTGAGTCCAAATGGCTGTTTTCTCAACACATTTGCCCCCCATACCTACCCCTGCCCTGTGGCATGAACAGGAGCCATTCTGGCACTGTGTATTCACTGTGCACTGCAGAAGAGCAAGCTCCGTGGCCTTCCCACAGGTGTCACTGTGGTGCCAGAACTTGCTGCCACCCTTCCCCCAGCAGAGAGCAGTTCTGTCTGGCATTGCTTCCACCTGTGGCCTCTCCCCGACTTGACTCTCTGAGTTTGTTTCTGAACCTCGATCATCTGCACGACAGGGAGATGTACTACCCCGGGTCATGGGGAGCAGTGGTCTTCCTTCTGTCCTTAATTCATATGTTTTTAATTGAACCCCCCCACCGACCCCCACGCTGCCTTGACTCCTTTCCTGGCCCTCTGATGTGGACAAAAAATAAAAATGGCAGAGCTGGCCCAACCAACATCGGAACTGCGGGCCCACTGAATACTGGGGTAACAGTGTTCAGTGTAGCATAGCTTTCTCTTTTTGGGGAACAGAGGGTTTACAAGTTGTACAATAAAGGAATAATGCATGACAGGGTGTGAGTCATGCTGGGATAACGCCATGCCTGGGGGGGGTTTGGCACGAGGCCGGAGGCCGAGTGTGTCCAATGCCCCAGGCATGGTGTTATCCCAAACAACAAACACCCTGGAGTGCATTATTCCTATTATACAATGGCTCATTGTTATACAGAATTTAAAAAAAATAATTTTAAAGATGTTTTTGTGTGGAAAAATATTTTTTGTTTTTAAGAGAAGATGAAAGAATCACTCAAAAGTTCCATAAAATGCTCATCTGCAGGTTCACAGTGAGGCTGAGGCTAGACCCGTGGCATCGTGCTGGGATAACGCCATGGGTCCAGCTCCAAACTGACCAGCCACAGTCCAAGATTCTTTCTTGCCATTGTATAATAAGGCATTTCTGATAGACCAGTAGTTTAGAGATATGAGTCAGGGGTCGTTGGCATTTATCATCAGTCTATTTATTATGTCTGTGATATTTCAACATGTATGTAAACTAATTAAATTCCATAAAAATGTAGGAACCGATACAGAAGCAGATGGTTTGAAACCTTTTATTGGACCAACATAGATGTTACAAAAAGAAAGCAATGTCTAAGCATTCGGACCAACCAAGTCCTTCCTCAGAGACTTATGCTGGTTGTTCAGAGAATCACATTCTCTGAATAACTGGCATAAGTCTCCGAGGAAGGACTTGGTTGGTCCAAAAGCTTAGACATTACTTTCTTCTTGTAACATCTATGTTGGTCCAATAGAAGCTATCAAACCATTTGCCTCTGGATCTGTTCTTACAAGGACCAGTACGGTAACTAATCTATTTCTGTATAAAAATGTAGGGAAAGGAACTGCTAAAAAACACATTAATACAGTGCAGAGGTTGCTACAAAACCCTATGTTTATTTAAAATGTTTGTCTCATAATTTTAACTGTATATAGACGGAAGTTACCCATGCAGTAATCACAGTGTGCATTCCTTTAAACTACATTGCCTAATGCATTCTATACTTCGTACATAAAGTGTTAGCTACTTTATGAATTGCCATCTTTAAAATCATCTATGTTATGCAGCACTATGTTATCTCTTTGGATATTACTTCATGCTTTAGGGGACCAGTAGTCAAATAATTTACCTCTATGGCTTATGGCTATCCTGGGAATCCTTAAGGGACATTATCGGCTCTTGTTGCATCATATTATTTCTAGTTGAAAACCCACATTTTAAGATTGCTTACCTTCTCTATAATTCACTGATGTTGCTGGTTATTTTATCTGTTCCCTTTCATAGTACAGCTGAAATGCATGTTAATGGTGTAATTAGGCCCAACCTTGTCTTGATTCATATCCTTGATCTACTCTTATCTCATACTTCCTGAACATTATGGACACCCAACAGTGCAGCCACTCATAATGCAATAGTCTACTCACCTCCCACTGTACCATGACTGGCTAAACTGTGTTTGGGTGTTCCCACATCCAGGAAAGATGCAGTGGGAGTTTATCAATGACTATAAAGAAACACATTTTTGTGTGATAACACCAATATGGTGGGAAGTCTGCTTTTCACTTTTAAAAAGAAAGTAATC
The DNA here is from genome assembly GCA_016271365.2 of Neoceratodus forsteri. NCBI lineage: Eukaryota > Metazoa > Chordata > Ceratodontiformes > Ceratodontidae > Neoceratodus > Neoceratodus forsteri. The sequence goes on along the minus strand of JADMNL010000025.1, from coordinate 38,577,975 downwards.
AGAATCAAATTACCAACTATTTCAGCAATCTCTACAGAATATGAACAATCACAACATGTTTTTTTTAAAGTAGAGACACTTTGAAGCTTAAGGGGATTGACAGTGTCCCTTTAAGCTGTAGGCAGATTCTGTTTTTAGTAAATACTGATTTTCGTTCTTATTGAGACACTCAGTCAAATAGCTGGGTGGTGTTATTTACACAATTCTAGACCAGGTACATGTAATATACACTTCTGCTTTCTTCAGTGGTAAACATTTGCACTTTTATGTTCAAGCTACACTGGTGCCTGTTTCATTATGCTGACCAGAAGTTCAGACTTTGTTACATACTACACATATTTTTTTTCTAGTACAAACCCTAAAAAGTAAAGAACCTGAAAGCTACATTAGTCTGTTGGGACTCCAGCTGCTGGAAAACACAGGAGGTAGAGACTGCGGCAAGGAACGTGGTATTAAATTGAAATCTCCTCCCATAATTTGAAATCTGTTTACAATAGGAAATGATCATCATGCCCAAGAGAAAGGCCAATGCAGCTGAAATGAAGCAGAATAATCATTTGCACGTACATTGATATAGCGATTTTCATACACATGAGAAATTGGAGCTATGGAAAATGAGCACAAGAAGAACTCAGTAATGGTGTCTGCTGAAATCTGCATGCCCAAAATCTGATCCAAATCTGTTAACCGTTAAAAGACTGCAGCAAAGGAGAATGGAGAGAACACAAAATAGCAAAGGGTTAAAAAGATAGAAGTAAAAACTGATGTGGATAAACAGGAAGACATTAAAGAGGACAGGAAATTATTTCTAATTGGCAGCTGTTTGTAATGTTCTTATTTACGGAAGTGGCCACCATATCACCAAAGAATCCATATTTAACTGTACCTAAATAAAACTGTGTTTCTCTTTTTCCATGAAGACAAAAGTATGGGATGCTGTCCAGAAAAAGAAAACAGTACAGAACACAGGCTTTCATATCAGTGTTTATTCAGGGGCAGTTAAAGATGTAGGTGTTCACTTCTAGATAACTGTTTTATTAATTGTGTTTTAATGTACCTGTAGGTAGGTAAAATCTTTATTTTTATACAGGAAAAGAAACCTGTCATTAGAGATGATGTACTCTGTTTACAAGACAAGTCTTATGGTCAAATATCTTTAGTTACTCTAAAAATACATAAAATGTGTTCTTTCAAACATGATGAAAATAAATAACTCTACAGTCTACAATAGACACAACATTCATAAAAGTATAACTATATACGGTTATAAGTAAGTAAAAAATGTTCTTCAAGAGCATTAACAAAGGCAGAGTGAGAAAATAATGTACGTATTTCAAAAGGAAGATCATGCCATAAAAAGACAGCTTGTAACCGCAGTGTTTTATTTCCATATTTTGTTTTTGTTTTTACTAAGTGAATTTTATTTATGTGTACTGATCTCTTCAGCTCTCGGGCAGGGTTAGTATCTCTATCAAATACTGTACATGTGATATAATGGATCGGGTTATAAATTTGATACATATATAATAATTCTAACCATGTTTTTTTTGTTTCTCATAGTTAAGGTCTACCAGTTTAACTAGGAAAACACAATACCATGATGTGTGTTAAAGTTGCATCTTAAAATATACCTAGCAATTTTGTGTTGTATTATGTCAAGTTTACCTAACACATGTTTATTTGCTGTGCAATATATTGTCGTATTCCAGTGTTGGCATTATCAATTGTTCCTCTGTTTTTGTTCCACCATTTTCTTTCTGACTTCCATATTTAGACATCTTAGTGCCCCTATTTTTTATTCGTCTTTCCTACTAGTGCCAAGATGTAGTCAGTAAACGTTAATTGATCATCAAATGTTACACCCAAGTAACTGTATTTATTTAACTGTTTAATGTGTTCATTTCTATCTGTTTTTATACTGATATTAATTGAAACATATTTTGTTCAGAAGTAAGGTACTCTAGTCTTCTTTGTGTTCATCTTCAGCTCTGACCTGGTGAACCACTCCCCCGCCCTATCAAAATCAGCCTGAAGCTTGTTTTGGAGTTCTATTGAGTTTCTTCCTGTAAACGTATTTTCAGTTTCCTATTGAAATTGCACTGCCTGCTTTGCCAGTAAGGATTTTCTGACAGCACAATTCAAGATAGAGGATACATACTGTAGAAGATACCACCGGTACCAATTGTTTTTTTTATTATTTTCGTCTTTTATCCCTCCTTACTGCCTCCGGTGCCCCCTCCTTCCGTCCGCCCGTGTCCTGCCCCGGGTCATCCTCTGGATCTGCCCCTAGAGTGCCCTACCTCCTTCTCCCTGCACATTTGGGGTCTGTCCATTGGTGGTCCGGGCGGGCTAAGGCGGCCTTCATCTAGGGCTTACTGGAGGTATTTCCTGTTTTTCTCCCCTTCGTCCCGCCCCTGAGCGTCCGGCGCTTGGGACATATGTCCCGGTGGCAGCGTACTGACGCATCGCTAGCCCTCACGCCGCTGCCAACGCCTCTCCCCGACTCCGACGAGCGGAGCCGCCTTCATCCTCTCTTGGTCGGTGCTTCCACCGGCCGTAAGAGCGATGTAGACCACGGAAGTATTTCCGTGTTCCGTAGGTCCCACCCCTGAGGGAGGAGAGCATCCGTTGGGACACTCAATCCTCCTTCCTCATCACCCCAGCGACCCGAGTCCGTTCTCGAACCGGCCGCCGGGCGAGGCGAGGTGGCGCTCCAGCGCCAACCTCAGCGCCACCGGGCCGGGAGGTACCAATTGTTAATATTAATATGTCAAGGAACCACACAGGATTACCTTAAAATCTGCCGCTCTACGAGTGAGAGCGCATGCATCCTTTGTACCTCCATCTTTGAACTGTCTACTTTAGACCGTTAAACTGACTGCAGGGGTCACTGAGGCTATGGGAACCATGCTAAAGAGAGTGAGGGAGGGGAACCTAGCTAGTGCTCCCATATACTGGGAACTGGTAGCAGTAAGGTGGGTAAAAATAAGACTGAGGTTCAAAAAGAGGTAGTGGGAGGGGTAAGTGTAGGAAGACTGTCGGGGTCTGCAAGCAATAGGGGAAAAAAATAAGGGGAATGGGAAGTAATGCAGTAGGATCACAAAACAGCAGGAGAGTATCTGGAGCTAGTTGGAAGAGGGTCTGCCTTAATGCCAGGAGTCTGTGTAATAAAATCAGTGATCTCCAGGCATTGGTGGCAGACACCAAGTCAGACCTTGTAGCCATTACAGAAACTTGGGCCACAGCGAATAATGACTAGAACTTGTCAGTCCCAGGCTACACAATGTTTAGACAGGAGAGAGGGAAAGAAAAAGGGGGACATAGCTCTATATGTCAGGAAGGGCTTGGAGGCTGTGGATAATGGATACATCAGGGGAAGCAAAATGGAAACAGAGTCATTGTGGGTTCACCTCACGGTGCCCTCAGGCAAGAAAATATTTTATTCTTTGGTAACTGGGTAAGGCCCACTAGGCAGTAGTGTCTGTTTTCAGGGATAACCTGGGAGTGTACTGGGGAGGTTGAGTGTCTTGCTTGGAGTCACACAGTATGCAAGTGGAGGGTGTGAGAATCAAACCCAGGTGTATCTGCTGGATGTACCAAGCTCATTCACAGCTCATTACTCTAACCGACAGGCTTTATTGTCAACTGTTTACTGGGTGGGGGTGCTTTATAGATCACCATGACAAGGGGAAATGAAAGACAGGAAGCTCAGGGAAGAGCTGACAAGGGGAGTGAAGAAAGGGGAAATGGTGGTAGGTGATCTGAACCCGCTGGATGTTGACCAGGATGTTCCACTAGCCAGGTGCTCTGGAACTCAGACCATGTGAGATACATTGCAGGGCTGCCTGCTGGTGCAGCTGATTAAGGAAGCCACTAGACAGAAGGCTATGCTCAGTTTGGGGCTCACCAACTCAGATATGGTGAGTGGAGGGGTAGGGGAGCCACTAGGGGCCTAGCGACCATAACTCCATTTGGTTCAGCCTAGCCCTCAGGACCACAATGCCCCTATCAAGAACTAAAGTCCTAGATTTCAGAAGTGCAGATTTTGACCAGATGAGGGAGCCGGTCTGAGACAAATTCACCAAGGTGAATAGCATCGGAGGTGTAGAGGGAAGAGCATTCTTAAAGCACGCACGAGAATTGTCACAAAATGGAACAAGTACAAGAGACCGATGTGGTACTCTGAACAGATCAGAGAAGCAATGAGGGCCAAGAACAGGATTTTCACCAGGTGAAAGCAAAGGGAGGAGGAATGGGGAGAGTACCAAATTAAAACCTGGGTAGAGAGAGAATGGTCAGGGAAGTAAAGGCATACACAGAGCTATGTAGTGCAGAGCGTGGTCAAGGGTGGGGAAAAACTATTCTTCAGATGTATTATGGAAAAAGGGAAGCAGTGAGGGGTTGTGTTAGGCAACAAGGGGGAGGATACTAGAGGAAGGAGAACTAAAAGTAGGAGTCCTTAACAACTACTTCTGCTCTGTTTTCACAAGGGAAGATAGTGGGCCCCCGGCTGCAGGTGGCATCAAGGCTGCTATCAGTTGCATTCCTGAAATGAAGCACCCAGTATTTACCAGAGAAAGGGTCTAGAAGTGGCTTGAAGCCTGAAATGTAGATAAAGCCCCACGGCTATGGGATGCATCCAAGGGTGTGCAAGGAACTGGCTGCAGAATTGGCTGAACCCCTAGTGGGGCTTTTTAGTAGCTCAGTTCACACAGCGGTAGTTCCAAAAGAATGGAGCGTAGTAGATGTAGTCCTGCTACATGGTGGGGGAGGGGGGAGAAACCAGGGGGTTACAGACCTGTCAGCCATACCTCTGTAGTTGATAAACTAATGGAGTCTCTGATCAAAGAGGACCTTCTAGACTAGCTAGAGAGCAACAGTCTACAAGATAGGAAGCAGCATGGTTTTGTGGCAGGAAGGTCTTGTCAGACCAACCTGATAGTTTTCTTTTACTGGGTAAGAAAGGTAGTAGATAAAGCCCATGCTGTGAATATACTTTACTTTGATTTCAGCAAGGCTTTTGACTTTGTTCCCCACAAAAGATTGCTGAAGAAACTGGAGGATCTGGGTGCAGCTAGGGACATAGCTAGATGGGTAGGAAACTGGTTGAAGGAGAGACAGCAGAGGGTGGTGGTAAACAGAGTAAAATCAGGAGGTCACGAGTGAGGTGCTGCAGGGTTCAGTCCTAGGTCCTGTCCTCCTGAATATGTTCATCACCACCATTGGAGAGGGCCGAGGCAAGCTGCATCTCTGCAGATGACACGACGTTCTGTGGTAGGGTAGCTTGTGACCAATGGATCATGGAGATGCAGAGGGATCTACAAAGGCTAGATAGGTGGTCTAGGGTTTGGCAGTTGAAATGCAGTGCCAGAAATGGCAAGGTTATGCACCTCAGGGAAAAAAAGCAGGAGAGAGTACTGCATGGGAGACTGAGCACTACAGCAGGGGAAGGAGATCTGGGAGTAATCATCATTAGTAATTCAAACAATCAAGCCAGTGTAACAAGGTCTATAGTAAGTCTGATAGGATGCTGGGGTGTATCAGAAGGGGTACTGACAGCGGGGAAAAAAGGACATGCTACTACCTCTCTATAGGTCACCGGTGAGGCTGCATTCAGAATACTGTGTTCACTTCTGGAGTCCTCACCTAAGGAAGGACAGGGACATACTGGAAATGGTGCAGGACAGGGTGACCAAGATGCTTCGGGGCCAACAGAGCAGATCTTATGACGATTATCTGAAGGCACTGAACATGTATTTACTGGAAACCAGGCAAGAGAGTATGGAGTTAAGAACCTGAGGTCATGAATGCAAACTGGAGGTGGGGAAGGTTTAAGAGAAATGTGTGGAAGTTCTGTTTTATGGAAGGGGTGGAACAGTCTGCCAGTGGAGATGGTGTGTGCCAGAACCGTAAATGATTTCAAGCATGGCTGAGACAGAATGAAGAGTTTGGAGGTTCCTCAGATTGGTAGCTGTAGGAAGGGGAGGTGGGGGTGGACTCAGAGAGATAAAACCCTGTAAGGACAATAGGTCCCAGGACACATAGGGAACTCGGGGCAGATTTGATGGACCTTTGGTCTGTTTTTTGCCATCAATGTCTATGTTTCTGTCTTCTTAAAGAGGAACAGAGCACTAAAAGCCCCACACCCAAGCATGGAACTGGTCCTAATTTGCACTTTGTGTTAATTTTTTTTAGCTTACTGTTTTTTGTGATATAGTACATTGTATCAAACTGATTCTGCTGACTTGTAAGCTAACATGTTCGGTGACTACAAGTCTCAGAATTCCATGCAGCTGACAACAGAGGTGGGCTGCAGCAGTGGGATATTCAAAAGCCTGTAGAGCATATTAGAGCTTTTTTTAAACTCACATCAGATGTTTTCTGATCCAACTGTTCATCTGTGGCTAAGTACAGTCCTCTATGACTTTACTTAGCCGGGGACAGCAGGACTAGTAAACAAAAGATCCAAGCTTATAAAACTCTAACTTGGCGCTGCAGGCTATTGAATCTTCCACTAATGCAGCTCTCTTGTTGTTGTCAGGTGCAGCGGATTCTGGTATTTATAGTTACAGAAAATGCAGCTTGCAAGTCAACATAATTAGTCTGATACAGTTTATTGCAGTAAACAGTAAGTTGCAGCAAACAGTAAGTAAAGAAAATATGTATTTTTTTGCACACGTACTGCAAATTGGGACCAGTCCCAAACTTGGGTGTAGGGTTCTTAGTACTGACTGTTCCCCTTAAGCATTTTTTTTTTACTTTCTCTTTATGCCCACTTCCTGTCTCCAGCTCCTGTCTCCATTGGGAACACGTATGGCACATCCAACCCCCTGTACTTCTACCTGCAATCTCTGTCCTCCACAGAGCCATCGTTTACCCCAACCCCCAGGTGGAGGTGGGGAGGAGGGATTTACCTCCGAGTCTCTGATTTCATCGGGAGTCATCGCTGACGGTGGCGTGGGGTCCAGATCTATTTGGGGTCCATCGCTGTAGGTGCTGGGGCCTCTTGTTTGCATTTCTGCCAGAACTCTAGGATGTCAGCACCCTAGGGGCACAGTGCCGGGGTATGCACAACCAGATGATGTCCTCCCTCTGCGCTGCCTAGTGCTGAACTGCCACCTATGGTCAGCAGGTGGCAGCACTGCGCCAAAGGCAGTAACCCTCCATTCGTGGAGGAAAGTGTCCTCTGAGATGCACAGCTCTCTTCTCCCATGCCAGCCTTCTGATAACCTGAGCTTATTCTCGAACCGAGGTTTCCGGTGTTGCAAGCAGTAACCCTACGGATGCACTGCGGGGCTGGCCCTTACATTTTTCTAAAACTTTTATGTATATCATTTTACATAAAACATTTATACAGAATTGAACACAAGAAAACAAAGTGTTTATTAATCGTACCGCTTATCAATTTAGTCCAGCAATGACTGACCTATCCTTTCTGAACTTATAAGTGAAGAAAATAAAAAAGTAGTTATTAGGGCTGAGAACTCGAGAAGGAATGACACATTTCATGACGGTTCCTGGTTTACGTGTTTTTTTTTTTTTCATCAAAAATAACCTTTTAAAAGTCATAACATAAGCGTGAACAGTCAGCACTAAGATACCCACACCCAAGTGTAGGGCTGGTGCCAATTTTGTACTTTGTGTGCAGAAACCTTTTTTTTTTTTTTACTTACAATCAGTATCAGGCTGATTCTGCAGACTTTCAAGCTGACATTTGCTGCAACCAGAAATCCCAGAATCCCCTGCAACTGACATCAGTGCAGGGCTGCAGCAGTGGGAGATGCAATAGCCTGCATTGCATGTTAGAGATTTTATAAGCTCTGATCTTTTGTTTGCTGGTCCCACTGTCCTTTCGGGTATAACCACAGTCACAGAGGACTGCTAAGTAATTAATTATTTATGACTGTATCATGTATGTTACTAAACTCCTTCTGTACAATCCATATTTGCATGTTTGTAAGCCCTCTGTTTAAATGTGTAAACAACCGATAATGACATATATTTGAGTGAATCTTTGGACATGAATAAAAGATTACTACTGTACTTAGCCCTAGAAGAACGGTGAGACCAGGAAACATCTGACTCTGAGCTTATCACATCTTTAACATGCACTGCAGGCCACTGAATAGCCGACTGCTACAGCCCTATTGTGATGTCAGCTATGCCCTCCTAACTACAGAATGATGTCTGATGCTGTGTGTGTTTCAAGCATTGTGACTACAAGAACCCTGGCCAGTATCCCCGCTCCACCTAGGGACCCTTGTAACACTTGTGCTCTTCAAGCGCTCCGCCTTTCTTAGCTCCTTCTTTCTTGACTCCTCCACTTTCTCTGCCCCATACTAGCCTAGTGTCATTAAAACCCACTTAACCATCCCGTCTCTTTTACAACTCACTGACTGTCCTGCAGGGGATATAGTGGGTGCTGTTCACCTTTATAGTCTTTGCAAGGTCAACAAAGACATTCAGCATGTCTCCCATCCTATCCCCTCCTACTCAACAAACTAATTGGGGTGGGTCTATCTGACATTTTGGTCAGCTGATTCTGCTTCTGCTTGTTTGATAGGTAACAGTCAGTCCAAGTAGGTGATGCCCCCCCCCCAGACACACACACACACTTACCATCACTTCAGGCCCCTGGTCCCCCCCAACACACACACACATACTTGCCATCACTTCAGAGTCCTGCAGGCCCCCTGGTTTCCATGCAGTTTCTATTTCTCACAGGGACCTTCCTTCAGCCGTGTCTCTACATATATCCACATGTGCGCATATGAAATTTGTACTTTTTGTTCCCAGAGCCTTGGACCTCAAACTGGAAACAACTTCACAGATCAGCTTTGATTATGCCCAGAGTTGGTTTTGCTCAAAGCAACTCTCATTCAGTGTCAAAAAAATTCTCTCATTGGCAACAAAAGCAGCTTGCCAGGCTCCATAAAACCCCTGTCTTCACACCTCCGGATGGCTCATCCCTTAAGAAAGTCCCCCACTTCAAGTACCTTGGTGGGCGCTTGGATGGAAACCTCCATTTTTTTATCCCAGATTGATGCCATCCAAAAAAAGCTGCTCCCCAAGCATGGTGACACCCCACCTCTCCCTTTGGGCTGCAACAGCTTTTAGAGAGGTGTCTGTCCTCGGGTATTTGCTGCCACCAGCCGGACTGTCTTTTAGCACCTCCTTTAAGTTTACAAACTTGAATAATTAAATGAGCAATTGCACAAGTTAAAGTTTGGTAGTGTGTTTCTATCGGGTGTCGGATGCTACAGAGAGTTTACCTTAGCCAGTGGAAACCAAATATTGCCTTAGAAAAATGACATCACAGTCACAACTGTTGAGCAAACAAATAGCTTTTTACTTAACAGAAAGTGCACTGAGCATTTACCGGGTATATATTTACAACACAAGAGAATAACACTGATACAGGAAAAGTAAACAAATGTTTTTAAACAACAGATGGCAAAAGAAAAAGGCTATTACTGCAGTATGCTAGTACTAAACTTACCCTTCCCTGTCCTTACAAGAGACACTGGGCCCTATGCTAACTGCCAGCTCCCACGGACATAGCTAAAAGGGTAGGCACCCAAGCTTAGATTTTTTTTCCAGCTTTAAAATTAAGAAGAACACGCTTTATTGTCTTTTAGCCTCTTATATATATTTTTGGGAACAGGTAATGCCTATTCCCCCTCTGAATGCACCAACCATCTAACATGTATGTATTTAATTGTCCCAATCAGACTGAACAACTATCAGTGACCAATTATATATTTTTTTAACCTTAAGTTATGTTTGAGTGAACCAATTATTTTAAACTGGCCTGTGTGTGTGGACATGTCCACTTGAGATTTATGACCCAGTTCTTATTTAGCGGCTAGAGAGGACTGAGAATTTTAGCTTCTCAGCTTGCATGAGTGTTTTTTTTTTAGACTGCTAAAAAAATGTGTTTGGACAATCCAAACATTAACTCCTTTTTTACCATTTTTGTCACATCCCCCAGATGATGAAGGCGTGTCCCTTGGGCCACCCCAAGTGACACAGCCATTTATGCAACTACTGGGAAGTGCCCAAAGTATTTGGCCATGTCAGTAGCCCTGCCTAGAGAGCCCATCCGCATTTGCATTTTGTTTGCCACTGCGGTGCTGGATGGTTATGTTGTATGTCTGCAGTACCAAACTCTAACGTAGTAGTTTTTTATTTTGCCCACTTGACCTATGAAGCCATGTCAGGGGATTATGATTTGTGATCACAGTACATTTTTTTTCCATGTAGGTAAGGCTGCAGCTTTTGAAGGGCCCACGCTGTTTTTAAGCATTCTTTTTTTATTGTGGCATGTACCTTTTTTTGGGCAAAAGCCTTTGGCTGAGGTGCACAACCAGGTGCTCCTCCCCCTGCTGGGTAACTTGACTTAACACAGCCCCCAACCCATGATTTGAGGCATCCACATGGACCATAACCTTTAAACTATAATTGGGGCTAGCCAATACAGCTGGGCCGCTTAAGGCCTTTTTTAGCTCCTGAAAAGCGACCTTACAGCCTTTTGACCACTTTACTGTATCTGGCTTTTTTTTTTTGGTTAAGTTTGTCAGGGGCTTTGCCAGATCGCTATAGCGAGGAACAAACCTTTGGTAGTACCCTGCTGTCCCTAGAAATGCCCTGACCTGTTTTTTGTGGTAGGAGTAGGCCAGGCCAGGATGGTATCAACCTTGGCAGGCTCCGGGCGGATGTGGCCACTATCCACCAAGGTCCAAGGTAGGATACTTTTGCCATACCTATTTGGCACTTTTTTGCCTTGACTGTTAGGCCTGCATTTTTTAACCTGTGGAACACATTCCGTGCATTTTTGATGTGCTTATTTTAGGTCTGGCTGTATATGGCTATATTAGTTATATAAGCCAGTGCAAACTTACCTACCCCAGACAGAATGTGATTTACAAGCCGTTGAAAGGTTGCAGGTGCATTTTTTATTTTAAATGGCATTACCTTGAATTTGTATAAACCAAATGGAGTAATAAAAGCTGACTTTTTTTTTTTGGCTGCAGGGATTAGAGGTACCTGCCAATAGCCCTTTGTTAGGTCTATTGTGTTCAAATACTTGGCTCCCCCCAGTCGCTCCAGGGTTTTATTTGTTTTGGGCATGGGATAGGCGTCAGACTCTGTGCAGCTATTAAGCCTCTGGTAATTAACACAGAATCGTGCGGTGCCATCCCTTTTGGGGATCAGTACCATGGGCGATGCCCAGGGGCTACTAGATTTTTGGATTATTTTAAGTTTCAGCATTTTTTTGAGCTTCTCTTTTACAGTCTGCTTAACGTGCTCAGGTACCCTGTAGGGGGACTGTTTCAGGGGAACCTGGGTCCCTGTATTTACATGGTGCTTTGCCATTGTGGTGTACCCCGGTTTCCCTGTGAACATGTCCTCAAATTGTTTTAGCACACCTCTAATTTTTTGCACAGGGGCTGGCATTAGCTGTTTAGAGAGGGTAAGGTTGTCTACAGGGGATACAACGCGGGCCTCCCCAAGCAGGTCCACCAGTGGATCCATCTCAGTTTTTTCCTCTGGGGCACTGTATACAGCAAGGACCAATTTTTTGTTTTGTCATGGTAGGGCTTTAGTATGTTAACATGATACACCTTTTGCCTGCATCTCCTGTCCGGTAGCTCTATTAGGTAATTGACATCACTAACCTTTTGGACAATGGAGAATGGACCCTCCCATGCTGCCTGTAATTTATTTTTCTGGACAGGGATGAGTGCCATCACTCGCTGTCCCACCTTATATTTTCTGGCTCGGGCCCCACGATCATACCAGACTTTTTGCCGCTGTTGTGCAGTGGCCAGGTGCTCCTGAGCAAAGCCCTTGAGATCTTCAAGACGAGTCCTGAAGTTTAGGACATACTTTACAACAGACTCCCCTTGGGAGGCATGGTCACCCTCCCATTTATTCCGAATTAAATTTAGGGGCCCCCGCACCCTATGACCAAATAGGAACTCGAAAGGTGAGAACCCCGTGGACTCCTGTGGGACTTTCCTGTATGCAAATAGGAGATGAGGCATATATTTGTCCCAGTCCCTCTTATGCTGGTCTGCGAAGGTCCTTAGCATGGTCTTAAGGGTTGAATTAAACCGCTCCACCAGACCATTAGCTTGGGGATGGTATGGGGAGGTTTTGAGCTGCTTTACTCCTCACTTTTCCTACAAACTACTTAACCCTGACATGAAATTGGCACCTCGATGTGACAGAATCTCCTGGGGAAAGCCCACCCGGCTAAATATTTTCAACAGTGCATTTGCCACTGGTTTTGCCACAGAGGATGTTAGGGCCACTGCCTCTGGGTATTTTGTGGCATAGTCAACAACTACCAGGATATACTGCTTGCCAGTGCGACTCGGGGTGCTCAGCAGCCCCAATATGTCCACAGCTACCCTCTTGAAGGGTTCATTGATAATAGGCAGAGGCACCAAAGCTGCCTTGGCCTTGTCCCCCATTTTTCCCACCCGCTGGCACTGTGGACAAGTCCTGCAATAATTTGCCACATTTTTGCCAATACCAGGCCAGAAGAAATTGTTGGTCAGACGCTTTTTTGTGAGCCTCACCCCCAGTTGCCCTGAAAAAGGATATCATGGGCAAGGGCCAAAGCTGCTGACGGTGAACCTTAGGGACTACCAGCTGCTGGAGTACCTCACCGTCTAGCCCTTCCTCTGTTGTACATTTCTGTACAACAGCCCATTATCCCAGTAAAGGGACTCTTTACCCCCCGGATGTACAGCCCTTGAGCAATTTTCTTAGTTTTTGAAGGTAGGGTCAGTCCTCAGCAGCACTGCTGCCCTCGTCTGACCCTTCCCAGTGCCTATTTATTTATTTATTTATTTATTTATTTATTTTTGTTTACCGGGTAAGTCACACTAGACATCCATGTGCCTATTTTCAGATGCGACCAGGGAGAGTTACAGACTTGACATTTTTATAGGTACATCGACTTATACAACTTCTACATACAGTGAAGTGACTAATACAGTGTCTACATACAATGGGGCAACTAGTATGGTTTTTACATACAGTGAGGTATCAGTATACGTAGAGGAATGACAGTCAGTAGTAAAACAAAACAACATATGAGCCCAGGGGGAGGTTACGGGTGGCCTGGGGGAATCATGAGCAAGGCCATACATAAACAAGTGAATTGAGTCAGATTTAACATGCAATGGGAGTGCAGGCAAGTAGGTCACCAGAAGGAGTCCTGTGGGCTCCTTTATTTGTGACTGAGGTTTTGGACTGCTGCTTTTAGCCAGCCCTTCCCCTGTGCTAGCCACTTTTTTAGCTGCTGAGGGAGGGGCTGGACCACCTTGAGTCACCCCCTCTTTACCCTTAGAAGCTTGTCTTTTTGACTACGAGTTACAACACACCAGTTTTTTCCGGGGTCCAAATCATTTCACAATCACATTTGCAGGAGGTCCTCACAACCCCCACTTCCTTTTTTTCATGGCCCCCTTCCCAGCTCAGGAAGACTTTAGCCATTGGTATTTGGACTGCTGGCCCTGTGAATGCCCAGACCTTGGAGTATTTTCCAGGCACCATTTGCTGTGTCTGGATGAGATTTTGTCTCACCAGGGAGATGTAAGCACCTGAGTCCTTCAGTCCCTGTGTTACTGTCCCATTAACTACAATGGGATGCATATTTTTATGAGAGGAGAGTGTTTTTTTTAGGCTGGGCACACCCCACAAACACATCAGTGCTCTTTTGATCACCCCCTCCCCATACCTCTGCTCCTTAACCATTTTTTTGAGGGCAGTTATATTTCAAGTGCCCCACTTGATTGCAAATATGACATTTTTTGGGTCCTGTCTCTTGAGTCCCTTTAGAACCAGAGGGTTCTGCTTTGGGCTCAGGTGCAGGCTGTTTTTTTTGGCTGCCCCCCATGGGATCCCTTATAACCATGTGCTGCCCCCCCACCATAAGACTTACGCTGTGTGTATGGCCGGCTAGACAGATACATGTCAGCGCTTGCTGCCACCTCTTTTGAGGAGGTGTATGCCTGGTCTAGGAGCCATACGTGCATATCCTTAGGTACAATTTTAAGGAATTGTCCTCTCACCGATACATCTTTGATTAGTTTTACAGTGTTTGCTTTAGCCCCCTCCACCCACCTATCAAGGTAAGTACACAGTTGAACCTGCAGTTCTGCATAACTGTCTTTTGGGCTTTTCTTTAACTTCCTAAATTTCCTTTTATAAGCCTCAGGAGTTAATTTAAAATGTTTTAATAACACTGTTTTAACTTTATTATAATCAGCATAGTCTTTATTACTCATTTTAGAAAATGCATGCAAAGCCCTCCCTGTAAGTAAGGGCGTGAGATAAGTTGACCAGGAAGTCATAGTCAATTTTAATTGGTCACATACTCTCTCAAATTACCTTAAAATAAATCAAGGTCATCTCCCTTTTTAAACTGAGGGAACAATTTGGGCTTTATGAGGCAAACTCACTTCACCATTACTCACAGTTTGCTGGCTGCGAAGGGTCATCATCTCCTTTTCATGCTGTTGTCTCTGGAGTTTATGCTGTTGTCTCTGGAGTTCATGCTGTCATTCTCTTTCTTTACATTCATTTTCTTTATCTTGACTTTTTTTCTCTCTGTTTGCCAGTCTCTTTTCTTTCAATTCTTTCTCTACTGCCAGTCTTTTTGTTTCTGCATCCAACCTTCTTGCGTTTGCTTCAGCATTTAGTCTTTTTACCTCCAGCACCTTGTCTTGCAGTAACAACTGCAGTTGCAGAGCATCAAGCTGGTTGGGGGGGTCTGCTGCCTCAGTTCCTGACTCAGCCCCAGCGACTGTTTGCTTCTGGTCATATGCCACGAGGGCAGCTATGAGGTCTGCCTTTTTCTTGTTTTAGACCTTCAAGCTGAATCCCCTTTTCCTGGCACCTTTCACAAAGCTGTGGCACAGTAAGTGAGTCATGCTCAGTGGAGCTTATTCCCTACTGCTACGCTATACTGTGCTGTGCTAACTAGAAACAAATAAAACTGTTGTACAAATGTATTCCCTTATATATCCTGTTTTGCAATGCTAAGGTAACTGTTCTACTGGCAAACTCTGTACCTCGGTGTGCTACGCAGTCAGCTATCATCATCCCACCGCTACCACCAATTGTGACAACCCACCTCTCCCTTTGGGCTGAAACAGCTTTTAGAAAGGGGTCTGTCCTCGGGTATTTGCTGCCACCAGCCGGACTGTCTTCCAGCACCTTCTTCAAGTTCACAAACTTGAATAATTAAACATGCAATTGCACAAGTTAAAATCTGGGAGTGTCTCTCTCTCAGGTGGCAGATGCTACACAGAGGTTTACCTCAGCCAGTGGAAACCAAATATTACCTTAGAAAAATGACATCACAGTCACAACTGTTGAGCAAATAAATTGCTTTTTACTTAACAGAAAGTGCACTGAGCATTTACAGGATATATATTTACAACACAAGAGAATAACACTAATACAGGAAAAGTAAACCAATGTTTTTAAACAACAGATGGCCAAAGAAAAATGATATTACTGCAATATGCTAGTACTAAACTTACCCTTCCCTGTCCTTACAAGAGACACTGGACCCTGTGCTAACTGCCAGCTCCCATGGACATAGCTAAAAGGGTAGGCACCCAAGCTTAGATTCTTCCTCCAGCTTCAAAAGTAAGAAGAACACACTTCATTTTCTTTCAGCCTCTTATATATTCTCCTGGGAATAGGTCATGCCTATTCCCCCTTTGAATGCACCAACCATCTAACATGTATGTATTTAATTGTCCCAATCAGACTGAACACCTATCAGTGACAAATTATAATTCCTTTTAACCTTAAGTTTATATTTGAGTGAACCAATCATTTCAAACTGGCCTGTGTGTGTGGACATGTCCACTCAAGATTTATGACCCAGCTGTTATCTAGCAGCTAGGGAGGACTGAGAATTCCAGCTTCTCAGCTTGCATGAGTGTTTTTTTCCAGTCTGCTAAAAAAAATGTGTTTGGAAAATCCAAACATTAACTCCTTCTTTATCATTTCTGTCACAGCCCTATACTGCAGTTATGAGTTCCCTTTCAAGATGCTTCTCCGAGACCCTGTTCACATTACTGCACGGTAACTAAAAATGGTTTAAAAAATTGATTAATTACCGTGCTGTAGTGTCCATGCTGTAGCATCTGCACTAGCGCCAGCTTGTTGTAAACCATTCTTAAAGACAGTTTACAGCATCTGTACTACTGCCTCCAACTCGATTTTAATTCGGAACTGGTTCCCATGTACTCACATGAAGGAGAACCATGTCTTTGCATCTGCACTGTAAGTAAGTCTGATTTAGCGGTTGTAATGTTTTTAAAACTGTGTTTAAGCCTAGGTCTTATCAGGGTTTAAGCACGGTTTTTAAAAACCTGTTACAATCCGTGATGGGAGCCGATGCAAATCGTGCTACAGTGATTTAAAACGGTTTAAGGAGCTTAACCCATTTTAAATACCATAGTGTGAACAGGGCCTTGGTGTTGACTAAAGGGACAAAGTTGCAGCTGCATGGGTTGTTTTGGGTGCCTGTGGCATATATATTCTATCTTTTTATTTATTTCTTTTTTGGCAAATAATATTTTATTATGGTTATCATCAGACAAGTGCAAAATATATAAACAGTAATTTCCTTTTAGTAAACAGTTAATCAAGAATACTGATAGAGCAACTTTTACAATCCTAAATATACAGACATTAGTTGATACAATAATAGACAGAAAGTCAAACTTTTAGATCATTAATAATAAATAAAGGCATCCTTCTATTAATAATTAGAGTTGTATACCTTATCCAAAATTTTTAAAAAGGTCCGTTCATTAACAGGTGTTTTAAAGAAAACCTAATACTGTTCACTATGCATTTAAAAAAAAAAAAAAAAAGTATTTATTTATTTTATTTTGAATTTTGATGACCGGGTATGCCCGATGGGACATACATATCCCTTTTTCCAGTGCAACATAGGAAAATACATTTCCAGCAGGAGCAGTTTAGAGTAATGGTTACAGAGAAGTCAGGGTGATAATAAGGTACATGGAACAGACACACATTGATAAGCTGATTAAACATTAGGCCAAGGAAACATAATATGCAATTATTTTCATATAAATAGTGTATTTACAGATATTAAAAAACATAGAAATTAGACTTTGATGGCAGATAAAGACCGCTTGGCCCACCCAGTCTGACCATTTCCCTACCTAATGGATAAGCTGCAGATCCTAGATAAACAACATCCTACTTCCTCCTTCCCCCCCACAAGAATTGCTTTATGTCTGTCCCATGCATTCTTGAATTCCCCCACTGTTTTTGACCCCACAACCTCCTCAGGAAGGCTGTTCCATGCATCCACTACCCTCTCTGTGAAAAAATACTTCCTCACATTGCTGCTGAGCTGCCCTCCCTCTATCTTCAAATTGTGCCCCTTGTTCTTGCACATCTCTTTTTCTGAAAGATGCTACCCTCTTGGACTTTATTGATTGCCTTGAGGTACTTAAATGTTTCTATCATGTCCCCCTCTTCCTCCTTTCTTCGCGGTATACATATTAGCTCCTCAGTCTCTCTTCTGGCATCTGGTGCAGACCCTGCACCATTTTAGTTCCCTCCTGTGGACTGCCTC
The DNA here is from genome assembly GCA_016271365.2 of Neoceratodus forsteri. Lineage (NCBI taxonomy): Eukaryota > Metazoa > Chordata > Ceratodontiformes > Ceratodontidae > Neoceratodus > Neoceratodus forsteri. The sequence continues at coordinate 38,560,325 of JADMNL010000025.1, read as the reverse complement.
CATCCTGTCTATGTCCTTGCGGAGACGAGGTCTCCAGAACTGCACGCAGTATTCCAGATAGGGTCTCACCAACTGTCTCTACAAAGGGATAACAACTTTCTGTTTTTTACTGGTGATGCCTCTCCCTATGCATCCCAGTATCCCCCAGCCATCCTTACTGCCTTCTCACATTGCTTGCCTACCTTTAAGTCATCTGATATGACTGCCCTCAGGTCCTTTTCCATTTTTGTTGTTGTTAGTACCTCCCCCCACATTGTGTACTCTTCCCCTGGTTTTTTGTTTCCTAGGTGCATTACTTTGCACATCTTTGCATTGAGTCTAAGCTGCCATACATTTGACCATTCCTCCAACCTTGCCAAGTCCCTTCTAATCCTTTCCACCCCCTCTTGTGTATCAACCCTGTTCCAGATCTTTGTGTCATCTGCAAAGAGGTATACTTTCCCTTCTAGTCCCTCTGCAATATCACCTATAAAGACATTAAAGAGGACGGTCCCAGTACTGAACTCTGCGGTACCCCAATAGTAACCTCGCTTTCTTTGGAGTGGACTTCATTTACTATTACCCTCTGCGTTCTGTTGTCCAGCCAGTGTTTTACCCAGGCTACAACCCTGGGACCCACTCCAAAGCTGGCTAACTTGTTTATTAATCTTTTGTGTGGAACTGTGTCAAATACCTTGCTAAAGTCTAGGTAGGCCATGTCCATAGCCCCTCCCTGGTCTAGTACTTTGGTCGCCCAGTCTAAGAAATCAATTAGATTCATCTTACATGACCTTCCCACTGTGAATCCATGCTGCCTTGGGTCCTGTGCCCCACTGGCCTCCAGGTACTCAACAATTCTTTCCTTCAGAAGTGATTCCATCATTTTCCCTATCACTGAGGTCAAACTAACAGGTCTGAAGTTTCTTGCCTCTGTCTTGCTCCCACTTTTGTGAAGGGGAATCACATCCACCCTCTTCCAGTCCTCAGGTACCACACCATCATCCCATGATTTGTTAAAAAGGGTAGTCAGTGGTGTCACTAGTTTTCCCCTTAGTTCTTTTAGAATTCTGGGGTGAATCCCATCAGGCTCCATTGCTTTGTCCAGCTTCAGTTTTAGGATTTTTTTCAGGACCCTTTCTTCTGTGAATGGGCTGGTATCGACCCCTCTATCCAGAGTGCTTCTATTTTTTGGTTTAGGTACCTCCCCCTCCTCTTCTTTTGTGAATACTGAGAAGTATTTGTTCTGTATCCCTGCTTTTCACTGTCACCCTCTGTCAATTCTTCACCTTTATTATGCCTCATACTATCCTCTTTTGGGCTTTCTTCGCTCCGTAATGTACCTATAAAAGGTTTTATCCCCCTTCTTAGCTGAGTTGACTGTCTTTTCCTCGGTTTGGGCCTTTGCTGTTCTGACTGTCTTCCCCGCTTCCTTCTGGTTTAATTGGTACAGTTCACTGTCCTGCTCCTTCTGTGCTTCCTTATACTTCCAGAATGCTACCTTTTTCTCCCTAATCTTCCCCGCCACCTCTTTTGGGAACCATAGTGTTTTTTTCCTTCATTTTGTTTTGTTGATTTTGCTTCACACAAAGGCTTGTTGCCTCTGTGATGGCTGTTTTGATTTTTCCCCGTTGTTCCACCACTCCCCTTCTTGCCCATGTGCTAGTGATTTTCTGAGGCACTCTTCCATCTTCCTAAAGTTCAATACTCTTGCTTTTGTATGGCTTGACTCTATCACTGTGTTTATCATGAACCACACTGTTTGGTGGTGGTTGTTTGTTCCCAGATGGATATACAAATATACATTGGACTGAGTTGAAGTTGATAAAGTATAAAAATGGTACAAAAAATTGTTTCCATTCCCAGATAGGGAAAGATTCTAAAACTGGTTTTACTCTCCAGTTTTCCCTTTTTTTTACCCTGTCTTCATCCTCCTCTTCTTCAGCAGTGACTCCACTCTTCAGGGACCCAATGCGACCCTGTGTCCGGGCTCCCCCAAGGTATTTCAGCCCACATGAGTGCCCCGCTGGTATACCTGAGCAGACCGGGTATCTCCCCAGGCTGGGGTGGATTAGTCACCCCTTTAACTCCCCCCTAACCTGTAGCTGAGCATGCACTTGTGCTTACTTTCCCCAGAGCGTCCTAGATCGCCGTTGCTGGGACCTGTCTACTGGTGCCACTGCAGATTGTTTCTCCTTGTTTTTTTCCCACCCCCTGCAGAGATCAGCATGCTAGGAGGGCAAATGAGACAAAGGCACGGGGAGACGTGCCTTTGCTCCAGCCCTCGGCTGACGTCCGCCATTCCCAACTTGTCTGGCTCCTTCCTACCGCACGTTCCACCCGAGTTCCCCAAGGTGGCGGTATTTCAGTGAGGTCTGCCATCCTCCCCACCCAGAGAAGGAGAGCAGCCGTCGGGCGCTCAATCCTTCTCCTCCCCTGCCGACCCCTGGCAGCCTGTGCTCGTTCCCAAACACGGGTTGGTGGCATAACGCGAGGTAAGGCATCCAGCGCCTCAACCGTCAGTGCCACTGGGCCAGTTGCTCTCCAGTTTTTAATATCAATCTTCTAACTGCTGTATTCTTACCTTTAAAAATTACATAGTCCTGTATAGACTTTTGACTTTTGTTATAATCCTCTAAAATGATCTTTAAAGGGACACTATACACCCCCTTAAGTCTCAAAGTGTCCCTAGTTTAAAAAAAACAAATTTTATGATTGCCAGCATTCTGTAAAGATTGCTGATGTAGCTGGTAGTTTGATTCTGACTCTTTTTTTCTTTAAAAAATCGAAACACAGACTGCCCACCATACTGGTGTCACCACACAAACACAGGTTTGTTTACATTCCTTGATCAGCTCCAACTGCATCTGTCCTGGACTTCGGAACACCCACAACACAGTCTAACCCCTCATGATGCAGTGGGAGTTTAGGAGGCTACTGTCTCATGAGTGACTGCACTGTTTGGGTGTGTTTCTTATGCTCAGGAAGTATGCAGTAAGAACAGATCCAGGATTGTAAACAATACAAAATTGTTTATAAATATACATTTGCAGGCATTTCAGTTCTACTAAACAAGGAGACAGACAAAACAAACAACATCAATGAATTTTAGAGAAGGTAAGCAATCATAAAATGTAGGTTTTTAACTAGAACTAATATGATAAACAGGTTGACATTGTCCTTTTAATGTCCTTACTGGAACAAATAAACATATTTTTTCAATAATTCTAAATGTTTCTTTCTGGCTATGTGCAGGACTTACCCAGTATTTGGCTGACATAAATTCTGACCTGCAGGGACTTTTTCTTGGTCTACCATCCTTATCACCTGAAATAGCTTTATTTTTAAATTATTCTATGTGACATCTAGACAGACATCAGAAATATTTAATAAATATTGTGTTAACACTAGCTAAAAAGGCAATAACAAAGAATTGGCAGCAAAACAACCTCCAGCTCAGGATCAGTGGAATGATCTAATGGATTTATCATATTGAAAAACATATATAGGGTCAGATATTCAGACTGCGCCAGGCAGGGGCGCAAGCCTGGGCGCAGCGCAACTGGGCTGTGCCACAGCATGGAAACGGCGATATTCAATGGTGCTGCACCATGGCTTAGCACTGTTGAATATGGCACTGAGGGCACACGTACTGCACATGGCCCAGTGGTACTGCGACAGTGCAAGTGGCAGAAGGGGAGCAGGGGGATGCGCCAGGGCAAGTGCGGTTGCGCTAGGCACATCAACTGTGATATTCAGCACAGGGCATGCAAATGAGGTCATTATGCATGCATGGTGCAGATGGGGCCATTTGCATGTCGTGGCCGTTTGCATGTCTGATCTTGTCCGATCCTTAGCGACTTCGCCTGGTGCCCAGGGACCCGACACCTGCAGTCCCTAGGGACCCCACCCCTTACGCCCGAATGCGGGCATATGTGTCAGATATCCCTGGTGATCCAGTGGACTGCTCTCCATCGCCCGATTGTGGGCATATGAGTAGAATATCCCTGGTGGTCCAGTGGACTGCTCTCCATCGCCCAATCACGGGCATATGAGTAGAATATCCCTGGTGGTCCAGTGGAACTCTGCCACCCTGCGCCTGATCACGGGCAGATATAGCGAATGTAATCCTGGTGGCCCAGTGGTACCCCCTCCCCCCACCTACTGAGGTCCCCCCATCACCCAGCACCCCCAGTCAGCGGGAGCAGCACCCCGGCCGCCTGCTGACTGACAGCATACAGTACTGTCTGTATACCTATTGGTCCACTGCGTGGCCAAGGGCATATAGACTATACTTTTATTACTATTAGGGTCCGATATGTGAATGATGTTCATTCACATATTGGGCCTGTGTAGTACAGTATGATCTGTATGCCTATTGGCCCACGCAGTGGACCAGTAGGCATACAGACAGTACTGTAAACTGTCAGTCGGCAGGCAGCATGCGGACGGGGTGGTGTCACCTGCCGATAACTGGGGGGGTGCTGGGTGGCATGGGACCTCAGTGGTGGGTGGTGAGGGGGGTACCACTGGACCAGCGGGATTCCGTTCGCTATATCCGCCTGTGTTTGGGTGCTGGGGGGGGGAATTCCACTGGACCACCAGGGATATTCTACTCATATGCCCACGATCGGGCGAAGGAGAGCGGTTCACTGGACCACTGGAGATATTCTACTCATATGCCCATGATCGGGCGATGGAGAATGGTCCACTGGACCACCAGGGATATTATAAGACATATATGCCCGCGATCGGGCGATTGGGGCAACGCCCCAGGGCAGGGAGCCAGGACAGTGTTCTGGTGGGCGGTACACCCACGGCTGGTGGCTGCCGGTTGCACCCTGCAGTGTGGCAGCTGGCCTGTGGGTAGCCAGGACTTGTTCCTGGTTTCACCAGGCACAACTTTGTGCACCTGAGCGGCACAAGGTGGAGTTGTGCCAGCATATGCACTGCACATCCTGTACTGAATATCGATGTGCTGCGTATGCGCATGGGCACACCCCTGCACTCTGCGCCATACATTACACGCGCCTGCGACATCGGGAGTTGTGCAGCACAACTTGCCCTTTGAATATCGCACCGGAGCGCATTGGTGGGTTGTGCATGGCGCAACCGTTTTGCGCCATGCGCAACCCTTTTGAATATTCGGCCCATACTCTATAAGCTCCGAAATCACATGGACTTGTTTCAAAACCGCTGCCTAGGCTGTCTATTTTACATAATGGATAAACATCCACTCTTTGTGCCATAATTTTGAATAGGTGTCTACAAAATTCTGTAGTAGAGTTTACTAATAGGGAACAGAGGTAGGTGACCGTCAGCTGGGCCACCCAGAAAGTTACAAAAAGGATAGAGAGCAAGAATGGGATGTGTTTTCTGTTTATACGAGGTAGATTGTTGGGAGGTATATTTGTAATAAATTGCCAAATGTAAAATTGGTATGCCTACTGCGCACTTGAATTAATGAAATATTGCTGTCCTCTGTATACATTTGGATTGTTTCCTATTGTAGTCTGCATTAGCTTGCTCAATAAAGATTAAAATACAAAAAAATTCTAAACATGTCAGCCCATCATTTTTTAACCATATTACAAGTCCAGAACATATGTAAGAAATCTTCATTGTTCCTATTACAGTGCCAGCAGGTATCGTCTTCCTTAAGGTTAGCTGTGAATCACTGATATGATATGAAATAGGCTCTGTTAAGGATGCTGTATTGACCGGATAGACTCATGAAGTTAAGAAGATTCCTCCACTGTATTTTTGTTAAATTTCGGTTGATTTCTTGTGCCGATTTGCTAACTAATGTGTAGAGTTTGTCTGTCTTATTACAGTTTTGCTAACAAATAGGCAAACAGTCCTTTACCACCTTTTTTATTAATAAACATGCATATTTCTTTTTCAGATGTTCTTGTTTCTGCCTGATTAGGTGCTCTGTCCCATCTTGTGTATTCTTTAGTAAAATAGCTTTTAATCTGAATATGTCTAAAGAACTCAGTTGGAGGGAGTTCATAACATCTTCTACACTCTCCCCAAGACAAAAGTGCATTATTGTTTAAAATGTCGGCCCACCTGGAGATGCCGTTCTTTTTCCAGATTTGAAAATCTAATGTTTTTCCATTACTTTTAATGTTTGGATTTTTCCATAACATGTTAGACAGTATCCATACAGAATCCCAGCAGTCAGAATCCCGACCCTCAAAAGCCAGACACCGAAATCCCAACAGACAGAATCCGAACAATGGCAAAATCCCTATGTGTAGTGACTTATACGGTTTGAGGGGTTGTTTTATATATACATATGACTGTGTGTGTGTGTGTGTGTGTGTGTGTGAGTCAAAGCCCCCGTGAAACGTCTTTGAAATTTCACTTCTCTTATCTGCTATCGTCGGGATTCCAGCTGTCGGGATTCTGGTGTCAGACTTCCTGCCAGATCCTATTTTAGTTTAATTTAAATGTTATTTTTAATATTACACTGATGTTTTATATAATATTACCTTTACACTGTCTATATTTATTAAAGGCAAACCATATATTTGAAGTTAACTTTCTCTTTGCGTCGTTATGTACCAAGTAAAGCAATGTATCTTCTACTGTATATTTTTTGTGATTATCTAATGCTAGTGCTATTGCATATTTGACTACATGTAGTAAATGATAGTTCATGGGGTGGGGTCAAGCAAAGCGCCCCTCTCTGCTGGGCAGACATAATTTACTCCAAGCAAGTCCTGTCCTCCTACCATTTCATACGAAGTCTCTAAAAATATCTTCCTAGGCCATATCTCTGGGACTTCTGTGAGGCTTGCTTGCAGAATATACCCCCTTTCTTCATCTGAGTAGCAATTTATTACTTTTCCTGGAAAATGTTTTCCCACTAAAATGGGCACCCCTCTGCCTTTCTTGCCTTAACACTTGGAGAAAAGTAGACTTCTCTAACTATCCCTTTTTCAATTTTAAGCTCCCTTTTTGGTTTAAAAGTGTTTCTTGCAAGAAGGTAATGTCTATAGGGTTGTCTTTTATGTAGTTTGAAATTCTGCAGCTCTTTATAGCAGAGTTAATTCCATTAACAGTCCATATTAAAAATGAAACTTTAAACCCCATCATCCGGTTCTAATTGTTTTACCATTGTGATAGAGATTAATTGTTTCCCCTCTTTTTTTTCACTATTCAAATTTATCCCTATTGCACTTGTCCTTAAACTTCCCCTATCCCCAATCCACTTCCCACTTCCTTCCCCATTGGGTGCCATAGACCATTGCCTGGCATTCTTCCCCTCATTGCTTGGCCAACCTGCAGTAATGAGGACTATTCCTAACTCCCCTCCCCCCGGTCCATGCACTTCATTGCAGGGCAACACATTAGACTACATTTCAGCATTCCAACCTTTCATTGCTGCCAGTCCCTTTCTTCTCCCTTCATGGTTGTTCTTCTGAATCCAGCATTATAGCTAGGATTCCTCCCCCACATAGCACAAAACAGAATGTTCTTATCACAGTCAGATAAACAGAGTTGGCAATCTGATGTTTAAGTCTGCAAATGTAGCTTCTTTGTTCTCATATATTAGTATCTGTCAGTTCAGAAAAACTTTCAGTTTTGCTGGAAAGATTACTGTTGCCTTAATCTTTTCCTTCCATAGGATCTGTTGTATGTTTGTATATTGCTTCCTTGACTTCCATATGTCTTGAGAAAAATCTTGACGAAACCCGCTCTTGTGCATATAGGTGAAATTTTATTTTGTGAAATAGCCTTGATAATTTTCTACTTGTCATCACTGCATAGCAATTTTACTATCACTGGTCTAGTTTTTTTCCTATTTTCAAGTATTTTTGCACCTACCCAGTGAACTCTGTCTATTTCTGGACATTCAGACTCCAATTCAGTTTTTTTTTAAGTAGCTATTTATATTCTTCAGCCTGCCAACGAACTTCTGTCCTCCAGCCCCCATTCACCGCCTCACCCCCCGGCATCTCCAATGCCCTGTATCCCCCACGGATTACTCTCCATTGTGAGGCAGAAGGGAGAAGAGCCACTCCCCGGTACATATCTGGAGTGGGTCTGGGAGTTCCTGAGGCGATGATGCTGGAGTACTGGAGGGGCTTCATGGAGCCAGCAGCCGTGTTTCTCTCTTTGGTCCCTCCCCCTTGCAGCTGTGAATGCACACGCGTCACAAAGCCACACTACTTGTCTTCCTGGATCTGGTGCTACCCCCCATCCTCCACTGGGGCAGCCAAGGAGCGGGATGGCATGCACACCCATCCCCGGGAGAGGAGAGCAGTCATCGGATGCTCGATCCTCTCCCTCCCCTGCTGACCCCCGGTGGCCCGTGCTCAACCCCAAACACAGGTCGCCGGCATGGTATGAGTTGTGGCGTCCAGCGCCTCAACCCACAGCACCCACTGGGCCGGCACCAATTCATTTTTTAATTGAGCTTTAATCATTTCCATTATTTTTTTTGGCAAAAGCATTTTCTGTTACCAATCTGAGCTGATTCCAAATATACAGATATTTTTTTCATCTGGCCCTATTTTGTTGGTCGTCTTGCTTGTTAGTAATCAGTAGGACTTGATTCTTTGCTTTTTTTTAAGTTAATGAAGAAATGGGTTAAATATATCCTCCAGAGCTCATTCTTTCCTCTAGTTCTGTGTTTTTTTTTTGTTTTTTTGTTTTTTTTTTTGAAATGGTGTCAGCTTTTGCTTCCACCTTGTTCATAGCCTGTTGTAGATTTTCAACAGTCTGAGGAACTTCTTTCATTTTGTCTAGGTTTTCTTGTAATTGTGACATTTTTGCTAACATTTGTAGGGGCCCAGGCCTCTGAACTATCAACATCCTCTGCTGCTCCCATCCCCCTTCCCCCTTTACTCTTTTGTTTCAGGATTGCTTGTATTGGGCAAAGTGTCTCCTACTTGCAAATTCTCATCTACTTGTGGAGGAGTCTTTTTTTTTTTTTTATATTCTCTTCTCACCCCAGTACTTCCTCACCTTCAGGAGTCTCCTACGGTCTTGTGCGTCCCTGCTCCCTGCTCATCTGTCACGGCATCGGGTGCAGTCATCCCCACGCTGCCTTGGTTTGACCCCTGGTAGATGCGAGAGTCAGTCTACCCCTTCCACCGCCTCGGCGACGCTGATTCGTTGGGGATCTGTCACCCGTGCGGCAGGAGGCCCTGGGATCGGGGCCTGAAGCTCCGTCTACAGGGAGCACCGCAGGGTATTTTCCTTTTTTGCCCGTCCCCATAGGACGTCTGCATGCAAGGAGAACCTAGGAGCGACACATGTCAGAGCGTGCTAACGCTCCGGCTCCCGACAGACGTCCTCCCTCCCTGCTACATGCGGCCCTTGCTGCACCACCACCACCCGTGGTCACCCAGGTGGCGGTATCGCAGCGGGACCTGCATCCCACCCCACCCGGAGGAGGAGAGCAGCCTCTGGGTGCTCGATCCTCCTCCCCCAGGCCAGCCCTCCAGCTGCCCAAGTCCGTTCCCGAACCCGGGTCGCTGGCGCCGCAAGTGGTAACCCTACTGCTGCGCCGGCAGGCCGGTGTGGAGGAGTCTTTTGTTGTTTATCAGTCAGCATTTCTTTCTGTTTAGCCTCTGCAGAAGCATTTTTATTTGACTTGGATTTATCTTCTCTCTTTTTGGCATCTGAATTTGGTGGCGCTTTAGGGGCCATTTTAGGCAAGGCAGTCCATCTTTCTTTTTTGCAGTTCAGCTGTAGTTGAATTAAGTTGTTGTGACTCTTTGCCTTTGCTCTTGCTGGATGTTTTCTTCTTTCTGTTATGTTGGTGTTTCCAATATTTTCTTTTTTTTTTTTTTTTGCCTCACTGTCTTTTTCTGATGTTTTCAATAATTCTCCTTCGACTCTTGTTCTCCTTTATTTCTGTATTTCTGTTTCTTAGTTAATTTTCCTGATGGCTCTGTAGCCAGTTTCTGCATTTATCTTACAACAAGTATATGATATATTTGCTAAAATAACTTCTTTTTGCTATTATATGCCTCAGAAATTAAATTGAACCCAAATTGCAATTCAGATTGTCATGAAAACTGTTCTCACGGGGGGCAACCATTCACTAGTAATAAGCTTCAGGCTTTATTTTATGTTTGCATTTGCTTGCATATTAATGTTGCCAGAACAGAATAACGGGGGGTGATGGTCGCTTCCAGAAAGCAAAACTGGGATTAATCCTGTAGTTTTTTTTTTTTACTTCTGACAAATGTTTATACGTCTCTGATTATAGGTCTCTGTATACCAGCTCCTGAAATTTCAATTATTTTTTTTTTTCACACCATTTGTAGAGCTCTGATAACTAATAACTCTGTTTAACAATGTAGGGATTTCAGACTAGTTTGCCTTTAATTAATTCTCAGAGAGATAGAAAGTGAGGCATAGATTACCACTGCAAGTTCCACAATGTTACAGAGGATGTTTTGCTTTCTCTTGTTAGGAGGCAGTATACCAGTGGTTAAGGGCACTGAGCTGCAAACCTGGAGAACTGGGTTTGAATCCCTTCAGCCCCAACTTGCATATTGTGTGACCCTGAGCAAGTCACTAAACTTCCTTGTGCTCCCAGGTCACACCTGGAAACAAGTTCTGGCCTAATGTGCCTTTCCTGGTTAAACAATTTCCCCTTTTCCTCTTGTTGGCAGTTATATTACTTGTGGCTTTTCTCCTTCATCTTTTGAAGCCTCTGACCGCTGAGGAGATGCTTAATTAATGGTGGGCTATGCTGCTATCACTTTGCTACTTTGCTTCAGCCTTGTAGGTCTGGGCTTAAAGTAAAAGCAGTTACCTATCTATAGGCTATAGTCTAATGCCGAAAATTAGAAATGCTCTGGCATGAAGGCTGCTATATTTCCCCTTCAGTTCAGTTTGAATGCCAGCCACTACTATGAGTTACCACATGCACAGTTTTTTGAAAGCAGGTTCTGCTGTTAAATGCTAGCATAGTTAAAAGTGTAAGCTTTTATCTTAATAATTCTTATTGATCACTCATTGTTCTCCTCTCATTTCAGTTTTGCAGAGAGCTATTTGTTATCAGCAAGCATTTTACTGCCGTTAAAAGCATTTTAGAGCTTACAAAGATAGAATGTCATTGCGCAGTAGGGGGGAGAACACAGCAGCACACCTCTTTGCTTGTCACACATACCCACAGTGGCTCACCTCACCATGCCCCTCTGAGAACACCCATCTTATCTTTTTAGGGATGAAACAATGCAAACATGCCAAAAGAAAAGCCCCCAGAGGGTGTTGAAAGCAAGGAACAGCACAGATAACAAGCAAGAGCCCAAAGAGCCCAGCGCTGTGCAACGTGTCGATTCCTCCAGCAAAGTCTGGGCAAACTTATGATTCTGCTTTCACAAAATGTTCTCCAAATTTTATTTTCATTTGTTTCCATCTTATTTTGAAACCATTTATCCAAACTATACTGCAACTGGTAGGTTTGAAATCCTTTACCAAATGAGTATTTGTACCAAGTTTCAGATCTTTTATTTTTTTTTGTCAACTTTCTTTACTCCTTTCACAGCTTGAGGAAACTCTCTCAGGCATCCCACCCCTGTGCCACCCTGCCTGAGGGTCTCTGCAACCAGTGCTCCCCCCCGCTGCTGGTACCCCCGGTTAAACCCGCCCAGGGAGGGTAGCCCGACTCCTTACCTTGGGCTGCTTATGAAACAGACTCCAGCATGCAGGTGGGGCCCGGGTGGAGGATTGATGAAGCTGGCCGAGATGAACCCTGGCTCTGGACATGGAGGGTAGGTGCTGTCTGTGACCGGGAGCTCCTGCCACTCTTGAGGACTGACCTTTCCTTGAATCTGTTGCAACGGTTCTATTTCTGGGCCTCGTCTGTCCTTTGCTATTTCTAGTCCATAAGTTGGCCACCTGTGGGCACCCGCTTCTCCCTCTCTTGACTATACTATAGTGTCCTCTTTAATTTTCCTTTTCCCTCTCAGTACAGGGAGGGTATTGTGGTGGCCTCCAAATGTATGTAAAACAGATTGTGTTTATTGTTGGATTTAGTGTGTAATAACACTATGTTATACAATACCTTGATGTATATACCTTCTGTTTATGAAACCTGTAAATGTTTAAAATACCATGGCACTTGGTGTTTTGATAACAGTAAAAAGTACTAGGTGTCTATTATAGAAATTAAGCTAGTTGTGCTATTTAAAATGCATGTAAATTGTTGTAAACTGAAAAAGTATAATGTCATGGCGATTTGCATATATCCCATGATGCATTGCATTATGGAAGAATGTATGATGTTGTATTTCTTTGAAACTTGCTTTGTTGCCAATGCCCCTTTGGGTAAACCTTCTTTCAGTGATTCTGCATTGAGGTTCTTTGTTTATAGCTTGTTCTGTTTTTCTTCTTTTTGGGCCCCTACTATGTAAGCAAATGAGGGCTTGTATAAGGGTTATGGCTACAGCTCAACTGGTAAATGATATTAGAAATCAATGTTAGTAGGTGCTAGCTAAGTGTAGAGAAAAGACATTCATAGTCTGTTGTAACATGGCCAAAACATGAACAGGCAAAATAAAGAAGGCAATTGGTTCAATTGCATCAGGTGTTACAAAAGCAACACGGCATTATGGCACAATAATGCCGTGTTGTTTGTGAAATGCAGAAAGTAACCACAGGGGGGAAAGCAGCAGTATACAGAAAGACAACAGGGAAATCAAGGTAGCGCGCAAGTAGGATGGCTCGACTGGGAGTAGGAGAAGTGTAACAGAGACACAGTGAGAGAAAAATAGTATGAGAGAGAGAGAAGTAAGTACAAGTGGAGAAAGTGTGGGTAAGTTGCAGCGTATGTGGAATGAGAGACATGGCTAGATGACAAGTTCTGAAAGAAGCAACAAATGGCAAGATGTGGAGAGATAGGGAGTAGGGCAGGTTCTGAAAAAGTGAGGAACTTGGGGCAAAAGGAACGAGTGAGATGCCAGGGAGTGGAAGGGAACAGAGAGTGGCACAGCAATGAAGCGGAAATGGCTGTTAATCGGAGACAGTCACGGTATATGGCACCAGTAAATGTAATCATGGACTATCGATGGAGTTGAAACACCAGAAAGAGAGCTCGACATTCTCAGCAGCGTAATACAGTGAGCAGTGTGAAGACGAGCGTGTCAGGTAAAGACCGTGATCTAATGGTAATAACCGGCTAACGCTGTATGCAAATAAGAGACAGAGTTGCAGAGCGATGGAGTAAAACTAGCAACTCGGGGTCCTCCTGACAATGATAGGAAATGAACTGCCGTCAGAAATATGGAACAAGTTATAGTAATCGTTAAAGAATACATGTACCTACTTATGCACAAAAGTATTGAAAGGACATATAAGTATGTAACAGAACGCCACCCTAACCTCTCAAAGTAACAGTAAAGTTTACTGTCTATCTCAAATGGCATAGTCATGTAATTGATCACAGCAGTAGAAAGTGATGTGTGAGACCTGCAGTAATGTGCACACCATGTTACAAGTGCATTAATCCCCTCCGAAGTTGGCATCTAATGGGGAGTTAATGCATGGTTGGACCGTTGTACGCTCTCAACCTCTGGCCTCGTGCCACAACAGTCTCAACCATGCATTAACTCCCCATTAGATGTCACCTTCATCGGTGATTAATGCTTACTTGTTGCAAACTGATGTACTGAAGAAGAAATATACCATTGGAATGGTTATTTCTTGTATTCTGAATAAACATCACACAGAGGTTGTGTGTTGAACCTGAAGTTTGGTGTGTGGTCCATCTGTTATCTCACAACCTCTCCACACTGTTGCCTATCCTTCCAAACTGGGTTTTTCCTTGTTCTCCCATCCCTTCCCCTGCATGTGCACACCCCTGACTCTGTGGTGCATGGCAACCCTGCCAGCTTCGGGCACGCCATTACGTGTCACCCACACTTCTGTGGCGCCCCCAGTCTCCACCAGGAGTCGCTGGAGCACCAGGTGCCCCAATACCCTCCCCCCGGATTGGAGAGCAGCCTTACAGGCGCTCAGTCCTATCCCTCCCCTGCTGACCCTCTGTGCCTGACCTCGCTTCCGAACTTGGGTCACCGGCGTGGTGTGAGGTGTGGCGTCCAGCACTTCAACCCTCAGCGCCACTGGGCCGGCTTAGTTTCAGATCTTTAGTGTAAAAGACGTCCGAGTTATAAGCAACCGCATATTCCAAAAAGTTTACAAATATTTGCAAGTAAGTAAATTGCAAGAGTTTAAGCCCCTATAACTTTAAGACAAGGTAATGTAGTGTCACTGATTTTGGCAAGTTCATAAACCCTAAAAGGTAGGTTGGTAGGTGTGTGCGTCAACTTTTTAATCGCTTGCTTAAAGGATGGCCATATTATAAGCAGTCAAAATAACCTAAGTACTTAATATCGAATATCATGTTTTTGTGAAAATCATGGAATTTTGGGATAAATGAAGTCATCCATAAAAATGTTTTATTTTTTTTTGCAATTATTATTTATACCCCCCTTCCCCTCTGGAGTCGCCTCTTTGGGAGATGCCAATGAAGCCTGTCCCTGCCGCCGCCTTACCTGACCGAACAGAGTCCTCCATCTTGGTGTGGTTTACCCCCCCCCGGGGTCGGGTGAGCCACCCCGGAACCTTGGAATCTCGTCAGGTCCCTCACTCAATGCAGGCAGGTGGCAGCATATCGGGACCCAGCTCGGCACCCCGTCTACCCAACTCCGGATGGGCATTTTCCATTTTTCCTCCAGACTGCATGCCCCAGCGTCAAGACGAGAACGCCGATGGTCACAAAATCCCACCCCAAAATTCTCGTCCCCGAAGCTGGTTGGTCCGTGGCCTATGCCCCCAGACCAATCACGCCCCAGTGACTCCAGCAGCAGCTGTTGCACCCCAGCCTCCTCCAGGGGTCACCGCTTGCCGGTGTAAGAATCCACCCTCCACCCGGAGAAGGTGAGCTGTCGTCGAACGCTCGAACCTTCTCCCCACGGCCAACCCACGGCGACCCGAGCTCTCCTGAACTCGGGTCGCTGGCGTGGTATGAGGTGTGGCGTCCAGTGCCTCAACCCTCAGCGTCACCGGGCCGGCTGTCATCCATAAACATTTTGACCTGATCTGATACAAAGGAGGAAGGAAAAGACTGGGTAGAGTGGGAATAAGGTAGCATTCATAGGGGCTCTGTAGAAATGGTAGATTGGAGTGGTATTGCAGGACAATGATGCTAGTACAGGTATGGTGATTTGCCTGCCTGCAGTGCAGATCAAATGAGTGCAGTCCATAGCTAGGACTTATAGCTAGAGGGAGGAAGAGACTTCTATTGTCCATATTGGCATCAGTTACAGAGTGCAAGCAAGTCCGTAGAAAATGTGTAAGTCATTCACATAATTAGATATGTTCCTGCGGGAAGCTATCGAGTGGTCTTCTCAGAGATTCTCACTGTCCTGAGACCTGTGAGTCATGACAGTGGACTACCAGGGAAGCTAAGTCTTGCTAAGAGTTTGCCAAAAGAGGGAGGCTTTTCTTTTTCTGGCCAGCTAGAGGGAATTCTGGAGCAAGAATGCATACATGGCTAAAATAGGCTGCAACTGTGCCAGAAGGGAGAGGGTACTGGTGAGCAGAAGGGATGGGACAGTCAGGGATTTAAAGTAAAGGTTATGGGGAACAGCCTGTGCAGAGGGATCCCAAGTGGCAGGAGTTAGAGGCATGAATTCACCAAGCACAGGACAGCAGAGCTGGGTAGCACAAGAACTGAAGACCCCCAGTTGGTGCATGGAAGCATAGAGGGGCAAACAGTTCTGAATTGAATGCTGGGTATATGAGAATCACACCCAGCAAACCTAACTAGACTAAAAACCTGAGACACTTGGAAAGTCAAGACTTGAGGCTTTCACAGAGTCCTGGCGGAGGAAGAAAATGACTGGGACTCTAAAAATGAGACATTCGGACTAATATGAAGGTGTATGTCAGACTGGAAAAGGGGTAGGGGCTCTCTTTTAAGAGAGTGTGTTACCTCGAAGAACAAAGAGGATATCAGGGGGACAAACAGTTCCACGGAGCCCTTCTGGTCAAGCTCAGAGAAAATAATGTTGGAATTAGTCACCTAGGGGCGACCCACAGGACTGCAAACAGCTTAGCTGGGGAAATTGGGAGAGCAGCTTAAACAGATTAAGAGGTGATAAGGTCTTTGCAAAATAAAAATTCCACAAATGGAATCATGGCGGCTTTATCTATACTCTGCTTCTGCAAAGTATTGAGAAAATGTTGGCAATTAGTAATCTGTGATATTTATACAATAAATTCAAAATTACTAAACCACATTTCTCCACCTTTGTTATGTTCCAAGACCCATAGACGCTGGGCATGCCTACTAAATGCCATGTGTATGCATGTTATGGCAACCCAATTACTAGCATCCACGTTTTTAGAAAAGTTGATTTTTTTGTCAGTAAAATTTTTTATTGAGTTTTAAATGTAATACAAACAGAAGAAACAAAATATAACTTATACTGTTATTCTTACCTTCTCTCTTTCTCCTTCCTTCCTACTATCCCATCTCTGGAGATTACAAGCACTACATATACGAACACACAAAAATGCCAGCAGATACAGGCTTCACGGTCTATTACGTCTGCTCAGTTGTGCAGCTCACAGTTCAGACAACTGCTTCCTCCCTCCCCCTTGCCCCTACACCCCCATTGTTACCCCAAACTGAGTTCCCCACTCTGGTCAACTCTCCCACCCATGACTTATATTCTGTATTCTGCCTTGGACCCTATCTCACCCTCTTTTAAAACTCTCCACTGATTTCAGAGAGATCACCTCCTCCGGCAGTGCGTTCCATGCCACCACCACCTTCTCCGTGAAGTAATGCCTCCTCATCTCCCTCCTGAACCTACCCCCTCTAGTTTCAGACTATGCCCTCTCGTGATCCTCTCCCTCTCCAACCTAAACATACTCTCAGTACTAACTCTGTTTATGCCTTTCAAGTACTTAAAGGTCTTAATCACATCACCTCTGTCCCTTTTATCCTCCAGGGAGTACATGCTGAACTCCCTCAACCTGTCCTCATAGGGTGTCTCTCCCATCCCCGTGATCATCTTGGTCACCCGCCTCTGGATCCCCTCCAAAAGCTTGGTCCAACATGAATTTTAAGTTGGTTATCTCTAGCACCTGAGTACCTTAAAGGGAAAGTACAGATGAAATATGTTCGTGCTATTTAAAAGGTAGTTTTCCAGTAATTATGTATTAAGGTACTTGTTGACAGAGTTAATAATTTACGTAGTGTGCTAGTTCTAGTTATAGAACAATTGATGTTTTCAGAAAACTTTGACACAAGTTCACAGAAAAATTACTTAAAGGAAATCTCTAACATTTTATTATTTGCTCACAGGCTTTATAGCCCATTGGCTTATGGCTGCAGTAGTCATTTCTTGCATAAACGTTAATTATTCGCTTAGTCTGTTTTGGAAGGGAAGGAATCGTACATCTCCCCGGAACCAACGGCCACCCACTCCCTTCCACTTACCCATCTGCAGCCCTGCCCCCACACTCGGATGTTTTATGATGTCTAACCAGGGACAGCACAGGGACACAACCCACTGTAGTCTATGGGTGGCATTCTGAAAATATTTTTATCACTATATATAGAACCCTGCAACTCACCCCATACCTAGCCTTATTAACCCCAATAAGCCTTTTAGAAAACTTTCACCCCAGCCGACTTGATCACACCTTTAGGGATTGGAGACACCTACACTTAAACAGCCTGCCACAGTTTCTCAGGGGTCCACAGTTTAAGACCTTCATGGAGATCCAGCAGGAGTACAAACTGCGACACTCGGATTTCTTTCGATATATGCAAATACGGCATTATTTCAACTCTCTCCCCCCGGAGGTGCATAATCTGGAGGGGTATCCACACCTAATAAAACTGCTACAGCAGATGCTCCAAACTAATGGCCTAGCACATGCCATCTCTGTCATTTATAAGTCGTTGGTGAGTACATTAGGAGAAAACACATACCAAATAATGGAAAAGTGGAACTCGGAGATGGTGCCCCACGTAACCAAGGAAACATGGGACACCATCTGCAGTACTACCTCCAAACTGACCTGCTCCCATGCATGGCGACTTTTTTCCTGGCAGCTCCTCATTAGGCACTTTCGCGCCCCCTCCATTGCTTCACATTTCAGCGGAGCCTTACCAGCTATCTGTTGGCATCTCTGCGGAGAGACAAACACACACCATTCACATTTGTTTTGGCTGTGAGCAAAATTGCAACCATTTACGGAGTCCCTGCATGGGGAGCTGGAGGAAATTTGGGGCCTGGGGATTCCCTGGACAGGAGAGTTATTGTTGCTACGTCTTCCCCCGAGAATTAAGAGGCCCCTATAATGCTCCATTGCTGGGAATATTACTACTCGCAGCAAAAAAAGCAATAACTAAGTGCTGGCTTACCAACATGGTTCCCTCAATAAAATCCTGGAGAGGTATAGTAAATGGCATCTACAAATCAGAAAAGATCACTTACTCTCTGAATGACAAAGCAGTAATATGCTCAATGAAGTGGAACAGATGGCTCATGTATATTATGGCTAAAGACCCGGTATTTGTACCTTAGAGTGAAAAATGTTATCCCCGGAGTCTCTAGGACACCCTCAAGTACCCTTATAGCTTCCACAACTTCTAGGGCAGCACATACAATATTGGGTCGTAACTATATGGCGCAGGAGGCTGAGGAGTGGTATGTGCCCTATGGGGAAGGGACAATGAGGAAACAATAGATCATGGAGTGGTGCCAAAAACAGGATAATTATACATCCCAGAAAATGAAATGGTATCCCCTTTTTTTTCTTTTCACCTACTCTTTTAGCTGTCTACCAGTAGAAACTTGCTACTTCCATTGATGAAATGCTATGTCATATATAACCCTATCAACATAAGCAAAGCTTGTTATTCTATGATCAGAGGAACTGTGACTGTGGAAAAATGCGAAAAAGTTCAATAAAAATTATATTTAAAAAAAATCTATATTTTTATATATATTAAAGCAGAATTTTATAGATATAGATATATGAAAGTCACCACTCAGCTGATAGGGTCCCTATCAGCTGTGCGATGGCTTTCCTTTGTATAATTTATTTATTTAATTTTGTTGACCTGGAAGGCCCATTGAGGCTACAAGCCCCTTTTTCAGGGTGTCCGGCGGGGGGGATACAGATTGTAACCAACTGAAATTGAACCAGATTAAGCTGTTGGTGGTATTTTTAGTAAATGGGGGAAATTTGGCCAGGACACTGAGGAAATTCCCCTACTCTTGCAGTAGGGGGACCTCTTGTCTGTCATTTGGGCAAGATGGCTGACTCTGGTGGAGGAACTGAAGGTGTTGCTGATGGAGCTCTGCCTTCTGTTATACCATTTCAAGCTATGGATTCTACTTCTACTTTACCGATTAGACCTGAGTTTACTGCTAATGTTTCTACCTCTCCTTCTGTGGATTTGCCATCTTCTATGGTTATTTCCCAAGCTACTGGACTACTACATCCTGAGATTGTTGCTTTTCAGCAGCAGACCGCTGCAGCTCTAGAACTTCTTTCTCCTAAGCCTGCAATGTTACGAGCGACTCATCGACAACAAGATTTTGTTCCCGACTCTCATCTCTTGTCGGTCCACCAGCGTCGGAAAGCTTTATTACATTTGCTACACAAAGAAGATGAAGCCTTACTTCTTTTGGAATCTGATAAGGGATATTTTCCTGGGAAATCTCGGGAAGACCTCTCTTGAGCTGACTGCTCCTCTTCGTCCTCTCAAGACATGCTGGGTTCTAGATCGGCTTGGTCCCCGGATCGAGCTCTCCATGCAGCAGGCTGGGAATGAACAGCTGATGGCTCTACCTGGTTCTCCCCTTCAAATCCAACTGCCGTGGAGATTCAAGGCTTGTCTCCAGTACCAGTATCTGCTGCTTCCGTGGCCGTTTCTCCGCAACCTGCTTGCTTTACTTCGGGTACTGCCTGTACGGCGGGTGCTTCCAGTCTCTCTGTGCCTCCTGATACTGCGCCTTCTGTACTACCTAGTGAGGACTCAAGAACTGGCTCTGAATCAGCTGCTGCTATGGACTTTGCTCTCCCTCAAGTAAGTGTTTTACAATCCTCAAACATGCAGGTCCCTTCTGTTATGCCTCATGATTCTGAGAAACCTTCCACTTCTTGGGCTGATCTCATGGACACGACTGTTCCCCTTACTAATTTAGTTAAGCCTGGGTTGCCTGACTCTTCCCCTTTGCTTCCTAATAATACTGATGCACATCATCCGGCTACGGATCCTACCATTCCTACTAGACCTTTTAAACTGTTGGATTTGTTTGCTAATTTGTGGGAAACCAGCAAAACGCAAAAATGTGGTGCGCTTTAAGTATGCTGGCAGCCTTGAAACACCTCCTGATAGGGCTTTTGTTGCCAGGACTTTGTTAAAAGACACAATGCATTTTACTGCTACTGAGATTTTAGCTCTCGTACATGCTTCGGGGGACACCCAGTTCGATGTTAGTTTTCGTTCCCCAGTGCTACTAGACAGATTTTAGCTTAAATATTCCTCTCTAAAGCATACTGCCACCTGGATTCCCTTCATGATTATACCTTTGACAAAGTCAGTGTGGAAAACGATTAATATTCTGTTTAAAAATGAAGGGGTGGACATCTCTAATATCCTGCACTGGGTTAAACAGAGAGTGGAAGCCATGGACAGACCTTCTCCCATTTTGGATTCTGAAAACATATGGACTGGGGGTTGGCAGCTTAAAGTTAAGCTTAAAACTACTGATTCTGGCATTCAACATTTGCCTAGTAGTTTCTTCATTGGCAGGGATAGAGGTTTTTGTTTTTATTCCAGACAGCCTAAAACCTGTAATAGATGCGGATCCCTCTCCCATTTGAGTAATGCCTGTGAAGTAAGGTGTTTGTGCTTTATGTCTGGAAACTGGACATTCTAACCACTATTGCCCTAATCCTATTCATTGCAATCTTTGTGATGAGACTGGACACTCTTATAGGTAATGTCCTTGGGCAGTTCATAACAAGGGTTCCTTTTATGATCAAGAGGAAATGGTTTTGGAGGTACAAGAAAAAGCTCAGCTTGAACATCAGTCTCTTATTCCTGTCTCTTTGCCCACTTCTCAACCTACTGTCCCTGTCGTATTGGAACCTCCTGTTTCTTCTGTGCCTCTGGTGACTACGCCTATATTAGACTCTCAGTTGCCCCAGGATTCAGCTTCCTTTAAGGAACCTGCGCCTATCCCCCGCCTCCGGCTGATGATTTTGTGGTTAAAGGTAACAAACGTAAACAAGACAAGTTGCCTCTAGACCAAAAATTTCCAGGAGATATTCTATCCGGACGCGGAATAGTTATGCGGCTTTGCAGTCTTGTGCAGCTGATGAGGATGAAGATTCTGACCTATCCTCAGTGGTCTCGTCTCACAAGGAACCCTCTGAGGGTGAAGAAGATCGTACACAAGGCAACACCTACAAAAGGACTAGATAGAAAAATTTTTAATTTTTTGATTTTCTAATTTTGTCTGGCGCTAATCTACACTTACTAACTCTGAATGTTAACAATCTCCGAAATATCAAACACTGAACTGTTTTGTTTTCAGCTCTACATCTTTCTAATGCTAATGTTTTTTTTTATTACAGAATACTAGGTTGAGATCACTTTCTGATATTTCTCTGGTTAAACAATCCTGGCCTTGGGGTCCCTCCTTTTGGTCTTTGGGGACTGAGTCCTGTTCTGGTGTTGGTATTATGTTTAAGTATTGGGATTTTAAAGTTGTTAGGATTTTTGATGTGGAACCTGGTAGAATGTTGTTGCTGGATGTTTTTTTTGATGATGTGTTTTTTCAGCTTGGTACAATTTATGCCATGCAGACCAAAAGTCTGTGGATTTCCCTTTTTCAATTATTAAGACCTTACCTCCATACGGCAAAGTTGGTTCTTATTGGTGGTGATTTTAATTGCCCCTTAGATATAGCTGATAAGACAGGTTCTACATCTAAACTTTTTAATTCCATTATGAAAACTGCATGACTGGTTTATTCTTATCAGAAGTTTCATCATGGGGGGGGGGGCATACTTATTTTAGAAGTTCACTTTCGACCAAAATTGATTTTGTTTTTGTTTCTGAGCGTACCCAGCTACAAGGTGCATGGACTGCAGCCTCTTCTACTTCGGATCATTTGGAACTGCATGTTTTACTTGTCTTGGGTGATACTGCCTGTATGGGTAAAGGTTTATGGAAGCTTAATGCCTCCCTATTGTCTAAGCAAGATTTGCTTCAGGACTGTCTTGAATTATTTAACGCCCGCTTTTTTGTTATGATTTTTTATGATTCTATGTTAGATTGGTGGATGCAATCTAAGTTGGATTTGAAAAGTTTTTTTCTTCTAAAGGTAGACTGTATAGTGAAGCTGCCTATTTGAATTTTTTGACTTTAAGACATCAGTTGTTTAGGCTCATTTTGTTACAGTCTACTACTGGTCATTGTTTTACTTCCCAATTTGATGAGTTATGTGTTAGGATGAAATTGTACCCTTATGACAGGTCGAGATCTTTGACTGCTGAACATCAGTATGGAACTCGGCTTCAAAAAGGTTCTTTAAATATTTTTAAAAGTAATTCATCCCGAACTCAAAAGAAAGTTATTCAGAGTTTAAAAACTGATTCTGGGGTTTTGGTACACTCTAGTATTGACATTTTGAATTATGTTGAAACTGCTTATACTGCCTTTTTCTCTACTTCTGAATTTTTACTTTCAGATTATGTTTTTTTTTTCTGATTTGGTATCCCATACTTTATCAGATTATGACTCTGCATTTTTGATCAAACCTATTACATGATTGAAGGTCATGAATACTATTGCTGCACTTCCTATGTCCAAAGTTCCAGGTCCTGATGGCCTTCCTTCTGAATTTTATAAACAGTTTCAGCATATTCTAGTTCCTGTTTTGACTGACCTCTATAATGCTATTCTCACTTCCAAATCTGTTGCTCATATATAGTTGCAAGCTTGCATGATTTTGATCTTTAAGGCTGGGACCATACAGATCTCAAAAATTGGAGGCCCATTTCCCTATTAAATACTGATTTCAAAATACTTACTAAAATTTTGACTAACGGACTTAATGCTATTACCCCCACTATTGTTTCTCATTTTCAAACTTGTTCTGTTCTGTTTAGGACTATTACTGATAACCTTATCCAAATTCGAGATATAGTACAGTTTGGAACTGATAATAGATTCTCTGTTTTTTGTTGTCTGTTGATCAACAGAAGGCCTTTAATAGGATTGACCATCGTTTTCTTTATAGGGCTCTTTGCTTCCATGGTATTCCTGATCAGTTTATTTCATGGATTCAGTCGCTTTATCAAAATGCCACTTTTTGGCTGTTGATTAATGGTTTTCAGAGTAATGTTACTGTACAGTCTAAAGGGGTTCGACAAGGGTGTCCGATGAGTCCTATTTTGTATGTTTTGGGTCTTGATGTCCTTTTACAAAAGATTACTGTTTCTTCAGATATTATACCTATTACTACGTCTACCCTTTTTTCTGTTCCAAAGGTATTGGCTTATGCTGATGATATTTGTATTTTTTTAGCTGATCCTTGTTCTGGGACTACTTTACTTCATATTTTCAGGCCTCTTCAGATATTTCTAATGCCAAAATTAATGTTTCTAAAAGTAGGGCTTTGCAGTTTGGACCGCAATTAAGTAGCCCCACCACTGTGGCTGGTATCCCTATTATTAGAGGTACTTTGAAAATTCTGGGTATTGTTTTTGGTACTTTGGATGCTGGTAAATTAAATTGGGATTTGAAATTAAGTGAGGGTTTTGCCCTTTTGGCCAAGTGGAAAAGTATGCAGATTCCCCCCCCCAACAAAATGGGTGCTTTTGATCAAATCCCTTCTACTACCTATGTTTTTATTTCTTAGTGCGGTTTTTCCACTTCCTCAGGATATGGAGACTAGATTGTATAGTTTATTTTTTCTGGCTTTGTGGGGTTCCTGGCTTAATCCTATTAAGCGTAATTTTACCTACCTCTCGGTGGGGCAGGGTGGTTTGGCCATGGTTAATCCTGTTGCCTTGTATTTTACGAATTTTGTGCATTATAATATTAAGCCTCTTTTGGGGAGTCATTCCCAGCCTTGGCATTTTTGGCTTTCCCATGATTTACAGAGTGTGCTTGTTTTATGGAATAATGGGTCTTGGCGTTTTCACATGCTGTGGCAGAAGATTTAAGTTCCTAGTTATATGGAAGTGACGTTTAAACATATACAGCGTTGGCGTGTTACTACAGAGGTTGTCTTGCTATTTTCTAAAAAAGCCTTTTATGAGCATGTTGTTGAGAGTCATTTTTTGGGAACCCTTAGTTTTTCTGTATGGGTCTCCTGATTCTTTGTATGTTACTCTGCGGTTACTCTCAAAATCCATATTGCCTGATTATCTCTGGGATACTACCTGGCTTTCCTGTCATGGTAGGTTGAATGTTCATGAGTCACATAAACACAAGCAAATTACTGATCGTTTTTGTCCTAGAGATACTTGCGCTGGTGTCTTAGAGACCCAGCATCATTTGTTTTTTGACTGCCCTTTTGTTAGGTCCTTCTGGTCTACACTGGTATCCTTTTGGTGTTGTCCAGATTTTGGTTTTATTGACTATGACATTTTGATTTTGGTTATCTACAAAGCAGATTGGGTTAGGTATCATCCTGGTATGCTGAGCATTGTCCTGGGTCTCTTGAAATATTATATTTGGTTGGCTCGCTGTGCTTGGGTTTTTCATCACACCCTGTGGTCGCAGCCTGACACCATTCATATGGTTATGTCTCAGCTTAGGTCCCTTTACTTACATGAATTGTCCTTTCTTTCTCAGACTGAATTGCTCCATCTTTGGAGAAATTATGAAAACTGGTGTTATGAGCCACCATGATTTTTTTTTTCCTTTTCAGTTTAGTCCCTTTTCTATTTTTTGGTTTCAGGGTTGGAGGGTTGCTATTGTTTGTTATTACTGTATGATGCAATACTTCTTTAGTTTCTTTTTATGTTTATTTCCAATTGTGTTGTTTGATGTGTAACCCCTAGATGGCGCTATCCCAGGGGCTACTACCCCTGCCTGATTTGCCACTAACAGGTTGAGGGGCCTGGATCCAATGGCGGGTGCCTCCACCCAGAGGTCAGGGTTTGCAATAGTTAAACTAACTTGGTCACAGCCCTCTGGGACACTGCAACCCCCCTTTCTTCCCACTAGTGGCCCACACAATATATCAGAATTACCTTTACAGTATACACTTACCCCCAGGTCTGGTTCCGCACTAGGACCTCCTGTGAAATGAGATACAGTGCAACAATCACAGTACAGTACTTTAACATAGACAAATACCTCAGGCAGTATAACTTTGCTGAAACAAGCAGCTCTGATTTATTTAGGGATATAACAAGGACAGGGGAAATCAGGTTAATTAGCTTATCACTCTAATAATCTACTATATGGCTCTGTGCACAGGCCTATCCCTATCAGTTACTGTCCCTGGGTACCCAAGCCCTAGTGGCTAGTCCAAACCGTGGCAGCTGGTAGGGGCCCTTTCACACAGAAAAGGAGAATTAAACAGTCAGCAGTACAGTAATTCCATTTGGATTTAATGTGGCAATTCAACAGGCGACCCTGAATTAGTACTCACGACCTCCAAATAAGATAGGGTCCTTCAATGTCAGCAGGGCTCACTTGAGGTACACAAACCTCTTCACACATCCATATAAAAGACGCACTATACCAGGCAGGCTGCATCTGTATCCCGATCGCAATTACTGCACAATACCGGGAGAACACACAGCAGATTCAGTTCCTGACAGACCGAGTGCAATTTTCAGCAATTCTTCCAGTCTTCTACAGGGTGAGCCTCGTTTCTACTCTTCAGAGATCCTTTGATTCTTTTTCACAGGACGGATTCAGTCTAACAAGCTGTTACACAAGCTGCAGACCGGAACTCTGGGCCTTACACACGTTTTTTGACTAAAACTGCACACTGAAAAGCACAGGGCTCCTTCCTTCTTCACTGCCAAAGCTCAACTGAAACTCCAACCGACAAAACGGGCACTTCCTTTGAGTTCCTCCCAGTTCTTGACTGGATTGGCTGTCACTCACAATAGACTGCTGCTGTTGGTCAAAAAGGTGCTGAAGTCTAAACTACATCTCCCAGAGTCACTGCCCATACAATCCTCTTGTGGCTGGCTCAGATTATGAGTCCAAGTTCTGATTCGTCCAAGGCACCATTTTAGAGCTAGCTTACCCCACACTGATTGGTCCAGTTCAGCAGTTCAAAATTAGAATGGGGAACTAGCAGACACAGTTCTGACTGCAAAGAAAGCAGGTTAGACAAACTGTAATTTCATTATTACTCTAAATAATTTCTGGCAAACAGTTACATCTGTCAGATAGGTTCCCTTTGCACTCCTAGTGACTGCAAAAATGAAGTGAATTGGCAGCAGCTTGAGTGGTACTCAATCAAAGAAACACACAGTCCCCCATACAAACTAATTATGTCTGCAAGCAGACAG
The DNA here is from genome assembly GCA_016271365.2 of Neoceratodus forsteri. Classification (NCBI taxonomy): domain Eukaryota; kingdom Metazoa; phylum Chordata; order Ceratodontiformes; family Ceratodontidae; genus Neoceratodus; species Neoceratodus forsteri. Next base: position 38,533,790 of record JADMNL010000025.1, on the reverse strand, counting down.
CTCTTAAAGAGACAGTACCAGAGGTTCTAAAAACACTCACTGATAAATGGCTTAAATGCCAAACACCATTCAGGCTTGGAGCATTCAAGCAGGCTCCTGGAAGTCTTTTGGGAACCCCCATTTGCAGGGGGGTTACAGATGTAATCTGTACGATGTAATACCATTTTATATTTTTGTTTTAATAAAAATTCCCCTAATTGACTGTAGGGGGACCCGCTGACTGAGAGCTATGGCCACTTCGAGTGGAGCTCCAGTGGAGATGGATGTCCAAGAAGAAGGGGAGCGGACCCCTTGATCTGATGTATCGACCACAGAAACTACTGAATTGGTGGATGTTGTATTGGATTTAAAAGATACTGGGGATAACAAGATTTTTCTTTCTACGGAGGATTTAAGCAAAATGAGACGGAAAGTGAGGTTGTTCCAGCTTTTGGCTTGGAAACCGATTTCATGCTTAAAAAGTCTCTACAGTCAATGTTGCTTTTGGAAAATGAGAGACATCTACAGGAAAAAGGGCATTTAGTGGAGCAGCTTGCCTGACTACAGAATGACACATCGCCTGTCAAACCACCAGGCCCGTTTGTCATCAGGCCTGCTTCAAAGAGTGACGTGGCAGCATCAAAAACAACCACGGGGCTGGGTGAGTCTGATACTATTCCTTTCCCTAATTCTTTACCTGACTTACATGTGGCACAAATTCAAGAGGCTGGCAGTGTGGGAGTTCATGTTGATCTGTGCCGAAAGCCTGTGGAACAGACTATTCAGGGTATTTCTTCAGTGACGCCGAGAGCAGTTTCTAATGTTGAACAAAATGTTGTTGAGGAAAATGTAGAACTGGTGGGGAAAGATGCTCAAATAGGCACTACAGTTAGCGACAACGCGGCTAAGGGGTCCCACACTCTTAAATTGTCTAAATCTACTGGGTTTGTCTTCCATAGTAACCTAAAGGCCACAGATTCTGAAGGGGAAGGGATTTTAGGGTCGGATTTGATTTATCAAAAATCCTCTCACAATCAAGAAGGAGCGACAGTTCACCTTCTCAAACTGTAACTCTAGGTCCAGGATTGCGGCTGAAGATGAGTGCAAAGATAAACGCATGGCTCTGACTCTTGCGAATAGACATATCCCCAAAATAGTTGCACCACTTGCAGTGTTGGGACCTAGTGCTGTGCCTAAAAAGCATGAGACCCCATTTTCCACTGTTGGGAAGAAGGATGTGGCTGGTGCTGTTCCACCTTCTGTAATGACCCCATGTGAGCCTTGGTCCCTGCAGAAAGCACTCAACGAGGCTGGATGGACACAAAATGCTCAAGGCACATGGCTCCCCACCCCAGGTTGGGACCCCACGCTCAATTTTAAACAAAATACACCTGAATGGTATTCAAATACTGTATCCCACTTCCAGACCTGGATCTGGTTCTGAAGCTCCAAGCCCAAATTAATGATTTACCAAAGCCACCTAGGAATATGGAAACAAGTACTGTGACTTTACCAGGCTCGGAGCCAGATACCAAGGCCCCGAAGAGTCCCGCTGCTACTGTGGACTTAACAACACCTGTAGTTGCAGGGGATGTACCTCAGGGTTCCCCTGAAAAACAGAAATGCTTATTATCGGATTTATTCTCCAAAATCAGGAAGGAAGCAGCACCACAGAGGAATGCCATGAGGATCCGATATAAAGGAGGTCTGGAAGTTCGGCCGGATAGGCACCATGTGGGCAAATTACTACTGAAGGATTCTCTATACTTCTCTCTGAGAGAAGTCTTTGCTTTTATTAACATTTCGGGAGAAGATAACTTTGATATAAGCTTCCGTTCTGCTTATGCACTTGATTTGTTTTGGGAGAGGTACAGCCAAGTAAGGTTTTCCCCCACATGGACCCCCTTTCTAGCTACCCACTTAACTAAACCTCTGATTAAATATGTTACGATAATGTTTCGAAACGAGGGGGTCCATGTGGAGGACATAACTTATTGGCTTACCCAGAAATGTGATGTTATGAGTCCTCCTGAAGCTATATTGGATAAAGAGATGTTTTGGACAGGGGGATGGTGCTATAAAGTGAAACTTAGAAAAACAGAATCTGGTATAGGTCACATCCCTAATTCCTTTTTGTTGGGGCGTGACAGGGGTGTTTGTTTCTATGCCGGGCAACCAAGGGCTTGTTACAAATGTGGGTCCAGAACCCATCTTTCTAATTCTTGGGACAGGCCTTGGTATGACAACTGCGGGGAAATTGTACACATTGCTTTTCAGTGTGCAAATCATACTAGGTGTGATCTTTGCGAAGATACTGGCCATGTATTTGTAGTGTGTTCCTGGGCAGCTAAAAACAAGGTCACTTGCCTGAGTCCAGATCTCCTTATCCAACAAGCGCAGGATTCCCCTTTCTACCCAGGACTCCACTCCGCAAATTTCCAGTCCACCAGTTACAATTCCTCTAGAGGACCCCACCCCTCCAATTCCCTCTCTACCAGTTAGTTCAGATCTCCTGGAGAACCCCCGCCCTCCTCCTCCCCTTCTTTCATTCCACCCCCCATAGCTCTAGCACCAGTATGCTATACTGACCCTGTTGGAGACGATGTTATTTCTCCTACTACCCCACCTTCTACCACTATCCCAGTGAGAAGATCATCCAGGAACCTTAAGACTGGCCCTTTCCAGCCTCCTATATATTCTGAATCCCGAAATCCCTTTGCTACACCAGCTACGCAATGGGGAGACTCTAAGATGGATCTGGGGGATTCTGACTTCCAGTCCACTAAAACTGAACACAGTGTAATGTGGATGTAATGTGACAAGCAGTGAATCATGATGTCACCTGTAGGCAAGTGAGCAGAACAGATGAAGACAGAGCAACAGAGAGCTTGTTTTCATGATAATTGCTTTGAGTAACTGTATGAGACAATGGTAAGTACATGAAATATTAGCTTAGGACTTCCGGTGATGTCAGTGGACTGCATGGCAGCCTAGTTCGGAGTGTGGTCTCCTGGGTGTGCACTCTTCGGGGTCTCCAAATTTGGTATTCTAACTACTACTTATAGTTAATCCAATAACTGAAAGCCTCTGCTAATGGGATGCACAAAAAAATCGGCGTTGGCAGGCATGCAATCCCGATCTACAGGTACACCATCTCAGTGGCCTATGGGTTTGAGCCCTACACCATCGAGATCCTCACTACTAACTGGCTCAGTGGATAAAGGGGGATGACTTGGGCTCAGATATGGGCTCCACAATATCAAGAGGGGACAGTTGAAAAATGTTAAAGCTCCTCCAGAAGATAGACAGAAAAGTGATGGGGATTCAAAAAGATTTTAAAAAACTGGAAGCCCACACTGCTTGTATCGAGAACCACATGGAAGTAGTGCAAAATGAACACATGGCCTATGGGAGATCTCTGGCCTACCTCCACGAAAGAGAAAAGGCACTAACTCTCCGAGCAGAAGATGCTGAAGCCAGGGCACACAGGAATAACATTCGGGTTTTTGGAGTGCCAGAAGGAGCAGAACAAGATGACATGGCCCAGTTCATAGATTCCTGGCAGAGAAAGGAGTTGGAACTGGGAGAAGATTTTGCTCTGGACATTCAGCAAGTGCACAGGGCAGTCGCACCAAAGCCTAAACAGGGTGCACCTCCAGGATCTGTTCTGATTAAATTCCTGAAGTACCTGATTAAAGACCAAATTTTGAAGATGGCATGGAAAAAAAGAGATCTGAATTTAGATGGCGCCAAAGTGTATGTGGACCAAGACTTTATGCTGGCCAAAAGGAAAAAAAGTACTGCATGTAGTAAAACAACTTGATGGAAAAAGGGATGAAAGTTCAGCTGAGATACCCCGCCAGACTATGGGCTGAAGATAAAGAGGGAATTAAGCAGTTTGAAACCCTGCTTGCAGCGGCACCCTTCTTGAAGAATTCAGGGATAGCTCTCCCGGATTTGAAAGAAGACAAGGCGGAACAGGAGATTGAAGACATTTTGTGGTCTGTAGCACCAGGAGGATGCAAGCCAGGCAGAACAAGGATGGACTCTTTGCTTCCTTTCCATTCAGATATAGCTCATTGGATTAGTCCCAAACAACACACCTGAACCTACTGTAAAATTCGGTGAAACAGTATTCTACCATTTACTATGAACTCTAATTTTGCCTTCTATAGGGATTTCCTAACAAAGGACTGAGTGGAGGCAGTGGCAGGATGAAACATAGAAACATAGAAGTTGACGGCAGATAAGGACCGCAAGGCCCATCCAGTCTGCCCATTTCTTTTTCTACCTTATAAGTGTGCCATCGGCCTTTGTTCTGTCAGTGGCCTATCTATTCATACTTGTCTGTATGGCTCCCTTATGCCTATCCCATGCCTGTTTGAAGCTCTGCACCGTATTCATATCCACCACTTCCTGAGGTAGGCCGTTCCATGCATCCACCACCCTTTCTGTGAAAAAGAACTTCCTCACATTACCCGTTAATCAGCCTCCCTCTAATCTCATGCTATGTCCTCTTGTCCTGCTATTTTTCTTATATTGAAACATGTTATACTCTTTCACCTTGTTAATGCCCTTAAGGTGTTTGAATGTTTCGATCATATCACCTCTCTCCCTCCTTTGCTCTACGGTATATATATTGAGCTCTGTTAATCTGTCCACATATGTTTTCTGATGCAGTCCCTGTACCATTTTGGTTGCCCTTCTCTAGACTTCCTCAATTTGGTTAATGTCCTTGTGAAGGTATGGCCTCCAATACTGCACACAGTACTCCAGATGGGGCCTAACCAGTGTCTTGTAAAGAGGGATTATTACCTCCCTCTTCTGACTTGTGATACCCCTACTAATGCACCCTAACATTCCCCTAGCCTTACCTACTGCTTTAGTGGTCTGCTTGGATGATTTCAGGTCATCAGTGATGATGACGCCCAAGTCTCTTTTCTTCCCTTGTGACTGCCAGCAACTCCCCCCCCCCAGCCTATAGGTGGCTTCAGGGTTTCTCTTCCCTATGTGCATGATCTTGCACTTCTTTGTATTAAACTACAGTTGCCACTCTTCTGACCATTTTGCTAGTTATCCAGATCTCTTCTCATTCTGCCAACCCCATCTGGATCATCTACTCTGTTTCAGATCTTGGTGTCATCTGCAAACAGACAAACCTTACCCTCCAGTCCATCTGCAATGTCACTGATGAAGATATTGAAGAGGACTGGCCCCAGGACTGATCCCTGAGGTGCCCCACTTGTGACTTGCATCTTTTCTGACTGTGTACCATTTACCACCACTCTCTGTTTTCTGCCCATCAACCAGTTTGCCACCCAGTTGACCAACTTCTGACCCACCCCAGCCTACCCAACTTATTAATCAATCTTCTGTGTGAAACAGTATTTGAAAGCTTTGCTGAAATCAAGGTAGGCAACATCAACTGCTCCCGTTGGTCCACCACTCTGGTTACCCAGTCAAAGAAATCTATGAAATTAGTTTGACAGGACCTTCCTTTGTGAACCCATGCTGTCTTGGATCTTGTGCTCCTATGGATTCCAGGTGTTGCACTATCCTTTCCTTAGGAGTGCCTCATAATCTTGCCCAATACTGAGGTAAGACTGACTGGTCTGTAGTTCCCTGCCTCCTCCCTGCTACCATTCTTGTGGAGTGGGATCACATGAGCCCTTCTCCAGTCTTCTGGGACCTCTCCTGTGCTCAGAGACTCACTAAACGGTTCTGATAATGGCTCTGCTTGTTCCACCCTTAGCTCCTTTAGTACCCTGGGATGTATGCCATCAGGTCCCATTGCTTTGTCCACCCTGAGTTTATCGAGCTCTGGTAGAACCTTTTCTTTTGTGAAGGGATGAGTGCTTACATCCCTCCCCCCTGTGTCCATGGTGCTGAGCTGTGGGCCCTGCCCTACCTTCTCTTCAGTAAATACTGAGCAGAAGTATCTATTTAGGATAGATGCTTTTACATGGTCCTCCTCCTCACACGCCCCCTTATCTTGTTTGATCTTAGCAATACCCCCTCTGGACTTTCTTCTTTCACTAATGTATCTATAGAAAGTCTTGTCCCCTTCTTTTACTGTTTGTGCTAGAGTTTCCTTGGTTTGGGCCTTTGTCTGCCTTACTGCCTTTCCTGCTTCCCTTAGGGAAGTTTGGTATCCTTCCCTATCTTCATCCCGCTGCATTCCCTTATATTTCCTGAAGGCCAGCCTTTTGGCTCTGACCTTTTCTGCTACTGTTTTTGAGAACCAAAGTGGTTTCCTTCTGCTTTTGCACTTCCTTTTGTCTCTAACACAATGGGATGTTGCTTCAAGTATTACATCCTTAATGCTTGTCCACTTTGGCTGTATTCCCTCACCTGTATTTCTTTTCTGCCAGGGCTAGTTTAACTCTGTTGGCCATCTTATCAAAGTCAGCTCCTCATATTTTTGCCTTGAAATGGGATGATTTAGTCCTAGTGGCCAAGTTGAACCATACCATGTGATGGTCACTGGCCCCCAGGTGACCTTCTACCTGGAGATCTGTGATCCTTTCCCTGTTAGTCAGTACTAGATCTAGGATAGCCCTGTCTCTTGTGGGTTGTTGTACTAGTTGTTTGAGGCCCTCCCCCTGCAGGGAATCCACCATGTTTCTAGTTCTGGCAGATGTTCCTGCTGGTATTGACCAGTCTGTATCTGGCATGTTGAAGTCTCCCATTATCAGAACCTCCCCTTTAGCTGTTATATTTTGTATCTCTTCTAACAGTAATGTGTCTGTGTCCTCCCCCTGGTCTGGGTGCCTGTAGACAACCCCAGTTCTTATGGCTGTCCCATTTCCTGTTTCCAGGGTGACCCACAGTTCTTCTGGCTCCTTATGTGTATTCTGAATTTCTGTAGCTTTGATATTTTCATTGACATACAGGGCCACTCCACCCCCTTTTTGCATCTCGGTCTCTTCTGAACAGTACACAGCCAGGTACTGAAGTCTCTCAAGTGTAGTTACTGGTAAACCACGTCTCGCTAATTGCCACTATATCCAGTTTAGCCTCTGTCATTATTGTCTGCAGGTCTGGGATCTTGTTTCCCAGACTGCGAGCATTTGTGTACATGATTTTCCATTGGCCAGATTTCGGTGTGTTAGTTGTTGGGTGAGGTCTGGTGTTTCCCCTGTGCATCATATGGGGAGCTGGACCTTTTTCCTTACCTGGTGATGCAAATGAACTGCAAACATGCTGAACTCCTGTTTGACCACTAGCTGAGGGGGGGAGAGGTGTTCTTCCCATTCGACGTATGGGGCGCTGCACCTCTCTCCCCATTTGCTAGTTTAAATATTCTGCAAAGGTGTCAAACTTCTGCCCCAATGCACTGACTCCCTCCTTAGTCAGATGCAGTCCATCAAATTTAAAGAACTTTTGCTCCCAGAACTGTTGCCAGTTCCCTACAAATTTGTGTCCTTTTTCCTGGCACCAGCCCTTGAGCCACATGTTTAGCTCCCCTATCTCTCCTTCTTGGACCTTCCGTTCATCTGCCCCCCTCTCCCAGACTGGCAGGATCTCAGAGAAGGAGATGCTGGATGAAATGGATGATAGCTTGTCACCCAGCCTGGTCAGGTGTTCCTTGGTCTCCACAACTGACCAGCTGGCGAGATCATTAGTCCCTATGTGTACCAGGACATCAATGTTTTCTCCTGCTTCCTGAACAGTTTTAGCAATGCAGTCAGTGTCTCTCCACGCTGGTGTACCTAGGAGACATCTAACCATTACCCCTGGCTGGAGATAGGTATCAACTCCCTGAATTATGGAGTCTCCTATGATCAGAAATTTTTTGGATTTCCTTTTTGCTCTTTTTGTTTCGGTTCCTGTATTGGGCGAGTTTTGTTGTGCTAGCTCCTGTGCTGCAGTGTCCTGCTCTGCAATGTCCTCTGCTCCTTTGTTTGATTTTGGAGATAGAGACAGATACCTGTTTGTAGTTTTTATATGGTTTGTGGAGGTAATATGTTGGAGAGCACCAAGTGATAGGGCACCCTATTTGCCCCTCCTAACCACCTGCCAACCTCCCAGACCAACTACCCTCTGTGGTCGAGCTGCTTCTGTTGGATGTTGGAGAAATGGTGAGTGGTTCTTATAATATATTTCCTCTTGAATATGAAATTTGAGGTGCGCAATCTCTGCCCATGCTGCCTGGAGCTGAGCCGTAAGATCTCCAATGACCCAACATGTAGGACAGTGTCCTAAATCCTGTAAAACTGCCCTCCTGAAAAGTGTTCCACAATACCTGCAGTTAATGATATCCATTCCAGATATGTTGCTGGGTTTATAACCTGGTCAGAGTAATTAGAAGGAAGAAAATGAAAGCAAAAGTTTGATTCTGTGTTTTGTTTGTTTGTTTTTTTATAACTTGTTATAACAAGTTAAATTACTAGTGCCTCTGTAAATGAGGTCACCGTGTGGATACCACACTGATCTGCCCCTTCCTGCTTTAGACTTAGACTTTACTCGCTACAGGGTAACTGTAGCACAATTTAAGAGCCCTTTTCATCTTGTGGCTCAAAGTAATCCGAGACTGTGAGCTGTTGTGATCTGGGGGCACTCGTTTTTATTTGGTACTGGTTTCAGGGTCCATCTTCCTGCTGTGTAGGACCTGATTTGGTGCATCAATTAATCTGCCCCTCTGCAGAGTTTTTTTTTTCTTTACCTGTGCAATAAGCGTCTCAGAGTACTGTACGTCTTCAGATGAAGGTAACTCACTCAGTCTACTTAGGAATATAACTGGGTCATTTGACAACAACCGTATAGAGCAGTATCAACGCAAGTAAGTTGATCTACTAAGAGAAGATTTTGTTTATTATAATGGACACCATATTTTTGACTAGATCATTTTGCTTGAATTTCAGCCTTCAAAACTTAACTGCACTATAATGTTAACAAGATCATTGGCTATAACAACCCGGGACAGAGTGTTGGTGTGTTTTGTACATATTAACTGGAATGAGATATTCTCACATTAAACATATTGGCTGCTTTGAAGCCGTTTTTCTCTGTTTTTTTTTTTTTTGTGTGTTATTTTACCCCAAGAGGCTGGACTTTGAAAGTTGCTGAATGGTGTCAACACAATAATTAGTAAATTAGTAGATGGGATTAAAGTCACAATGGAATGAGACTCAGAATGTTTGGGAGGGTTGGAAACTTGAAATTTTTGACTCTGCTAATTTTATTTCCACACTAGGTTTTTAATGTGTGGAATGTTCAGCTTATTGGAGACCGTTATCTCTTTTTTCTTTAATTAACAGGTTGTGCTCAAATGAGTCAGGAGCTTTATGGATACCCCAGGGTTTAGGGGTTATTCTTTATTGTTACTGTGTTTTTTTTTTTCCTACCCCACTCGCCCACAGCGCACCTGTTCATTTGAAGTTGTACCCAGGAGTATCAGACCACTAGGCTGAGGGAGGGAGAGGATTTTGGGAGTTAGAGGGATTTGGTTAAGAGATTTTGGCAAAGGCTGAAACCACTGACATTGGCCCCTAAACTGGCTTTTCCCTCTGGGGTTTTAACCCCTTCACCAAGGGAAGCATACAGCTTTCACCTGGTGCTTAGATAGTGGTTGCTCGGTCCCCCCCCCCAGATTAACTGCTAGTTCAATCCATAGTTAGCCCTAAGAACTATTGGGGCTCGTTACTGTTCTTGTTCGAAAATGTTATTAGATGTTGAGTCTAGGTGTTTGTTTATGTTATTGTCTTACTTTTGTCTCTGTTGCGTTGTGCAATATCCCAAATGTGGTGGTGGTGGGGAGGACGGCCGGGGGAGGGGGGAGTTCGGAAGGTCCAACAAATCAATAACTAATGGCAAATCTTAGGATATGTTCTATAAATGTTAAAGGAATAAATAACGTAGTCAAGCGGAGTAGAATCTTACAGGAATTAAAGAGGGAAGATTGTGATATTGCCTGTTTGCAGGAAACTAAGCTCTCTACCTCAGAACGCTTAAAATTAAAACAATCATGGGTGGGAGCAGTATACTGGGATGCACATCCACAAGCTAAAAAGGTGGGGGTGGCCGTATTGATACGTAGGGGTTTACCTTTTCAAGTGCAAAAAGTAGTTTCCTCGGGTACAGAATGAATGGTGCTACTCTTGGGAGTGTATAGTGGACGGCCTATACATCTGGTGACGGTCTATGCCCCGACTCCCCCCACAGGTGAATCCTTTTAATCCCTCTTCCAGATGATATTAGGCCTCCCGGAAGGCCAAATAATATACGTAGGGGACTAGAACTGTGTAGAGGACCTAGTCCTGGATAAAAAACCCTCAAATGAAAAAGGAGATAGGGCTTGTTCTAAACTCATGAGAACTCTCTGCTCTGAGTCCGGGTTGGTCGACCCCTAGCATTTGCAAAATCCAGATGGGCTGATTTCACATTTTATTCAGCGGTGACCAGCTCGTAGTCGAGACTAGACAGATTCTATACTCAGAAGGGCTAGCGTATACCTTCCATAAAATACAGATTCACCTGGTAACCTTTTCAGACCATGCCATGATCTCAGCACATCTGCGCTGGGGAACCTCGGACAAATGGGGCCAGTGGAGATTTGACCCAGGTCTGGCGCTGGATAAAGACTATGTAGATTCGACTAAGGAGGTAATAAAGCACTACTTGGAGGAAAATAAAGAGATGGATTCTCCCCTTAAATTCATTTTGGATGGGTTAAAGGCAGTGATCTGGGGACACATTATCTTTTGCTTCCCACAAAAATAAGCAGCACCAAGCCCATGTTAAAAAAGGGATAGAAGTAATTGCCACCCTTGAAGCAGAACATAAACGCACTAGGCGGGCTTCTTTACTTACACAACTTAAAAAAGCAAGAGAGGAATACAATTTCTTAATGTTAAGATGCACAGAAAATGCATTAAGATACACTAAACATTGATATTATGAATTGGGGGAGAGAGTGGGCAGATTGCTGGCACAGCGCCTTCGAAAACAAGAAGCAGATAGATATATTCCTCTTATCAAATCAACAGATCCATCACTGACTGACATAACCCAACCTTCACAGATAGCAAACAAATATCCTTACATTTTATAAACAATTGTATCATGAAGAGAGAGGACCAGATCATGCGCAGAAAGTTCAGGCACTCTTACAGTAGGTTCACCTGCCTAAGCTGTCTTCGGAACAAAATAGGGGATTGGAGGCTATAGTCTCAGAAGTGGAGGTTGAAGTGGTGATTGAGTCCTTTAAGACAGGTAAAACACCAGGCCCAGATGGCTTTATGGCCGATTTCTACAAATGCTTTGTGAAGGAGCTAACCCCCTTACTAACAAAAATCTGTAATGTAGCAGATGAAGAGGGAGTGACTCCAGACACCTGGAATGATGCTTTGTTGTCTGTCATTCCCCAACCAGGGAAAGACCTGACACTTTGTGCCAACTTCTGGCCTATATCACTCTTGAACCAAGTTGCAAAAATATTTGCCAAAGTAATCGGAACATGGCTTCAGAAGGTAATAGCCTCCTTAGTACATCCTGACCAAACAGGATTTATTCCTGACAGACACATTCAAGATAACATTTGCCTCCTACTACATGCCTTATCCTCAGCTAACCTTTCACAAAATAAGACCCTGCAAGCAGTAGTTTCAATAGATGCCGAAAAGGTGTTTGATCGCCTAGACTGGCTGCATTTAGAGGGCACTTTGAAAAAGTTTGGCTTTGGAGATAAATTTCGAAGCTGGATCAGAAATCTTTACAGTAACCCTAAGCCTCAGATCAGGGTATATGGGGTCACTTCCCCTTTTTTTGAGATTAAGCATGGGACCAGACATGGCTGCCCACTCTCTCCCCTCTTATTTACGCTTAGTATGAAATCCTTAGCTGCAATGTTAAGACAGTCTACACTCTTTCAAGGCATCAAGGTAGGGGAGACAGAGTTGAGGGTCTTCTTGTACGCGGATGACACCATCCTTTATGTTTCTGACCCTGATCGGGCCATACCACGTATCTTGGACCTTTTAAAACAGTTTGGGAAGGTCTTGGGATTTAAAGTTAATGAATCCAAAATGGAGATGATCCCGGTAGGGAGGCAATCGGGATCTACTTTCCCAGATATAGGTCAACTCAGGTGGGCTAAATCTGGCTTTAGATACCTGGGGATATGGATCCCTCGGGATTTAGGGCAATTGTATCATAATAACCATTATAAATTACTCCAGGAAGTTCAGACAGATTGCAACCGTTGGAAAGAACTGCCCCTATCCCTGTCCCTATCTGGGAGAATTGAATGTATCTGAATGAATGTGCTACCACGTTTTCTCTTTTTTATTTATGTCCTTGCCTCTTAAGCCTCCAAAATCTTTCTGGAAAACCCTTAAAGCTACTCTCTCTCTAAATTTTTATTGGGGGGGGGGGCAAGACACCTCAGGTTAGGTGGAAAGTACTCTCAGCGTCTAAGGATCGAGGGGGGTTGGGGCTGCCTGATTTTAGGGTATATTTTTGGGCATCACTTTTGCAGGCCCTGGTCCCTTTTATGGCAGACCACCACTGAGAGTGGAACTGGAAAAATATTCTCTGCCAGTAGCAAATCTGGGAGACATGTTATGTATGGGTAGAGCTGGATTCCAAAAATTATTAATTGACAATCCATGGACCTCTGTGTTACAGGCCTCATGGGGGGAGATATGTTGAACATTAAATCTAACTATAAGAATGAGGGCCACAGCCCCATTACAAGCCTGCTTAGATTTTCTCCCTCTAAAATGGGACATAGGATTCGGAAATTGGGCTAGGACGGGACTGCAGTTTGTAGGCCAGTTTTGTAGTGGAGAGACTGTAAAATCTTTCCACCAACTAAGGACAGAATTCGCTTTACTCCATAGAGATTTTTTTAGGTTTCTGCAAATTAGGCACTATTTGATGGAAGGAGATAGGGGCTTGCAACTTGCCGTGGCACCTAACCCCCTTCAAGAATGCTTGTCAAACTTGGCTCATAATCCAGTGATGAAGGGGAGGGTTTCCAAGATTATAGGCATGGTATCCGTTTTAGACTCGGATCAACTAACTCGTGTTAAGGAAAGGTGGGATAATCAGGCTGGAGTAACTCTGGGCGATGCGGAATGGGACAAAATTTGTCGAGCGGTGAATTCTACCGCAGCTTCTCCCTTCTGGAGAGAATTTTGGTGGCAAGTGGTTCTTCGTTTCTTCCACACCCCAGTGGTCACCAAACATTTTGGTAAACATACATCAGACTAGTGTTGGAGGGACTGCCCAGACAAAGGCACCCATACACACATTTTTTGGACTCGTCCAGAATTGGTGAATTTTTGGGATATGTTTGGAGAAGTAGTAGGCAAGATTTTTAAAACCCCACCATCTACGGAAATACAGTATTGGGTCTTTGGCCTTCCCCCTACTTCCATAAAATCTAAAGCTCACCGATATTTATATAATGTATTTGTGGCAGCAGCTCTCAAAGCCATTACCCTATGCTGGCTCTCTCCAAGACTTTCCACTGTGGGCTCTTGGTACTCCATCTGTCTGAGAATAATGGAACTGGAACGTATCACTGCAGAGCTCCGATTTCAGCTAGATAGGTTTAAAGGCAGATGGTTGCCTTTTGTAAATTATAAGGCAATGAAGGAAGATAAGGATATATTAGATGTTTTAGCAGAATTGTCCCTGCAGAATTAATTTATCTGAGTTCTTTAGGGAACCCCCTCTGTTGGTCTCCTGCCCCCTCCTCCTCCCCTCTTCCATGCACCGAAAGTAAGGATGTGAGTAGGCAACTCCAATATGATAAGGATACGTTAGAGATAGCACTCTTTTGTATGAAATATTTCTTTTTTAATTAACGTCTGTGGATGTATGTTCTCACGTGATGTTTTTAAATTTTATTAAGTTATGTTTTTATTTTAAACATGATATATAATTAGGTAATAATTGTATGGATTAATTTGTGGTGGAAGCTTTGTATCCCTTTATTTAAATGTACAAGTGTTGTCTATGCTATGTTTGTTATGAAGGAACAAAAAAAGTCTAATAAAATATGATTAAAAAAAAAAAGAAATATTAGCTTAATTGTGTGCACTAATTTTTTTAAGTTATCGCTGGGGTGCCAGGGGCTCTTTAAATGTAAAACTGAACTATGCCCAGAGCTGTTTGCATGTTATTAATGGAATTGTAATTATCAGCCTACAGCTGTTCTAATACAAGTTGTGATCTCTCCAATATATACACAAGCCAACCACACACTGACTGAAAACAACAAATTCTAGCCAGAGCCAATATGGCTGCAAAATGATATTATTGATGGTAGTGAAAAAATATCTAAGAAAGATGGTATCATAACATACACATACTATATGAGTTTTTTGAGTAGCGCAAGCATTTTGACATTAATCAAAAGCTTACATCCATGAGACTCTAGCTCTTCCATCCAGATTGTATTCCCTTTTCACTAACAAATGGTATCACAGTATAAAGGGATGAGATTTCATCATGTGACTGATTTGCACATTCCAACTTCTTTTTTTATATATGTACAGGAGGTGGAGGGTCATCTCCCGCCCCGGTGCAACTATCCAGATTGGCTCATGACCTGAAGACACCTGAGGATGGAAGCATGGTAGAAGAATCATGGGGCCTGCTCTGCTTCAGTTTTCCAGTTTTTGTCCCTATCTCTGCACTGGGGCATGCAAGCCAGATGTGGGTATGTGGAGACATGCACAAATTCTTGGAATCCTGCAGTTCCCTCCTTTCCCTGCCATCCTCAGGACAGCATTATCACCACACTTCCATCTGGTGGCAGTCAGTCAGCGGGAGAGGCAGTCCTCCCTTCCTGGGAAAGGTGAGCAGTTCAGTGGACCCTCAATCCTTTCCCTCCCTGGCCAACCCCCATCACTCCAGGCTCATTCCTGAACCAGGGTTGGTGGCGTGACAAGAGGCAAGGTGTTCAGTGCCTCAGATCTGTACACCACTGGTCCAGCTACTAATGTTATTTCTTTGCTGAACTGTAATTTAATTACATCAGCAATTACAGGTACATAAGCGATTGCAATGGACTAGATAGGTTGGGCAGTAAATATAATTAATTATGTTTTAGTTTTTCTTTTTACATGTTCTCGCTGTTCCCTACCACTACAGTTTGTATGGCTGTGTTTTAATTTGAGCTGTATTATTCATAACCTCACAGTGGGAGGTCATGGAGGTCAGAGGGGGACTGGTATGCTCATGTGATTAGAAAAAAACTTCTCACTTGATAGAATTATCATCCTGGAATTTAAGCGACCCCAGTTATACTATACAATTTCTATCTGTACTGATATTTACCACCAAATGAGATATTTGCAGAAGTAGTGAAAGAAACAACTATATCACACATTTTCATTCCATGCCATGCATGTACACTTGCCCCATACTATAATTTGTAAAAAAATATTTTCTAAATCCATTTCAGTGAACTTCACTAAGGGCCAAGGTTACTGTATTGGCTATTGTAAATTAATAAGAGTGCAAAAGCTCTCCTGTAAGAACTGCAATAACAGGGTCCACAGTGGGGGGATAATGCAACAAGGACACGGAGTCAAATTATCAATATATTGCACACTGTGATTTTGTAAAAAATAGTTTAAAAAGAAGGTACTAACAAGTGTAGACAGTGACCCTGTTAGTGCACTTCCTAAAGGAAAACTTTTGCACTCCTTACACGTTTATGGTTGCCAATGCTGTCACCTTGCCCCTTAGTGTTCACTGAAATGGATTTAGAAAATTAAACAATTCTAGAACATTTTGTCATGGGGTGAATGTAAATGCATGGCACAGAAAGGAAATGTGAGATATGCTGTAGTTGTTTCTTGCGCTACTGTAAAGGAATGCTGGACTATGTCAGTCATGGTGGCAAAGCAAGGCTAAAACACAGTGGTGTGTGTGTGTGAGCATTTTAAAACCTAGGAGGAAACAACATGACAGTGATTGACTGATCACAGCACTGTTAACCCTTACTGCCTACAGACAGAACTGGCAGGTTATGTAAAGGAATTCTGGACTAATGATTGATATGTGACTCTGGCAATGTACAGTAGGAGCGATGTTGCAACTGCAAAGGAAACACACTTCGTTTTTTCTTGTTTTTTGGGAAGAGACTTTATCTGGCATAGGACTGTGGTCTGTGCTGCAAATCCAACATTTTGTTCAGTGGGAAAGAATGCTTTGAAGTAATGCTAAGTCTCTTATTGAAGAAAGATGTCTGCAGGGCTCCGCCCACTGCAGCCATAAAACGACAAGAACCTGCAGGCAGACTGTCAGATTGTAAACACCATCAGTGAATGAGTTTTAGAAAAAGTCTTGCTGTGGTTGCCCCAGTCAACCAACTGGGAAAAACACTGTGGGACAGTAGTTGGAGCACTGTGATGTGAGCATCCACAGGTTTGCATCCCTTCTCAGTCGTTGACTCACTTTGTGACCTACAGCAAGCCATTGCAGTTCCTTGTGTTTTATTCCCTGGAAAAACTGAGCGGTGATCAAGGATATGGCAGCTGGGTTTCAGTGAGAAAAAGTGCAAAATAATGCACTTGGGGCACAGAAAACCAAGGGCAGAGTATAAATTGGGTGGGGTGGTACTGATGTCCACCAAGTAGGAAAGAGACCTGAGGGTAATCATATCTGATGACTTAAAGTTGGCCAGGGAGTGTGACAAGCCAGCTGAGAGGGCTAGTGGGTTGCTGGGATGCATAGTGAGGGGTATCACCAGCAGAAAGAGGGAAGTGGTGTTGCCTCTGTATAGATCACTGGTAAGACCCCCACCTAGAGTACTGTGTCCATTTTTGAAGACCACATCTCTGGAAGGACATAGACAGAGTGGAGGTGGGGTTAGAGAAGGGAAACTAAAATGGTGCAGGGTCTGCATCAGAAGACTTACGAGGAGAGACTAAAATACCTTAATATGTAGATCCTTTAAGAGGGGAAAGAGAGGGGGGATATAACAGAGACTTTTAAATACTTCACAGGGGTCAAGTGAGGCACAGGAGAGGGAAGTCTTTTTCAGAAAAAAAGGTGCTCAAGGACAAGGGGACATGCTTTGAAGCTGGCGGGGGGTGATTCGGGAGAGATGTGAGGAAGTACTTCTGCACAGAAAGAGTGATGGATTCCTGGAACAGCCTTCCAGTTCAGGTGGTGGTGGCAAAAACAGTGGTGGGGTTCAAGAATGCATGGGCTAGGAATAAGGGAGTCTTAGGGAAAAGGAAGGGGGAGGGAGAATGGGCCTTAGATAAAGCAAGATCTGGGGTGATACTGTAGGAGGGGAAAGGTGGGCGACTATGAGGGGCAAGCGGACCTTTTCTGCTGGAAAATTCTGTTTCCATGTTTGTATGTTATTCTCTTATAGATTTAAAGACACAGGCCCAGATAGTCAAAAGGGTTGCGCATGGCGCAACAGTGTTCGCCGTCGCAGCCACTGAAACGCCCGCCACAATATTCAAAAGGAAATGTGCTGCACAAATCCCGATCCGCCGGAGCGCATCAGTAATGTATGCAGGCACGGGTAGGGGGGTGTGCCCATGCATAACCTGCACAGCCCGATATTCAGCCCGGGATGTGCAGAGCCATGCATGCGCAACCCCTACTTGCGCCTGCACAAAGTTGAGCCAAAAAAAAAGGAACAAATGATGCCCACCCACAGGTGAGCTGCCGCATTTCAGGGCGCAACACGGCAGCTGCCACCTGTGGGTGGCCACCCGAGTTCCTGCTGCATCTGGCGGCAAACCCCCCATGCCCCATCGCGGGCATCTGTTTAAATAAACCCCCCCTCCAATATCCCTGGTGGTCCAGTGGACCGCTATGTGCCTGATCGCGGGCATGTGTAATCATACAAAATAAATCCTTGTCCAATATCCCTGGTGGTCCAGTGGACCGCTATGTGCCTGATCGCGGGCATGTGTAATAATACAAAAGAAATCCTCGTCCAATAGCCCTGGTGGTCCAGTGGACCGATTGCTGCCCGATCACGGGCATCTGTTGAAATACCCCCCTGCCAATATCCCTGGTGGTCCAGTGGACTGCACTCTGCCTGATCATGGGCATCTGTACAATATACAACGTGCTATTACCCTAGTGGTCTAGGGTGCCCCCCTCCCACCACCCACTGAGCCCCCACCTGCGCGCTTCCCCCTCCCGGTCAGCGGCGGGCGGCAACACCACCCGCCTGCCACCCTGCCGCCCGCTGACTGAAATATCGGTAGGGCTGCATGCCCATTGGTTCAGAGCGTGAGCCAATGAGTGTGCAACCCATACCTCTACACATTCCAGATATGTGAATAATTTCATTCACATATCTGGATTTGCATAACAATATAGGCTGCACACCATTGAGCTCACACTGTGAACCAATGGGCGTGCAGCCTACCGAGTGTCGGTTGGTGGGCGGTGGGGTGGCAGGCGGGTGGGGTGCTGCCGCTGCCGGCTGACCAGGGGGCGGGGTGGTGGGCTCAATGGGCGGGTGGGAGGGTGGTACCCTAGGCCACCAGGGTAATAGGACATTGTATGTTGTACAGATGCCGCTATCGGCAGAGTGCGGTCCACTGGACCACCAGGGATATTGTCGGGGGGGGGTATTTCAACAGATGCCCGCGATTGGGCAGCAATCGGTCCAATGGACCACCAGGGCTATTGGACGAGGATTTCTTTTGTATTATTACACATGCCCACGATCGGGCACATAGCGGTCCACTGGACCACCAGGGATATTGGAACGAGGATTTCTTTTTTTAGACAAATGTCCGTGATCGGGCTGCAGGGGGCATCGGTCCCTGATGGCTGCTGCCTCTCAGGGCGCCAGGTGCAAGTCGTCGGGGATCGGCGCACCTGCATGCTAATGGGATGCAAATGGGGCCATAATGACATGCAAATGACTCCATGTGCACCTTGCATAAATTATGGCCCCATTTGCATTTCCCCTTTTGAATATTGCAGATGCTGTGAATGGCGCAATGGCACTTGTGCTAGCGCATCTCCATGCTCCACTCTGGCCACTTGCGCTGGCGCAGTGCCACTGCGCCATGCACAGTGGGGGTGGCCAGGGTGCGATATCCAAAGCTGCTGAGCCATAGCACAGCTCCATTGAATATCGCCCAGGCCACACCCCTGCGCAGCCAAGTTGAGCTGTACCTAGGCTTGCGCCATAGCCTGGCCCAGTTTGAATATCCGGGCCATAGTGTAGAAACAGGACCTCCTGTAAATGAGATGTTACATTTTTTCCATTTTACAATTAGTTGCCAGAATATAGCGCAGGTGCAATGCAGCATCTTGTTTTCAGTGGGCTCCTACTTTTATCTAATTTTTATAGCTGCATGGACTGACATACTAGTTTGGGGTCATATGAGTAAGTAGCTTTGGTGGGTTTTGATCTTGGGTCCCCCATTCCTAATGCCTGTGTTCCAGCCACCATCTATGCTGCCTCCATCTTTGCTGTGAAAACAAACAAAAACGTTTTTTTATGTTTATACAATGAACTTTAGAAATAAAATGTTGTCACCCAGCAGCCCAGGACAAGTAAAATAATTCTTGTCACCAGCGAGTGAGTAGCTGTGATGCTTTTAAACAGTTGGCATCTGGTTAATTCCAAAACACCAATCAAAGTACCAGTGGTACTGAGAGGTACCCATATGTCCTAAGCAGAAGCAGGACTGCACTGCAAATGAGATGTGGTATCTCAGCTATGATATTCAGTGCATAAACTGTACTACACAAATGTAATTTAGATACTGTTTCTCAGTCAGGGCATTACCAGTAGTTAATTTAAGTACCAGTTGTTCTGAGACATGCCAAAAACCACATAATCGCATAAAGAGGAACAGTTACTGTTACTTCTGCTGCCTGAGGACAGATACATTTGAACTCCTTGTTTTATTGTTGTAGTGAGTAGAAAGAAGTAATTTACATGCTAATAAGAAAGAACAATGTGTACTGTAGGATGCATAACTAAGGCCCTGCACACATTAGAGCTGAAGATTTGCACCGGTTTACAAAAAGTTTTAGAAACGTTTTTAAAATCACCACAACAGCCTGTCCAGATCAGTCTTCAACCGAGTTTTAACTCAGTTATACCACAGCCGATTCCCGTCCGCATCTGCCTCCAGTAACGTTTTTAAAAACAGGTTCTCCACGACCCTTAACACGCTTCCTGGAGGAACAATATGTAGACGCCCTTCCACACTACAGGGTAACACGCTTTCCCTCATAAAAACGTTTTTAAAAATGGACTTGAGACTAGCTCCCAGCAGGGTTAAAGCACGGTTTCCTAACATGCTTTGAAACCGTACTTAAATGCGGATGGGCACCGTGTTTGTGCTAGTTAAAACGTTTTAAGCACCTTAAAATGTTTTAACTAGCCTGATGTGTACAGGGCCTAATACAAAAAGGCAACCAGGAACCGCAACACTGAATAAAAACCACTAAAATTAAACTAAAACTAACTAAACTTAAATAACAGGCAGCAG
This sequence comes from Neoceratodus forsteri, assembly GCA_016271365.2. Lineage (NCBI taxonomy): Eukaryota > Metazoa > Chordata > Ceratodontiformes > Ceratodontidae > Neoceratodus > Neoceratodus forsteri. Next base: position 38,513,358 of record JADMNL010000025.1, on the reverse strand, counting down.
AAATGAAGTAAAATAAAACTAATACTTATGATTTTCCTTCAAACTCTTCAGTTCTCTCAGTAACGTTGAGGAGCAGTCTCAGAGGTGACCAACTAGGCAGGTAGAGAAAGAAATCTGAACGTTTACAGTTGACAGGGCAGCAGGTTTGAATGGTGGCACGAGCCAATCGGTGTTCCACTATTAGCATACGTTCCATTCATCTCTGGGCAGTGCAATCCAGGAGGCTGACTGCTAGAGGTAATAATATTGAAGAATACCTTGGAAGAAACAAGATTACTATGGTGAATAATTTTTTTTCTTTTTAATTTAGTTGTTTAACCAGGAGTAGCACACTAAGCTGAAAGCTTTTTTACGGGAGCGGCCTGGGAAGTTAAGTGACTTGTTCAGTGTCACACAGTATGCAAGTGGAAGCTGTGGGATTCAAACCCAGGTTTGGTCTGCTGGATGTCACCAGATTTGCAGTTCAGAGCCTTAAACCACTGCGCTATACTGCCTCCCCATACATATGACATCAAAAGTCTCCAACCCAGTACAAAGTGTCGTGGGTATGCCAGTCTGTGTGAAAGAGTGTGTGTGTGTGTGTGTGTGTGTGTGTGTGTGTGTGTGTGTGTGTGTGTCTGTGATCTGACTAGGAAATAGCCAAACTTTTTTTCATAGTAAAATCCACAAGAATAAGGTGCGGGGTAGTGGAGTAAGGAAACCAGCTGCAGCTGTCTTTGATTTGGCTGAGTGTTGATACACAGCTTACTATAAGGCCCCATCACACTGCACCACTCAGACCCCGTGGATAGAAACTGTTACAACTGGGAAGTGGTGCAGTAATGTCCCTACGCAGATGTCATTCACGGGACCGGCACCACCGGTCCCACATTTCGGGAGCCGGGCGACTGTTACCGTGGCACCCGATCCCACAATGCAGCTCGCGCTGCTCTAGGGGACTGGTGCCACGCGTCCACACTATGCCCAGTAACATTACCGAGGCATAACCAGTTTCATAACCGTTGTTGAAACCACCTCATATGTGGTTTCAACAATGGTTACGAAAACGCCTTCTGTAACGTTACAGGTGTAAACGCAAACCATTGCGGTAACGGTTTGGACACTCTGTAATGTTACAGAAGTGTAGTGTGGACAGAGCCTTAGTCAGCTTGGGGTGAGCCACTGTTTTCCACATCATATTCAAACAAGGGGCGGTAAACCACTAACCATAGCCAACACCTGGGACTTTCACTGTTGGAGCAAAAAAACTGTTCCCAATTAACTAACAACTCCTTTTGTACCATAACACAAGCCCTGTAATGATGAACAGATGCTCTTGTGTCAGCTGCATAAGAGCAGATATATTTGAATTTCTCTATTTATTGTTGTCGGAAGTAAAACAAGGTGAAGTAATTAAAATGCTTATGCGAAAGCTGAACAGTATGTAGGATACATAACTGACACAAGAAGGCAGATACATTCCAATGTGTGTTTTATTCTTTTGGTAACCGGGTAAGGCCTACTAGGCACAAGTCCTTGTTTTCAGTGGCAACCTAGGAGCACTGAGGGGTTATGTGATTTGCTCAGTTACACAATATGCAAGTGGAGGTTGTGGGACTCAAACCCAGGTCTGCTGGATGTACCAACCTCACTCACAGCTCGTTACTCTAACCTCTAGGCTATACTATCTGTCCCTTCTATAAATATAGCTTTAAACACAGTGCAGCTTATCATGGGTATGCCATATGTGTGTGTGTTGGGGAGGGGGGAGCTGACTTGAAAATCCAAAATGATTCAACTGGTGTTTCATGAAACAAGCAAAACTGCTCCTGTAACTGGCTGTTCCCAGCTAGGGAACAGATCAGCAATAAAAACAGGCTGGTACCAGCCCCACACAAAACAGTTTCTAAAGCAAACTGCGATAAAAACACATTTATTAAAGCCAAATAATTAAAATACAACACCTTCCACAAAAGTATAGACGCAGGAACCCACCAGAAGGTCATCTCACCCCCAAGTACTTATGCTCACCACTGAGTTTCGGAAGAGGAATGAATAAATTTGTACAGCAACTGTTTTGTGTGGGGCAGGTGCTAGCTTGTTTTATAGTTGCTGTTCAGCTGGTGTTACATTCTCTATGACATATAACTACTCAAGCGTCCCCACAGACAATTCACACACACTAAACATAATGATAATCTTTAAAATCTGCACAAAACAGTATGCATGATGACAAAAACTGAAGCTATGGCTTGCTGCCTACAAATGACACCGGACTCTCCTGAAAGTGTGGTTCTCCAGAGACTTTTGAAACAGCAATAGACTAAGGGTGTGCAAGATGCCAGGTGACAAATGCCAAATGGCATAGAGATTGTTCCATTTGGTACTTGGAATCTGAACACCACGGAGTGTGGGATTGGCGGCTTTATAATCTCTGAGACCTGCTTTACATTATTTGTATGCCACAACACTTCAGCTGCAGTTTCTTTTTAATTAAAACTTTGGCAATAAAATGTTGCCATACAGCATTGAAATAAAGAACAAATCATGTAGCACAAATAATTCAGCAAAACACAGATTAAGAGTTAATTATTTTTGTTGACTGGGAAAGGAGGGTTATGAAATATGTTCCCATTTTCAGCCTTGTCACAGACAGAAAGAGGGGGTGTACAGGAGGTATGACATGGCACTTTGCATCTCGTCACTGATTCTGTATACACTGCAGCACTTCTTTCTTTCCTTTTTTTTTTTTTTTGCACCATCAGGTGGCACTCTGTATTTGGCCTCTGATTCTATATACACTGTATCACTTCCTCGTTTTCCTTTTTTTTTTTTGTACCACAAGGTGGCATCTTGCATCTAGTCACCTCTCTGTACTCTGCATCTCATCCTTTTTTTTTTTTTTATATACCTCCAGGTGGCACTCTGCATCTGGCCACTGATTCTGTATACACTGTATAGAAACATTGAAGTTGACGGCAGATAAGGACCGCAAGGCCCATCCAGTTTGCCCATTGTTTCTACCTTATGAATGTGCCATAGGTCTTTGCTCTGTCAATGACCTATCTATTCATACGCATCTGTGTTGCTCCCTTATGCCCATCTCATGCCTGTTTGAAGCCCTGCACTGTATTCATAATCACCACTTTCTGAGGTAGGCCATTCCAAGCATCCACCACCCTTTCTGTGAAAAAGAACTTCCTCACATTACCCCTTAATCGGCTTCCCTCTAATCTCATGCTGTGTCCACTTGTCCTGCTATTTTGCTTATATTGAAACATGTTAGACTCTTTCACCTTGTTAATGCCCTTAAGGTGTTTGAATGTTTCGATCTTATCACCTCTCTCCCTCCTTTGCTCTAGGGTATACATATTGAACTCTGTTAATCTGTCCTCATATGTTTTCTGATGCAGTCCCTGCACCATTTTGGTTGCACTTCTCTGGACTTCCTCAATTTGGTTAATGTCCTTGGTGCAGGTGCAGCCTCCAGTACTGCACGCAGTACTCCAGATAGGGCCTAACCAGTGTCTTGTAAAGAGGGATTATTACCTCCCTCTTCCGACTTGTGACTTCCTCTTTTGTTTTTTGCACCACCAGGTGGCATGCTGCATCTGGACACTGATTTTTTTATACATTGCATTACTTCCTCTCTCTCTCTTTTTTTGCAGTGCCAGGTGACACTCTGCATTTGGTCATTGATTCTGTATACTCTACATCACTTCCTCTTTTTTTTTTTTTTGGCACCACCAGATGGCACTATGTATCTGGTCACCGATTTGGCAATAGTGGAGGAAAATGGACCCATGCAAGTAGTGTAGTGGTACATCATGGAATTTCGTACATTCCAATATACTACCGTTAAGCTACTTGTGTGACTGTGCACTACCGTTGTTAGTTTGTGCATGACCCAGTGGTAAGAAATCAGGGCAAAAGTGGAGATCTGTGGACCCACTTACACTAGATATGGACCAGCTTATGCTACCCAGGGTTAGTTGGTATGACTGTGTAGTTTTTTGTTAAAATCAGTTTATTTGAGTTGGGGGCGCTACCACCCCCCCTCCATGTTTTTGTAATTTAACATGGGGCGGGTGGGGGCAAAGTCCACAACTCAAATAAATTGAGAAAAAAAAAAACTACAAGGCCATACGAACTACCCCTAGTAGCACAACTGATGTAAGTGGGTACGTAGATCTCCACCAATGGTAAAATCAGCAGAGCAGAGTGATCAGAGTGGGACTGAGAGTGTGCTTTAGCGGTGGAGGGAGGGCACTTAAGAGTGTGGGTTGACATGGTGCCATGGCATAGAGCATAGCGTAGTTATCAGAAGAACGTAAGTAGGTCGGTAGTCCTCTGCTAGCGCAACTGATTCTGTGTGCACTGCATCACTTCCTCTTTTTTTTTTATTTTGCACCACCAGGTGCCACTCTGCATCTGGGCTCAGGCGTGGAACAAGTAGAACATGTTTACTGCTGTGAGAAAAAAAGAGTTATGGAGAGCTGTTCCTGGAGTATGAGACAATTTTAAAATACATTGGGTAATTCAGGAATTTCATTCTTTCAGTCCAGATGACCTTGAACCTAAATCGACATTTGGCTCAGTTGTTTTGAAAATTGAACATTTTTAACTTATTAAAGCATAAGTTTCTGTTGACTGTAAAACAATGGCATTGGCTGTTCTGGTTAAGTAATTAAACTGAATCCGGCTACTGAAACTTAAAAATAATTATGGTAAAATATATATTTTTTCCCTTCGCTATTTTTTGTGGCCCTGAAATAAGGATGCCTCCAGCCTGACCTTTGAATCCAGGCCAGTTGTGGCAGGACATCCATGTCCGACATCTGTATCTGTTGGTCTAGAGTCACTGTTAGTTTGCAGTAGCCTAATTCAGTAACGTAACCTAGGCACTCCCTTGCTGAATCAGAAGCAGCTGGTGCAAATTTTTTTTTATGGCCAACACGGGCTGCTATTTTTTAGTGGAGTAGAACTAAAGTTGAATGAATGTAAGAGGTAGTCACTGAGCAGGGAAGATAAAAGGGTCATTAGAGGCAAGGAATGCATCACTTGCGGCTCACATTAAAAACATTGTCAGGAAGTGACGGACACATATTATTACAAGGAAGTGAATAAGGCAAAGTGAATCTCGTCTAAAAGATAACATTGGCACACTGTACTCTTTTAATCTGAATAACATTGCCAATCTCAAAAGCAACATTCTGATTGGCTGACTTGTGATTCTTATCTCAAAGACATAAGACAGCTAGTCTAAACAGAACCTTGGGAGTTGCCCCTCTAGCGTTATTTTATTAAACCCACACTCTTTTTGGTGCTTTAATTAAAAACTTTGAGAGGTTTATAGCAGCAGCAAGAACCTCTGTAGTTGCCAGTTAAGGAATGACTCATCACTAGTAGGCATTCTCACCTTTGTCTTGTGCCTTTACTTGCCCAGCTAGTCCCTAACTCACTAGTGAAAGATGGCTTCATTGGTCCTTGTTGCATAGTTAACCATTTTAAATCCTCTTGACTAGTCCAGCACAGAACATCATGCTTCCCTTGGGAGACTGGGGTTTGTATTGGAGCACAGGTATCCCACACCGGAGCACTGGGATCCCACATAGGATTGCTGGACATTGTAGTGCTAGAATCCCACATTGGATCACTGGGATCCCACTCTGGAGCACAGGGATCAAACACTAGAGCACTGGACATTGCAGCGCTGGGATCCCACACTGGGGAAATGGACATAGTGCTGGGTTCCCACATTAGAGCACTGGCCTCCCACATTAGAGCACTTGGATCCCACATTGGAATGTCGAACATTGGAGTGCTGGGATCCCACATTGGAGCACTTGGATCTCAAATTGGAGCACTGGGATATCACACTGAAATGCTGAATATTGGAATCCTGGGATCCTACAGTTTACTGCTGGAGCTGGATATTGGAGTGCTCTGAACCTCACACTGGAACACTGGGATCCAACACTGGAGCACTTGGTTCCTAAATTAGAGCACTGGAATCCTACATTCAGTCACTGGGATACCATTTTGGAATGCTGAAAATTGGAGTGCTAGGATCCCACACTGGAGTGCTTGGATCCCATGTTGGAGTACTAGGATTCCACACTGGAGCACTGGGATCCCACACTGGAGCCCTGAACATTGGAGTGCTGTGATCCCACATTGGAGCACTTGGATTCCAAACTGGAGCACTGGGATCCCACATTGAAATGCTGAACATTGGAGTTATAGGATCCCACATTGGAAGACTTGGATCCCTCATTGGAGTGCTGGGATCCCACATTGGAGGACTGGGATCCCACACTGGAGCACTGGTATCCCACACACTGGAGCGCTGGACAATGGAGCACTGGGATCCCACGTGGGAGAGCTGGGTTCCCACATTGAAGAGATGGGTTCTCAAATTGTAGCATGGGAATCCTACATTGGAGTGCTGGAATCCCCTCGGGAGTACTGAGATCACACAATGGAATGCTGGGATCCCACATTGATGAGCTGGATTCCCACATTGAATTGCAGGGATCCCCAGTTGAATGCAGTGATCCCACATTGGAGCACTGGGATTCCACATTGGAATGCTGGAATCCACACTGGAGCACTAGGATCACACACTGGAGTACTGGGATCTCACATTGGAGTGCTGGACATCAGATTGCTGGGGGTCCCACACTGGAGTGCTGGGATCCCCGTTTGGGCCCTGGGATTTCCCACTGGAATGCTAGCATCTGCATTGGAGCACTGGATCCCATACTGGAATGCTAGGATTCACATTGGTGCACTGAGATCCCACATTGGAATGCTAGTATCCCACATTGGAGCACTGGGATCCTACATTGGAGTGCTGGGTTCCCACATTGGAGAGCTGGGTTCCCGCACTGGAGAGCTGGGATCCCAAATTGGACCATTGTGATCCCACATTGGAGTGCTGGGATTCATATTGGATTGCTGAGGTGCCACACTGGAATGCTAGAATCCCATATTGGAGAACTGGCTTCCCACACTGGAATGCTGTTACCCCCATTGGAATGCTGGTATCCCGCATTGGAGTATGGGGATCCCACACTGAAACACTGGACATCTGAGTGCTGGGATTCCATACTGGCATGCTAGGATCTCTACTGGAGTATTGGATGTCACTGAAATCACCACCAAGAGGAGTGTCCTGTGAAGACTAGAGGGTTGGTGCAAATCTTGGAATTTAACACTGTTTCAAAAAAATTAGAACTGGTAAGCCATCTGTGTTGTTGCATATAGAAAGAGATATATAGAGAATAATGCCTGTGCCGGTGTGTGTTATGAGGATATTTCACACACCCAAGGTGTGTGATAATCCATAAACCCGAGTGAAGCTCAAGGGTTTATAGACACACATATGTGAAAAAATCCTCATAAAAATGAACTTTTCACAGGCTTTAATTTTTATAATAACTGGTACAAGGTTTGAACAGAGAAAAACTAAGCTGTATATGTATGAGTGAGCATGTCCCTGACAGCCGTCATGCTCACACAAACACAATGAAGAGAGAGCGCAAGGAAGAAAATGCTGTCATAACCTGCTTTTGAGTTAGTACGGAATTCATCGGGTTAATAAGGCATTTTATCGGGAATGCATATGTAGGCATTATAGGGGTCACCAGTTATTATAATGTCTCTTTATTCTCATTTCAGTGAAAGCACTACCTTGAAAGAAGCTCTGTTCTTGTCACCCCTTTGTTTTGAAGAGCCTACATCTGCATCATTCTCGAGGCTGGTGGGCTTGTGGTTGTCTCAGAGGTTATGAACACCTGAGGGTCAGAGGATACAAGGACCTGAGGATGGAGAAGGCTGGAGAAGGGCTATATGGCCTAGGGACTGCTCTCCTTCTCCAGGGGGTGGGGGGGTTGTGTGTCTGGTACACTACGGACCCCTAGCGGAGGCTGTGGGAACAACAGTGCGTGCCATATCAGTGTGTTTGTGTTTGTGTGTTTGTGTGTTGTGTGTGTGTGTGTGTGTGTGTGTGTGTGTGTGTGTGTGGATACAGCATACAAAATGCAGCCCTGAGCATGAAGCTCTGGGCATGGGGAGGCGGCAGGTGAGTGCTGAGTCCCTGCAGGGAGATCGGGGAGCCAATGCACACAAAAAAAAATAAAGTTTCCCTGAAGATACCACAGCTATCATAGCCAGTTAGCTGTGCTATATTTAAAAGGAAGAAAATAATGCATTACTAAAAGTAGCAGTTCCATTTGGAAAAAGGAAAAAACTGTATATTACCCTTTGTTTGATATTTGCTGAAACTCTAAGGACTCAAAAGTACATTTGATACCAAGCTTCATGACAAATTAAATGCTTCAGCTGTAGCTTTTCTCAGCTATGTAATATTACGTGTATTTGATATATGTTGTAAGTGGAGTTGTAAACAAGAAGAGGTTTCTATAGTTAATGCTGATACACGGTTTGTTCTCTTATTTTTATGGAGTATTATTGACAAACACTTTAAAGTTACATAGCACCAACTTGCTGTTGCACGAGGTGATGAACCTACTTACAAGTTTAGCTAAGATAAGACATACTGTTCTTTTCAATTACATATATATAACATATTGAATTATTTGTCATATAAAGAACCATAGTTACAACAAAATCATCTTAAAGCAAAAAACTTGAAGTCTCAGCAAGGCTCAGTGAGGCAACAGAGAATCACCGAATTTATGAGAGCGGTGGAAAAGGTGCATATACTAAATTGGGATGATGATTTACTGTAAATCCTGAAACCAGTAAAAAAATCTTATTGGGGGAGAACAAAAAAGAAATTAGAATTAAAAACAGTGTTATTCTAGAATATTCAAATGTTTTGGACCCCAGTTGTAATAGATTCCGCACATACTGTTTTCTTAGCCTCAGCATCCACTATAGAATTATCAGATTCAGAAAACTGACTCAAGCCAGAGGTTATTGGTCCCTATTCAGATACCTTGAATATAACAAGTTGGAATATTGCTGGTATTAATTCAAAACTTGAAAACAAAGGTTGAGTGGATTTTGTCAGTTCAGTTGTTTTGTTATCACAGGAAACGTGAGATAGTATGAATAATAAGTCATATACAGGGATTTCACTTGTGGATTGTAACAGCTGTTAGAAAAGTAATTTTGGAAGGCTATGTGATGTTTTAATAAATACCACACTTGCTTTTTGAACGAATTAGAGTGGAAAACTTTAGCACTAACACCCTGTTTATAATTGTATGTTTAAAAAAAACAAAACAGTGTTTTGTGCTTTTATCAGTTCCCCCCCAAAAAAACCTCCAAGTAACTTTGAGAAATCACTCCATAATTTAGATTAATGAATTTCAAAACTAAAAATAAATACTCACATATTATCATTGCTTTAATGGATGAAGCAAATGCCAGATTAAGAGAAGAAGCATATGAGGGAAAAAAAAAACAGGTTGTGCTGGGCGCAAACAGTTTGCACAGGGTTTGCACCGGGTGTGCGTGAGTTTGCTGTATTCAAAAGGTCAAATAGCTTGGGTAAATTGCATTAGTGCCAGGCAAAAGTATAACATATACAAGGGGCAAAAAGAGGTGGCGTGTACACGAATACAGGTGCAGTGCTATATTCCGTGCATTACCACCGCACAAAGGGTTTTTGCATGACTTGGCGTGACATTTTGGGAGGTGAAAATTACCGCCCAGGAAAAGGGAGTCTTAAATCTGGGCAAACCAGCTTTGCACAGCTTTGTGCGACTTTTGCATGACTTTGCATGACCCTAACCAGTAAATAGTAAACATAGAAAGAAACCAGACATGGAAAAAACATGCTGCACATGGATGGCACCTCCTATGATGCCATGATCTGCCACTGATCCCAGCCATGCCAGGCAGTAAGTGGTGACCCAGCACCCAGTGGACACTGTGGCATTGTGTCCATACAAGCTACACCTGCAGACCACCCTTCGGTGGACACCAACAGAATACAGCACACACATTCAGCACTGAGGGCATGGAGGGTGTTGAGGGGAGGGTGTACAAGTGGCCACTCTGCACCACATACTTGGTGCTGCCACAAGACTTGGACAATCCATGCAGTGCAACTGGTCCAGTGTTGGTAATACCCCAACACCAGTGTGCCTGTCTGTGGTATGTGCCCCCCCGGCCACATACCACACATCTGTACAGACACCACAGCACACACAGCCAGCCGTGTATATGTCACTGTGAGTATCCCATGCCAGTCTTGCAGCATCTGTGGGTCATACAACAGCGTAACACTAATGTCCACTGTCAGTACACACCTGCAAGATGAGCTTGCCATTGTGTAAGGTGCAGCAGTCATTGATGCCCTACACACCATATTTATTTTATTTATTTATTTGTACATCAGTTTACAACCTTTGAGCCAGAGGCTCATTTCCAAAGGTACCTCGTCACATAGAGGACGGAGAGAACAAATTTAGGTTACAGCATAAAAGTCACATCCTTAGAGATACACAGAGTGGTTTCATACATTTATACAATTTAGTTGCAATTACATTGATACAATTTAGTTGCAGTTACATTGATACAGCTGAGCCCATGCTGGTATTAACAGAGGCAATATGCAATGGGGGAGAAGTTGGGGGGTTGAGGTGGAGTAGGCATTGATGTGTCCCTCACACTGCAGGCCCCAGTATTACTGTAGTGTCTGCTGTGCACTGTAGCAGGAACTACAGTTTGACAACTGTATGCAGCACCACCAACTGTGCTCGTACTGTGTAGTCCCCTGAGCCACAATATTCTATGCGGTTCTGTACAAATGTAGTGTGCAGCTGCTACCATGCACTTCCAGACTGACCTACAGGTGGAGCTGTGTGCAGACCCAGCCAGCCAATGTACTTCCAGACTGACCTACATGTGGAGCTGTGGGACCTTGCAATAGTGCTGGGCAAACTGCATGCAAATCAGGACATAATGAGATGCTAATCTGGCTGTTTGCCCAGAGACTGCCTAAGTAGGCTCATTTGCATGTCACTTTTGAATACTACAAATGTTTGCCCCAGGCAAACGTTTGCATTGCACAAATATCTTTTGCACCGTGCAAACGTTTTGGAAACATAGTACATTTCTGCAGAATTTCACATGCACTGGTGCTTGCAGCTTTAATGAATCCACTCTTTTGTTGGCACATGCATTGGCAACATGGTTCACCTTTACCTTCCTTCACTTCGCTGTGCACTAGGCTGCTGTTGTGGTTTGCACTTCCTGGTTGCTATATTCAGAGCTGTCTTATTTCCCGGGCTATTTTTGCACTGCACTCCCAGCCCAGTTTGCCAGGCTTCCTTAGCATGCTATATTCAGCAGGTTTAGCACCAGGGCTATTCCTTTTGAATATAGCGGGCTATTGGTTCTGAGCTAATTTAGCACACCGGGCAGTGCTAATTTAGCCCCGGGGCAAAGTTTTGACTATCTGGCCCCAGGACTGCAATCTAGATGCTCAACTAGATATCACAATCCGCTGTTCAACAGACAAGATAAATGAACAGGGGAAAGTTAAAATATATATATATATTTGTAATATGTTTATTCAGGTTATACAGACACTGATTCATGCATCACAGGCAACAGAAAGATCCCCTTCCAACTTCTGGGGAGTACTGCCTATCCACTTCTATTTATTACAAACTGTCATATCGTTTGCAATGCCTGTCCTTGTACTTAATCAAGCCAACCCCTGTTTTATTGTAATTTTACCCCTTGAACTATATACAATCTTTAAACCAAAAGATAAAAAATTATTAACATTTGAACTAGTGTAGTAATATATTTCTATATTTATATGGAGAGGGTGACAAAAGACAAGGGTACTTCTTCTCTGGTACCCCTCCTGGGGGGGCCATAACCCCTAACTGTATCTGTAATCCACCAAGCCTGTGTGTGTGTGTGTGTGTGTGTGTGTGTGTGTGTGTGTGTGCCACATGTCCTGCCTGGGGATTCTAAACTTCTCCCAACCTTCCCCCGTGCATAATCCCATACCTGTGAGTAACTGTATATGTCCCTACTACTTACAGATGCCAGCGAGTCCTGCTGCTCCCCCTCCAGGGTACCAAAACCCTCCACCTTCCTCCTAGAAGACAGCACGATAGCAGGGCACTCGGGTTACTCCTTGTCTCAATGCACTGGCTTCCCTTACCAGCAACGAGTCTATATATGTCCCCCATTTATTAAGAAACAGCTCCTCTCTACCATATCTTTGGTATGTTAGATACTCAAATATCAGGTTATCTATCTCCAGGTTCTTCCATTGCCCCAAAGTCAGTCTCGCATGCGAGACCCTGGTATTTTGAATACATTGTCATGCCATTCTCAGCAAGACCCGTACTGTCCTGGGATATGCCTCCCACTCTTCTTCTCCCAAGTCCTCCACTCCAAACAGTAGAGACACTGCTGGGGGGATACTGGGATGCATAGGGAGAGGCATCAACAGTAGAAAAGAGGAAGTTGTTATCCCTCTGTACAGATAGTTAGTGAGACCCCATCTGGAGTACTGCATGCAATTCTGGAGACCCCATCTCTGCAAAGACATAGACAGAGTGGAGGTTGTTCAGAAGAGGCCAACCAAAATGGTGCAGGGTCTGCACCAGAAGATGTATGAGGAGAGACTAAAGCAGCGCAATATGTATACCCTTGAGGAAAGGAGGGAGAGGGGGGACATGATAGAAACTTTCAAGTATCTCAAGGGAATTAACAAAGTACAAGAAGGTAGCATCTTTCAGAAGACGAGATGTGCAAGAACAAGGGGGCACAATTTGAAGATTGAGGGGGATGGCTCAGAGGTAATGTTAGAAAGTATTTTTTCACAGAGAGGGTTGTGGATGCATGGAACAGAGTCAAGAACAGTGGAAGAATTCAAGAATGCATGGGATAGGCATAAAGCAATTCTAGTGGGGGGTAGGAGGAAGTAAGCTGTTGATTAACTAGAATCTGCAGCTTAGCCATCAGGTAGGGAAATGGGCAGTCTTGGTGGGCCAAGCAGTCCTTATCTGCCATCAAATTCTATGTTTCTATGAATCCTCCACTTGTATGTGCATGGCATCTGTCATTGCTTGTGCTATAGTGGACCAGAAAGGGCGCAACTCCCTGCACTCCCAAAAGTAGTGCATATAAGTTCCCCTTGCTCCATTACATCTGCCACATATAGGTGAGATTGTTGGGCGGAATTTATTAACCACCACCAGTGGACAATACAGCCTGTGCAGAACCTTAAACTGCGATTCCTTAAACTTATTACACATCAATAGCCTCATGTGTGTCGACAGCACTGTTTTACAGTTCTCTTCAGTTATCTGGGTCCCTGGGTCCCTTTCCCGTAATTCTTTTACCCTCGTAGATCTGTCTGGGAACAGCTCTCTATCCTGCCTTACTGCTCATGCTATGAACCTCTTTGGGTTGGCACATGCAGACCATAGCATTTCTTCCAGCAGTTCCAGAGTCGATACCTGAACCTTCTGCCTACCCTTGGTTATCCCGAATGCTCGTATTTGAAAATACTTATACTTATGGGTGGCTAGAATGCCATAACATTCTCTTATATCCTCAAATGTCTACATCCCCTACCAGCCCACAAATCTCGCAGGCAACGTACTCCCCCATTCCCATATCTCAAACCCCCTGCCTTCTAATCCTGGCAAGAAGGCAGGATTCTCCACCACTGGTACTAGTCCTGTAACTTCTCCCACACTCCTCTCCTCCTCTTAGCCTACTCCCATGCCTCCAGTGTCCACTCCACCAGGGGGTTTCTGTTCTTTAACCTGCGATATGTCCTCTTATCTCCTGGGTCTAGCTATGCTGCCATCCAGACCGTTGTTCCTTCTCCTTCTAGGTCCACCCAGCCTGCTTCCTCACCCGGTGCACACAGTCTTGTATGTATCTGTTCTGTATTGCTAGGGCATAACTCTTTAGATCCAGGAAGTTGAGGCCCCCCTTTGCTGTTGTACCCTTTAACCAGAGTAGACTCATCCTGGGCCTCTTATTCTGCCAGATAAACTTACTGAATTCTTTTTCCATGGCCTTGATATCCCCATTGTTAAGCCCCATTGGGAGCATCTGGATGATGTACAAGATCCTGTGGAGTACATTCATTTCCAGGAGGTTGATGCGTCTCAACCATGAAATGGGCAATGGCCTCCACCTTTCCATATCCGCCTTAATTGTTTGTAACAGGGGATCATAGTTGAGTCCATATAACCTGGCCAGGTCTTTTCCCACTTTAATCCCCAAATAGGTGAAACTGTCCTTCATTACTTTAAAGCCCCATGTGTTACCCACTCCCCCCCCCAGGTCTGGCAATCCTAAAAAGCTCCGACGTGCACAAATTAATCTTATATCCTGAGAAGGCCACAAACTCTTGCACCACCTCTATCAGGGCCGGGATAGCGGTCCTCTACTGTGTGGTGAAGAACAGCAAGTCATCTGCATACAGAGTTGTCTTGTGTTGTATTCCTGACTCCCCTACCACCCCTTGAATTCTAGCATCCTCCCGTATTTTGATGGCCAGCGGCTCAATAGTAGTGTAAGAGGGGGGACAGAGGGCACCCCTGGCATGTCCCCCTGTTCAGCTCAAAAATGTTCGCGCATCCCCCATTGACCAGAACCTGTGCCCTTGGCCCCAGTACAGCATCTTAACCATGTTCACATGCAAGTCCCCCAGTCTGAACCTCCCTAGAACCCTGAACAGATATGGCCACTCAGTGCAGTCAAAAGCTTTCTCGGCATCCATGGACAGCACCACCACTTGTCCCGGATGCTGGTTACCCCAATGAACCACATTTAGCAATCACCTCATGTTATGATATGATAAGCGGCCCTGTACGAGCCCTGTTTGGTCTGTAACAAATATTTTTGATGCATTTCTTAGAGTGGTCACTGGTAGGGCAGCCAGTGATTCATAGATACATAGATATATAGACAGTATCGGCAGATAAGGGCCTATGGCCCACCCAGTCTGCCCATTTGAGCTTGTAAGTTCAGTTTGTTTTCCTAGAAGTCTGTTGTCCCTTACCCCTGACCTCCAGAATTCCTTTAGGTCTATCCCATGCATTGTTAAATCCCGTGATTGTTTCAGCCCCCACCACTTCCTCTGGCAGGGTGTTCCACTTGTCCACCACCCGTTCTGTGAAGAAATTCTTTCTCATGTTTCCTCTGAATCGTCCTCCCTCCAACTTCATCCCATGCCCTCTAGTCCTGGAACATCTTTTTCGCTAAAATAGTGTTTTCCTACACCCTGTTCCTCCCTGTAAGATACTTGTATGTCTCTATCATATCCCTCTCTCCTCCTCTCCTCCAGGAGTACATGTTCAGTTCCTTCAACCTGTCTTCATAGGACTTGTGATACAATCCATGCACCATCTTTGTTGTCCTCCTCTGAACCTTCTCTACCCTGTCTATGTCCTTACGTAGGTATGGTCTCCAGAACTGTACACTGTACTCCAGGTGGGGCCTCACTAGTGTCTTGTATAGCGGAATTATGACCTCCATTTTCCTGCTGGTGATGCCCCTGCCTTTCCTGCTTGGTGCATGCTATATCCTCACCCCCCAACTGATATATTGTGCCAGGGTTTTTGTGCCCCATATGCATTATCTTGCACTTCTTTGCATTGAATTTCAACTGCCAAATCCCTGACCATTCTTCAAGTTTCTGCAGGTCCCTTCTCATTCTGTCTACACCCTCTGGTGTGTCTACTCTGTTACAGAGCTTTGTGTCATCAGCGAACAGTGAAATTCTGCCTTCTAGGTCCTGCAATGTCACTGATGAAGATGTTGAATAGGACCCGGTCCCAGCACTGATCCTGTGGTCACTGGTCACTCTTCCCTCTGTGGGTGACAGCCATTTACCACCACCCTCTGTGTCCTGCCACCCAGCCAGTTACCTACCCACCACACTACTGTCCTGCCCACACCATATTCCTCAGTTTGTGTAATAGTCTTCTATGTGGCACAGTGTCAAAGGCCTTGCTGAAGTCCAGATAGGCCATGTCCTGCCCTCCCTGATCCACCTCCCTAGTCACCCAGTCAAAAAATTCAGATTGGTCTGACATGACCTCCCCTGGTGAAACCATGCTGCCTTGGGTCCTGTGGTCCATTGACAACCAGATGTTCCACCAATCTCTCCTTCAGTAGTGCTTCCATGATCTTCCCCACTACCGAGGTGAGGCTGACTGGTCTGTAGTTCCCTGCTTCCTCTTTGTTCCCACTTTTGTATGAGGGACTACATCTGCTGTCCTCCAGTCTTTGGGTACCTCCCTGTTTCCAGTGATCGGCTAAACAGGATAGCCAGAGGTTCAGCCACCACCTCTCTTAGTTCTTTAGGACTCTGGGGAGTTACACCCCATCTGGCCCCATTACTTTTTCAACTCTTATTACTTCCAGTTCCTTCGGACCCTTTCTCATATAAAGGGACTTGTGTCCATTTCTGCACCATTCTCACCCTTGTACTCCCTTCAGACCCATTACCCTCCTCTTCCTCAGTAAGACTGGAGAAATACCTGTTCAAAATGTCAGCTTTACTGTTGTCATCCTCCATGACCCCCATCCTCCCCTTCAGTCTCACTATCCCTCTCCTTTGTCTTTCTTTTTCACTTATGTACCTGTAAAAGGTTTTGTCCCTCTACCCACTGATTTTGCAATGTGTTCTTCTGTCTGAGCTTTGGCTTCCTTACTGACCTCCTGCCTCCTTTGCTTCTCCTGGTACTTCTCCCTATCCCCTTCTGCCTGTGTCTTTGTATTGCCTGAATGCAATCTTTTTTGGCTTTCACTTTCTTTGCTACCTCTTTGGAAAACCATAATGGTCTCCTCTTCCTTTTTCCTCTTGCTAACCTGTAATGCATAATTCTGTTGTTCTTGTAATCCCTATTTTAAATACTGCCCACTGTTCCTCAACCCCTGATTCCTGTCCCATTCCCCTTAATGCCTCTTTCAAGTATCTCCCCATTTTCCCAAAGTCTGCCCCCCTAAAATCCAGGATACGTGTTTTTGTGTGGTTTGGTTCTGCTCTTTCTGTGATTTCAAACCACAATGACAGGTGGTCACTGTTTCCCAGGTGCTCCCCCACTGTTACCCCATCACACTGTCCCTGTTTGTGAGCACAAGGTCCAGTATTGCCTTCTGCCGAGTTGGTTCCATGACCAGTTGCTTGAGGAAGGCACCCTGAAGGGAGTCCAGGATAAATCTGTTCCTAGTTGATGCTTCTGCTGGGATGCTCCAGTCCACGTCTGGAATATTGAAGTCTCCAAACAGTACTACCTCATCCTTGTCTGCCATCCTTTGGATGGTTAGCATCAGCTCCCTATCTGTTTCTTCCTCCTGGGCTGGTGGTCTATAGACCACACCTGTGCGGATGGCTATCCCCATTTTCCTTTCCAGCTTAACCCACAGTATCTCTCCCCATTTTGTTCCTCCTGGATCTCTGTGGCCCTTATGTCATTTTCACATACAGTGCCACTCCTCCTCCCTTCCTGCCTGCTCTGTCTCTTCTGAATATGTTGTAGCCAGGTATGGTCATCTCCCAATCGTGGTTATCATTACACCAGGTTTCAGTGATGGCCACAATGTCCAGGTCTGACTGTACCATGACAGCCTCCAGATCTTCCATCTTGTTGCTAAGGCTCCTGGCATTTGCACACATGGCTTTCATGATTTGACCTCCCTAGACTGTTTCACTGTTCTACTCCAGCCCCTTCCTTGGTTGTCATTTATCCCTGGTTCTCCTTGCTGTCTGCCCTTCTGCTGAATTTTGCCCCTTTTCTGCTTATCCACCTCTTGGGCACTAATCTCCATCTTTTGCACAGTGCTTTGCAGAGATAGCCACTCTTCTGGTTCACTGGTTCCACTGCTAGCTGTGGGGGGTGAGCAAGTAGGTACCCTCCTTGCTGGCCTGTCACCCCCCTTTGCTAGTTTAAATGCTTGTCAATGTAGCATTTAAACTTATCATTGAGTGCTTGGATTCCTCTCCAGGATGGATGCAGGCCGTCAGGCTTGAACAAACCTCCATCCCTCAGGTGGGTCCCCAGTCACCAATGAATCCAAATCCTTTCTCCACAGCACCAGTTCTTCAACCATGAGTTAAAGTTCCTGGTGCATGCACTCCTGCTCCCTTGCCTCTCACAGGTAGTACTTCTGAGAAAGTGACAGAAGTAGCTACTTGCTTGAGACCCCTCCCCAGTTTCCTAAACTCTTCCTGAACTTCCTTTGGCTCCCCATTTGCCAGGTCATTAGTACCTAGGTGGATAATGACATCCAGCTCACCCTCCCGTCTTGCCTTCCCAGTGATCCCCAGGATCTTCCTTCCATCCCTCCATGCTGTGGCACCTGGTAGGCACCTCACCTCCCTGTCCTCCCCCTCCTGTGTCCTAGCTGGATCCCTCTTATGATGGAGTCCCCCACCAGGATTTGCTTCCTCCTCCTCTGGGGTCCACTGCTTTCCCCGCTGAGGTCACCTCCTTGGCTAACCTCCACATCCTTTCCTTCCACTTCTCTGGGTACCTCTATTTGGTTGTCCTCATTTGCCAGTGTGGCATATGAGTTCTTGAGTGGAATAGGATCTGGGATGTGCCTCTGCCTAACTGCTCTAACCCTCCCTGAGCCCACTGTCATCCAAGTGCTCCTCTTGGCAAATGTACATTTCATACAGGTGGCAGTGGCTCTGTCTTAGATTTGTGTCTTACAGATATTATAACATGGGGAACAATTGAGCAGCTCAAAGCTGTGTAATTATTGACCCATAATTACACTGCTGAACTACTAATAGCTATTCAAGCCCCATAACATACTGTAAACATAGAGAAGGATTACTACACTCCCACATTCTGACAAGAGCTGTCACTTCAGACCTCTCAACTTCACCAGCAGACAGTAAAGGCGAAGCAACACCTACACAGAATGACAAATGATCTTTTTGGCCAATCTGCATCACAAAAACATTTTTGACTGTACTGCTGTAAGTTAACACTACTAAGTGGGAGAAACAGGAGACTGCACTTTGGTTAGGGAGATAGAAAAATCAAGTATTTACTGTTCCCTCAATAGGGTTGCCATCTATCCGGTTTTTGACCGGATAATCCGGTTTTTACGGTCCTTATCCGGTCATCCGGTTTTAGTTACATGCAGTCTGGTTTTTGGGCCATTTTTGAGTGCTCATATACTCTTAAAACTGATGTATCAAATCATTCACTGTTTTGGCTGCATTACATGTCCAGGTTACAAAGAAGTTCTGCTGTCACAGTCATTCAGACCTGCCTTTGTTTGTAAAACCAGACTGTCTGAGAGGTGTAAAGTATGGCCATTAAGACCATTAGCAGTAAATTAACCTATTCTTTTCCACTCTGAATTTAAAGTATGGTCTTTTGCTGCTATGACAGGAAACAGTTTTTATACCTTTATGTGCTCTCATGTGTTTCTTTTTGTTTGTTCTATATTATGGTAAGTTTTAATCCCATTTTTGTTAAATTAATAATCTAACTTTTATTGCTTTTATCACTATATTTGTTCTAATTTTTTGTATTACCTGAACATTCTATGATATTAGCTACACTTGGACAGGTCATTCAGATAAATAGCATGGAATGGTGTATCTGAAATTGTGGAATGTCTTAGAAATATGAAAAGAAACAGCAGTAGCTGCTGAGGGAAAGGGGAACACAGTGCAGTATTAAGGTTACCACAAGCAATGATAATTAAGTTTTCAAAAATTGGTCAAAGAATCAGAATATATGACTGACATGGAAAGGAAAATGGGAGAGTGTTTAACAGAGGGCTGAGCAAAAAGCTGTGGTTGAGCTTGGCAGATCCAGCAGACCTGAGTTTGATTCCCACAACCTCCACTTAAATACTGTGTGACCCTGAGCAAGTCACGTAACCTTCCTGTGCTCCTAGGTCACTCCTGTAAAATGGGCTACGTGGCCTGTGGGAGGTAATCTGGTTGCCAAAGAATAAAAATAAATAACTGAATAAATAAATAAATAACAGTATAAAAATAATTTTGTATCACTAGTAATGTCTATTCCAACATTACAAATGGCTTTGGAGGAGGAATGATATACTCGCCAGTCATAAAAAAGGGGTGGAGCCAGAGGTGGAGTTTGGGGTGTGGTTTCCGATACGGTTTTTACCTCATCCAAAGGTGGTAACCATATCCCACAATGTCTCACTATGTAAATTAGTATACGGGCTATTATATTTCTTTACTCACTACAGAAATAGGTGACTACATGTCTCCGTAAAGAAATCTTATGAGTTATATATTGAATGCACAATGCCTCATTTTGGAAATGAACATCTAAGATCTTATCTTGTTGTAACCACTACAAAACTATGAGACTCCACTGCACAGTAAGGAAAACGAAAGCTAGCTTCATGTTGTACCCATAATGCCTTGCTATGTATATTTATATATTAAGTACTATACTGCAGTCACCATAACCAAAATAAAAGACTGCACCTCTGAGTAAGGAAATTTCTAAATGCCTTCTTAATCTACCCAGAATTCCTTGTTGCTGTATTTAGGTTACCATATTAGCTGTTACACTGCTGTACCCATTAGCAAAATAAGAGTTAACTGATTTAACAGAAAGGAATTACTTTATGTCAGAATGTAGTTACAATGGAGCTGGCTTGGAGGTGCTAGATGCCTTACCTCGCATTATACTCGTGACCCATGTTTGGGAACGAGCACGGGTCAGCAGGGGAGGAGAAGGACTGAGTGTCCAACAAATTGCTCTCCTTTTCCGGGGAAGGGGGTCCTCAATAGTTGGCACCCATTCGTACCGTGATGGAGGCTGGGAGGACAGGGTGCCATGCTGTAGCATGGGGAGGAGTTGGGGCAGTCACCTGGAGGGTGCGTGTGCGGACGCATGCACTCTTCTTGTCTGCCGGCATCATTGCATTCCCCCAGCTCCAGGGAGAAAACCAGAAAAAAAGGAGTGGCATTCTGGTCAAGCAGCTTGATGGCCATCTGACGAACACCGGCTCTGGGGATGTCACCTGAATCTGGATCCGGACAGGGTGGGTGAGTTGGGGACTCCCCACCACCCCACTGCAGGGGTAAGCCACAGGGGACAAAAGGCAAGAACCCTGAAGGAGTGTGAATGGACGGACAGCAGCTGGAGTCCCAAGGGGTTGCCAGAATATGGGGAGCAGAGCAGGTATACCAGGAAAAGATAATAGCTAAAAAAAAAAATGCAGCAAATTTTACAAGTAGTGTTATGTGTTTGGTTTTTTCCCAGTTTTACATCTTTAATGATTTTTCTACACATGTTACAAGTGCATTAAGGCGCTTCAGGGATGTGAAATTATGCTTACAAGTGCCTCGTGCCTAATAACACCCTCAAGCCGTGCAATTATTACATAGAGGATAATGTATGATCCACTATCAGTAACAAGTGTGTGTAGCCATTGAGAGGTTGCCATGGCAACTGTTTAACCCTCGAGAGCGAAGATTGAGAGAAGTTTTGGTCGCCTTGGCAAGCTCGACACGCTTTGTTGCCGATACTGGACCATACATTGTCTTGTATAGCGTATGGTCCACAAAACAGCAAAAGAGAGGCAGGATCCTTGCTTTTTATGTTTTTTGTAATCACTGATGCTGTCTGCGGGGTCAGACTCTCACCGCCGTAGCCGGTTCAGGAAGTCCGGTAGTTTGCATTACGCACATGCTCGAACGCGTTCCATGTTGTTATACCATCAATGTGATGTACTCACAATGGTATAACAACATCGTTACACATCACATCAGTGGTACAACAGCCCTGTAAAACAATGGATTTTAGGCACTAACAATGTTGTGCCATACATTATAGCATAATAACACACCCTGGCATGTGTTATTGCATACATACTCATAGGTTTAATGTCATTAAAATGTGGGATAGCAGTCTGTTCCCCATAAGTGTAAATCTTGATTTAAATCTCAAAATATACAAAGGGAAACATGTTATTGGCTGATACTGCTGATAAACATAAGAGAATTGTTAACAAAGAATATTTATTTGGTCTGAATATATAGAACAAGATCCTCTTTTGTTGTTGAACTCTCATAATTTCTATAATTTTAAAGAGGGAGCTTGGCCAAAAGTGCTACATTGCAGAGTCAGAATCAGCATATCCCCAATAAGCCTCATGCCAAAACTTAGGTCTCTCTCTAAGTTACTTTGTTTAAAAGTTATGAGCCAGTTTGCAACCATGATTTCACTCCCTGTCCAAGAAAGCCAATTTCAGTGAAGTGCTAGTGATGATGTCATAACCAAAACTCACAGCCTAGTACTCCCTGTCAGCAACCTTATAGGACTTATTTCTCCAAAGTTTAAGATACTGTAGTTGTAGTAATTACTTGAAAAAAAAAAAACAACAACCTGACACTGGGTTGTGTACAGTACATGCATTTCCAGAATGTATCTGATTTATTTAAAATGTGGTAAGTAGGAGAGGCAGACTGAGCCGAGGCTTGTTTCCAGGTGTGACCCGGGGAAGGGGGAAGTAGAGTAGACACAGGGTCATAATATTACAGAGCAAACGGAAATACAAAAGTACAATAAAGTTACATCCAAGAAGCTGTGGTGAGTCAAATTAGATATACATAGAGGCAGTATAGTGCAGTGGTTTAAGGCTCTGAGCTGCAAATCTGGAGACCTGGGTTTGAATCCCACAGCCTCCACTAGCATACTGTGTGACCCTGAGCAAGTCACTTAACATCCCTGTGCTCCCATGTCACACCTGTAAAAAAGCTTTCAGCTTAGTGTGCTACTCCTGGTTAAACAATTAAAATAAATATACAGTACAAATATGGAACAAAAGGTGCAGCAAGTGTGCAGTGCTCTAGATTAGGGAGGCTTAGTCGGGGGGGTGCAGCAGAGGTAAGAAGAAGGAGGTCAGGTGGGGTCATGTGGGTGAGTGACAGGTACAAGGGGGAAGATAGGATTCTTACCCCAGGAGTCCTTTAGCATTAGCAACTTTTGCACTTAGCTGGCTAGGTGCAACTGCCGTGGAGGTGTGCCTTTAAGAGAATTTAATGAGCTGAGGGCCAAGCCAATCAGAAGACAGGAAAGGGAGTGAGCTAAGTGAGAGCTGTTGAAGGCTTCAGAATTTTTTCTCCGCTGGACTGAGCAAACATTGCTCCTGCGGTGTCTCTCAACTTTCCTTGTTGACAGCCTCCTACTGCTTATCTGGATAAAGTTTTCCTCATATTTCATTTCTAAAAGTGTGCTGAGTGAAAGTTTTACATTTTTCATTAACGTCGCGCTAATTTTTTATTTTTAGCATGACCGCGCTATTTTGCCTTTGTATATACCACACATTTTCATTTTATAGTTTCATTTCATCGCGGCTGCTTATTTTCGATGGTTCCCTTCATTTTTGGGCAAATTCTTGTGGGAACCATCGAATTAGGGACAGTTGCCTTGTTTTTTTTACCTCCGACCTTGCAGGATTTACCGCGAGGCACCCCAGTGGAATTCAAATCTAACAGTGCCTAGGTGTCTCTCTCAGGATTGGCATATTAAGAGAAAACCCATATATATATATATAGATCTGTGTGTGTGTATTTATACATCTGTGTGTGTGTATTTATACATAAGGAACTGGACCTAAGGTATCATCTGTCACAGGACTGTCCGTAAGGGTCCAGCAGCCACCTGTGGCAATTGACAAGTATTGCTGGGTTTTCTATTAAGACTGGCACTGGTATAAATCTCAGTTCTACAACCACAAAACCAAAAAAGGCACTGGCAACAGACAGAGCTAATTAACTGGGGCAGGACTGGCTGGTGGCGTTTTCACAGAAACCTGCACTCAGTTCGTAAGGTCCAGGACTGGTTTGCCTTGCTTGACTTGGCAAACTTAGCAGACAAACCTTTGATTATTTGGCTGAGGACATATCAAAGGCTTCCGACTAGGGGCCACTCGAAAGTACTAAACTGTAAGGAGGTGCTGAGGAACCCTTCAGATCCCAGCCAAAAATTAAAGCTTCCAAATACGACGTTCCTCACATTTTTAAAAAAATAGTAGAAGTGACGAGGGAAAGAAGCCTGATCAAGCTGCTGATGAAGTGGCTAAAAAGCGTTTACCCCCCTCGCAGCGACATTTCGCCAGCGAGGTCTCCCACAGCGACTACAGCGCCTAGCCACAGTGGGAGACCTGCTGGAACCCAGCACTGCCTGTCGCGGGTCCTGCACCCCAATCAGCTCCGACTGGGTTGAGAATCATTAAGTGGGGGTGCAGAGCGCAGCCTGTTCATGTGGGGGTTGGAGTGACCCCCAAAAGCAAAGAAATCAGTAGCGAAC
This sequence comes from Neoceratodus forsteri, assembly GCA_016271365.2. NCBI lineage: Eukaryota > Metazoa > Chordata > Ceratodontiformes > Ceratodontidae > Neoceratodus > Neoceratodus forsteri. The sequence continues at coordinate 38,489,083 of JADMNL010000025.1, read as the reverse complement.
GGCAGCCGACTGCGGAATGCGGTCGACCTGCCGGTGTCGCTGACAGTGGGTTCGACAGAATTTTTGTCGTACTCCTGTCATGGATCCGCTAAAAAGAAACTCTGTCTGGACATAAATGCTCCCTTTGTTCCTGGGAAAGCCAGTAGCAAGACAACAGGCAGCATAAAGCATACAAGAAAACTGCAAAATATGGAAAAAGCATGGCAACTGTTTCAGACCCTACAAAACATGGGTCCTTTCTTTACTGGGGGCTGGCAAGCACTCTTCCACAGTTCTCTTTCCCACAGACTGTGAGGATGATACAGTGAATGATAAATAATTTTATGTTGCCGCTGCCTATAGGGGCTGCTAACACTCTTCGGCCTTGTCCACACTACATCGCTTGCGCCTGGTAATGGATGCAATCTGTTACGGCCGCGGAGTGGTGCAGTGCATCCACACCTCGGGCAGTGTCCATTATGGGACCAGCACCGCCGGTCCACACATTGGGATCCGGGCGACCATTACAGCGGCGCCCGATCCCACAATGCAGCTTGCACTACGCTTGGTGCCCTGCAGGGGACCGTTACCGGCAGTCCACACTACCGCCGGTAACATTACCAGGGCGGGGATCGGTTTCATAACCGTTGTTGAAACCACCTCTTATGTGGTTTCAACAACGGTTACAAAAACGCCTCCTGTAATGTTACAGGTGTAAACGCGACCTGTTACGGTAACGTTTTACACCCTCTGTAACATTACAGAGGTGTAGTGTGGACAGGGCCTTCCTCAGTTCTCGCCCCAGAAACTGTGAGGGTGATACAGTGGATGGCAAATAAACTTTGATGCCCCTCCTTACAGGGGCTGCTATCACTCTTCCACAGTTCTCGCCCCAGAGACTGTGAGGGTGATACAGATGATATGAGAATTTTTATGATGCCCCTAACGTGACTGTGAAGGGCCTAGAACACTATGTATCCAAGGAGGTTCTCCCTCTATGCCTTCATTTATCCAAAACATATTGGACTTCCCTTCTTAGGAGTCCTTCCAAGATGAGTATAAGAATAAAAAAAGAAAAGATTATGGGGATATGAAAGGTTCCACCTCCTAAAAGCCCTGTCAATAATGAAAAAATATAAATAAAAGTGCCACGAAACTGCTTCAAACCCTCACTTCTGTGGCAGAGGTTTACAAGCGGTCTGGAAGTGTTAATAAATAAATACATAAATATATCAATTGTTTAACAATACTGAGTGCCTGTCTGTACATCCCAGTCATGTGAGTATAGTGCATTAGCAGCTTGCAAGAAAGCTGGGGTCCCCTTGTCCTCCTTACCCCCCTCCCCCCGAATAAGGACTCCAGAAAATAGATTCTTAGTTACCCACAGATGCTTGTCAAAATTTTTACCTACTTGGCTTTTCGGCCAAATATCAAAAAAACAAAAAAAAAAGCAATGCGGAACTCTGTCCTGGTTATTGGTGCAGGAGCTGGTGGTTACAGCTTACTTGCTTCGGAAGCTATTTAGTACCAATTTCCACAGGATGACAACAAGGATGCCGCCTCCAGAGTCACGACCTATGCCATCTCTCTGAGGCGCTTTGTCTGGCCTAGAACTACTGGTCTACCCTCAGACTCCCAGTTTAAAGCCATGTACTTTCTTGTGATCAAAACATACTGTTCAATTCCAGAACATTTCACTGCAACAAGGCCCCCTGCCACCACGGAAATTCCTCCCGAGGGCATTAGGGGCAGAGGTTTTTCCCCAGTCTTCTCTCAGTACAGGGGTGTTTTTGCACTCCAAAGCCTGACGTTAGTGTGGGCAGACCTCATGTGTACAAAGGTGTCAAAGCCTCTATCCCCAACACAGACATTTCTGTTGAAGTGGGAGGAAAAAAACAAACAAAAAAAAATGTATTCTAGCTTTGCGAATGGTGGAGAGGGTCCCTGGCAATGAAAAGAAGAAAGGGCCTCTACACGTAATTCCTGACACAAAGACAACTGGGGAGTGGCTTCCCAGCTTGCTGTTAAAACCCTAATTCAAGATGGTCACTCTGCTACTATTCATACAGCCCTTATGGTAGGGAAATGGGCTAGCCTCCCTGGTCCAAAAAGGACCCTCTCTTTTTTCCATATACCTTTAATGAGGTCTCACACAAGGGAGGGCTCACTGCGGCCCTTCTGCCTTCCTCAACCCCGAGAGTCTTACAAAGTGCTGGGCAGCGGTAGCAGCATGCCTTAGGAATCTGGGCGCCTCTAGCTACACCTAAGTTGCCAGTTAGCCTACCAAAATCTCCTTGTCAGGTCAAGGAGTCCCTGTTTTCCCCTTATAGGGCTCTGTCTGTAGTCTTGGGGTTCCCAGATAAATCTAAACTAAGTCTCACCAGGAATCCTCCCAGCATCCAGGAAGGATATGCCTTTCTTCTGCAGGCAAGAATTCAAGATGTCCCTCATTGGCATTTTTCTTCATCTAGGGACAGAGAGACCAGCCAGTAAGCGCTTGACGGGGGTTGAATCATTAACCCTTACTGGTTCAGTAGTATATGTTGCGGTTCTGCACAAATCACGTCACTTTGACATTTCTTCATGCTATAGGGACACATGGCTCTAGTGCCTGCAGTGGTCCCAGGGTTCAGTTACAGGATGTGTCACCCTCAAGTGTCCTTGTAGCTTGCTGGTCTCAGAAAGCAACAATTTTCAAAGCTGAAAACTCTGACAGAGCAGTTCCACAGACGCCTTTCTCCAGTAGTGGGAAGCGCATCTGGACAGTGCCTCAGTAAGTGGCACTTAGACTCTCCAGGAGTCGCAGTTAATCATATTTCTTTTAGAACTCGGTGAAATCTTGCTAGCTCAAAGCATTTGCTCCTGTCATAAAAGGACAGACTTACAGAGTCGAACAGGCACTACTGCAATGGCCAGATCAGGAGTACTCTGTTGACAGGCACTATAAAAATTGGACTCTCACCTTCTACCCTGGGAGTCATCCTTCAGCGATTCTCCTTCCAGGCAAACTCACTACTCTGGCAGATGCTCTAGTCTCATCAGTCAAGGCTAGAGTTAATGGACTCTGAACAGACAAGTACTAGCCACGGTGTTCAGGCAGTTGGGCACCCAGAAGTGAATCTGTTTGCCTCTCCCCTCAGCTTCCAGTTTTCTCGGTTCTGTTGCAGGCTTCAGCCCTGGGGATTGTCTCCTCTGGATGCCTTGATCCTGGTCTGGTCAGGGAGGATCTTATATGCATTCCCTCCTTTTCCCCTGATTCTCAGGGTAGAATTCTGTATTTTGGGCCCCACAACCACATGCATGTATACATCCTAGATAACAAGACACTGGTCAGTTCTGAGTTAGAGAAGGACCTACGGGTTCTTGTATCTAACAAATTTCTTCTAGATTCCCAGCTTAATGCAGTTATATGCAGGGCAAATAGTGTTATTTGGGCTATCAAGAGAAATTTTAAATCGGGGGATGAACAAGTGTTAATGCCACTGTTTAGAGCTTACTTTTGTCCTCATTTGGATTTTTCATCGCAGTTTTGGTGCCCCTATAAGAAACAGGACATTTTGAAACTGGAAAGAGTTCAAAGGGGATTTACTAAATTAATAAAAGTATTGAAGGATGCGCCTTATGAGCTTAGACTTCGCTCACTTAACCTGATGTCATTATTCACCAGAAGGTTAAGAGGTGATCTCCTGATGTGTGATATTATTAAAGATCCTCAGTTATTGGTAAATCTGGGTTTCTCCTTTAAAGATGACATGTCTAATCTTGGAGGTCATCCATTTTAGATATAGCAGAAACGTTTCAACCATTTGCCACGAAAGTATTTTTATACTCTGCGCATTGTTAAACCTTGGAACATAGTGCCAAATGACGTCATTGTTAGTAGCACGAAAATAACCTTCAAAAAACATTTGGATAAATATATTTTATCATACCCCTCCTTAAGTTATTATTAATTAATAGGAGTAATTATGAGCTTCTCCACTCCCTAGCTCCTCTTTTGTCGTAGTATGAATTGTAGTATTTTTGAAACTCATACAGCAGTCTGCATCTATGATCCTGGTGGCTCCAGATTGGCCCAAGCAAGGCTGGTACCCTATCCTTCTCTCGATGTCCTGCAGCAGTCCATTCGCCTGCCTCTAACTCACTTCCCTGCTGTCCTTTCCTCAGACAGGAGTGCAGTATCCAGGCATACATTCCTTTCACCTCAGGGCCTGGTTGTAAAACAGTTGAGTCTGCATCCTCACAGTACTCGTAACAGGTCCTTAGGATACTGAGGGTGGTTAAAAAACAAACAAACACTAAGAAGACTTATGCAGCCAAATGTAAAAGGTTTTCCCTCTGGTGCAAGAGCAAAAGGGTTGAATCCCATTCAGTTTCAGACCCTCAGCTGCTAGATTGCCGGGTACTCTTACAGGCGTCAGGCTTGAAACCATCTTTTTTCAAGCTACACCTGGCGGCAATTTCGGCCTAATTTTCGGTGGGAAAGGAAAAAACATTTTTTTCCCACGCCAAATTTAAACAGTTTTTCAAAGGCCCCTTGCACCTCCAGCCTCCAATCCGGGAGTCTTTTGCTCCTTGGAGCACGAACCTTTTGCATAGACAGACTCATGAAGCCACCCTTCAAGCCTATGTCCACAGCCCTCATCAAGTTTGTAACTTGGAAGGCAGGCTTCCTGGTAACCATTTCCTCTGCCAGGAGGTTTTCAGCGCTACAGGCCCTGTGCACTGAGCCAAAATTATATAATCCCTCACAATGATAAAGTTGAGCTGAGGACAGATAGGAAATTTCTGCCAAAGGTGGTTTCAGAGTTCCACTTAAACCAGTCCATTACTCTGCCTGTCTTCTTTACCTAGAAATCCACATCTGGCGAGCAAAAGCTCCACAGCTTGGATGTCAAAAGAGCCATCTTCTACTACCTAGAGCATACTGGGCAGTCCAGAGCCTCCTCCACTCAGTTGTTCCTCACCTACTGGCATGTAGGCAGGGGAAGACCAGCTACCAAGAGAACCATTTCCTGCCGGTTGGTCACTTGTATTAGTTTCTGCTATGAAAAAGCTGATCACCAATCTCCAGTGGTGCTCAGGGCCCATGCCACCAGAGGCACTGTAGCCTCGCTTGCTGCAGCAAGGGATATTCCCCTACTGGATGTCTGCAAAGCAGCCACCTGGAAATCTGTGCACACCTTTGTGAAACACTACAGTTTGGATATGCAAACCAGATCTGATGCCAAATTTGGCAGGGCAGTTTCTGCAGATCCTCTTTCCCAAGTAGATTCTCTGCCCATCTCCCACTTGGCACTGCTCGGTAGTCTGCAAAAGTTACTGATGCTAAAGGACTTCTGGGGTAAGAAGAAAAAATTACTCACCATAGTAATCTTCTTTCTTCCAAGGGGTCCTTTAGCATTAGTAAGCTCCCACCCTTCCTCCCTGGTTCACCTGTCAGAGAAGGGCTCTTTATCTCACTTTTTACCAAATTTGGAGTTTCTTGATGAGTTTTTAACTCGTGTTGTCGTTTCCATTTCTGCTTTTTGTGGACATTTGCATGTTTTTTGAATCCTGTTGATTCTTTTTTGGGACAATTGCCCTCATTTTTCCTTGGAAAAAATTCTGAAGCCTTCAACAGCTCTCACTCAGCTCACTCCCTTTCCTGTCTTCTGATTGGCTTGGCCCTCAGCTCATTAAAGTCTCTTAAAGGCACACCTCCGGGGCAGTTGCAGGGTTTTAAATAATTGATTAAAAGTTTTTTTCTTGGGATAACACTAACTGTACAGAAAGCATTTATATAGGTTTTCTAGAAGTGTTATGTTTGTTAAACACAGTGAGGCAAGTGCTATGCATTTTCACAATGTTTTAGAACTTTTATGAGCAAAACACTAATCAATTTTTAGAGTTAAATAAACCGTGAGTGCACCTAGCCAGCTAAGTGCAAATGTTACTGATGCTAAAGGAAGAAAGAAGATTACTATGGTGAGCAATTTTTTTGTACGCCTTAGCAGGTGTCTGATGGCAGAGAGAGGGGGAGAGACAGAGTGGGGAGGAGGGCCGCAGATTTCAGAGAGAGAGATGGGAGGCAGTAGGAGAAGGTAGCTGGCCCAAAGGTGGAGTGAGGATGGGGAATGGAGAAGGTATGGGAGTTACTGGAGCGCAGAGAATATGAAGTAGATAGGACAGGGGAGAGGAGTGAGGAAAGGGACCCAAACCAGTATTTGGCTATAAAGGAGGCAGAGTGGGACTGGTGATGTATTTTTATTTATTTTTTTGTTCACCGGGTAAGTGCAGTAGACAAATCCTGCCTATTTTCAGGCATGACCCTGGGGAGGGGGATACAGATGAATGCCAACTGACCTTGAATCAAAGTAAGCTGTTGGTGGTATTTTTTTTGCATTATTTATTTATCGCCCCCTGCGCCCGACCGGCCTCTCCTTCAGGCCTTCTGCCAAGGACTACCCCCGCTAACTCCATTCTGAACCCACCCTGATGCCAGCTTCCTCTGGATCCCAGATCGCAGCCAACCAGGGTAGCCCGACGTATCCCTTCGTCGGACAGGTCCCCTCCTTCCGGAGGGAAATTGCCTTCAGGCATTCTTAGTCTCGGCCCTAATGCTGCTGGGATCAGGATTTCCCTGGCTCTTCGGGGGGTTCCATGGAGGCGGGGGATCCAGGCAGCCGTCATCCGGTCGCTCGGACGCCATGTTCCACTTTTTCTGTTTTTCCCCTGTCACACGCTTCTTTTAGTGCCCCGGTTTCCACGAGAGCGCTTCTAAGCGAGGCATCCCCTAACCCACCCCAGGAGGAGAGCAGTCCTTAGACACTCGATCCTCTCCCATCCCCTGTCGAACTTAGCGACCTCGAGTCCGTCTCTGCTCCTGCCGCTGCATGGTTGAGGTAAGGCACCCACGCCTCAGCCCTCTACACCACTGGGCCGATCTGGTGGTATTTTTAGTGAATGAGGGAAATTTGGCCAGGACACCGGGACATTCCCCTACTCTTTGCGAGAGGGTGCTGCGGTAATCTTGTGCTCCGCAATCTGCTTGAAGTTGGCAGAGGGTTTGGACGTGTGAGTGGTTGAGGAGCTGGTCACCTCCTCAACTCCCCTTTGTTCCAGTGACCATGACGGCAGAAGACCGAGACCGGAGAATAGAATTGCCACGTCCGCTTTTGATGCATCCTGAGGGGATCCTGTTTTGGCTCTTAGTAATAATTTGTTGCCTGCTAGCTCTCCGGCGCCATTTGCTGTGGGAAGTGAAGCAATAGATATTTTACAGCAGCAGCTTGTGGAAGAAGAATGGCGGTTTCTTGCCGCCAGGAACCGTTTGAAGAGCAAAATCTGTAGGCAGCAGGAGGCCTTTCAACTTGCACAGGAATACTGAATGGTGTAGGTGCGGAGCATGTTGCTTTCTCAGCTCCTGATGTGGTGTTGCCTGAATCAGAGACTGTGGAATCTTCCTCGGTAGGCATGGAGATTCAGTTGGATGGGGATGAGGGAGTTTTTTCGCCTATGACGGATTCTCAGTTGCTAGCTTTACCTGCTCTTTTACAGGGTGGAACTGTACTTCCTGATGCTCCTCTTCTCAATTGGAACATCCTGGTTTGGACATTACTGATCAGAAAGTTGGTGACAAGGCTTCAGTTGCTCCTAGTGAGTCGGAGACAGTCTCCCAATCTAATGATCCTGTTTGGCATGCTAGAGTTTGAGAGCAGTTGTTCCCTGCTATTTTTGGGCAGACTGCTGAACCTGCGGCCAGGTGGAATGCTGTTTGGCTGAAATTTCGGGGGCCCATGTCTGAGATCCCAGATAGGCATTTTGTTGGAAGGGAGCTTCTCAAGGGGAGCATGAAATATTACGCTTATGAAAAATCTATGCCTTGATACATGCCCCTGGTGACTCTGTTTTTGACATTAGTTTTAAACACCTGGGGGGGGGTCTTGATAGGTTCTGGAAGCAGTTTCACCTTTTAAAAGCTACACCGTTGTGAAGGCCTTTTACGGCTATACCCTTGACTAAACCTGAATCAAAAAGATAACTATATTATTCTGCAATGAAGGTGTTAATGTTGCGGACATAACCTATTGGTTGCAGCAACATTGTAAAGTCAAAGGTCATCCTGAGCCCATCTTAGATGATGAGAACTTATGGACTGGGGGCTGGAGATACACGGTAGATCTACACCTTGAACGGGGTCTTACAAAGCACCTTCCAAATTGTTTCTTTTTGGGAAGAGACAGGGGAGTGCTTTTTTACCCAGGTCAACCACGTGCCTGTTATAAATGTGGGGCAGTTGGTCATCTCAGTAATGTATGTGATAAGCAGAAATGTGGTCTCTGCGGGGACTTGGGTCATATTGGTGCCCATTGTCGACAACCCATGCGTTGTAATCTCTGTGAGGAACATGGGCACATATTTCGAACTTGTTCTTGGGCCTCGTATAACAGTCTTGATCAGGCCGTAAGGGCTGATCAAGATGTTTATGTTGCAAACGCCCAGAAGGATAAGCAAAAGATGCAAGATTTGCTAGAGAATGTACCTCCTCCTGTTTCTCATGATTTGGGCATGGATGATGTGGTTGTGACTGATGTGAACCTGTAGACCACTAAGGGGGATGACTTTATGAAATCACAGTCTGATACTTGCACTGTGGGTGATGGTACTCTGCATGTTTTGGACAAAGGGGCACCCCCTTCTGGTTCTTTACCCCCTGATGAGGGAAGCAATATGTTGATTGCAAATGTTGATGCTGGTTTGGATGCTATTAATATGCTTCCCCCCCCCCCAAATGCAGTCTGATACCGCTTTCCAAATGGTAGCACGATCAAGGTCAGGTAAAACTGCTATGGTGGTGTTGCCAGAGTCAGTTGATGTGGTTCCTATTCCAGTACAGAATTCTTTTGTACTATTGTGTGACCCTGATGGTAAAGATGATGGTTTAGACTCTGACTTTTCATTGGTTGCCTCCTCTCAACCTGAGGTTGCACCTGAAGTTAGTGTCGGAGACAAGCCTAAAAAACGAAACAAACGCAAATGACACTTTACTGTATAATCCTTTTTGATATTTGAATTCTAGCTGTTACTTGATCTCCTTTCTTTTCATGGATAAAGGCATTGCTTTTCTTACTATTAATGTGAATAGTATTAGATCTAGGGAAAAGAGGAGACTCACATTTGCTAGCCTGGTAGAAGATCTCGGGAATGTGATTTTGTTGCGGGACACTATATTACACTCTTTATCTGAAATGAGAGAGGCAGAGAAAGATTGGGGTTGGGGTGCCTCCTTGTGGTCATTTGGGGAAGAACAATGTGTTGGATTGGGGGTGTTATTTTCTGGTTTTACTACTACGGTGTTACAAGTTTTAGATATACAGCCTGGAAGGGCTATGCTTGTTGATGTACTGATATATGATACTGTATATCGGCCGGCCCGGTGGCGCTGAGGGTTGAGGTGCTGGACGCCACACCTGGCACCACGCCGGCGACCCGGGTTTGGGAGCAGACTCGGGTCACTGGGTTTCGGCCGGGGGGAGAAAGGCTGAGTGTCCAATGACAGCTCGCCTTCTCCGGGGGGAGGGTGGGGATCTATCCTGGCGAGCAGTGACCTCTGGCAGAGGCTGGGAGCATGACAGCTTGTCAGCACCTCAGGGGTTTGATTGGTCACAGGCGGAGGCCTGTGGACCAATCACCTCTAGGGGCTGCATCATCAAGGGGGAGGATGTTGCAGATGTCGGTGCTTGTGCCTTGACGTCAAGGGCTAGCAACGTCCTCACAGAACGGGGAAAATCACCCTCCAGAGCCGGGTAGACGGAGCACTGAACCCAGTCTCAGTGTGCCACCGACTGCCACTGTCTCGGGGACCGGAGAAGAAATTAAGGTACAGGGGTTTGCCCCACCCTGAACCCCGCCTGGGGTGTAATCTGCGGTAAGATGAGGGACCCCGAGCAGCAGGTAAGTCAGTGGCAGGGATGGGTTTCATTGGTGACTCCTGAACGGGTGGCTCTGGCAGGGACGTAGGAGGGGAGAAAAAGAAATAAAAAAATGATACTGTATATCGCATTATTAATATTTACACCCCCAGCAGAAAGCTGATAGATGTATCTTGTTTTGCAGAATTGCTCCATATCTCTTTACCTCAAAATTAGTATTGTGGGGGGAGATTTCAGTGGTGGCTTAGCTTCCCGGGATTGGGGAAGGAACACAAAGAAGATATTTTGTGACTCACATACATTGTTCTCAGTACTGCAGCAGGGTAATTTAAAAGATGTCTATGATCTTGGTAATTTGGAACCATCACACACTTTTTTTAAAGGTCCCATGTCCACCAGAATTGATTTTTGGTTTTTGTCTGACCGTATTTCTAATTTATCGGTTTCTGTTTTGCCTCTTGAGACTTCGGATCATGTAGTAGTGAAGGTGCTTATTATGCAACAACAGCAGCTTCCTATAGGGAGAGCCTACTGGAAATTAAATACAGCCTTACTACAAGAGGACTATGTTCGGACTCTCGTTCTTGAATTTTTTGATTTGAGATTAGTAGTTGGATTTCTCTATGATAGCTCTATTGAGTGGTGGGAAGACACGAAGAAGGATTTAAAAATATTGTTCCTACAATTGTCACGCACTAGAGCTGTTGATCAATATGTGACTTATTTGGGGTTCACGGCTTCTGACTAAGTCCGATATTTCCAATGTTAGTGATCAACAAAGTCTTGCTGAAATAAAAGGACACGTGCGTGATTTTCTCAGAGCTAAGGAGGATAGGGTAATGTTGCAACAACAGTATTTAGTTACAGGCTCCAGAGCACAAGTGAATCCATATGATTCAGATTTGGGTAGGACTTGTAAAAATGTTATGACTGCTTTGCTAGATACTGAAGGGAAGGTTGTGAGTGATATTAAGGGGATACAGCATGTTATTCAACTACATGTTAAAACCATTTTTCAGAAACTGCACTCATCTGTTCATGCATTGTTTTTTGATGGTCTAGACATTCTTAAACTACTGCCTGATGAGGAAAAAGAATTAGTAGCTCCTATCACTGATCTTGGAATTAAAGCAGCAATAAATGGACTTATTGCTCATACTACCCCAGGTATAGATGGTATCCCGAATTATTTTTATAAAGCTTTTTGGGATGTGTTGCTCATGTGTTTACAGGTCCTTTTTTAAGCCATTCGGAATGAAAATAGACTTGTGCCGAGTATGAAGGATGGGGTACTGGTCTTTCTTTATAAGAAAGGGGATTCAAGGGATGTCAGGAATTAGAGGCCTTCAAGTCTACTTATGTCTGACTATAAAATTCTGGCTAAAATTCTGACTGTATGGCTTGCCAATTTGGCAATTAAATCGATTATATCTACACAAACTTTTGCAGTTCCAGTGAGGAACATAATTCAAAATTTGATTTATCTTAGAGAACTTGTTGAACAAGGTTTACAGGGTAATTTGGATGGTTACTTGTTATCTCTTGATCAGGAAACTGCATTCGATGCAATTCGTCAGGACTATATTTGGAATGTGTTACGATATTATGGTGTTCCAGAATTGTTGCTTACTTTGATTATGACTTTGTATTCAGAGGCTTAAGTAACTCCTTTGGTGAATGGTCATCTGGGTATCCCGGTATATCTTCAAAATGGTGTTAGGCAAGGCTGTCCAATGAGCCTTATATTATATATCTTTGGATTAGATCCCATTTAAGGGTAATAGAAAGAGATGACCAGATATTACCTATCCGGACTAAGGAGGGAATTTTGTTGCCAAAAGTTATGGCGTATGCTGATGATTGTGTCTTTGCTGTGCCAGATTTAAATTCTGGTCAGAGAGTACTTCAAACAACTGAATCTTTACAACCTGATACTGGTATTAGGATTAATTACTCTAAAAATAAAATGTTAATTTTAGGTTCTGCTTTGGTAGTAGGCAATTTCCTAATCTCAGTGTACTTTGGCAATATGAAACTTTTAGGTCTTTATTTTGGCAAGAGAGATTCTGTCTTTATGATGTGGCCTACCAGAAAGTGATTAAATGGCACTCATGGAAGATGACACGGAAGAAACGTGTGTATCTTCTTAAAGCATTTATTGCCCCTCTTTTTCTTTGTCTCACATGTTTTTCCTTTACTGTTTAATATGCATGCTAAGGTCATGGGCTTTTTTTTCTTTAGGCTTTATGGAGGAGTCGTTTAAATCCTGTCAAAAGAGTGCATACATATAGAGCTTGGAAAGCAGGTGGTTTAGCTATGATCCATCCCCTGGTTTATTTTTTGGGGAATTATTTCTATAGTTTTATTAGGCCTATGTTGTTAGAATCACTAAGGATTGGGGAACTGTGTATGCAATTGTGGGGGACTAGGTTTTTGTCAGCCTGGGGCAGGGGGAAGTGGCATCCCACAGATAATCTCTTCCCGGACTATGTACAGATCACATTGAAATATGTTAGGCTTCGGAAAATTGAGCTTCGGTGGTTCTTATCTCATGAGAAAAAGTCCTTTTATACTTCTATTGTGGAAAATTGTTGTATAGGAGAGCCTCTTTTTCAGGTACCTGGCCATATTAATACTGCAATGTTACTTGCTAGTGTGATAGAACCCAGGATTCCTCTGAAAATGCAGGATATGATTTGGCTGTGTGGCCATCAAAAACTAAATGTTATAGGAAGTCAGAAACACAAACAGACATCTGAGAGAGGATGTACTGAACAATTATGTAATGGACAGCCTGAAACTATTGGACATTTGTTTTTTGAGTGTGTCCATATACAGGGTTTTTGGACGTCACTGGCTAATTGGTGGAGTGAACCCCTCTTTAGATTTCTCTCTTATGATATACTAGTTTTGGGATGGATACCTGAGACATGGGCTAAATGGCAAAACAGTACAATTTTTGTTATGCTAGCTTGAATAAAATGGTCGATATGGCGGGCACGATGCCTTAGATTTCTTCAACAGAAAATTATTCAACAGCAGGAACTTTTTTTCACAATTCAATATGAGTTAGACAAGATTTATGAATATGAATTTTGCACTCTAGGGAATAAAATTAGTCATCGTTTGTGGAAAAATGTTGGTTGGGTGGGATAGAGTGTACACAAGTATAATATTTTTATTTCAATTGTTTTCTTTAATGGTTTATTTGTTTATTTGATGGGATCTGAGCTGTTTTCTTATGTTATGATATTGTATCTATGTTTCATAAGATTGTCTCTTGTTTTTTGGTAAGTGCCATGGGATCTTTAACATCCACCCGAACTACCACCAGTCCAGGCAGATGAGACCTCTGTTTAACGTCTCATCCAAAAGACGGCACCTCAGAAGTGCAGCACCCCTCTCATGCTGCACTACAGTGTCAGTACTGGGATATTAACCCAAGTGCCAGATGTGGGAACTGAACCCACAGCCCTCTGATCTCCCGGCCTCAGAGGCGAGTGTGCTACCTATTGAGCCACTGACACTGATGTGAAGGTAGAGGGAGGAGTAGGAGCAGTGGAGAGTACGAGGTGGAGAGTTTGCAGTGAAGCGACAGAAGGCATATCCAGCCTGGCAGTGGAAGAGGAGGGACAGAGCCATAGACTACGTCTGCATAGTCAAAGACCAGGAGAAGCATTTCGGTAACCAGCTCCTGTTGGACCTTTTGGGAGAGGCAGTCCTTGTTGCAGTACAAGGCACCAAGTCTGTGGTGAAGTTTGGCATGGATGGCATTGATGTGAGTAGAGAATCGAGCTGGCTATCCAGCCACACTCCAGAGTACTTGAAGGCAGGGACAGCCTCCAAGGGGAGTACCATCCAGAGCAGAGAATACAGGGGAAGGTTAGACCCTTGCCAATTTCTGACTGGTGCTGAAGGTCATAGTCGCAATTTTCTTGGTGTTGACCCTGAGCTGGTTGGCATGGAACCAGCACAGCAGATTGTGGAAGTCCAGCAGAGCTTCCTCTGCAGAAACAGATGGTCTGGAGGTGTAGATGACCGTGTCATCTGTATATATGTGGATATGCATAGCAGCACAGGTTGAGGTGAGGTCGTTTAGGAAAATGGAGAAAAGGATCAGACCCAGGATGGGAGCCCTGAGGGATACCAGCAATGACAGGGAATGTGACACCACCAACCTGAACAGTGTTGACGGTCTGTGAGGTATGAATGGAACCAGTCAACAGCAGGAGCTGAAAGGCCAGTAGGGCTCACTTGTTTAGGAGGAGCAGGTGGGACACTGAGTCAAAAACTTTGGCAAGATCAAAGAATAAAATGGCTATGGTAATATGTCCTTGATCCATCCCAGAGAGGATAAAGTCAGTTACGTGCAGCAGGAAGGAGACAGTAGAGTGGTTCTTCCTAAAACCAGACTGGAAAAAGGAGAGAAAATTAGAGAAGTGGAGGAAGTTGGCAAGCCTGGTATAAATTATGCTGTCTTGGAACTTTGCTAGAGAGTGGAGGAGTGAGATTGACTAGAAGTTGCCAAGGGAGGAGGGATCACCCCTTTGTGTAGAGGCAGAACCTTAGCAACCTTCCAGGCCTGAGGGACAACACTGAGAGAGGAGAGGTTCAGAAGGTGAGCGAGCTAAGAGGCCATAGCAGGTGCAGAGATGTGGAGGAGTCTAGGGTCCAGCTCATCAGGGTTGGAGTTGGAAGGATTGAGAGACATGAGGGTGAGAAAGACTTCCGGGGGTGGGGTGGGGGGTGGAAACCATCAGGAGAGTGGGATGGGGAAGATACAGTAGGAGGCAAGGGAGAGAATAATCAGGGGAAGGAAGGGAGAGAGGGAGGGAGGGAAGAGAGGATAGTGCACAGGTGGTGAAGTTGTTAAAATGAGCAGCAACAGACGAGGGATCAGAGACATGAGCCATCTACTAGGAGGACGGGGGGGACTGGGTTTGGGGAGTCAAATAGAGAGTGGATAACCATTCAGAAATTTGAGGAGGAGTTTAGCTTGGACTGGAGTTTTGATTTGAAATAGAGGGTCTTCGTGATGTGGACATCCTGGTACAGGAATTTCTGAGAGACCTGTAGGTTTGGTGGTCTGACCGGGATTTGTGAGAATTTGTAACAGGCCCAAACTTGGTTTCGGGATTTGCAAATGTTGATGAGGTCTGAAGTAACCCAAGGGTGGTGGGAGCATTTGACCCTGGACTTTTTAAGGGGGGACATGGATATTCCAGGTATGGGTGAATATGTCTGCAAAGAAGGAGAGGGAAGTGTCAATGTCTGTAACTAAGTATACGGGGGACCAGTCAGAGACTGTTAGGTCATTTAGGAAGGCATCAGTGTCAAGTGACCTGAGAGGCCTATACCAGAGGTATTTGGGAGTGGAATGTGTAGGACGTACTTTCCTGATGCAGTAGGTTAGGCAGTGGTCACTGAAGGCATCCGGGAAAATGCCTGCTGCAATTATTTGGTGAGGGTTGGAGGACAATACCCAGTCCAGGAGGGAATGGTTGGTGGAGTGAGGATTGAGCCTTGTGGGTTCATTGATTAGTTGTGCAATATTTAGGGACTCAGTCCTGTGGACAGTAGGTTGGGAGGCAGGGGAAAGCTAATTTATGTTGAAGCCCCTGAGGAGGATGAGCTCACCGGAGGAAGCATAAGGAGATAGGAGTGAATAAAACAGGGATGTGGGAAAGATTTTTCGAGAGGCATGGAAGACACCAACAAAGATGGGGAGGGTGGAGGGGAAAGATAGTTTGGCTAACAGGAACTCATGAGAGGAAGGGACAGACTCGCAGAAGGAGATGGAGCAGGACAGGTTCTGGCAGACATTTAAGGCCCCCCACCACCACCATGCTTGCCTCAATCCTGATGGAAAAGATGATAGTTGGGGATACTTAGTGCAAAGACAGGTATTCTAAAGGAAAGGCAGGATTCAGAGGTGCACAGGAGATCGGGAGAAAGCATGGAGAATCAGACTTTGAGAGAGTGAGGTTGGGTAGGAGACTCCTGGCATTCAGGTGGAAAATGCTGAGACCTTTGGGGAGGGTGGGAGGATGGGGATAGTGGGCTGGGCTTAGTTTTAACATAGCCAGCAAGCAGGAGGAGGAGAAGAAAGAAATGTAGTGATATTTCTGGCCCTTTGGGTGGGGGGTAGGGAGGAGAGTGGCTAGGAAGGACAGATACGAAGTTTAAGGCTGAGAGGGGAGTGAAAGAGTCCAGGGTGAATAGTGGACTGTGGGAGAGGATTAGGAAGGAGAGGAAGATGGGAGGTGAGGAGGGCATAGAGTGAGGGGAAGGGTGGAGGTGGGGGAGGAGTGAAGAAATGAAAGAAGGAGGAGAGCACTGGAGGTATGTGAGTTGGCCTAGGGAGGGTAGAGGGAAAGAAGGGAGAAGTGGGTGAGATAGAAGGGAAGGGTATGAAGCATGGAAATCAGAGTGCCTGAAACAGTGGCAGGGAGCACTTGAGAATTACAGTCCAGAAACGAGACGAGCAAATGGATTTGGCAACAAGTAATAAATAGTAGCAACTAGATTAAGCAACAAATAGGCTAAGATTATATAATCACAAATTATGAAGTGACCCAATTGAGCAAGTTGGTATGGCAACAAGTAATAATTAGCAGCAGCTAAACTAAGCAACGAATAGTATGACTAAGAGTATATAACCACCAATTACTAAGTGCATAACCTATGGTATTTGGCTAGGATCAGTGAACTTTAAGGCAGGTCTAACAACAAGCAGAGAACTTGAGTAATGGATACTATATCAGGAGAAATTACTGTCGAGCAGTAAACAGGGCTATAATTATGGAGAAGGCAGAAATGGATGCAGATAACACTGAGCAATAATTTGAAAACGATGAGTTATTTTTTTTTAAATACAGAATTACTTGATGAGCCAAATAGGGAGTAACAATACTTATGGAGTCCATGTAACATGCAGAACATGCGCATCTCCACTATATTCAAAACTGCTTACCTGCACCACATTCTGAAAAGTAGTGGCACTGCCACATTCCAGAATCGCATGTCCAAGTCACATTCATAAATTGCGCATCCCTGCCACATTCTAAAATTTCGCATCACTGCCACATTCCAGAATTATGCATCATACTCTGAAAATGCATTTCCCTACCACACTCCAGAATTTCGCATTCCACCACATTCCAAAAATGTGCATCCCTGCCTTATTCTAAAATTGCATGATCACTATGTTCTGAAACTCTGTGTCCTTGCCACATTCTGAGATTCTGTGTCCATGCCACCTTGGGAAACTGCATGTTGCCACCACAATCTGAAATCAAGCATTCCCATCACATTCTGAAATTGTGCCTCACCTCCACGTGCTGAAATTATGCAGCTATAGCAGATTACGAAACTACATATCCCTGCCACATTTCACAACTGTATGTCTCCTGCATTTCAAAATTATGTACTGCATCTCTGCCACATTCTAAAAAATTATAACACCCCCATATTATGAATTTCAGAGTTCCTGTCACATTCCAAAATTGTGTGTCCTAGCAACTTTCTAGGACCGTGTCATTGCTACGTTCCGCAGTTACAACCTGGTGGCATTTTGAAATCTCATCCCTGCTGTATTCTAAAAATTGCACACAACTTTGGTGTTCTAAAACCATGCTTGCTGTCGCATTCCACACCCATCACAGTAAGTACCTTGCATCTGCACATTGTGGAAATACATGCACTGTACTCACCCAGTGTCAGCTTTCCTTTTTCAAATGTTTACTACAACTGCAATTTTATGTACGTGGAAGGGATAAATCCTGTAAGGTAGCTTGCAGGGAGAACTAGGCTGTGCGTTCTGGTAATGACATCAGTAACTCTTCACTGAAACTGGCTTTTTTGAACAGGTAGCGAAATTAGGGTTATACAAATGACTTGTAATTTTTAAACAAAGTGACCCGGAGATCTCATTTTTGGCATAAGGCTGGGAGTATGCTGAACCAAATTCTAAATTTATTGACACTAGAAATTTTGGACAGACTCCCTCTTTAAATATAAGCTCTCATGTTTGTGCGTATCTGTGCCATGTGATCAGTCATTATCTAGTTTGTCAGAATTTGTTGTAATCATGAACAATATTGTTGATAAACTGATAAAATGTACCAAGGAAGCCTCAAAAAGATGGTGTACTGGCTCAAAGGACCTGGTTTGACAGTTATTGCTTAAAATTGAGGAAGTCTTTGAAAAAAGCAGGTAGAATTGTAAAAAAAAGAATGGAAATATAATATTTAGGAAAGCATTTTTCACACTAGAAAGACTAAATGGTTACTTAATGAAAAAAGAAATCACAGACCCATTTATGGGACAAGTTACAATCTGATATCTGTACAAAGCATAATAAAATGTTGTGGACTCTTGTAGCTCAGGGCACAGACTCTGATAATAGAAACTATAATATAGATTCTAATATTTCTGCAACCGACTGGATAAAACATTTTGCAAATACATGCAGAGTACAAGAGTGTAATAGTAACATTAATATACTGTACATAATATATTTGAGGGTGGTAGGCCCATAGGTTTTAAATTGGATGCAGACCCTTGCCACCCCCCAACATATCGGAAGTGATGCAGGCTATACTTCATTAGGAAATAAAAAAGTCCCTGGCTTTGATAGGGTGTCTGCTGAAATCTAGTATTGTCATGCTGATTGGTGGGCAGAACTACTTGCACCCATCTTTGCAAAAGTTAGTAATTCAACTACGATTCCTAATGTCTGGAATATGGGATAGTGCCATTGTTTCAGAGAGGGCATCGCTAGGATAGAAAATGTTACGGCCCTATAACCCTCTTGCCGGTTTGGATAAAAATACTGTATATACAAGGCTTAAACAAAGCGGACCAAGGCGGCTACCTGGTAATAGCCTGTGCTCCAGCAAACACAAAATGTAGCAAAGCAAAAGAGCGGAGCAACTAGGCAACCAACAGCAAACAAAAAGCTGGTTTGAGTTAGCACGCTTTAATATACAGTGAAGTTGCACAGGACATAAGAGTACACATGTTACCTTTCTCCATAACATTTCATGTATCGCCCACGCTTTATCATGGCAATAAAGCTTGATAAAGTGTGTTTATACATGAAACGTTGATGGAGGGGGTGCAGTATGTGCTCTTATGTCCTGTGCAGCTTTTATTAATATATTAAGACGTACTTTAACTCAAACCAGCTTTGTTTTTTTGCTGTCAGTTGCCTAGTTGCTCCGCTCTTATATATAAGGCTTAATTTAGATAAACTTGAATCATCTCCTTTTAATGTGGTTATATGAAATAAAGAAGTACCACTGCTTTCATTTTTAATTTTTTTATTTTTATTTTAGGTTTTTATCCTCCTTGCAGGGCTGGCAGGTGGCTCTGGTCCCTCCCTTGGAGGGGCTCACTCTCTGGCTCTGGCTTCCCCACACCAGCTCCTCCCAGGAGGTCCCCCATGGGTTGCCCCCCACCGTGGCAGGGCCTAGAGAGAGGAGCGTCTACTTTCCCCTTTCCCCTGGAAGCCAACATCTAGACTCTGGGGGAACCAGTGTGGGCACAGCCAGGCCATAATAGAGCTTTCCAGCTCCATTTTCCGTTTTCTTCCCTTCCCCTTGTCACAGTTGCTTGCGCGCGTGTGGAGGCACGTGCACGCAGTGATCCACGGCACCCTCCCTATTCTAATTGCTCCCATCTGCTTTACCTTCGGGCCTCCACCTGGAGCAGCCTTGCAGCGGGAGAGGCTGGGTCCACACCTGGGAGAGGAGAGCTGCCGTATGGCTGCTCAGTCCATCTCCCGGCCTCCCCCCCTGCTGACTACCGGTATTGATCTTGTTCACGAACCCGGTCGCTGGCGTGAGTCAGTGTGACATTCAGCGCCTTAACCATCAGCGCCTCTGGGCCAACTTCACTGCTTTCATTTTTACCTTGAATTATATTCTTGAAACATATGTAATACAAAAAAGGGTAAAATATATGCCTGTTTTCTGGATATAAAATCTATCCTCGATAGTTTAGACAGAACAGTTTCATGGCAAATGTTAGATTACAGTATTGAGCCAAGACTGTTAATATTTATTTTAAAAATATTACATACTATTACAGTTGCTAGGAGTTACCATAGGAGAAATGGTGCACTTACATGATCCACTAAATATTGGTTATAGTGTCAAACAAGGCTATCTTTGAGCCCCGGTATTGTTTAATTTGTATACTGAGGGTGGGCTATTCAAAGGGGTTGCGCATGGTGCAACAGTGTTGCGCCATGCGCAACCCACTGATGCGCCCCGGTGTGATATTCAAAGGGGTAGGTTGTGCAGCGCAACGCTCGTTGCGCCATTGGCGCACCAATAATGTAAGTGGTGCAAGTGTGGGGGGGCGTGCCCATGCATATGCGATGCAACCCGATATTTAGCCCAGGATGTGCGGCGCATATGCAGGCACAAACCTGCCTTGCGCTGCACAGGGGGGTGCAAAGATGTGCCCATAAAAAACAGGAACATATTGGGGGACACCCACAGGCAGGCTGCCATATTGCTGGGCACAACACGGCAGCTGCCTGCTGTGGGAGGCCACCCGACCTCCCGGGACACAGTTTGGGCATCGTGCCTCCTCTCGCCCAATCGCGGGCATATGAATATACTGTCCCTGGTGGTCCAGTGGACCCTACCACATCGCCTGAGGCATTGTAAATAAATTACCCTGGTGGTCCAGTGGACCCTATCTCCTGCCTGATTGCGGGCATATGCAGATAAGAACCCTGGTGGTCCAGTGGACCCGCTCTCCTGCCCGATCACGGGCAAATGTAAATAAGAACCCTGGTGGTCCAGCGGTACTCCCTTCCCACCTGCCCACTGAGCCCCACCACCCTGCACCCCCCGGTCAGCGGCGGGCGTCAGCTCCCCGCCGCAAGCTGCCCGGCCGCCCGCCGACTGACCCGCGTACAGTGACTATGCGCTGTTGGTCCCTGCGTGGGCCAATGGGCATGCAGACTGTGCTGTACTACCTGATCCTGAAATGTGAATGAACCATTCACATATCGGGATTGTGTAGTACAATACAGTCTGCACGCCCATTGGCCCACACGGTGGACCAATAGGCGTACAGCCGTACTGTACACTGTCAGTCATTTTCCTGGTAACAAGACCTCTTGAGCTGTGCTCTTGAGGTCTCTTGTTACCATGGAAACCTCTTGATCAAAAAACAGCCCTGTTTTGTATGATTGTTCATGCACAATCCTCTATATTGTGGATGTAACAGGATGGTGTTACTACATGTTTCTGATCAGCATAGCACTACACCAATATATTTAATTCTTTCATGGTGGGCATCACACAGGAATGGGAACTTTTAAAATCTTCAGAATTTTGTATCGTAGTTCAGGAATAAAAGAAAAGGAAAAGGAAAATGAGTGTATTAATGTTTTAGCCAGGAAAAAAACATTATTGCTGAAAAAACTATATAATGACTAACAAATGCTGCTGCTTATCTCGTCCAACAACTTCACTTGAGATACTGTGGTTAGGGTAATTAAAAATAATAATAAAATGATTACCCATGCTCGCTATACATTTGTTCAAGCCTTATAGTAGCTCTATATTACCTGATTGTTTGAATAAAGCTGAGTTTTAAAATGGAAAAACATTTTTCATATTTAGGGGCCCCCCAAAAAGGTCAGGCTCTTTATGACACCACTTTTTATTTATTTTATTTTTGTTTAATTGTTCCCCTCCACCTTCTGCTTTTTTGCCACTTTTGGCCTTAGAAAGCCCTGTCAGTGGCCACAGTTACAGTGGACCATCCATGCCTTGTCCCACAGTAGGGCCCAAGCTATAGCCCTCCCCACACACACATACACCATTCAGCCAGTATTTTTTTTGGGGTGGAATATAGTCTCCCACTACTACTCAGTTCCTAGCAGGTCAGAAAATACAGTCTTCCCATCAGCCTTTGACCTCTATTTTGGTTTTAAAAACTCTTTGGCTCTAGCTGCCCAGTTGCCAGTGGCTAGCATGCTGTGCTGCTACACTGGTGACCTGGGATCCATAGAAAATCAAGAGCTGGTTCAGGCAGCAGGGGGGCTGGGGTGGTGCTACCATGTGGCAGCACTTCCAGTCGGAGATGGCTGATGTTGCGGTTTCATGGCTGCAGCAACAGTGGGTCAGGGAACTTGCCTCCTAACAGGGATGTCACTGCATGCTTAGCTCATAAGGGCATCTGCCCAGCATTGGGGAGGTGGAAAGAATTGAGGAGAAACCAGGAAAAACATACATCTCCCACGCTTCCAGAATAATGGCAGCTGGTACTCTCAGGCCTCACACCACCTGAATCCCCACTGGTCTTGACAGTGAGGGGAATGAGAGCTATTGGAATGCCTCATATCCCAGCACACTGCTAACCTCATGGTACCCTGGATGTCTATAATTTGGCATGTAGGACCCAACCCCACTCGACTGATGACTGTGGTTCAGTGCCCACTCCCCTCTTGTTGATGGTGGGTCCCTCTTCTCCCTTCTGATGTAGAGATCCTCATAATAGTAGGACAAGTCTGGATCATATTCCAGAGCTCATCCCTTCTATCACCCTTCTCCATCTGCCATGGTTTTCTGTTCCAGAGCACCAAGACTCCGACATGTCTGCTAAACCCCTGCAAAGACATAAAGAGGTGGCCTTCAGTCAAACAGCACTGTAACAGAACATATGACAACCCAGAAGGTGCAGTCTGTGCATACTTACCCATAGAGCATTGGACAGTCTATACTATCCACCCTGCTCATCCTGCTACCCATTAACCAAACTGATGATATGAGTGTGTCCAGAATATAGCAAGTGAGTGGCATGGACCTGGACTTTGGGTGTATGTGTCTTGTATGTCCCACAGCTCCAGAGAGTTGTGGTGCAATAAAGTATTTGATAACATCCCTAGTGCACCATCAAGTTTCTCCATCCATGGGAACTGTGTATCCATCATGGTCTACCTTAAAGGGCAGATCTGCCACAGAACCATGTTGGTGCACAATACAGACTAGCCACTGTCAACAGTGTGTCTGTGTTTGGATATCCATGCTGTAATGCAACACTGTGGAATGCTGGTTATATTTAGGACTGCAGTCAGCTATATGTTATGGATTCTTACTGAATGTCTACATGGCTGTGATGCAGTGGAGTTTGGGAGGTGCCAGCACTGGCATCCACATGTATACAAGGGCGGACTGGTTCCAGCAACACTTAGTGAACCGCAATGTCTTGAATGCATATGGTTCAACCGTGCTACCATAGATGAACTGTGCAATCTATTAGTCCCAAATCTACAAGCAAGAATCAGAAGCGGTCAGACCTGGACATGCTCATCTGGGTGCTAACTGCTTTGGCATTCTATGCCAGTGGTTGATTTCAGCACATCACCAGTGATGTCACCAGGATGATGTAATCTTCTGTGTCCAGATGCCTGACTCGGGTCATCACAATCATGCTCTTGCACATGCAGAACAACATACACCTCCCTGTAACAGAACTGGAGATCAGGGATACCAAGGGACCATTCAATGAACTGGCTAGCAAGCCAGATGTAGTGATGGAAACGGACTCTACATGTTTGACTATAGTGGAATCCTCACAGGATGAAGAGGTGTACATTATCACAAAAATTCCACAGCATGACTATACAGGCGGTCTGTGATGCCACAGAAATCATCACTCACGTGTGTGCCAAGTTCCCTGGTCCAACACATGAAGCCTCCATACAGGATCATCATGCCTTGTCCCAAGGCTGTGCACACTGCTACCAGAACATGGGTGGCTGGTAAGTGAGTGCCAGCACAGCTCAGTTGGTAGCACAACTGTCTCTGAGTCAGAAGGCTGTGGGTTCCAGTCTCACACTGGGATTGGGCTCATACTATAAAAACACTGACACCCGAGTGCAGTAGTAGGGAGTGCTATGTTGTCGGGGTGTAGCATCCTTCAGATGAAACGTTTACTGAGGTCCCTTCTACCCTGGGGGGGGGTCCCTTCTGTAAATGAATGGATCACTTTCATGGAGAAGTTGGCAGCCAACAAAAGAAGTGGCTACCTGAATCAAGATAAAGAGGAACTTTTTGAAAAATATATGGAATTATTTTCTTATGTTGTTGGGGCAAAAAAAAAAGAGCCATTCAATGAAAGTTGTTGATACACACAGATACAGTTCTTAGTAGTTTGAGAGAGAGAGAGAGAGAGAGAGAGAGAGAGAGAGAGAGAGGAGAGAGAGAGAGAGAGAGAGACTGAAAAATATATAAAAATATTTTTATTCATTTATTTAATTTTTGTTTATAGTTTCTTAATACTTAGTATATTAAGTCTTAGTTTGTTGTTCTTAGTTAAGGCTTTAGTTACACGATCTTTCAGTTTTCTTGTTAAGACATTTTGTATATAACAATATTATTTTTCATTGATGTATCTTTGTTTTGTTTTTTAAATCATCAATAAAAATGTATAAAGAGATCCCTTCTACACATTCCTGGTGTTATCCTGGTGAGTGTCCAGGTGGAAGTAAAAGAACCCAAGGCACTTTTCGTCAGAGTTGGGTATTTTCCCTGGTGTCCTGGCCGACCTTCCCCTTGCCATGAAACTGGTTCATGCAATTGTCCGAGGCCATATGTGGATGGTGATGTGCGAAATGACTGCCACTACATGTTAGCAGTCACTTCACTACCAGTCTCTCGCTGCTTGTGAAGTGTTTTGGGATATAATGTGTATGAAAAGTGCCATATAAATGATGATGATTATTCTTCTGAGAGCACTTGCAGTGTTGTTGATGTGTGTCATAATGTGTGCACATTGCCTGACATATCCGTGCTTCTCCACACAGGGGACAGCGGTTAACCTCAAAGAACATTTCTAATGATACCATTCCTGAAAGCCACCACAGCTGTACAGACTAGATGCATTGAAGCACATAAACAGACCAGGGGAGTTATTGAACATGTATATAGTTTGCTGAAAAAGTGCTTCAGTTTACTTGAGAAGATGGGTGGAACACTATTGCTGGCACCTGTAAAGTTGTGTTGTGTATTTGTTGTCTGCTGTGTGCTGCATAACACAGCAGTGTGTAAACACTTGCTGTTACCTGATGATGGAGACATTTTATTTTTTATTTTACAATTGTTGGCCAGGAAAGACACAGTAAGCAAGTTTTGTTCCCAGGTGCATCCTGGGAGCACAGAGAAGTTAAGTGTTGCTCATGGTCACACAGTATGCAAGTGGTGGCTGTAGGATTCAAACCCAGTTCCCCAGGTTTCCAGTTCAGTGCTCTTAACCACTATGCTATACTGCCTAAAATGCATTCAGATGGCAGTATAGGTGGTGACAGTGATGTTCCCTGTTCCCTGGATTGAGCCATCAGAGGGGCAGCGGGTACATGATTAGCAGATAGCATAGATAGAGGCTGGTGGATGCTTTGTTCATCAAGCAGTGATACTCATGGAGGTACATTGCTGGGGAACATTGTGCCTTTGTGAAGTGTTAGGTCAATAAATGTGTGGACTGGCATCATGCAGAACTATGTAGTGGTGTGCTGATAGGGTGCTTCAGGGTTTGGGGCTACAGAAGGTCCATTTATCTGTGGGCCAGGTACAGCTGATGATGCTGGATGGGAGCCTTGGCTGACCGTCCATGCCTGTGTCAAGCAAGCAAGCAAAGCCATGTTATAGTAAATCAGATGGGCAATCAAAGTCCCCTTCTACCACATGCCTGACGGCACATAACTCCATGTGCACATCCTCCACCTCAGTTCACAAGGCATCCAGCATAGTATGCATGGTATCAAGCTCTGTGCACACACCACCAAGATTTGTGGGCACACCATTAAGCTCTGTGTGCACACCACCAACTTCTGTGTGCACACCACCAACTTCTGTGTGCACACCACCAAGCTCTGTGTGGACACAACCAAGCTCTGTGTGGACACCACCAATCTCTTTGTGCACACCACCAAGCTCTGTATGCATGCCACCAGACTCTGTGTACACACCACCAAGTTTTGTGTGTACACAGCACCCAGTTCTGTGTACACAGCACCAGTCTCTGAGTGCACACCACCAAGCTCTGTGTGCACAGCATTAAGCTCTGTGTACACACCACCGGGTTCTGTGTACACAGCAACAATCTGTGTGTGCACATCACCAAGTTCTTTGTGCACCGCACCAAGTTCTGTGTACCCACCACCAAGTTCTGTGTGCACAGCATCAAGCTCTGTGTACACAGCACCAATCTCTGTGTGCACACCATCAAGCTCTGTGTTCACAGCACCAATCTCTGTGTGCACACCATCAAGCTGTGTGTACACACCTCCAAATTATGTGTGCACAGCACCAATCTCTGTGTGCACACCATCAAGCTTTGTGTGCACAGCACCAATCTCTGTGGGCACACCATCAAGCTTTGTGTGCACAGCACCAATCTCTGTGTGCACACCATCAAGCTCTGTGTACACACCACCAAGCTCTGTGTGCACAGCATCACATTCTGTGTACACACCACCAAGCTCTGTGTGCAAAGCATCACATTCTGTGTACACACCACCAAGCTCTGTGTGCACAGCATCACATTCTGTGTACACACCACCAAACTCCGTGTGCACACCACCAAGTTCTGTGTACACAGCACCAATCTCTGTGTGCACACCATCAAGCTGTGTGTACACACCTCCAAATTATGTGTGCACAGCACCAATCTCTGTGTGCACACCATCAAGCTTTGTGTGCACAGCACCGATCTTTGTGTGCACACCATCAATCTCTGTGTACACACCACCAAGCTTTGTGTGCACAGCATCACATTCTGTTAACACACCACCAAGCTCTGTGTGCACAGCATCACATTCTGTGTACACAGCACCAAGCTCTGTGTGCACACCATCAAGCTCTGTGTACACACCACCAAGTTCTGTGTACACAGCACCAAGCTCTGTCTGCACAGCATCACATTCTGTGTACACACCACCACGCTCTGTGTGCACACCACCAAGCTCTGTGTACACACCACCAAGCTCTGTGTACACACCACCAAGTTCTGTGCACATACTACCAAGTGCTGCGTGCAACCCACAAAGCACTGTGTGCATGACACTTCACTCCATGTGGAGTTGGCACAGCTCCTGGTGACTGTTTCTTGCTGTGCTCAGCTGCTGCTGTCCAGTCAGCTGAATTTTAGGGTACATCTTATGTAGGCCCTGCCTCCTGGTGTCATTTGATGTGACCATGGCCACAGATGTGCTCTCAAAGGGATACTACTGTCTGGCTACATGAATGATATGCTCCCATTGGGTGAGGTCACACATGGTGCTACGTAGGAGTGCTAGAAAGTTGGTGTCATGGGTGCCAAGTGTTGTATCTGTGGACAATGTGACAGCAGGTGTGGAGAGGAAAGCTACCTGGCTGATCCCCTGTAGGTAGTTGTGGTGTCTGTGCCAGGCTGTGTGGCAGCTGTGTTCAATATGGTGGTGTCCTGAATGCTGCTGGTGTCCTCCACCTGTGATGGTGTTGGCAGCATTCCTGTGCTATTGTCCCCTGTTGTGCAAGTAGCCTGGTTATTGGTGTTGCCAGCAAATGGTCCCTCATGGAGGTATACCGACATCTGCACCATCAGAAATAGGAACTACTCCACGGTGTGTTGCGTGGTGCATTTTGTTGTGTGGAACATTTCTGGTGGTGTCACTTGCTCCATAATCACTGTTGGTCAGAGATGGTGATAACTGACTGGTGACATCAACCTCTATGCCTGGTAGTGGATCCACATCAGAAGGTGGAAGAATACCATTACTGTGGGTTCCTGTTGTCTTCACTTCATGTCATGGGTTATAGTAGAGTATTCACCTTCCAGGGAATTGATGTGGTCCTCCTCTCCATCGATCATCTTGTGGCTGAAGGTGTCGGCTACAATGTTGCACATGGGGTTACTCTGCAGGACATCATCCCCCCAACATGGCAACCTGTTGTTGATTTTTTTTTTTACTTATAATTTTATCAATTTTTCAAACAGAACAGACATTTTGGTGGAAATGGAGGAGGGACAAGCAACATGGGGAAGGATTGCGCCTGTGTAAAATGTACCCCCAAAAGGCATAAAACTGATTAAAGTGTAAAAATGCAACATAAAATAGGAAATGTGTCCCTAGACCCCAGTCAGGTGTGTTCGGTCCAATATCAATGGTGGTGGGTTCCACCAGTGAATGTTTGTCATTTCCAACATTGATAAAACACATCTGCTCCATCACTCTGCCGTGGATCTTTTTAACATTGCCACAGAGGTCACACCATTTATATTTAATGGCTTTGATTGTCTTTGGGTGCTGTCAACCCTACTGGCAGAGGTCTGTTTGCCCTCCCACACCACTTATTAGTGGGTGGGCATTCCCCTCAATGCACTGGCACTAAACAGGGCCCAGTAGTGGGGGTGTACCTCTTGCTGTCTCCTCTGCAGTGACGTTTGGTGTGTGTTGGCATCGGTTTCCCTTTCTTTGGTTTTTTGGTATGTGTGGCTGCTTGGCCGGAGAGACTGCATCTGCAAACCGCATTTCTGCCCATTTCTGCACAGTAGCTTGCTGACTTTAAAGGAGGAGATGGAATTCTCAAATGCCTTTAGCCTGTGGAGTGGGTAATTCTCCCAGGCTAATAATGGGTCATAAGCTCATGGAGATACTGAGGGCCTGGTCAGTTCAGGGCACATAAATTATTAAAAGCATTTAATAACTGGGGAGCAATGTGTCCCATAGGAAAACCCAGCTTTAATTCACCAGTATAACCAGCTGGTTATAACGGCGAACACACACTGGGTTTCCCTCTCTCCATTCATGTACCTCGTCCTAACAGTACCCACGAGCACACTGCTTCACCGCGATTTCTCAGCATGGAGATCAGTTGCCTTATATCTTTATAATTGCTGTGGTGACAAAATGCTCCACAGCAATTATATAAATCAACGAGGGGGGGGTGGGGGTAGTGTGTAAAAACTTGAATTTTACATGCACCCTTGGTTTTGGATGCTTGTATAACCCCCTCGAGTTTTGCTCTTGGGGTTTATGTAGCATCCGACACCTTGGGTGCATGTAAAATTCTCGTTACACGCACTACCTCATGTATTATTTTTTATGTTATAGTCGATGTGAATTGGGCCTTTAACATTTACAGCCAGCAAATTTTCTCTGATTACAGAAAAACAAAATATCTAACTCAGTTATGGAGGAAAGCTGGCACTCCTAGCTCGGAGGAAACTAGCAAAAACCAACAAACGCTACACAGTGGCAGTGCAGTTGAGTGGGCACTCAAAAATGCAGGCTTCTTATGAAAATATTGCTTTTTTCCACATTGGTGTTTTCCCCCTAAATGTTCAGCATCTCTGTTCACAAATTACAGCAAACAATTTACTGCAGTTTATTAGGCGTCCTTCTTTTACAAAATGATATTGTTCAGCAATCAAAGCTTCAGCATCTGTCAACATGCTGTCCTCCGTGTGTCCCTCATGAGGACTGAGCTCGTACCAGAAACGCTGGCACCCAAGGGCAGTACGTGGGGTTACTGTACTGCCAGGGTGTGCAGTCCTTCACACGAGACTTTAAACCGAGGTCCCGTCTACCCATCTCTGGTGCTGTCCTGGTGGTGTCCAGGTGGAAGTAAAAGAACCCAAGGCACTTTTCACAAGAGTAGGGGATTTTCACCAGTGTGAACACAACTATAGGATTAACACAGCGCAACAGGAAAGTGGGGTGCTAGGGTGAGATGCGGCATACACCTCAGTAGTCCAACAACAGTGAATAGCCCTGCACTTCAGAGGTCAAAGTAACAGTTCACAAAGCACGCGGAGATGCGCTAATGCTTCAGTGAGTCCAAAATGTATGCTGTTACAAATCTGATGTCCAAGCACAATGGGAAAACTAAGGGAGCAACATTACCCAGCAGCCTCGGCGCTTTGCTCCAGTGAGTTTCGTCAGTGTCCTGGCCAACATTCCCCTTCCCATAAAACTGGTTTATGCAATTGTCCAAGGCTGTATGTAGGTTTTGATGTGCAGAATGGCTGCTATTGCACAATTGCAGTTGCTTCACTACCAGTATCTCATTGCTTGCAAAAGACTTTGGGATACAATGTGTATGAAAAGGGCTATATGGAGGGGGGGTGCTGTGGATCCCGAGCAAGATGGATGCCTAAGCACTGAACGCAGAGCTAGAAGTGACATTGAACTGTTACAATAATGGTTCTGCACTGCAGAAATACTGTATATTTTTATTGAGATAGGACTTTGGTTGAATACTTGCTGACTGCGATGGGAAATTCTCATAAAGATGTTGGCACCTGACAATGAAAAAAGTAAGGGTCCAGTGGGAGATCCTGCCATGAGGTCTGCCCAAAGCCAAGCTGTTAACACCATAGAGGAACAGGCTGAGGAGACCCTGCAGAGGCTGTGGGTGAAGATCACCCATTTGATTCAGACGGTGGTTGTCTTAGCCGATAAATTTGATGGCCTCATCAATAGTGTGGTATGCTTGGAAACTGCTGCGGACTCAGTTAAAACCGCGACAGTGAAGGCTACAAAACATTCTAATGCCACCTTGAGGACTACTGTAAACCTTACTAAAGAAAAGACGCAACTCTGAGTGCATCTGGAGTCGCTCAAGAATCAAGCCTGGGCAGCGAATCTAGGGTTAATCAGTATGCTGGAGGGTAGTGAGGGAGACCTTATTTCTCCAGGATTGGTTTCAGCAGCAACTAGGGGAAGCCCTTACAGCCAGGCCCATCGACATCCAGAAGGCTTACAGTTTCACCCCACGTGGCACACAAGACAACATGGATTCACCTTGCACAGTTGTTACCGTCACAGATACAGATGGAGCGGGTATACAGGATTTCATATTGGCACTGGCGAGGAGCAAAGGGACCCTGCTACATGATGCCACTTGTCAGAAGGAGAAGAAGTAGCAGCGTTTGACTGAGGGTGAACTATGCTTAGGCAGCTGGACATAAACTGTGGCATGGTCTTTCCTGCCAGGCTCTGGATTGTCCATCAGGAGAAGATTGTCATTTTCACAGACCCAGCGGTTGCACTTAAGTGGGCACCGAAGCATGTTCCATCACGGAGAAAACGAGCCAAGTAGGGAGGAAGACTCCCAATCAGAAGATATCAAATCTCGAAAAGACTTCATTTTTTTTCTTTCTTGTTGTTTTCCCAGCCATAAGTCTTCATTAACCTGAATTAATGGAAATACATAACGGGTAAATAGTCTAGTCACAGGTAAGCTGGATACACTTAATGTTTTCAGACTTTATTTAATACATGTTCTGGGAAGGAGATCTACTGCCATGTATAGTTGAACATTTTGTTATGTAGTACTATTCCCTGTTTTATTTCCTCCTGATTTGATATAAAGTTTATTAGTTCCCATACCTATTGGGATTACTTTAAACACTAGTATTGAACATATGCCATATGGGTCTTCAGTGTTGAAGTTATGTGACAGTTTTGGTAGTAAATGCACCATAGCATTCAGAAATGTCATTGTTACTCTGCCTTTATAGGATTGGTTACTTTCGTAACAGATAAATGGTTTGGCATGGGCGAGGCTCTCCTTATCCTGTGCTAGGGAGGGGGAGACACTTGTGGGACCTATATTACACTATTACATGGACTAATACCATGCTGCTCATGGACTCTAGCATACAACACATTTTGGACCTTTTAACTGCATTTTACAGTTCTTTCTTTCTCCCCAAAGGTGTATCTTTATTACATAGACAGACTGTTATGGTGTATTAAGAGGAGCGGCGCCCTCATTACACAAGTTTATGCAGTGTGTCTTATGCTCGAGTTCATAACTATATGTTTGTCATATGAAACAATAAACATAAGGTTTTTTTTAAAAAGGCTATAGAAATGCTAATTCTGTTTCTTCTGCTTTATCTTCCTTGCCTGGACCATGCCTGCGACGAGGCCATCTGATATGGCTGTTATTATTATGTAGGTAAGCAAAACCTGTTCTCAGTAAAGTTCATGGTCTGCCAGTCATAAGGTACTGGGACACGTGGATGAACAAGAAATTGTTTGCTGAAGCTTGTAAACAGGGTGAGCACTTGGGAAAGAAAAACAGAAATGTTGGTAACAAAAATAAAAGTTCCCAACTCTCTGATGCCACCTGCTGTTTAAATTTAAAAAAGCTTAAAAAATACAAAAAAATCCAATTTCCATTCTGGAGTGGTTTTTTTTTACTGGGTAAATAAAAATGCTAGTTAAAAATCATTAACTATGTGGGGCGCACCGTGACGACTCAGTGACGAGCCATGCAGGCAGCTCGAGTTTGGGTGAGGATTTGGGTCACTGCATTGAGATGGGAGGCAGGCTAGGTTGAGGTATTTCGGCAGGGGAGGGCTGGCAGTGACACACCCTTATACACTACTGATCTGATACAAGCAATCCTGCTGTGTTTATATGGGGAAACTTGTGTGACACACACCCATGCATGTATCTTGGCACCACAGTGACCTTTGCAGTTGGGCCAGTAAGCTAGCTCTCACCGAAGGGATGCTGTGTGTGCAGCAGGCGAGCAATGGCTGGGGGTGGAGGGAGGGACTATGGATGAAGTCGGAGAGAAAACAGGAACATATATGTGCACTGACCTGTCTGAATAATGGCTGCTGGCACCCTGAGGTTCTGCTCCAGTTAGATCCACACCAGCTATGATAGTGGGGGGAGCAGCAGACAAGGCTCAGGGGTTAGCAACATTACAAGATCCAAAGGAGAGGCACAGAGTGATGGGTAAGTGACCAAAACAGCATATGAAAAAAAAACAATCATTAAATATCTGAGATTTCTGTAGTGTAATCCACCCAATAAAACATTGGGGTTATTTAATAATATCAGCAGGACACCCCAGGGCATGCATCACATTGGTACAATTACACTCCACAAGGGCTACTCAGCTTCACCTTGTTCCTCACCACACACCCATGGTGTGCTGTTATACCTGCATGAAGCTCACTGGTATCACGTCATAACAGCAGGTGCATTATAGCGAACCAATATGGGCAAATCAACAACAGTGAAGCACAATATAGCGAATATAACACGTAGCGACTGCACATTTGAGCGATTAGTGTTGCCTGATAACCCCACCATGAATAGGCGGTGTGGAGTAGAAATCCTAGAGATGGGTGGGTGCGGGGGCAGAGCCCCACCTTATCTGCTACAATTCACAACAGGTGTCTGGAAGGATATAAATGTGGGTGGGTGTTTTGCTCACCTGTCCTTGCATGAAGATGACGGTAGAGATTCTGTGGAGTAACAAGGGAATGCCACTCATCCTCTATGGTGGCTTCATCTTCAGATGGGATAATGAAGTGCGAGAGAAGGTATATTGGAGGTGCACTGATTACCATCGTTATCGGTGTCCTGCACGGATCCATACAGTTGAGGATAGTGCGAGTGTGAGCCTTAGGTTAGCTGATATGTGCTGCATTATTATTGGCATGCACTATAATGGGAGTCGCTATTATGAATTTACTGTTTTGTCTCTCGCTGTAAATGATGTGCTGTTATTGCATGGAGCCAAGCTCACCTGGTTGTGCATTAAGCAATACACTTTTTTTCTTATACATTTATATGACATACCATAGAAACAGAATTTGACGGCAGATAAGGACCACTTGGCCCACCTAGTCTGCCCATTTCCTTGCCTGATGGATAAGCTGCAGATTCTAGTTAACCAACAGCTTACTTACTTCCTTCTACCCCCCCACTAGAATTGCCTTATGCCTGTCCCTTGCATTCCTGAATTCTCGCACTGTTCCTGACTCCACAGTCTCCTCAGGAAGGCTGTTTCATGCATCCACACCCCTCTCTGTGAAAAAATACTTTCTGACATTACCTCTGAGCTGTCCCACCTCTATCTTCAAATTGTGCCCCCTTGTTCTTGCACATCTCTTCATCTGAAAGAAGCTATCCTCTTGTACTTTGTTAATTCCCTTGAGATACTTGAAAGTTTCTATCATGTCCCCCCTCTCCCTCCTTTCCTCAAGGATATACATATTAAGCTGCTTTAGTCTCTCTTCGTATTCTTCTGGTGCAGACCCTGCACTATTTTGGTTGCCCTCCTCTGAACAGCATCCACTCTGTCTATGTCTTTGCGGAGAGTGAGTCTCCAGAATTGCATGCAGTACTCCAGATGGGGTCTCACCAACCAGTCACAAATGCTTCAGAACAACTGAATAAGGGTCTTCAGATAAAGAAGAGGAAGTTTTATGGGGTGGCCCAGTGGTTCAGAGGAATTATGCTACACTCCCATGTGGGCTACCTTGGTTCAGAAGTGGACTTGCCCACTTGTGATTGGGTGTCCCAGTCAGTGTAGGTCAGTGCTGTCACTCGCTGCAGCAGCAACCCTATACAGTGGGCCAGGGAATTTGATCTCTCATGGAGGGAGAGGTATACACTTAAGGATGTTGCTGCTAGAGAGGCCATTAGTAGGCACTGCTTGGCACCTATATGGTGGGAGGGTCAGGGGGGTTACACAGCACAAAAACTGTATTGCGCAAGCATGGAGACTCAAGGGTATAAAACACCCCAAAGGTCGGTCAAGATGATGGTTTGATGTTTGTACTCTCGGGTACTGTGCCACAGGACCCACCCTCCACCATGCATTAGAAGAGTGGGAGGCCACTCCTGTTCTGATGGCCCCACCATGAGTGAGGTGGGGACTATGGGAGGTGTGGGAATAGTGTGAGACAAGGTGAGAGGAAGCTGATGGGAATAGCTTAAGGGCTGGACGAATGACAGGGTTATAGAGAACATAAAGGGGACAAGTCAGCACTAAGAGCACCACACCTAAATGTGAGGCTGGTCCCAGTTTGTACTTTATGTGCTGCAGTGGATTCTGGGATTTGTAGTTACAAAACATGCCAGTTTGGAAGTCAGCTGAATCAGTCTGATACAATCTACTACACATCAGTAAACCGTAAGTGAAAAAAATGTTTCGTACATGAATTGCAAATTGATCCACCTCATATCTGTATAAAAAGAAATGCAGGAATGTTGTGTGTGTACCACTCCAGGCCAACAGTGGCTGTGGCTGGTGGTGGAGGGAGGGGCTATGGGTGAAATGGGACACATTTGAGTGTGGGGCTCTTAGTGCCAACTGTTCCCCTTTAATAAAAAAATAAAAAAAATACTTGTTTGTCATCAGCACAGCATAGCCATTGGCAACACCATTAACCCAGATTCTTACCCCAAGCCTTGGGTATCTGGAGTGCTGGCAGGAGGAGGCTTCAGCATCACAGAGATGATAGAGCAACCTGCTGTTATACTGCCACATGGTGACCATAGGTGGTAGTGCAGCAGAAAAGGTGCTGGGCAGACCGAGCATGCTGCATCTCAGTGCACACCTTTATGTGCTCGGGGGTACAGACTGGAGAGAAAATGGAACAAGGAAAGCCTCTCCTGATAGATACGAATAAACAGATCCCGGCACTCATGGAGCAAGGTCAAAATAACAAACTAAGCTTATAAAGCCAGAAATATGTTTAGTAAGTGAAAAAAAATGGTTTGTACATGAATTGCAAATTGATCCACCTCATATTTGTATAAAAAGAAATGCATAAATACATATAAATGCACCAGGACCCTCTTCAACAAATCCCGGCACTCCTACACATCTGTCTTCCCTCTCCCCCTCCTCCCACTCTAACCCCCTTGATGATTCAATCCCTCCTCCTACCCTGCCTTTACCCCTCCCCCTTCACCCCCTCTCCTCTAGCTTCCCTCCCAACCCCAACACTTGCCACCCTCGTGCCTCCACCCACCAGTCTATTCCCCCTCTCCTCCCCATTGCCCCCACCATCCCTCTTCCCCTCGTTATCCCCAGCCTTCCCTCCCTCCACCCCCCCCACTTGACAAAGCCAGCAATAGCTGATTTAGTTAACGTGGCGGGTATCTACTATCCTGTTGTGCTACATTGCACTTAAATGGAACTTGCGTTCAAACTGTCTACCAATGATACATATTACAGTACAATGTTGAACTGTCTCACTGTTGATCTGCTGCTGCATTGCACGCCTACTAAGATCTCCGAACTAATGTAACAAAAATGTAACCTTTGTAATGTCCATGTAATCGATGTTTCATTGAGATGTTCAAGTCTTTGTATGTCTGACCTGGAATTTTGGTAAATGAGCCTTCTGGCTCAAAGGTACTAATCCTAAACTTAAATAAATAAATGTTTATTGCAGGCAAGTCAGAAAATCTCTGGCTAAGCCCTGTGCCCCAGCACTTCAGTCCACACATGGTCTTCGTCAGGGGGCAGGGCATACAGTTTAGCCGGTGATTTTGTGACTTGCTTGCAATAAACAAATGTATGCCTATCTAAGTTTAGTTTGTTATTTTGACCAAGCTCCACAAGTGCGGGGCTCTGTTCATTTGTATGTATAGCAGGCTGGCCACCTTGCTCAGCACTGACTCTGCGATCCAGTGTGCACCGTGGTTCTGTCCTGTGTATATCCCTCCCGATCGATGTAGCCATCCTAACTACCCAGTTGGGACAGCCAGACCTCTTGCTCCCCCTACTCCCCACATTCCTCCTAAAGGGGCATAGCAAACCACTGAAGGTCAGCCCTAGAGGAACACATTTCTAAAATAGATCAAATACTTGTATTTTAGTCTACCTTTTCTTACAGAGATTGTTTCTACATGCAACCTGTTTTGTTGTAATGCTATATTGACTGAAGCTACAACAGTGACAAAAGGTCTAGATCCCAATAGTAGAGCAGCTAATAAATATTCAAAGACAAAACATCAACAAGAGTCTGTTATTTTATGTTCTATAAATTATACCATGCATTTTAAAGCAGTCCTATCTGTGTTAAGAATGCTCTGTGCTACTCTTAATTTGTGGAGTGCCGACACAATTGTCATCATGGGTGAATGCTTTGAGAAGGGACCGAGAAAGAAGAGCATTTCCCCTAGGACTGTACAACTGATACAAATAGTACTGAAATGAGGCAGTCTTTAAAACAACATGTTTTGTCTTTCTTAGGCCTTTTGATAACAGTCTTCAATGATGGTGAGTACATGTAGGTGAACTACCTATGCTACAGTACACTACACATAAAAGTTTTTATCTAGCTGTTACTCGTCTCAAAAAGTACTAACTGTTTAATAGAAAAAGATTTACTGAGAATAGGGACATCTGTATCCTTTTTTTCCTAAAACCGTAACCCTGTAAGATATGCTAATTTAAATATGGAAACATAAACCTATTTTGCACTGGATCTATCACACAGATCCCTAGTACTTGAGCTGGGGAGTGACTTCTTTACCTCGCCTGGTAGTCTTCTGTGCTATCAGTCCCACGGTCCTTCTGAGTTTCAATTTCTCCTTGGGAAGGTGATTTGGTAATTGACTGACATTTAGTGTTTTGAATGAGTCTTGCCAAGAATTGGATGTTAGCTGATACAGCAGCTCTGAAAGACTCATTACAACGTGATGACTCTTATTGCAAAAATACTTTTGCCAGCATAGGCAGAAGTCAAACTAATGTTCAGTCTAAAATGCTGTGTTTGGGCCAGTGTGCAAGTATTCTGTTATAAATGTGTATTGATATGCCTTGACCCCTGTTTGAATCCTTTAGTTAAATGGGGAATGAAGGTGAGAAGGCACATTCAGCACTTAGCACTCTCTCAAGACATGTTGGGCTAAATCCACAAAACTTTGCCCTGTCGCAAACCCAGTTTGCGCTGTGCAAACTGGGTTTTGCCCCAGTGTGGTATTCACCAAAGCCCATTTTGCACCTGCAGACTGGGTTTGCAACTGGGTAAAGATTTGAGGGGTCCACAAAGCAAATGAGGGGGAGGGGACCTGCATATCCACACAGTCTCATTCACAAAGCTTTTTCTCCACACAAGGACCTTTTGGGGAGGGCCCTTGTGTGTAGAAATTACCACCGAACGAGGCCTGGTGGTCTCCCATGTAACCCTATTGGTTGGTGGAGGTGCTGCGGCATTCCCCCCCACCGTACTCCGATCACTGTCCCGATGTTAGAAAAAACATTCCTGGTAGTCCAGTGATCCCTCGCCTGTTCCCCGACCACCATCCTGATATTAAAATAAATTATTTCCTGGTAGTCTAGTGATCCCTCCCCTTCCCCCGTTCTCCGATCTTTGTCCTGATATTAAAAACACTATTCCCTGGCAGTCTAGTGGTCCCTCCACCAGTCACTGATCACTGTACTGAGTAAAAGGAAATAGTCCCTCCCTTGTAGTCCAGTGGTCCCACCACCCCACCTGAACACCCACCCAAGAAATACACATAATTTTCATTGGTATCTAATGTACCTCCCACCCCACCTCGCTCCCTTGGAAAAAAATGAAAGTGTCCCATTACCCTGGTGGTCTAGTGAATCGCCCACACTCCCACCCTGGCAGACAGTGACCTACCACCCCTGCCCCCCCAATCCTGAAACCCAGCTGGCGACCCTGTCAACCAGTGAGCGCGTAGTGTATACTGTACTTGCTCATTCACAGTTCAGTCGGTGGCCGGCCATGGTGGTGGGAGGAGGACTGTGCCGGTCGGTGGCTGGGTTTTGGGATGCGGGGGGGGGGAGCGGGGTGGTAGGTCACTGTCTGCCTGGGTGGGAGGGTAGGACGTTCACTAGACCACCAGGGTAATGGGACACTTTTGTTTGTTTTCCAATGGAGCAAGGTGGCGGGGAGGGAAGGGGAAGGTACACTGTACACAGCATTTTACGGTTCTTTCTTTCTCCCCAAAGGTGTATCTTTATTACATAGACAGACTATTGTGGTGTATTAAGAGGAGTGGCGCCCTCATATATGTACATAGAAACATAGACTTTGACAGCAGATAAGGAGTGCTTGGCCCACCTAGTGTGCCCATTTCCCTACCTACAGGATAAGCTGCAGATCCTAGTTAACCAACAGCCTATTTCTTCCTTACCTCCCCCATAAGAATTGCCTTATGTCTGTCCCATGCATTCTTGAATCCTCCCACAGTTTTAGACCCCACAACCTCCTCAGGAAGGCTGTTCCATTTGTCCACCACCCTCTCTGTGAAAAAATACTACCTCACATTGCCCCTGAGCCATTCCCCCCTCTATCTTCAAATGGCGTCCCCTTGTCCTTGAACTTCTCTTTTTCAGAAAGATGCTACCCTCTTGGACTTTATTGATTCCACTGAGGTACTTAAATGTTTCTATCATGTCCCCCTGCTCCCTCCTTTCTTCAAGGGTATACATATTAAGTTCTTTTAGTCTTTCCTCATATGGCTTCTCTTGCAGACCCTGCACCATTTTAGTTGCCCTCCTCTGGACTGCCTCCATCCTGTCTATGTCCTTGCGGAGATGGGGTCTCCAGAACTGCATGCAGTACTCCAGATGGGGTCTCACCAACTGTCTGTACAGAGGGATAACAACTTTCTGTTTTCTGCTGGTGATGCCTCTCTGTATACATCCCAGTATCCCCCTAGCCCTCCCTACTGCCTTCTCACATTGCTTGCTAACCTTAAGGTCATCTGATATGATTACTCCCAGGTCCCTTTACATTTTTGTTGTTGTTACTACCTCCCCCCATTGTGTAATCTTCCCCTGAGTTTTTGTTGCCCAGGTGCATTATTTTGCACTTCTTTGCATTGAATCCAAGCTGCCATACTTCTGACCATTCCTCCAACCTTGCCAAGTCCCTTTTCATCCTTTCCACACCTCCTTGTGTATCAACCCTGTTGCAGATCTTTGTATCATCTGCAGTGAGGCATACTTTTCCTTCCAGTCCCTCTGCAATGTCACTTATAAAGACATTAAAAAGGACTGGACGCAGAACTGAACCCTGCTGTACCCCACTAGTAACCCCTCTTTCTTCAGAGTGGACTCCATTTACAATTACCTTCTGTGTCCTGTTGTCCAGTCAATGTTTTATCCAGGCTACCACACTGGGACCCACTCCCAGGCTGGTTAATTTGATTATTAATATTTTGTGTGGGACTGTGTCAAATGCCTTGCTAAAGTCTAGGTAGGCCACGTCCATAGCCCCTCCCTGGTCTACTACTTTGGTCACCCAGTCAAAGAAATCAGTTAGATTCATCTGACATGACCATCCTGGTGTGAATCCATGCTGCCTTGGGTTCTGTGCCCCACTAGCCTCTAAGTACTCAACAGTTCTTTCCTTCAGAAGTGATTCCATCACTTTACCTACCACAGAGGTCAAACTGATAGGTCTGTAGTTTCCTGCCTCTGTCTTGCTCCCACTTTTGTGAAGGGGAATCATATCAGCCTTCCTTCAGTCCTTAGGTACCACACCATCCGCCCATGCTTTATTAAAAAGGGTAGTCAGTGGTGTCACTAGTTCTCCCCTTAATTCTTTAAAATTCTGGGGTGAATTCCATCAGGCCCCATTGCTTTGTCCATTTTAAGTTTTAGGAGTTCTTTCAGAACCATTTCTTCTGTGAAAGGACTAGGATCGACCCCCCTATCCAGAATGCTTCTGTTAATTGGATTAGGCACCTCCCCCTCCTCTTCGTTTGTGAATACTGAGCAGAAGTGTTCATTCAGTATCCCTGCTTTTTCACTCTCCGTCTTTGCCCAACCGCTGCCCTTTCTATTCAGCCTCTATATCCCTCCCTTTGTCTTTCTACGCTCCCTGATGTAACTATAAAAGGTTTTATCCCCATTCTTAACTGAGTTGGCTGTCTTTTCCTCAGTTTGGGCCTTTGCTACTCTGACTTCCCTCCTTGCTTCCTTCTGCCTTAACTGGTACAGTTCTCTGTCCTGCTCCTTCTGTGTTTACTTATACTTCCTAAATGCTATATTTTTCTCCCTAACTTTCCCCGCCACCTCTTTTGAGAACCATAGTGGCTTTTTCTTTCGTTTTGATTTGTTTATTTGCTTCACACAAAGGCTTGTTGCCTCTGTGATGGCAGTTTTGATGATTCCCCATTGTTGCTCCACACCTCCTTCTAGCCTGTTTCCTAGTGCTTTTCTAAGGCACTCTCCCTTCTTGCCAAAGTCAGCCCTCCTGAAGTCCAGTACCCTAACTTTTGTATGGCTTGACTCTGTAGCTGAGTTTATCATGAACCACACTGTTTGGTGGTTACTTGTTCCCAGATGGCTACCCACTTCTAGATTTGAGATCCTCTCACTGTCCCTATTTGAGAGTATGAGGTCTAAGATTGCTCCCTCATGAATGGGTTACAAAACTAGCTGTCTGAGGCCTGCCCCTTGTAGGGCATCGAGAATGGCCTTGCTCTTGGATGTGGCTATAGCAAAGGTGCTCCAGTTAACATCTGGCATATTCAGGTCCCCCATCAACAGTATATCCCCTTTCTCTGCCATCCTAAGGATGCCTTCTATCATATCCTTGTCCATTCCCTTTCCTTGGGGGTCTGTATACAACCGCTGTGCAGGTTGTGGTGCCATTTCCAGTCTCTAAGGTAACCCACAGTGCCTTCTCTCCTCCCTGTTTATTCTTTTGTTCCATTGCTTTCATCCCTTCCCTTACATAGAGATCTACTCCTCTTCCTCTTCTATCCTCCCTGTCTCTCCTGTAGGTTGTGTACCCTGGTATGTTAACATCCCAGTCATGGTTCTCTGTGTACCATGTTTCTGTGACTGCTACGATACCCAGGCTTTCCTCTTTCACCAAGGCCACAAGTTCAGGGAGCTTGTTGCCCAGACTACAGGCACTGGTACTCATTACCCTCCATTTCTTGATGGCCTTACCCATTTCTGCCCCATCCCTGTCCTTATTGGCTTTGTCATTTTCTCCATTTACCCCTGCCCTTCTCCCTATCGACATCTCTGTCTTGGTGTTTACCTCATTTACTACCCTGATTTTTTTGGGGGAGCTAGGATTTCTCTGCTCCTTTCCATTGCCTCTCCTCTTGGCTAGTTTAAATGCTTGCCAATGAAGCATTTAAACCTATCACCTAGGATCCTGGTTTCCCTCCTGGACAGATGCAGATTATCACACCAGCATTGGCCTGCATCACTCCAGGTGGCTCCTCAGTCCCCAATGAAGCCAAAACCCTGAGCTCTGCACCAGTTTTTCAATTATTGATTGAATCCCATGGTGTGGAGCACCCTAGCCTCATCCATGCCATAAAGAGTCAGCACCTCCGAGAAGGTTACCGTGCATGCTACTTGTCTAAGGCCCCTCCCCAACTCCACAAACTCTTCCTGCACTTCTCTGATCCCTTTCTCAGCCAGGTCATTTGTCCCTAGGTGGACAATGACATCCAGCTCCTTCCCCTGTGCAGCTGCTCTGGCAATCCTAAGGATTCGCTCCCTGTCCCTCCAAGCCATGGTGACAGGCGGGCACCTTACCTTCCTCTCCCCTTCCTCCCCCAGTTCTACCTACCTAACAATGGAGTCCCCCACCAGGAGTTGTTTCCTTCCCCTGTAGGGTCCCATGCCACCCTCCTGTGTGTCTCCTTTGTGGAGGTTCCCAGCATCCTCCTTGGTCTCCACTGCGGGTGCCTCCATAGAGGAACCACACTTTGCCAGAATGGCATATGAATTGTGGAGAGGTACAGCTGGAGGGATGCGCCTCTGTTCCACCACCCTCACCCTCCCTGAGCCCACTGTGGTCCAACCACTCCTCTTTCTTGGCAATCTCTGAGGCAATAGCAGTGGCCCTAGTAGTCCCTGGGTAGGAGAGGAGGTCCCCTAAATCCTGGCCAACTGAGCCTGGAGATGAGCAGCCTCCTCCCTTAGCCCAGAGAGGTGCCTGCAGATGGGACAACACTGCATCCTCCAGAATGTCTCCCTGAAGACTGCTACTCCACAGCCGCTGCACTGCACCACTCCCATCATGTCTTATTTCTGGCCCCTTAACTATTTGGAATACTTACTCTTTCCTCTGTTTATTTTTTTTTCTCCCTACTTAATTACTGCGTCTGTGCCCTTTAAGCTCCTGATCTTCCTGTTCTGAGACAAGAAGTTCCTATATTTCTCAGTAGTCTCCTTACTTGCTCAGAGTCAGACCTCCAGCAGCTGGGGGATGGAGAGATACTCTTTGCCTTCTAGTATGGTGAGTCTTTGGTGGCTCTGTGATCACTCACTTCCTGCTCCCAAACAGGAAGTTCCTTTTATCAGTCAAATCCTGTGCCTATAAAAGTAGAATTGGCTTTGAGGGGTGGGTGGGGGAAAGAGGGCAATATAGTCTCAGTAGAGAAGAATAGTTATAACAGCAGCTCCTTCTTGGTGTTCTCTGCCTGTTCTCTGGCAGAAGCTATCTAGGGCAGTTTTTAAATCTGGCTTTAATCTGGCTTCCTTCTAGCTAAGTCACTGCCCCTACTTCACAGTTCTTTCTACACTTAAGTTATTTGCACAGATAACAATTCCCTTCAGCCACCTGAGACAAACACCTAGATAACGTCACAGATAACAATTCACTTCAGCCAACTCAGACAAACACACTAACTTTTTTTTTTGTTTGTTTTTACCCTAAATTTAAGGTCCCAGTAGTAGATATATATCTTGAGCGGGTGTTCGGGTGGGGGAGGGACCACTGGACTACCAGGGAGGAACTGTTTTCTTTTACTCGGTACTGTGCTCGGGGGATGGGGAGGGACCACTGGACTTCAGAGAATAATGTTTTCCAATATCAGGAATGGCGATCAGAGAGCAGGGAGGGGGAGGGACCACTAGACAACCAGGGATACATGTGTCACCCACGATGGGCTGTCAATCTGCGAGAGGGGGACACTACACCACCATGGATTACATTAACATTATCTTGCGCCATTGATTGGTGATGGGGAGGAGGAGACACTACACCACCAGAGGTTACATTGACTTTATCTTGGGCCATCAATTGGTGAAGGGTTGGGGAGGTGCGCTACACTTGCTGCAGGCCGGGCCCATTAAGGGCATGCAAATGGCCACCTAGTGCCTTGCATGCCCAATGAGCTAATTTGCATGCCTTCTTTTGTGAATTTGATACAACGCACTTGTACTGTTTATTGCAGGGCCATTCTTCTGACTGGCTGTGTGGGCAGTGCTATTGGGCTTAACGGTGGTTTCCCAGGGTTAGCGCTGCCCCCCCAGCCTCTATTCACAGTCCTGCGCTATCTGCACAACAGCAAGGCACGGCACAGACGTTTGTGCAAACTTTGCGATTATGTGTGAATCTAGCCCTTTGTCTGCTGAAACAGGCCTCTTTTGGAGCTGAGGTGGTGTATAGTTTGCCCCCTTTAAGGACATATAGTTATTTTTCTGTAAATTCCATCTGCGGAGTATATAGATAAGGTTCCAAATCTTTATTTTTGTTTAGACTGTACTTTTTGACAAAATGCATATAGACTTATGTTATTGCCTCAATTCATGGTACTGCCTGTCTCTTAGACTTCAGTTACACATTTGCATTGCAGTAGATTGTCTAATCTGATGTACATATGTTCCTACACTATTGTGGATAACTGCGGTATATAATGTGATCCTAATTTTTGCCTGAATCTGTCTTGTTCTCCACCATCCACTCCCCTCTAATCCGGAAATCTATGTTTTTTTTTGTATATAATGTATAGCATTGTTACACATTGTGCTGAGATCTGTGAACTTATCTTTGTATCTTTATTGGTATCAGTGCTATTATTGTATGTACAGGGCTTTATTTATATTGATGTATGCCTCTTTAATCTGTATTCCTTTATACCAGTGCTTATATATTGTATTGTATGTTCATGGCTGTGTTTATATTT
This sequence comes from Neoceratodus forsteri, assembly GCA_016271365.2. Lineage (NCBI taxonomy): Eukaryota > Metazoa > Chordata > Ceratodontiformes > Ceratodontidae > Neoceratodus > Neoceratodus forsteri. The sequence goes on along the minus strand of JADMNL010000025.1, from coordinate 38,444,491 downwards.
TTGTATTCCTCGCCTTCTGTACCCTCCCCCGGGTCGCCCCTGAAAAAGGGACTGCATGGTCTCAGTGGGCCTACCCAGTTACCAAAATTCAAATAAATAAATAAATAATGCATGAATTAATACAGGTTGGTATGGATTTATATTGACACCTCTCGTAATGTGCTTAATTGCTGTAAATTAACTTTCTGTTCTGTGGTGATTTTCATCATTGGTGTTTAAGGTTGGGAGTTATTAATTACCAGATGAGCGCTCCTCTCCGCCAACATCTGAAAAGACATTCTGCACCAGCAACAGTCACAGTAGGAGTGGTCACAGTGACAGTAGTCATGGTCGGGTAGGTCACATTGGTGGTAGGTATGGCTGGGTGGGTCACAGTGATGGTGGTTTCTGAGGTGGCTGTGGTGAATCAGGACACATTGTGGGGGTATTAATAGGAGTACAATCTTTTATTGCACCACACAGTGGAGTATCCCTCTGCTGCTGGGTCCCAGCCCAGAGGAGCTAACCGTGTATGTAGTTAGCGGTGAAGCAGGTGGAGTTAGGATCCAACAACTGGCAAGCTCAAGTGGGTGGTGTCAGACACAATGCATCATCTATCCAGTACCTGTCTTTCTTTTTTGTTCTTCTGCATTCCTGAGGATCCAGTGGAAATTCATATCATATATGTCTCTAAGCAATGAACGGCAAGCTCATCCTTTCCCTTCAAAGCCTTCTCCACTGTACTTCCCTTGTGGTTATCAGTAGAAACACTGCAGTGAGAAGGGTGCACCTTTCTCTCCAAAGAAAGAGAGCCTTCACTTGGATACTCGATCCTTCTGCTGCCCGATGTGATCCTGGTCCACCCACATAGCAAGTGGTGACCACTGTTGCTATCGGCTACTGTTGCCAAGTTTGTCAACTGAGCATCTTTTTCTCTGCACTTATACCCGAGTATGTAATTAGATGTGTGACCTCTTTAATATACGTTAAATTGTATGTATGCCAGCTGCCCCTCTGGGACCCTCATAATGAGATGGCATAGGGAAAAGCTCAAGATCCTTATTTTCATTGTTGTAGTCAGCTGTTTGGATGCTCTGTGTGGGAACCATACTGTAGGTGATGGGTGAACCACAGCAAACAGTCTTAGTATAACCATTACAAATAACAACAAAGTACAGTGATTACGACCAGTTATTGACTGGCTAGATCAAAGATGCTAACTTTCTGCAGCATTGACAGAGCTTTTTAGTGAGAGCCTTGTGAGGGGAGCGTTCTTGAACGACAAATTTTTAGGCAGTAACAGCCAGTGAAAGCCACCATTCTCAGGGGTCTGACCTCCAATTCTGAAGTACAGCCAGCAAGGGGCATGGCTTAAGCCTTCAAGCATCTTTTGAAAGGTGTTGGTATTGCAGTCAGTTGTTGAGCTGTTAGAGCAGATACGCTAACTTTTTGCAGATGTTGGCAGGGCTTTTGAATGAAAGACTTGTGAGGAAAGTTGGGGGGCCATAGTGATTACAAAATAAGTCATGTTTGCTTTCCTTCTGACCTTGCATGCATTAAAGGGGTACTTGGGATGCTCATGAGCAAAAGTGGTGGGGGGCTACTGCCACCCCTTGTTTATAAGTTCTGGCACCTTCACTTTCACTGGCTGTTACTGCCTGTAAATTTGGCAGTGTGGTGTTCCTTGGGGGGCTTCAACCTTCATGCCTACCTCCCTACCTCAGCCCCTGGTCGCATGACCCAAGGACAAGCTACAGGTCTGGAGCCTGCAGTCACTGTTTGCTGAATTATCTCTTACTTCAGGCCCTGCGGAAAGGAAGCTTTTTTTCAGTTGATGTTGTTTCTTCCCTGGCCCCACGTAGCCCTCTGGACGTTAGTCACCCCAGCACTGTCTCCCCAATTTTCTGCCATGACCTACTATTGCATGAAAGCATCGTGGCTTGGTTGTATTAGGTCTTATGGGTGGCTGGAAGTCAGCGGCCACATAGGAGTCCGTTTTTCCCTGGTTGTCTCCCTTGCCCCAGGGAGGAGTGGTAATGTAGTGCTGCACAGACAACCCACACATGCTACTGTATGTAGGACATTGGTAGCCATCACTCTTCCCCTTTCCCTGACAGTTCCTTGCTGGGGAAACCTTCAGTGTCTAGAAATGCAGATGGCATGTCCATCAAAAAGGTCCCCCTTCAACAATACCTACAGTTACTACATGTCCATGGTCTTTAGCCATGTGGTGGGTACAGCTCCAATTTAGGTTCTGCCATGAAAGAAGCACTAGGACACAGTGAATTAAGCAGTGTTTACACTTTGCTAACTTGACAGTAATTACAGTCTGAAACAGCAGTTCCTAGTCATTCTGCTTATTGGCACTGTATTAGCAGGTACTGTCCTGTCCCTGGACACAAGTCAGGACCCTTGGAGCCCTTTCTTGAAAAGGCTGTGCACCATATACACTTCTTTAGCCGCACGACGCCTTCTATTTCCTTTTACATTTTGGATCCATACACCATTGTGTAAGGTAGTACCATGGGTCAAAGCCTGATCAGCACTGCAATTTCATTTTATTTGTGTGTTGGGGAATACAGTGCTGATTTACAGGGAATGGAGCTCTGAAAATCTTTGTCTGTGTGGGGCAGGGGAGGAGGGAGGAAGCCTGCAGTTGGAGGGCTGAGGAAGGAACAAACCTTGGTTTGAATGGGCACCATTGGTGGGACACAGTGCCATGTGGCTGCAGGGCAATGACAGGGTGCCTGTAGGTCCTATTTAATACCCAAAATTTCAAGCAACTCCTCGAATGAGTGACTCTGAAGTGCGAGTGTCACGATGTAGGAGTGTGGCTTCTGTCTCAGTGGCATCTGGAGGCATTGGCAGGGTGTATGCAGGGAGGACTACAGGCTGCAGGCTGTGCTGCACCACAGAGGGCAGATTATTTAAGGGGGAACAAAGGAGACATAGACAGGTGTTTCAGGGGGTTGCAGCTTGTCCCTATAAAGGGTCAAGCTCCAGAGGAGTTAGCTGATAGGGGGCTATGGTTACTCCCTACTGAGGGGCAGTACATGGAGGAGTAAAGTCAGTCAGTGAATGGTAGCACTCACACAAATAACAGAAGCGCTGTAGTAAAGGGAAGTGTTAATTTATTCTGTGAATACTTTTGCTTACAGTCACAAAATTCAAACAGCATTCCTCAGCACTCATAGCACATACCTCTAGCACCTTGACTTCACAGAGTCTTCAAAAGTGTTGAGGCTAACAGGAAACTGACATTTTTCAAATCCAACATTTCATTAATAATAAGTGCAATCACCTGTGCCAATATATTCAAAGTGAGTGAAAAACTTTTTTTACAATAACAAAAACAAAAGTAGGCATGCTGCATTCTAGCCTCAAAACGAAGGTAGTAACATTGAAAACTTTAGTAGGCAATTTTAATATGTCACATTACATTTTAAATAAATCACTGCAGCTAAAAAGCACTGTGCAACAATGCCTAATAATGCACTAGATTGTGGAGTTTAGAAAAAAGAATGAAAATCTGGAACTGAGAAGACTGTTTATCAAGGAATACACAGTCAGCAGACCCCCTTGTGAATAAGTCACTTCCGGGTAGGTGAAGGTCTTTGAGTGATCCAGGTAAGAGAAGAGAGAGAGAGAGAGAGATGCTCTAAAAGCAAGAAAATGTATACATATGTGTGTGTGTGTGTGTGTGTGTGTATATATATACATATATATAGGAATAATGGATGGGGAAGGGTTTGATATGATAATTTAATGTACACCGGGTTGTAGGATGCTACATAAACCCGGGGCCGGGGTTCTCAGCATCCCTGGCGAGGTGTGCGATAGAATCTCATGAAAAACCCTCCCATCTTTATTTTATAATAACAGACCAGCAATTTTTCTCCAGCAGTTTGTGAGACTGTTTGGCCCCCCACATACAGAATGTTGGCCAATGAGGCAGCAGCATAGCTTGACTGGCATGGCTCATGAATGTCATAACAACCAGCTGGTTGTTATGGAAAATATCAACCTGGTCAGTACATTGAGAGAAATTGCTGACCAGTTATTATATATATATATGATACATGATGGGCAGGAGTGGGATATGGAAAATATTCTCACTCCTGCAGAGTGAGCTATCCATGCCTCACGATGCAGGAGTGAGAATATCTTATATCCAAGTCTGCACAGCATGTATACAATTGGTGTGGAGCTTTAATTTGTTTTGTTTTATCTTATGTCGTTCTGTTGCTGTGAGTTGCTGCTGTGAGTGAATGGGTATGAATGAGGTTTGTATATGCTGTGCGATTGGTTGCTATGTGTGTGAGTGAGTGGTAATAGGTTGATGAGTGTGTGAGTGTGATCCGTGGTTGGATGATGTGTTTTGGTCGTCGGGACATGTCCGGGAGGGTTTCTGTAGATACTGTGTATGATTTTCCTTTTTCCCCGATATTTTAATATGTGTAGTGTTTAATTTTTGTTGTATGCTGATGTGCACAACTTTTTCATTTATGGTTATCTTATATGTTATTTGTTTTGGAATGTCTGTGAGAAGCTCCATGGGAACTACAGGTAAGAGAGCAGTTTCGATTGTGCGAGGTGCTTTAGTTGTCATTGAGACACTCAGCTTTATTTTTCACTGAGACCGACAGCAAGAATTATACAGTTTCAGAGTATATATCATGCAAGTAATACCAGTTTAAAGAGGTCATGTTTAGGTTGCTGTAACGTGAAGAAATGAAATTAAGAACCGAAGGCTTCAGTGTGGAAATATGTGTGCTGTGCAGTTCACTGGTATGTTAGTCAGAGTCGAGTCTGTAGACAGATTTTCTTTATGTTTGTTATCGCAGAGATCATGAATGGGACCCGATAGGTTTATAGTTTGGATGCAGTGTGAGAGACTGCACGACCATTCAGCAGCTTGTAGTGCAGAAATGTGCTGTTTTAGGTGTGTGCCATTTGGTGCAGTAAGGACTGTACTACTGCAGGCTTCTGGCATTTGTGAAACTGCAAGTGATGAGTGAAGAATGCAGACCAGCTGCCTAATTAGGTACCTCAAACATTTCAGTTTCATATTGGGGACATGCTGCTAGAGTGAGAATATTAGCTGATGACATAGCTGCAGTATGTGTAAATGTCAATATTTTCACTGTAGCTATGTCATCAACCATTTATCTCACTGGGGTGAGAATGCATGATTTTATTGTCATCGAATACAACACACCCCTATTGTATAAATATATTTATGTCACGGGGGTGAGAGCTTTCTCAGTAGAATATCCCATGTTATTTCCACTGCAGTGAGGATAAATCCTAATGACATTAGCAGAGTGAGGATAACCTAGCAAATAGCTGGACAAATGGGCAGAATGGGTGGTCCTGTCAGTCCTTTTCTGCCGTCATACTTCTATGAAAACTTTGAAATGCCATTTATCCACACTCTGCTGATGTCACCAGAGTGAGGATATCTTCACTGCAGCTTGCATTCTAAATGAAACTGCTTCAGAAAACAGTTTCTCTTTCTCACTGAAACCTACAACTTACTCAATTAGCTTTGCAAAACACTCTCACCTGTGTCCCATTGTGTTTCTAACACTCCTAGCCCATTACTGTGCTGATCTCCACTTCAAAACAACCTGAATTCTAAATGAAACTCCTTCACAAAGCAATTTCTCTTTCTCAGTGCTACCTCCAAGTTTCTCTTTCTCACTGAAACCTACAACTTACTCAATTAGCTTTGCAAAACACACTCACTTGTGTCTCATTGTGTATCTGACTCCCAGTCCATTCAGGACAACACACACACACGCAATGGCCAGAAAACACACAGAAACAGAAAAAATGTTCCTAAAGCTCTCACCCTCATGGTATAAACTGTACACATAATGTGCAGATTGTGGGATAAGGAAAATATTCTCAGTCCTGCAGAGTGAGCTGTGCATTCTCACTCGTGCCTTCGGCACTCGTGAGAATACAGAACTTACGCTGCAGGAGTGAGAATATTTTCCCTATCCCACTCCTGCCCATCATGTATCCCCAGTACATCACATCATTTCTTAAGACACAGTGGATTAAGAAAAAGCAAATACAGAAAAACTTAAATAAAAGGCAGTTTACTATGCATTAGTTGGAGAGTTTTATGCAGTGTCTACATTTAACATCACTTCCATGTTATTATTCTTTTTTCATTTTTTTCCAAAAGGGTTTTAGTTCCCATTGATTATTCAGACCTACTGGTTTCACACTATTTAGTTCAAAAACCCATTTGCTTTTCTTTTGTTTTTTTTTGTTTTTTTTTTAAACTTTCGTTCTTTATTTTATAGTAAAGAACATACATTACTTAAAGCAAAAATGCATAGCAACAGTACATAAAAAGGACGCAGACATAAGAAACAAAAAATACAAGACATAAGCAATTAAAAAAATACTTAAGGGGTAACATACAGTGCACTCATTTCATTGTTTCATTAAGCTTTGGATGTTGCCAACCCAATACTTCAGGGTTCATGGGGAGAACAACCAACATCCACAGAATAACAGAGAAACCTCCTGGATTCATGGTATAAACTCTGTTCTTATCGGTGCGATATATATTACCCATTTTCTCCACATAATTTCAAAAGCAGTTTGAGATTTATTCAGAGTAGCTGTAATTTTCTCCATTTTGTAAATGTCTATCATTATTTGATGCCACTGTTCCAAAGTAGGAGGCAATGGGGACATCCATTTTTTAGTGATAGCTTTTTTAGCAGCAAGAAAAGCCAGATTAATAAATTTCTTACTAGGAATATCCAGTTGAACCAGGGGGCACTCACCAAAAAGGAAAAGGAGAGGATCAGGATTAATGTCAGGAGAGATTATTTGTTGAAGGGCATCATGAAGGCATGCCAGAAATGGTTGCAAAATTCGGCATGACCAAAAAATGTGGCCGAGAATGGCTGAAGGGAATCCACATTGCCTCCAACATTCTGCTCCCCTCTGCTTGCTGTACTTCTGAGTCACTACAGAGGCCCTGAAGTACCTCACCGCTATCTTCCAGGCAAATTCCTTCCAGCGTCCAGAGCTGATGCCCCTCTGCATTGATTTTAAATATCTTTCCCATGTGGGCAAAGAGACCTCCCTCTCCAAGTCCCTCTCGCAGGTTAACCTTGTTCTATCTAGAGGGATCTCTTTCAGGGATTGTAAACCCTTATATAAATTGGAAATGATATGCGATGGGACAGCTCTCCCATCTATTGCGTTTATCAAAATTTCCAGAAGCCCAGGGAGGGGGCAGTCCCTCCAACTCACATCCCTGAGGGAGCAGAGATAATCCCTGGTTTGAAAATATCTAAACCTGTCTGAGTATTGGATGCCAAACCTTTGAACTAAGTCTGTAAACGATAAGATTACCCCTGGGGCATAAATGCTTTCGTTTTGTAAAGCAAATTTAGTCTATCACCTCCCATTTTTATGGCAGCAGTAGGCGGAGCCTGCAGATGTTTTGCATGTACAGAGTGATGTCATGTTTTCTGTCCGTGGAACTGACTGAAGGTGTAAATAGTCTCTTCCGCCTTACCCTCCTCCAAGAAATGTTTTCTGCCCTCAAATAAATAAGCTTTTATGTTAGTCAATGGTTGCAGGGTACTATTTTCTTTCTTAAATGGTCGGTACAAGAACTGGAACCTGAATAGTGGAAGGCAGCATTCATTTTTTTTGGGGGGGGAGTAAGATCCACCCCCACCTCTACCCGAGAAGCTCCTAAAGATCCACCCTCACCTTTTTTTGATTCATGTGGGAGGGACATGAGGTGGATATCATGTTGGAACAAGACACACTAGTTTGGGACCTGAAGCAAGCAACAGAACACGTCTGTGGAGTGATCGAGTTGTGGAGCCCCTGCATTTCATTAAGGACTAGAAGAAGAGAAGATACTTAATACCTTCAAATTGACTTAAAAACCCTTGGAACAAATGATTATCAGAGCCACCTGGGGACTCCGAAGGAAAGAGTAATTAAGGACCGCCTGAAACTACAGCTCCCAAGGAAAACAATAGACACAGCGTTCTGATTCAAGTTGAAAGAGCCACAGGTTTTTCTTAAACATTTGTATACTAAAAACATAAAGCTCAGCTTTTGGGATTAACAATATTTTGTTTATATATATATATATGTGTATATATATATATATTTATACAATAGGGGTGTGTTGTATTCGTTGACAATAAAATCCTGTATTCTCACCCCAGTGAGATAAATGGTTGATGACATAGCTACAGTGGAAATATTTACATTTACACATACTGTAGCAATGTCATCAGTTAATATTTTCACTCCAGCAGCATGTCCCCTATATCAGTTAGAACGTATTTTAAATGTGAAACTGAAATGTTTGAGGTACCTAATTAAGCAGCTGGTCTGCATTCTTCATTCTTTGCTTGCAGTTTCACAAATGCCAGAAACCTGCAGCAGACCAAATGGCACACACCTAAAACAGCACATTTCTGTACTACAAGCTGCTGAATGGTCGTGCATCCAAACTGTAAACCTATTGGGTCCCATTTATGATCTCTGCAATAACAAACATAAAGAAAATCTGTCTACAGACTCCATCTCTGACTAACATACCAATAAACTGCACAGTACACATATTTCCACACCAAAGCCTTCAGTTCTTAATTTCATTTCTTCACATGTTACAGTAACCTAAACATTACCTCTTTAAACTGGTATTACTTACATGAGATATACTCTGAAACTGTATAATTCTTGCTGTCGGTCTCAGTGAAAAATAAAGCTGAGTGTCTCAATGACAACTAAAGCACCTCGCACAATCGAAACTGCTCTCTTACCTGTAGTTCCCATGGAGCTTCTCACAGACATTCCAAAACAAATAACATATAAGCCAACCACAAATGAAAAAGCTACACACAGCAGCATACAACAAAAATTAAACACCACACATAATAAAATATAGGAAAAAAGGAAAATCACACACAGTATCTACAGGAAACTTCCCGGACATGTCCCGCTGACCAAAACACATCATCCAACCACGGATCACACTCACACACTCATCAACCTATTGCTACTTACTCACACACACAACAACCAATCGCACAACATATACAAACCCCATTCATACCCATTCACTCACAGCAGCAGCTCACAGCAACAGAACAACATAAGAGAGAAAACAAAACAAATTAAAGTTTCCACACCTCTTGTATAAATCGCACACATCATGTGCAGATCTTGGGATATGGGAAATATTCTCACTCCTGCACCGTGAGGCATGGATATCTCACTCTGCAGGAGTGAGAATATTTTCCATATCCCACTCCTGCCCACCATGTATCCTCTAAATACCTAAATATATATATATTTATATATAATATATATATATATATAGTTTGTCTTTTTAGTAGTTTCAAAACTTTGAAAGCATTGGTGTTAATAATGCATTTAGAAATACATTTTTTAATTGTCTTTACTGTTAAACATGCAGTTTCATGTGAGGGCACATTTTTTTGGGGAGGGGGTTCAAATTATTTTTTTTTGCCTCTCCTTCCGGCTGCTCATGACTTACCCGACCCCCTCGCCCTGACCCCCTTCCTCTCACCTCAGATCGCAGCTGACCCAGGGGTGGCCTGGCATATCCCTTCGCCGGGTGGGTCCCTCTGAGGGGGAAGGCACCAGGAGGGGGAAGCCAGCACACTAGGCAATCAGTCCCCGGGCACTGCTGAGGTGGATTCTGGGGCGTCAGGGCATCTCGAGTTGGCAGGAGCTTGGCAGCCATCATCCAGCAGACCAGAAGGCCAGGATTTCTGCTTTTCTCCCCGGGCATGGTGTGCCATGAACGTTTGGGCCAAGCCGATGTTCACCACGCCCCTAGTGCAGTGGGGCTTGCTTAAGCTGCTGCTCTCCCAGCCTCCACCAGGAGGCAGCAGACAGCGAGCCATGTCCCTCCCTCCCCAGAGAAGGTGAGCAGTCACAGGATGCTCAAGCCTACTCCCCGGCTGGCTCTCCAGCGACCCAAGTCTGTTCCTGAACCCTGGTCGCTGGCGTCGCAAGCGGAAATCCAACCACTGCGCCGACGAGCCTCAAATTATTTTAATCATGGGCACAGTTCTTGGTAAACACAGTCCTTTGATGAAAAAGTGTATTTTTTTTATTTTAAGTTGGGCAGACTGGGTGGGCCAAGTGGTCCTTATCTGCTGTCAAAGTCTATGTTTCTATGTAAGTTTGAGAAGCATGTATTATGTATAAGGGTAGCAGTGCTGTAATTGAGTTTATATGTGGCAAGTACTGTAGGTAGGGGATAGTGTTTTGAATGTGGCAGTAGGACAGATTTGTTAGGATAAATATATGCTGTCTTGCAAATAAGAAAAAATTGTAAGGGATACATTTTGCAAAACAGTGATCCCAGTGTTTTGTTTCTACCTAGGCGGTGAGAGGATTTTTTCTAACTTTCCCTGCTTTCCCTGGGTGTTTTATGACCTCTGGGGGCTGCCATTCAGGTTTGTTTTATCGCGTCTTGTCCAGGATAGTCTTCCCAGAGTGCCCTTTGGTTTGATGTCTAATAGCCCCTAAAGCAGGCGTCTTGTTGGAAATGCAGTGTGTACTGAGCCTGTGTGGTTACTGAGTTTTGCTTCTCTGTTTTTAGAATAAGTTGAAGCATGTCTTTTTACTTGATAAATGTTTGTAAAAGTGTAAATCATATTTGCTAGTGCAACTGTGAGTTACTTAACTGTTTTTTGTAGATTTGACTCTTGTCTTCTTTTCATGACAGGCAGTTAATATTCCTGGAACAGACTTTGCCTTTGAAGCTCCTATAAAGTGATGTTTTTATGTCACTATGTAGTTCCTCACTTTATAGGTGCTTCAATGGTAAAGCCTTTTCATGCAGGAATATGTACTGCCTATCATAAACAGAAATCAGGAGTAAAATCCACCACATACAGTTAAGCAAGTTAGCTTCAAAGTCAAAGCTGTTTGTGCATGGAAAGATGTTACAGAAAGGAAGACATGCAATTAGTTCAAGTCTACAAGTTAAGCAACTATTTTTTTTAACCAGCCTTGGCTCAGCTTACATTCCTATCCTGATCACTCATTTTCACAAATAAATTCCAAGAGATGTAAATTCCCTCCTGCTGAGTATATGGTGTTATTCACACCCGTCCTCCAACCTCACCCCCACCACCTTGCTTTGTATTTTGCATCAGCTGTAGCATTTCAGTACAGCAAGAGGTGATGATGTATATTTTTTTCTGGACTTGCAGTGTTAATTGAGCAGTCCCCAGTCTGTATCCTTTCAAGAACTACTTTATGTGGTGTGCATACCAGCATGATTGTTTTAATCTTATTTACAGCTTTACACCTTTATCAGTTTTTAATTGTAATGTTTTTGCCCTTTGAATAACAAGGTTCACTGCCTATAACTTCTAAGTTTCTTTATTATGATCTCATTGATTTCTGAAGACCCACTTGTAAACGAAATGCTAAACACAACTTAGTTTTTTGTCTTTTTTTTTGTATGTAGTTTAATGAAGCTTGTAACCATAGAAACAAGGGTGCAAAGCACACATCTTACAAGTAATGACATATAAAAAACACATCATATACACAGTAAAACCAATTAAAATGTATACTGATTCCTCCCAGTTCCTGGAAAATAAATGTTTTCAATAAACAAGTTACAGCTACTGAAAAATGCAAAAACTATAAATAACTGTGCAGTCTGATATCTTCATTTAAACCTCTTGGCTGCAAACTGTGACATTCATAAATCCAGTAAGGTTCTCGCTGAAGCTATCTCCTTCACATGTCTCCTCTCGGACTGTCAAAATCATTTCTTCAATGTGGACTGTTAGGCATTCAAGTTGTTCTCAGATTAAATGTTACTTTTATAAATATAGATTTAACAAGGGTATCTTGTAAAGTATGGGTTAGTTTAAATGTTAATTGTGATCATGCTGATATCACATTATTCAGACTTAGTTCAGTATCTAGAAATTCCCATTTTTTGGTTTTTTATGATCCAAGTTGTTTTATGATGCATGTATTTTATGAAAATCCTAGGGCCTATCTTACTGTTGTGCACAGCTACTAAGCGCTCCAACTGTGATTAAAAAATGACGTGTAAAAATAAATTAAAATTAACATTCATATAGTCTACTAAGTACAGTAGATTGGTACAGGACCTGTAAAACAACGTGTAATGTACTGAAAGTAAACTCAAAAATAGTTTTAGGTTCTTTTCACATCCAGTCATATAGTGGTGTGAGAGAAATACAAAGATATGAAACCCTGGAACCCCACCATCTGAATCAATAGGGAATGCATATTTCATGAAGCATAGTTAAAAAAAGATGCAACACAAAAATTATAGAAACATAGACTTTGATGGCAGATAAGGACCGCTTGGCCCACCTAGTCTGCCCATATCCCTACCTATTGGATAAGCTGCAGATCCTAGTTAACCAACAGCCTATTTCTTCTTATCCCCCCACAAGAATTGCCTTATGTCTGTCCCATGCATTCTTGAATTCCCCCACTATTTTTGACCTCACAACCTCCTCACGAAAGCCATTCCATGCGTCCCCCACCCTCTCTGTGAAAAAATACTTCCTCACATTACCCCTGAGCCGTCCCCCCTCTATCTTCAAATTGTGTCCCCTTGTTCTTGCACATTTCTTTTTCTGAAAGATGCCACCCTCTTGGACTTTGTTGATTCCCTTGAGGTACTTAAAATTTTCTATCATCTCTCCTTCCTTTCCTCAAGGGTAGACATATTAAGCTCCTTTTGTCTACTCCTATGGCTTCTGTTGCAGACCCTGCACCATTTTAGTTGCCCTCCTCTGGACTGTCTCCATCCTGTTTATGTCTTTGCGGAGATGGGGTCTCCAGAACTGGATGCAGTACTCCAGATGGAGTCTCACAAACTATCTGTACAGAGGGATAACAACTTTCTGTTTTCTACTGGTGATGCCTCTCCCTATACATCCCAGTATCCCCTAGCCATCCCTACTGCCTTCTCACATTGCTTGCTAAACTTTAGGTCATCTGATATGATTACCCCAGGTCCCTTTCCATTTTTGTTGTTGTTACTACTCCCCTCCCCCATTGTGTACTCTTCCCCTGGGGTTTTGTTTCCCAAGTGCATTACTTTGCACTTCGTTGCATTGAATCCAAGCTGCCATACTTCTGACCATTCCTCCAACCCTGCCAAGTCCCTTCTCATCCTTTCCACCTTCCCCTGTGTATCAACCCTGTTGCAGATCTTTGTGTCTGTAAAGAGGCATACTTTTCCTTCCAGTCCCTCGGCAACCATCATGACGACGAGTTGAGGTATCTTTGCATGGTATGGTCAATCCTCACTTCACAGATGCAGTCCCTATTCTCTACAGTAAGATGGAACATCCTGGTGTAATGAGTATGGAATACTAATTTTGTGATTGATATCATGAGTGTCACTGTTTGTTCTATGCAAAATCCCCCTCCCCCAAAAAAGGATAATACAGAAATATTCCCAAGGTGACATATGCATTGTCATATATTAAATAGCAGTAGCCTAATATCTGAAATTGGACTGATCCAAACGGTGTAATTCCTAGGTACAGGTTTACAGAGTACCTTGTAAAATACAGCTTGCAATGTTCCCAGCAACATGGCTTCTGCTAAGGGCACAGTACGACCATGGCACTCCTCGAATTCACCACACATATCCAGCATGCACTTGATCAGGGCCAGTTGGTCGGCGCCTCTTTTATTGACTTGACTAAGGCATTTGACAGTGTCAATCACTCCATTCTCCTCAAACAGTTATCCCTCCTTGGTCTTTCAAGTAAAGCTACCCTCTGTTTTCAAAGCTACCTCAGTAACCGGACCCAACAGGTCAGGATTGGTGAATTCCTCTTGTCATCCCTTACCAATCCACTCTGGAGTACCCCAAGGTTCTATCCTGGGTCCCTTGTTATTCAGTATATTCCTGAACAATCTCTCTGCCTCCTGTCATGACAGAATGTTACTGTGTGCAGATGATGCAGTACTTTTCACTTGCCACACTGACCCCACCTCCCTTCAGTCTCAACTACAGAAAAGTTTCACAGAAGTGAAAGACTAGTTTCACTCACATAAACTCATCCTTAACCACAAAAAAACTAAAACAATGTTGTTCCATGGAACCCACAACAAGTACAAGGATCATGCGCTCATAATTAACAACCACGAAGGCATCGCCCTTGAACAGGTGGATATGTTTAAATATCTAGGCCTGACCCTTGGGTGCTCCCTCTCATATACCAAACACATTGACAATATCGCTAAAACTGTGAACTCCCGCATAGGGCTACTATACAAGCATAAACATTGCCTAACGGCTGAAGCCTTGAACCTTACTATCCAGAGCTCTGTTATCTCAACTATTGACTACAGGCTCATTATCTGTGGATCCGCTACTGATACTGCATTCTCTCACATAGCTGTAGCCCTTAATAAGGCATATAGACTCCTTATTTCGGCTGCCTGCCTTTCTCACACATGTGATATTTATGAGCAGGCTAACTGGCTCCAGCTATCTGGCAGACTAAAGTACCAGACCTGCATCCTAGCTAAGAAGACATCACTGGGCCTTATGCCCCCTGGAGTCCAATCAATATTGACCTCGCAGCGTGTCCGCTACCTAACTAGAAGTTTGGACAGTCTAACCTTTACAATACCTCGCTGACAGACCTCTCAAGCTCAGCGTTCTTACCTTGTCAGAGTCTCCACCTGGTTCAACTTGCTACCTACAGAAATCTCCAACATTGCCATGATTGGTGCTTTTAAGTGTAAACTACATCAATACCTCATGGCTAGTGCCTTCTGTGATTGCTTCTTAATAATCCCCTCCAGGCATACTACCCTCAAGCATCCCTTCTCACTGCCTCAGCTCCTCCTCCTCCTCTCCTACCCCCCTATTACTGAGTCTAGGATGAATCTCTCTCCTCTTCCTTTTCATCCCCCCCATTCCTCCTCCCTTGCTATTTCCCATCTACCACATACCCAATGCAAAGCCCTCCCTATTTCTCCCCTCTCTCTCTCCCATACCACCCCCTCACCACCACTCTTCTCCTAACCCACTCCTAACAAAGCTTCACTGAGCCACCTATGACTTGTACTGTATAATTAACTCCCAACACAATTCCTTGACAGTGCCTTTGGCTGCTATTACCTTACTTGTCTTTTTTGTTTAAGTTCCATTGTAATGTAACCCCTAGGTGGTGCTATCCCAAGGGCTACTACCCCTGCCTGCGTGGCTAGTTGCAGGTTAAGGGGCCGGGGTACTGAACCGGGTGCCTCCACCCGGAGGTCAGGGTTGTTAGTGGTCAAACTAACCTGGGCACAGCCCTCTGGGACACTGTAACCCCCCCTTTCCCTTCTAGTGGATTGACCAATACACAGTAATCACTTTCACAATGACCCTTATTCACCAGGCAATTACCCACACTGTTTGTACTTACCACCAGGGCTGGTTCCTCTGGCTCGACCCTGGAGACCCCCTGTAAAAAAAAGATTATGTACAGCAAATAGCAACAGGACAGTACTTTTGGCACAAACTGGAACCACAGTCAGGTTAAGTGCAAAAAGAGTTAGATCTGATTTATTCAGGGGACTTGAACAGGAGAGGGGTGTAATCATGTTGATTTGCTTAAAGGCAACATCAATCAGACAGTTATGCATGCACTTCAGAGTTCCTACACAGTCACACACACTGGGTACCCAGGTAGGAAAATGATGGGCTAGCCAGGAACATTGTCCGGGATAGGCCGGCATCACAGCTGGTGGGGGTCCTGTGATAGAAGAAAGCAACATGCACAACACACACTATTTGTAATCTGGAGCCAGGGGGCTCAGTTCATGACAGAAAAGACAACAAAGCAATCAGATGACAACACTTTAGATTTAGCTGTTGTTGCAGGGAGCTACCCTGATCTTTACTCACAATACCCAATACAGGACACAGGCAGGATGAAATCGAGACAGCAGGTGGTTGAACTGGAGTGCCAGGAGAAGCAGGGCCCACACGAATCACCGAGGCGTTGTTCCTGTTCAGAGCATGAGCAGGGGGCTGATCCCCAGGCAGGTCTCTCGTCGATGGCTTTCTCTGTGTAGCGGGTGGTCTGGCTGGACCAGTGTGGCAAGGCCCAGGCTCAATGGAGATGAATACGGATTCAGTCCGTGGGAGCTGGATGCAGCTGCCTGCAACAGAACACAGTTCAGCACAGAGTGGGGAACCAAATCACGACCCACTAACAGCACACAACACATTTACATGTGAGAAATTCTACTGTACCAGGCAGATTGCTATCCGGTCGCAATTACAGAGTCTCTGCGCAAACCAGGAGTTCAGAGGTGGTTGGAAATCCTGACAAGCCAATTGCATTTAGCAAATCTTCGGTCTTCTTCAGGTTAAAGCCTGGTCACAGTCCAGTGGCTTAAATCGTTCTCACAATTCGGAGTCAGTCCGAATCAACTCTATTTTCTCTCTCAGGGACAGCAGGCAGACAGGCAGGCCAAAACTCAGCCCTTTCACAGTTCTCCCGCGCAAATCTATGAAGGATTACTGCTTGACTATCTCGAGCTGTTACTTCTTTCACTTCCCAACTCAAACTGAAACTACTGCAAGCAGCCTGGGTCTTTCCCCAGGATCCAAAAGGTTCGGTTGGCTGATTCCTCTGTCAGTCACAACAAGGGCTCCCCCTCCAGGTTCATTTAGGTGCCAAACGCCCAAAACTACAATTCCTACAGAATTTTGCTCCCACAAAGCCTCTAGGGACAGGCTCCATTTTAGAGTCCCCAAAGGTACTGATTGGCCCATTTCAGCAGTCCAGGACCAAGATGGTGTAGATAAACAGAAATTTCCATGCTGCAAAGAAGGCAGGTTAGACAAACTGCAATACTATTACTATTCTAATAAATGATCAACAAACAAGTACATCTTCTAACAGAGCTCCCTCTGTGCTAATAGCGATGGCAGAATGGAGCGATTATTTGGCAGCCCGGGCGGGACTCGAGCATAGAAAAACTCAGCCCCCTCCCAAATTAATTATGACTGCAATCCAGGCAGCCCTTAAAGAGACAGTACACAGAGGCTATATAGGCACTCTCTGGCAATACATTTAAACTGCTAAAACGCAGGACACCAGCCTGGCAGTGAGCATTTAGGCAAGCCCAAGGAAGACTTTTTGGGAAGCCCCATTTGTAGTGGGGTTTCACCAGTAATCATGTTTTGTACCTTATTGTGCTTATTGCCTTGACGTGGAACCTTTGTAAAAGAGCCCTCGGCTGAAAGGTGTCATCCGAAATACAAATAAATAAATAAATTAAAATGGGTACAAGTCTGTGTATAACAGAAACTGCAATAAGTGTTGCTATATAAAAAAGGAGCACCCATGTGTTATTTGGGAAAAATGTATGTATTATCCTAAATATTTTGTTCTAATTGTGCATAGAGGAAAGTGTCACAGTCCTGATGTCAATCACAAAAGTAGCAATTAGTAGTCCATAGATAAAATGTTGCATCTTAATGTAGAGAACAGGGACTGCATCTGCAGAACATAGGTTAACCATGCCATGCAAGTATAGGCCAACTGAGTTATGATGTTTGGTTTAATTGGCCTCAATAAGAATAATGAAATGTGCATTCCTAATTGATTCTGATGGTGGGGTTCCGGGGTTCTGAATCAGTCTGTTTCTATCACTATGAGTATATGATTGTTACACAAAACCTTTATTGCTTACCGTTCCTTCCATTAAAATCGACACCTCCATATCTTTTCCTAATAATGTGTCTGCCTTCCTTAGAACAGAAAATAAAACACATCTTATTAGTTAAAAAGCATTGTGTTGTTTCTCCATGTATCCTTCACAGTTCAACACAATCTCACTAGCTTCATTATGCAGCTGTGGTGGATCTGACCAGAACTTGTTGGAGCTGGGACAAATTCAATGCCCATGAACAATAGATAATCTAGTTTTGAGTCATGTGACTGTGAAAAATGAACACCCACTGGGATGTCCTGTTTGTTGTTCACAGTAGAGTGAACATGCTTTTGTATGCTTTGCTTAAGTGGGCGGACAGTTTTGCCCACATATATCAATTAGCAACTGTACCATAACACGAAAACTACATAGGGTGTGTCAGAAGTTATCAGTTCTCTGGTAGAAACATTAATGTCCTTGAATTTTGGATGTGCAGACATGTTACCTGGAAGGGCATATTTGCAAACATTGCATTTCTTACACCTACGAAATTCCTTTGGTCTTGAAGGTAACCAGTTGCTAGATTAGATTTTTTGTTGCTTTGTGTTAGTGGGTTCTATCAGACTGCTATGCACCAGTCGGTCTTTCAAGTTTCCTGCTCTGCTAAATGTAACTCTTGGATGGTTACCAACTGCTAGTCCCACCTCTACATCACTTAACAATATAGGCCAATTCCTATGTATCACATTTCCTACCTACCAGCAACTTGGTTGTATTCGGTTATAAATGTTGGGGGATTAGAACTCATGTTCTAAGGAAGCAAATGGATTTTTGAACTAAATAGTGTGAAACCAGTAGATCTAAAATAATCAATGGGACCTAAAACCCTTTTTGAAAAAAATAAAAAAGAGTAATAACATGGAAGTGATGTTAAATGTAGACACTGCATAAAATCCTCCAACTGATGGAAAGTAAACTGCCTTTTATTTAAGTTTGCCTGAATTTGCTTTTTCTTAATCCACTCTGTCTTAAGAAATGATGTGATATATATGTATTTTTTTTATTTTATTTTCTCTTGCTTTTTAGGAGCATCTCTCTCTTACCTGGATAACTCAAAGATCTCTACCTACCCGAAAGTGACTTAAGCCATGTTTACATGGCAGCAGTGCCTCCAACTCCGACTGCAACAGCGTGGTCCTGAACAACTGTAACTCGATCGTCTGCCCGTCTACATGACCCCTCTTGTGAATCTTTCCAATCCATGCTGGTGAGGGGCTGTGCGTTGGGGGGAGGGGGTGGGGCGGACGGCAGCTCATGGAATTATGAGCCACTGAACGGCTTGCAGCAGCACACACAGTCCACATGATAGTGGAAGCCACTGTAGGCTGCTCGCTATGCTTGGTGTTCCCAGCTTGCTAGGGAATCCGGGAGCAAATTGTGGGCACGGCCACGGTCCTCCCATCTTCCCGGCTGAGGCAGGCTTGTTCCACGTTTTCTCCCTCCCCGAGCAGCCAGTGACCTCCCCTGATGTCATGATGCACGCACCGACGTCCGTGCTGCTCAAAGGCCAGCCATCCCCTAGTGGGGCTTGCAGTTCCTCGAGCCTCCGCTCGGGGTCATGCAAGTGTCGGGCATCGGCCGAATCCCTCCCCGGAGAAGGCGAGCTGTCATTGGACACTCGAGCCTATCTCCCCCCGGCCGACCCACCGACGACCCGAGTCTGCTCCCGAACCCGGGTCACCAGCATGGAGCGAGGTGTGGCGTCCAGCGCCTCAACCCTCAGTGCCACCGGGCCGGCTCTGTTTGAATTTTGTGACTGTAAGCAAAGGCATTCACGGAATAAATTAACACTTTCCTTTACTACAGCGCTTCTGTTATTTGTGTGAGGGCTACCATTCACTGACTGACTTTGTATTGTTTGGCTGGCTGCCCGATTATGGTAAGCACCAGCTTTTGAAAGGCTGTATTGCGGCTGAAACCTGTTTGTTCTGCATGGAGGAGTAAACAGGCAGGGATCTCTATGGGTGGGCAGCCACTTCACATCTAGGGTAGGTTAATAGCAAGGGTATGGGAGTGCAGCTAGTCCCTATCTATGGTCAGCCTACAGGAGGGTTATCAGGAAGGAAACTTAGTAAGGAGGGAGTTAGTGTATTTCTAGGGTAAGCAAGTCAGTGGATAACTAAGCGGTTAATAAGTTAGTGTAACCCCCTCCTGGCTCCCTCGTCTAGGGGCATAAATTATCACTGCAGTTGTTCCAGAGGGCATCAGGAAGGACTACCTCAAGTGCAACACCCGAGCCAGTGCACCCCAAATAAGATAGGAAAAATATCTGTCCTAGCTCTCGTCGACTTCATCTCCAGGTGCACTCTTGAGCTCACCTCCAATTCTGGATCTGTTTGTCCCCCGAATACTGACCACCGGACCAGGATCTCCGAACTGTAACCTCCTGACTCTTCTGAGCCCTAGAGCCCCTCGATCCCTGATGTAGCCTGATGGACACCTTCTGGAATTACAACTTATGAAATAAATTGGACACAAGGGAGGGGGCTTTCCATTTTCATTTATCCCCCTTCCAAATTTAAATAAAGAAAGAATCATTGCCAAATTTCTTCCCAACTAGCTTCTTTATTTTAGCTCCTGTATCCCAAATGATTCCAGGAATGCAAAGGTCACATCCTTCATCGAATAAATTAAACAGCTCCATGGGGCTATCTGAACTTTTTTACAAAATACCCAGGCTGGACATTCTAAGCAGCAATAATGGTTTATAGGCAGTACAAGCAGGGCTTTTTCACTCTAACCTCTTGAATGATTTACCCAAGGAACCTCCCTACTTAGAAAACCCACAGGCTCCTGGCTCACTGGCACTGGTAAGACTGATTTTATTTTCTCTATTCTGGGTTACACATTCTCGTCCATCTCTGTCTGGTCTGACAATGGGCGCTACCCTATCTCTGGTGCAAGAAAGCATACTGCTTCCCCCACTTGGCCCCTGGACCTTGGCCCAAATCTCAAGGGGTACCAGGAGTTTTTCCTCCAACCCAGGCCCTGTAACCCACTCTTTCTCACTTTACAGAGAACCTAAACCTGCTGGTGCTCCCAACCTCATGGCACCCGTTCCCTCCTTGCAGCTCAGCCTTTTCTTTTGCACTGCTCTCCACTGGTGCAGCGGCCCTCAAACCCAGCCCTGCTCCAGTACCTGAGCTACCCTGATATGGACTGCCCTGCTGTGGGAGAGCCCCTGGGCCCTGCCACTGCTCAGTCCCCTCTGAGCAGCCCACCTCTGCAGGTAGCACCCCAAATCCTATTTTCCGCTCCCAGCTAACCCTTCAGGGGGATCCAGCCTCAGGTCCACATCCCTGTCAACACATCCTGGACTTGCGGTAAGCACCAGCCAGAGGCCAGCCTCCAAGGCCTGTCCTAAGACCTGTGACCCACCTGGCCCTTTAATGCCGGCATCCCAGGACCTGCCCCTCCAAGCATGCCCCCTGAATTGGGTGAAGGACCCCCTGACTCCCTCTGCCCTCAGACCACCCTGCCACACTGGGTACAGGGAAGAGCCATTGCCACCGGCCTCCCCCCCCCATGGGGACCATGCCACTGTCCCCACAGCCCTGGTGGCCTGAGCAACTAATTCATGGTATTTGTAAGGGCTCCTGCCTATCATGGCCTCCTACTGCAACCTGCGCCTCCCTTACCCCGATGACACAGGCACCTGGCTGACCATCCTCCCCACGGAGCTTCCTCCCTTGCTCCTCGACGCCACATCGCTGCTGAGGTTGTCCCTATCTGCCACTTGGGGGGGTGCCTCCCACAGGCCCACCCGGACTGCCGAGCTCCCTTATTGACTGCCTGCTCTGCTCCTCCAGCCACCCCCTTCAGCCGCAGGCCTAATGCCCGGGCTGGAAAAGGCCCCAAACTTCCTGTCTCCAGCCTTATATACCTTCCTGAACCTACCATCTGCTGCCACCAGGAGGCATCCAGCAGGTATTGAACTCCAGAGCACTAATAAATTCCCTAGCTCTTGGGGGGGGGGAGTAGGCGGGGAAAGGGGTTCCTCAATGGAAGCATAAGCCCCTCCTGCAAGGGGGGGCTTACATTAGTTAACAGGGAAAGAAGGGGTTGCTGCTGTACAGCCACCCCATCTGGGTTCTAAAAATAAGGTAGCTAGTGCATACCTGGGTCTGGCAGGCAGTAGTCAGCATAGCAGTTAATCAGTAGTTAAGAAGGGATCACAGCTATACAGCCATCCCTTTCTAGGTACAAATTAAAAAGCATTCAAGGGACAGTAGCATATAGTGGGCATAGATACTAAAGGGGTAAGGGACCTATTTAGGAAATCTATATGTAACCCCTAGGTGGCGCTATCCCAAGGGCTACTACCCCTGCCTGCTTGGCTAGGAGCAGGTTAAGGGGCCTGAGTTCTGAAACGGGTGCTTCCACCTGGAGGTCAGGGTTGTTAGTGGTCTAGCTAACCTGGGCACAGCCCTCCGGGACACTGTAACCCCCCTCTTTCCTTACTAGTGGCTGGAACAATACACAACAATCACTTTCACAATACCCCTGATACTGTACACCACACAAGTACCCACACTGTTTGCACTTACCACCAGGCTTTCCTGTGGCTCGACCCTAGGGACCCCTTGCAAAACAAGGTTATACACAGCAAATAACAGCAGTACAGTACTGTTGTACAAACTGGAACCACAGTCAGGGTAAATGCAAAAAGAGTTAGATCTGATTTATTTAAGGGACTTGAACAAGGAAGGGGGTGTAATCAGGTTAATTTGCTTAAAGACTGTATCAATCAAACAGTTATGCATGCACTTCCGGGTCCATAAACAGTCACACCCTCTGGGTACCCAGGTGAAGAAGAGGTGGGCTAGCCAGGATCGTTGCCGGAGTAGGCCAGCATCACAGCTGGTTGGGGCCCTGTGATGGAAGAAAACATCATGCACCACACACACTAATTGTAATCCGGAGCCGGAGGGCTCGGTTCATGAAAGAAAAGAAACAACAAGACAATCAGATGACACACTTAGATTAAGCTGTTGTTGCAGGGAGCTTCCCTGATGGTTACTCATGATACCCAAGACTGGACACAGGCTGGATGAAAATTGAGACTGCAGGTGGTTGATCTGGAGTGCCAGGAGAAGCAGGTCCCACACGATTCACCGAGGCGTTGTTCCTGTTCAAGCGTGGAGCAGGGGGCTGATCCCCAGGCAGGTCTTTCGGTGCTGGCTTTCTCTGTGAAGTGGGATAGTCTGGCAGGGCCATTGTGGCAAGGCCCTGGCCATGTGGAGATGAACGTGGATTCAGTCCGGTCGCGCTGGAAACAGCTTCCAGCAAGCGGAACACAATTCACACAGTGGGGAACCAAATCACGACCCACTATAAACACACAACACATTTACATGTAAGGGATTCTATTATACCAGGCAAACCGCTCTCTGATCACAATCGCAAAGTCGCTGCACACACCGGGAGTTTAGAGGTAGCTGGAAATCCTGACAGGTTGATGCCTTCAGCAAATCTTCGATCTTCTTCAGGTTGATCCTGGTCATAACTCAGTGGCTTACTTTGTTCTAACAAACTCGGATTCAGTCTGAACTGATTCTCTTCTGCCTCTCAGGGGCAGCATGCAGGCCAAAACTCAGGCCTTTCCACAGAGACTGTCTCAAGCCTGTTGCTTCTTCAGCTCCCAACTTAGATCTGACTCAAACTGCAGGAAGCCTGGGAATTTCCCCAAGATCCAAAAGGTTTGGTTGGCTGATTCATCCGTCAGTCACAACAAAAGCTCCCCCTTCGGGTGCAAAAAGGCACCAAAAGCCCAAAACTACAATTCCTACAGATTTTGACTTCAGGCAGCTCCTGTAGTCCGGCTCCATTTTAGGTCGCACCAGTACTGATTAGTCCAATTCGGCAGTCCCGGGCCAAAGTGGTGGGGATAAACAAAACAGTCCTTGCTGCAAAGAAGGCAGGTTAGACAAACTACATTATCATTATCACTCTAAATGATTTTCAGCAAATAGTTACATCTATCAACAGATCTCTCTCAAATTACTTATGACTGCAATCCAGGCAGCTCTTAAAGAGATAGTACACAGAGGCTATACAGGCACTCTCTGGCAATCACATTTAAACTGCTAAAATACAGGCCACCAGCCTGGCAGTGAGCATTTAGGCAAGCTTGAGGAAGACTTTTCGGGAACCCCCATTTGTAGGGGGGTTATGGAGGAGGCCCTGTTATTTTAGAATGTGGAGAGGGGGCTTGCCATGGCAGCAGCATGGGGCGGGTAGAGTGGTGAGTTGCAGGGAGTGTAGGGGCAGCGCTGTGTTTCTGGGAACTATCTGGGAGGTAGGGGGTTTGTTGGAGTCTTGGACAGCTGAGGGCAGAAGTGTGGCAGCTCAGGAGGAAGATAGGAGAATTGGTGAAAGGGAGTATCACAGAGTAGTGAGAACAGAGACAGTGGGAACAAAGGGCATGGAAGCAGGTAGAGAAGCAAGGACAAGGCTGGAGTCAGGATAGGAGTGGGGCCAGGCAGAGGGAAGGAAGGAAGGAAGGAAGGGAGGGAGGGAGGAAGGGAAGGTGGGAGAGGAGTTTAGGCAGGCTCTCTGGGTCTCTCTCCCCCAGCAGGAGTGAAGGCCCAAGGGTGGTGTGAACAGCAGTAAGAGGAATCTGTAGGACAAGGTTGGGTGAGAGGTCAGTGGGAGCACCTCCAGAGGCGCTGGAGCAGAATAGATTTCTCCCACTGGACATGGAGGAGGAGGAGGGGAAAGCTGATGGGAGGGTAAGGGACAAGGAGAAAGGGAATGATGGGGTAGTAGGAAAGAGGAGCACGGGGCAGTGGTGCCAGAGTAGGGACGGAGGGGGCAGGCGAGGAATAATACAGGGAACAGGGAGCAGGCAGATGGAGTAGAGATGGAGACACTGGGGGAGAGGGTGGGAGCAAAAGGGGGTAAGCAGGCAGGAGAAGAGGGGATGAGACAGAGGAGAGGGTGCTGGGAGGGGAGGATGGGGGAATGGGGAGGAAGGAAAAGGAGGTCGGGGAGCTACAAGTTGAACAGGAAGAGAGGGAGGACACAGGCAATGAAGGGCAGCAGAGCGAGAAGGGAATGGGGCACTGGGTGGTGGAGAGAGAGGGTGGTGGTCCTGGGGACTCAGTAGTTAAGTGGGTGAGAAAGGGGGAAAGAGTATAGGGTAAACCACAGGAGGATGCAAAGTATGCCAGGGATGCCTATGGGGAGAGTCGGATCTCTGATAGCCCAACATGTGGGACTAGAGGGAGGGAAACCTCATGTAATCATTCATCTGGGAACAAATAACCTAGCAGAATGTGACATAGGGGTTGTGCAGGAGAGGTTCACGGAGGTGTGGAAAATCTGCATCCCAGTAGGGGAAATTGGTAGCCTTCTCACAGGTGCCACTGGTACCAAGGGGTATCAGGGCTAAAAAGAAAAGACTTGAAGAGTTTAGTGTGTGGCTAAGAGCGGTGTGTGTGTGTGTGTGTGTGTGTGTGTGTGTGTGTGTGTGTGTGTGTGTGAAGGATACGGGCTGTTACAAAGTCCTGTATGCACCAGACATGTTGTATATAAGCAGGGAGGGCACTAGGGTGCTAAAGAGCAAATTGGAGATTTTATGGACAAAGTCCTCCATTTAAACTGACGGGGGGGGGGGCACCAGAGTGCTCAGCTCCTTTAGCCTCCTGGTGGAGGACACCAACCAGCCTCCATCCAATCAGGACAGAGGAAGGGGGATCCAGATGAGATGTAAAGAGGCAAGAGCAAGGGCAGGAAGGAGGGACTGGGTGGAGGGGTGGGAGGGGAGAGGCGGGTCAATCAGAGGAGGAGACCTTCAGTCACGATGGAAGTTGGTGTCTCTAAATGCCAGGAGCCTTGGGAACAAAATGGATTAATTATGGACACTGTTGGCTGAGGACAAGGTTGGCATGGCGACCATCATGGAGACATGGGCCACACCAATCCATGACTGGGACCTCTCTGTCCTCAGTTATAAGATGTACAGGAGGGATGGGGGGAGAGAAGGGGGGGGAGTGGCTCTGTGCATGAGGGAGGGGATAATCTGTACCAGAGAGGAAGAGGTGGTAGGAAGGGCAGAGGTGTCGTGGGTACAAGTACAATTCCCTAAGGGTGAGTAACTAAAAATAGGGGTAGTGGCCACCAAACCAAGATGAGCTGGACAAAGAACTGGGGTCCCAAATTACAGAAATGGCCAGGAGGGGGGAGGGCGGTAGTGATTGTGGGTAACTTCAGTCTTCCAGGGGTGGACAGGAGAATCCCGGTTACATCCTACACCAGGTCAGAGGTGCTGCTGGATATGTTCCAAAGTGGGTTCCTGACACAAAGTGTCTTGGAGCCCACTAGGCAGATGACCATATTGGATCTGGTCCTGTCTAACTGTGCACATGTCCAGGATATAAAGGTGGAGGCACCACTTGCAGGAAGCTATCACCACGCTGTGGTTCCACTTGGACATGGACAGGGAGAGGGTTAGTAGTACCAAGACGAGGGTTTTGAACTACAGGAAGGCTGGACAAATTCTGGAAGGGCACCTTGCTAGGATCTGGAAGAAGAAGAAGATGGAAGTGGACCAGAAATGGACTAATTTATGAAGAACCAATGGCAGCAACCAGTGAGTGTGCCAAAATTAGGAGCAAGAAATCCAGAGCCAAAAAGTCCAGTTGCTATGACAGGGAGGTGGCCAAGATGGTAAGAGACAAGAACTCAGCCTTCAGGAAGTACAAGTGTACACAGAAGAAAGAGGATATGGAGGAATACTGTGCTAAATCAAGGGAAGCATGCAGAGAGGTTAGAGTAGCAAAGGCCAATAGGGAAGTAAATCTAGCAGACAGTGAAAAGGGGGGAGAAAGCCTTTTTTCAATACATAAGGGAGAAGAGGGGTATGAGGGATGAGATAGTTAGATTGAAAATGGAGGGGGATGGGTGGAGGGTACTGAGGAGAAAGCGAAAGTATGGAAAAAGTATTTCAGCTCATTTTTCACAAGGGTGAAGGACGGTGGGAAACGGAGGGACACAGACAGTGTGATCCAAGTAGATAGCGTGCATAATGGCCTAAAAACCCAGAAGAGGGACAGATCTCTGTAGCCGTATGGCATGCATCTAAGGGTTCTAAGGGAGCTGGCAGAGGTACTTGCGGGTCCCCTAACAGACCTGTTTATTACCTATCTGAAGATAGGGAATAGACTCTGGGATTGAAGCACTGCACATGTGGTGCCTCTGCACAAAAGTGGACCAAGAGACGACCCTGGGAATTGCAGGCCGGTCACTCTGACCTCAATAGTGGGAAAGCTGATGGAAACCATTCTGAAGGAGAGACTGGTAAGCTTTCTGGAAGATAATGGGCTTCTAGATGAGAGGCAGCATAGGCTAGTGTCAGGAAGGTCCTGCCCGACTAACCTGCTTGACTTCTTTGACTGGGCAACCAGGATAGAGGACAGGGGTCAAGCAGTTGCTATCCTGTATCTGGACTTTAGTAAGGCCTTTGAATGAGTACCTCATAGAAAGTTAATCAGGAAGCTGGAGGACATGAGGTTAGGGGGTAAACTTGCTAGACGGGTTAATAACTGGCTGCAGGACAGAAGTTAGAGGGCGATAGTCGGGGGGGGAGTTCTCTGAGTCTAGGCCAGTGACCATTTGGGTCCCTCAGGGCTAGGTGCTGGGTCTGGTGTTAACATCTTCATCAGTGACACTCTGGATGGGATTAAATGTAAAATCTGCCTGTTTGCGGATGACCAAAGCTCCGTAGGAGGATGAACATGGAAGAGGGTAGACAGGATCTCTGGGAAGACCTAGTTAAGCTAGAGAAATGGCCTGGCATTTTACAACTTGGGTTCAACACTAAAAAGTACAAAGTAATGCACTAGGAGGCAAAGAACCCATTGGCTGGGTGGTGTGCAGGTAACCAGGTCAGAGGAGGAGAACGGCTTAGGAGTAATCATAAAGAGTGATCTAAAGCACTTGGCACACTGCAAGAGAGCAGCAGCCAAAGCAAACTGGATGCTGGGGAACATAGCCAGGAGGATAACAAGCAGAAAGGCAGAGGTCATTCTGCCACTGTGCATATCACTGGTGAGGCCACACCTGGAGTACAGTTTGCAGTATTGGTGCCCTTACCTAAAGAAGGATGCCAACTTACTGGAAATGGCCCAGAAAAGGGTAGCCAAAATGATCCAGGGCCAGCAGGACAAAGCTTGTGAGGAGATACTAAGAGAGCTCAACATGTATGAGGACAGAAGGGGAAGGGGTGTGTGATTGAGATCTTCAGGTACCCTAAAGGTATCAACAGGGTGAGCACTGAGAGTCTCCTCAGCCTTAGTGGTAACAAGTTCACTAGGGGCACAGCATAATGCTGCTGGGGAAAGATTCAGGAGAGAGAGAGATAAGGCACGTTTTTACTGACAGGGTGGTGACCAATGGGAATGAATTGCCCTAGGAGGTGGTCTCCTGAAGACAGTGGCTGGTTTCAAGAGAGGATGGGATAGTGTAAAGGAGAAAGTTACATGTAAGGGGTGGAGGGAGGGGTTAGCGAGGAGGATCAAAGGGAGAAAGAGGAGGTGGGGTAGGTCCCTCAGTAAACACCGGGGGGCCTGCACTCACGAGCAGACTTGATAGACCATAAGGTCTTTATCTGCTGGCTTATTCATGTTCGTACATATGTTTGCATTGTGCTAAGACTGTAATATTCTGAAGTTGCACATAATTGGCACCACAGAGCTTGGTCAGCTTGTGGTGCAGAAGGTGACCGCTGCTGGAGTGACAGTTCATTCACAGTGAAAGGTTTGCTGTTGCCACATCCATGGGTCCCCTGGTCCTGAGAGCATCTGTCCTCCATGCCAGGCCTGTCTTCCCTTTGGAGCCAGGACGTCACCACCTTGGTGGGTGCCTTGCTTCATAGTTTTACTCACTCGTGGTACAGCTGGACACAGCATGGCAGTGTGTGATCCGGCTAGCTCTCTGATACTGGCTAGCCATTGCTCCAGTCCATCTGCCAGTGGTAGCAGCTCCAATACCTCCAAGGCTTGAGATCTCTCTGGACTTAATGTAGGCACATCTCTATCTTGGTTAGCAGTCTTGTCTCTCTCTCACCAGGTCTCTCTCTTCCTCAGCAGCTCAGCTGGCAGCACCCCTTAAAGCACAGGGCCACAAATTACCCCTAAGATATCCTGTCTTCTGGTGAAACCCTCCTTTGCTGCAAGGCCGCCAGGAGTCCCCTTGAATGGAAGGCCCTCAGGGTCCCCATACCCTCCTGGTGTATCCCCTTACATTGTCTTTCTTAAGTGGATGATCTAATAAATCTTCTGTCAGATCCCTTACACCTGGATCTGCATTACTGAATTGGACCTGTTTCTGGAGGCATGCAGAGGGCCTGGTGCTGAAGTAGTATGTCTCAGAAGTTTGGATCCAAGGACGGCTGGAAGGTGTGGGTTCCTCAGGGTTAAAGTTCCTCTAGGGCACCCTGGCACCTTCCTTTGTACAGTAGTGCTAAGCCCCCTCACAAGACTATCTAAGATCAGAGTCACTACTAGAAGGTAGGCTGTAGGTCTAGCAGCCTGGTAGTCAACCCCCCAGCCCCATACTGGTAGGAGGGGGTTGTTACACCATTACTAGAATGCTCTGTTATACACACCTGTGTATAATAAGGTGTGTATGTGTGCCTTCAACTAACATAAAACCACTTTTACTTATAGGAGAGCACTTTTTCTTACATGAACACACACAGCTTCCAAAACACGTTGTTTAGAAACCAGTACAGAACTTATAAAACATAAAACATGTGGCGTGTTGGAATTCATTATTTTTGCAAACCCTCACTGTGTGATATCAGTATAACCACTTCACATACCTTGCGTGCATAACAACTCATTGCACACTGTTGTCCATACATTATTCTTAATATTATGGATTGCTATGAACTGCTTGATAAAGCTCTCAGTGTGCAGTTTGGGAAAACGCCTTCCTTCATGTGGGACAAAACATTTCAAAGTGGTAACATGAGGGACATCCTCATAACGTAGTCCTGCTGAGAGGTATGGCTGCACAAATTGCAGGTTCTTGGCCAGTATAGGAAAAGTTTAGTAACAATAATACTTACACCACAACTTCTTATTGATCTGTTACAGAAAATCCTGTTTAATCAAAGGATAAAAGAGTGCAGTGTACAGTAGATAGCGTGTCAAGCAAAATAAAACAGCTTGGTTCTCGACATAGTCATCTAATGAATTGTGGATGTGCACGAGAGGAAATGGTTATAGGGCATGTATGCTGAAAATAGAAACTACAGATAGAATCAGTGGTTCAACCATTAAATCTTCCTCAGGAATGCCAGCTACAGCTACAAGGAAAAAAAGAAAGCATACTTATTGCTTTTTAATAGCTCATTTCTGAAGACACTTTAAAGGTTGAATTGTCAATTCTAACTTTAGTTTGTTTTTAATGTGCATTTAATGTGTCTGTTTGTCTTATTCGCAGTCCATACACTGAGCAGTAACTTGTTTTTTTGTTCATTGTTTGTTGAAGAAATCATTATCTTCCTGGATAGGGAGACCAATGCTAGGACACCATTTAATATCCATTTTTTTTTGTTTCACTCTGTGCACGACAGTTAATGGCACAGTTCTTAAACTGGCAGTTTTGCAGGGCTCTGGTGTATAAATGGATGGAGGTTTTGCTCCCACTCTCTAGAATCTAGAGTCTAGATCTCTGGTTTGGTAGCATTTTCATTCATGAATCAACCCCCAACATGGCCACAGAAAGCTGGAGGAACTGTTGGTAGTGGAGTATGTGCTTAGCCTGTACTGGAGCCCCTGTTGTGAGACAGGAACAGGTTGTCTTGTGCTCCAGAGGATTATGGGGAGTGATATCTCAATCCAAATAATAAGAGTTCTTAAAAATATGTATTTTTCTACATCCAGATGTAACCCCTAGATGCCGCTATCCCAGGGGCTACTACCCCTGCCTGATTTGCCACTAACAGGTTGAGGGGCCTGGATCCAATGGCGGGTGCCTCCACCCAGAGGTCAGGGTTTGCAATAGTTAAACTAACTTGGTCACAGCCCTCTGGGACACTGCAACCCCTTTCTTCCCACTAGTGGCCCACACAATATATCAGAATTACCTTCACAGTATACACTTACCCCAGGTCTGGTTCCGCACTGGGACCTCCTGTGAAATGAGATACAGTGCAACAATCACAGTACAGTACTTTAACATAGACAAATACCTCAGGCAGTATAACTTTGCTGAAACAAGCAGCTCTGATTTATTTAGGGGATATAACAAGGACAGGGAAATCAGGTTATTAGCTTATCACTCTAATAATCTACCTATGGCTCTGTGCAGGCCTATCCTATCAGTTACTGTCCCTGGGTACCCAAGCCCTAGTGGCTAGTCCAAACTGTGGCAGCTGGTAGGGCCCTTTCACACAGAGAAAAGGAGAATTAAACAGTCAGCAGTACAGTAATTCCATTTGATTTAATGTGGTAATTCAACAGGAGCGACCCTGAATTAGTACTCTCACGACTCCAAATAAGATAGGGTCCTTCAATGTCAGTAGGGCTCACTTGAGGTACACAAACCTCTTCACACATCCATATAAAAGAAAGCACTATACCAGGCAGGCTGCATCTGTATCCCAATCGCAATTACTGCACAATACCCGGGAGAACACACAGCAGATTCAGTTCCTGACAGACCGAGTGCAATTTTCAGCAATTCCTCCAGTCTTCTACAGGGTGAGCCTGGTTTCTACTCTTCAGAGATCCTTTGATTCTTTTCACAGGACGGATTCAGTCCTAACAAGCTGTTACACAAGCTGCAGACCGGAACTCTGGGCCTTACACACGTTTTTTTGACTAAAACTGCACACTGAAAAAGCACAGGGCTCCTTCCTTCTTCACTGCCAAAGCTCAACTGAAACTCCAACCGACAAAACGGGCACTTCCTTTGAGTTCCTCCCAGTTCTTGACTGGATTGGCTGTCATTCACAATAGACTGCTGCTGTTGGTCAAAAAGGCACTGAAGTCAAACTTCATCTCCCAGAGTCTCTGCCCATACAATCCTCTTGTGGCTGGCTCAGATTATGAGTCAAGTTCTGATTCGTCAAGGCACCATTTTAGAGCTAGCTTACCCCACACTGATTGGTCCAGTTCAGCAGTTCAAAACTAGAATGGGGAACTAGCAGACACAGTTCTGACTGCAAAGAAAGCAGGTTAGACAAACTGTAATTTCATTATTACTCTAAATAATTTCTGGCAAACAGTTACATCTTTCAGATAGGTTCCTTTGCACTCCTAGTGACTGCAAAAATGAAGTGAATTGGCAGCAGCTCGAGTGGTACTCAGAGAAGCACACAGTCCCCCATACAAAACTAATTATGTCTGCAAGCAGACAGCTCTTAAAGAGACAGTACTTGAGGCTCTAAAACACTACTGATAAATGGCTTAAATGCCAAACACCATTCAGGCTTGGAGCATTCAAGCAAGCTCCTGGAAGTCTTTTGGGAACCCCATTTGCAGGGGGTTACACCCTTCCTGGCCTGGGAAAGCTTGACGTCCGCGTCAAGCAAGTACCATGAATCAACTGCAACTCATATACATTTGCATTAGGCTCGCACATGTAATCATCAGTCAATATATCATTTTACCAAGAACACATTTCTGAAACATTGCAGTACGTCACTCTTTACACAGTATTACATACACATTGTACCATAACTCAAGTTATTACCTCTTGTACATGAAACCTGAAGAGAGGGGGCCTTCCTATCAGTTACCTTGGGGCTGGATGGGCAAGGGCACCATACTTGAGAGGGCAACACAAGTAACTTGGAGTTAGCACTGACGCCTGTTTGGGCAATGAGTTCAGGGACACATACACTCTTTATGGACAACATTGAGAGGCAAGTCCACAGGCCTCCCAAGAAAATCATAACTGAGGTGCACCACAGGCTTTACAGCTCGACCAGTCTTTCTAGGGGAACTGTTACAGTCCTGCACTCTGAGCCTCATTTTCAGCATTGTCCTCACTTGTCAGGAGTCTCCCGTGGGGTAGAGAGGCTAGAACTTGGGGCACTTTCAGCTCCAGGAGTTACAGTTTCTGAGTCCACAACATTTGGCTCGCATGGAGAGCTTTGGACACTGGCAGTGGACTGTCAGGGCACTCAAAATACTCTTCTTGTTCGGTGTATCACCAGTCTGCCCCAATCTATCATTTTCCTCCCTGAAAGCTCAAACAGTTCAACCATGCACAATGATTCCATTTCATCTGATCTGATGCTTTGCACTTCACTTTCTGGGAGCATTGGCTCCAAGGATGAAGCTGGGGGCTTAGACAGTCCAGAAGGCCCAGCTTTGTCTCCAGTATTGACTAGGGATTGCCCTGAAACAATTGACTCAGTTCGTAAGAAGGATAGTATTCAAAGTCACTCTACTTTCTTCCGATATGGACTGACAGTCATGCTCAACTGGGACTTGTGGAGGGAACACTTTAACTTTGCTTCTGTAGGTGCAGACTTTCTTGATCTTTTCTTAGCAGCAGCTCTAGTCACTGGTCCAGAGGGGGCATCTTCTAGGGGCTCAGACTCAATTAAGATTTGTCCAATGGGCAGTAAATGATTTCTATGCATTGTTTTTACATCTTTTGAATTATTCTCAGGCCTTACTTTGTACACTGGCAGATCATCTAGTTTGCCCACTACAATGTGAGGGAGATGGTGCCATCTGTCAGCAATCTTGTGCTTGCCATGCAGTCCCAGATTTCTTAGCAATACCCGATCTCCCTCCTAGAGTTCCTGTGCTTTCACCTTTTTATCATACCTTTCTTTGTTGGCCTGCTTTCTTTTGGCAGCCATGGTTTGAGCCAGTTGGTAATGCATGAGTTAGCTGGGCCTTAACTTTTGCACATACTGTAAATAGTTGTCAGCTTGAACCCCATCAGGAGAGACCCCAAAACACACATCTACTGGTAGTCGAGCTTTCTTCCAAAACATCAGGCGGTAGGGGAGAATCCAGTGGCATCACTTTTGGTGCAGTTATAAGCATGTACCAGGGTGCTAATTTGTTGGTTCCATCTAGGCTTGTCCTTTGGGTGCAGGGTGCCTAGCATATCTAGCAAAGTGCGGTTGAAACGTTCAGGCTGTGGGTCCCCTGGGGTGGTAAGGAGTGGTTCGGACTTCGCACTCCCCACAGAGAAAGCATCTCTTTGATCAGGCGACTCTCAAAGTCTCTCCCTTGATCAGAATGGATTCTTTGTGGAGCCCCATAGTGAACAAAAAGTTTTCTACAAGTACTTTTTGGCCTCAGTGGATGCTTTCTGGTCTTTGGTGGGAAAGCCTGGGCATATCTCGTGAAATGGTCAGTGACCACCAGCACATTACTGATATTTCTTTGATCTGACTCCAAACTCAGAAAATCAATACAGACCAGCTCCATGGGTGCACTTGGTGAGTGATGTTAACAAGGGCAGCCCTCTGGGGCAAAAGCTTTCCTCTGTAAGCAGCAACTACAAGTTCGAATGTGTTGCTCCACATCAGCCCCCATCTTAGGCCAATAGAATCTGGATCTCACCAAGTCAAGTGTTCTGTCTATACCAAGGTGCCCCATGTGGTTGTGCAAGGACCTCAGTACTGAGTCTCGAAAGGCAGTGGGCAGCACTAGTTGTTGTTGTCTACTTGTCCCCTCTGTCTACTGTTTCTCTGTATAACAGTTTATTGATAAGTTTCAACTTAGGACCTTCTTTGTATAACATGCAGTTCTCAAATCAGTGGGCGTGATTTGGACACATCTTTTCCTGCATAGAGGGCTTCAAGCTGCTTTGATCTATGGGATCGCGATTGAGCCCATGAATACTGTCATTGTCCAGCTGAGGCAGTGCACCAATGTCTATTGCAGAAAAGTGGCAATAAGCAGCAGGTATGCAATTCTCAGAGGGTCCCAAGCAATCCACATGCAGTCCACTGCGTCCTTGGACATTTGTTCCTCCTGTCAAACTTCGGCAGAGTGCCCAAGGTCAGGGTTCTGCCAATCGGACCCAATCATTCTGGGGAACAGGCCTCCGGGAGAGCATCAGCATCTATGTGGTTCAGACCTGCTCGTATTCTAGAGCATAGTCATATGTAGATAATGCAGAAAGCCACCTATGGCCAGTGGCATCCAACTTAGCTGAGGTCTGCACATAGGTCAGGATTATTGTCAGTTTTACTAGTATTTTAGCCCCATACAAGTACTCATGGAATTGGTCAACAATAACCCACTTCAAAGCTAGGAACTCTAACTTATGTACAGGATAGTTCTTTTCGATGGGGTCAGGCTTCTACTGGCAAGGCCACTGGTCTCAGGCCATTCTCGCTCTTGGTACAACACAGCCCCCAACCCTTGCAAGCTAGCATCAGTGTGCAGGAGTAGGCGGTTTTCTTGGATCGGCATAGGCCAGCACTGGAGCATGGGTAGTTGATATATGATCTCATGAAAAGCAGTCTCACATCAGAGTCCAG
Source organism: Neoceratodus forsteri (assembly GCA_016271365.2). Lineage (NCBI taxonomy): Eukaryota > Metazoa > Chordata > Ceratodontiformes > Ceratodontidae > Neoceratodus > Neoceratodus forsteri. The sequence continues at coordinate 38,409,264 of JADMNL010000025.1, read as the reverse complement.
CGGGCCCCAAATACTTCACTCGGATGAAAATACACTCTTTCAGTCTTGAGGGACGCTGACTTTGGTATTTTTGTGTGGTTGGGGGATACCTTGAGTAAGGTTAAGTAAAGGGCGGATCACTCTTGAATAGTCCTTGATGCATCACGATAATAACCACAGAATCCCAGGAATCTTTGCAGTTCTTTTTTAGATTTTGGGCTGTGGCCAGGTGGTCAAGGCCTCAACTTTACTTTGGGTCGGTCTCTATTCCTCAGTGGATACTATGTCCTACATACTTTACTGATGTTTGAAAGAATTGACACTTATCAATGGACAGTTTAAGGCCAAAGTCCTCCAGTCAGTCCAATACCTTAAATAATCTGCTCTCATGTTCCTCCAGTGAGCTGCCAAACACAATAACATCATCTAGGTATACCAGGCACTCTAGTAAGTTCATGTCCCCCACTGCACGCTCCATCAATCGTTGAAAAGTGGCTGGGGCACCTGAAATCCCCTTGAGGCATCCTCATGAATTCATAGAAGTCAGCGGACAGATAAAGGCCGTCTTCTCACGGTTCTCTGGGGCCATCGGGATCTGGTAGTACCCACTGCGGAGATCCAGCACAGAGAACCACTCGTTCCGCTTAGGCAGTCCAAAGCATCCTGAATGCGGGCATTGTGTACTGATCAGGATAGTCCGCTGGTTTAAGGTGCGATAATCCACAACATCCTTACTGTTCCATTCTTTTCCTCACTACCACAATGGGGGAAGCATAAGGGCTTCTGGATTCTTGTATTACACCAGCAGCTAACATCTCTTGCAGATGCCGTCTCACATCATCTATGTCAGCAGGTGCCAGGCGTCAGGACCTCTCACGAAATGGTCTTTCATCATGCAGCTGGATATTGTGCTCAGCCCTTGCACGCATCCTACATCCCATTCCTTTAAAGAAAACACCTGGTCTCTCTGGGCAAGCTTCTCACTGATCCTCACTTTTCCATTCAGCTGGCAGCGAGGAGTCGCGAAATCAAACAAGTCAGGTGGCTTACTCTGTCAGTTCTTCCTGAACTCTTGCTGCTGGATAGCACTGCAGTGTCTGCACAATGCACATTAGCCAGGATGCAACCTCTGTTTACTCGAATGTCTCTTTCAGACATTATGAACTTGGACCATTACCCTTCTGGCATAAGCATGGGCTCTAGCGGGCAAAATACTGAGGCTTGACCAGCAGTCCCTCTGGCAATTTTCCATCGCCTGGTGCATCCAACATTAATATTTTATTCTTAACATCCTTTCTGATCCGGACCTCTCCTGTAAGGTACACTGGGCATTGGCGCCAGGATCAGAGACTCAGGATCCTTCTTCCATACAATTCCGACCGGTTCCTCTGGTTCTGTTTTTTCAGCATCTCTGTGCCTCATAGGCCTTCTTAATTAAAGCGAACTCTTAAAGCTCTACTAGTCTTTGACCCTGTTTTTCATAACACAACTGTGCCAGCCTTCAACATATGAGCATTTGTCTAATCAACAAAGGGACACCATCATACAGTCCAGTGGGGGACACACTAAGGCTAGGGTCTCTACTTGTTCTGCCACTCCAGCCATGGAGGTGGGAAAGACAGCCAAATTCAGATATACCGGAATGAGGGTAGGCCTTCTCCTATAACCCCTTACAGTAGATCCTTCCTAATGGTTGTGAAGTCGTCTGACAAATGCTTCTGATACCATCCTGGAACATAATTGTCACTTGGGAGCCACTGTCTAATACAGTCTTGTAGACACTCCATTCACTCTTTACAGTGGTCTCCATGGAGGGACCCTATTCTGGACCAGTCTGGAGAGCGGTAGTGGGGCCTGGGCAGCTGACCTTGCTACAAAAGGGCGTGAATTAGCATTTTGGTGCCCTCACTGGGATCATGTCGTGACCTCTTAACCACTGATTTTTCTCCGAAGCTCTCCCTTGTAGCCTATATGCAACTTTGTCAGTGTCTTTTGGGGACTGGCATTCCCTTTTCATGTGCCCATCTTTCCCACAATTATAGCAAAACATACTTTCTGGAGTTTGAGCTGGCGAGGCGCCACACTGGGAGCCAGGGCGGGGGTATTACTAACTGGAAACCTGGGTGCCATCTCTGTCTGCTGTCGTGATAAGCATTTGGAGACATCTCGTCAGTTTCTCCACTTCATGGTCAAGGAATTGAGTTTGGAGCTGTTATCAGCAGGAGATACATGGGTGGTTCCCCTACCCCATAGTAGATGCAGTCGGATATAGGTCAGGGCCCGTTATTTGCGACGTGGCCTTCATAAAGGGACTGTTTTGAATTCCCGATCTCTCTCAACAGTTCGCCCCATTGTGGCATATCTTTTCCTTGTCAGAGCACTCATTGACTGTCAACCTCTGCCCTGAACTTCACTTGATGGGTCACCCTCAGTCACTGGGTCGTAGCCACAGCTGTTGGTGCAGGTACCTCCGAGGTCGCCTTTTCTCAACTCCTCGAATTTCTCTCATTAACTCATCATAGGAGGGTGGGGATTCCAGTCGATTTGCCAGGCGTAACTGAAGCAACAGCAGTTCTGAGAAGGGGGCAGACTTAAGGATTCTGTCCAGTCTGGTTTGGTCCAGTTCAATCGCTGGCAAACTACCCTTTCTGAGGCATTCTTGCAACAATTTTTCCAGCCGAGAGACATACACAGACAACAACTCCCCTTGGTACTGTTGTGCATTTCTTACTCTCCACCATAGGTCCTCATCAGAATCTGGGCTCCATACATATTCTCCAAGGCCTCAAGATAGGCCTGTGCAGTCGCTTCAGGGTTACTGGCCCGTTGCTTAGCACGGATGGTAGCCAGGGCAGGACCTCGGAGGCTCTCACTAACCCTCTTTCGCTTTGCTCCGAGCATTGCCATTCTAGCACTTGGGGCAACATAGTTCTATCCAGGTCTCCCAGTCATCCTCCCTTGGGGAGTGGGAGGGTGCCAGAGAAGATCCTCAACCTTGGTAAGAGTCGTGACTAATGGCAGGTGCAGAAATAGGAGTCTGCATTGGTTCAGCCACCATTACGGGCACTGGAGCAGGAGAGGGTGTTGGGGGAGGAACACCCCCAGGTGGCAAGAATAGTTTCTTCAAGTCCTCCACAGTTTTCCCCTCTCCCAGCAACCATTCAGCAAATTTCTCCTCAAAAGTTTCAGATAGTGGTGGGGGCTGATTCCCCCCCGGGTCTTTACTGTCCTTAGTTATCACTCTCCAAGCAGTGAGGGCTCCCTCTGGGGTAATGGTCTGTGGCACTTTGGAGCTATCTATGGGATCCTTAAACTCTACTAGGGCCAGGAAAGTGTGGGTGAGCAGATTAGCATGCCGACCCACCACCACAGGGTTTTGTAAACCTTCCACCTTGGAAAGTACTCCTGCACAGTGTCCGTATTGATACCAGGGGATGTCCAGGATAAGCATAGCATTTTGGGGTCGATCTCCTCCCAGTACACCACTCCACCAGCGGTGCACAGCCACTTCTGTCGGGTACCCATTTTTTCTTAACAGTGGTTCGTAAATATGGCCACTAGAGGACACACAATCCCAGCGGTGAGCCTCCAAGATGTAACCCCTAGATGGCGCTATCCCAGGGCTACTACCCCTGCCTGATTTGCCACTAACAGGTTGAAGGGCCTGGATCCAATGGCAGGTGCCTCCACCCAGAGGTCAGGGTTTGCAATAGTTAAACTAACTTGGTCACAGCCCTCTGGACACTGCAACCCCTTTCTTCCCACTAGTGGCCCACACAATATATCAGAATTACCTTCACAGTATACACTTACCCCAGGTCTGGTTCCGCACTGGGACCTCCTGTGAAATGAGATACAGTGCAACAATCACAGTACAGTACTTTAACATAGACAAATACCTCAGGCAGTATAACTTTGCTGAAACAAGCAGCTCTGATTTATTTAGGGGATATAACAAGGACGGAAATCAGGTTAATTAGCTTATCACTCTAATAATCTACCTATGGCTCTGTGCACAGGCCTATCCCTATCAGTTACTGTCCCTAGGTACCCAAGCCCTAGTGGCTAGTCCAAACCGTGGCAGCTGGTAGGGGCCCTTTCACACAGAGAAAAGGAGAATTAAACAGTCAGCAGTACAGTAATTCCATTTGGATTTAATGTGGCAATTCAACAGGGAGCGACCCTGAATTAGTACTCACGACCTCCAAATAAGATAGGGTCCTTCAATGTCAGCAGGGCTCACTTGAGGTACACAAACCTCTTCACACATCCATATAAAAGAAAGCACTATACCAGGCAGGCTGCATCTGTATCCCAATCTAATTACTGCACAATACCGGGAGAACACACAGCAGATTCAGTTCCTGACAGACCGAGTGCAATTTTCAGCAATTCCTCCAGTCTTCTACAGGGTGAGCCTGGTTTCTACTCTTCAGAGATCCTTTGATTCTTTTCACAGGACGGATTCAGTCCTAACAAGCTGTTACACAAGCTGCAGACCGGAACTCTGGGCCTTACACACATTTTTGACTAAAACTGCACACTGAAAAGCACAGGGCTCCTTCCTTCTTCACTGCCAAAGCTCAACTGAAACTCCAACCGACAAAACTGGCACTTCCTTTGAGTTCCTCCCAGTTCTTGACTGGATTGGCTGTCACTACAATAGACTGCTGCTGTTGGTCCAAAAGGCACTGAAGTCTAAACTACATCTCCCAGAGTCACTGCCCATACAATCCTCTTGTGGCTGGCTCAGATTATGAGTCCAAGTTCTGATTCGTCCAAGGCACCATTTTAGAGCTAGCTTACCCCACACTGATTGGTCCAGTTCAGCAGTTCAAAACTAGAATGGGGAACTAGCAGACACAGTTCTGACTGCAAAGAAAGCAGGTTAGACAAACTGTAATTTCATTATTACTCTAAATAATTTCTGGCAAACAGTTACATCTTTCAGATAGGTTCCCTTTGCACTCCTAGTGACTGCAAAAAGGAAGTGAATTGGCAGCAGCTCGAGTGGTACTCAGAGAAGCACACAGTCCCCCCATACAAACTAATTATGTCTGCAAGCAGACAGCTCTTAAAGAGACAGTACCAGAGGCTCTAAAAACACTCACTGATAAATGGCTTAAATGCCAAACACCATTCAGGCTTGGAGCATTCAAGCAAGCTCCTGGAAGTCTTTTGGGAACCCCCATTTGCAGGGGGGTTACACAGAACAATAGCTTGTTACTGATACATTGGGCTCGATTTTCGAAAGGACCAGGAGTTTGACGCAAGCTGCGGGAAATGGCAGCTTGCGTCGAAGTCTGGTGCGCCAGGGACCCTGCACCAGATTTTGGTACAGGAGGGATCCTGGCCCCAAACACACCGTAGCTCCTGCAAGTGCTCCCCTGCATCAAACGGAGGGCAGACAAGAGGGGATTGCTGCAAGTTCCATGACGGACACGTGGCATTGCCCCCTGCCAGAGCCCATTGGTTGCGTGCCCAGGCAATCATCAGAGGCTATGGTGGGGAAGAAAGGTGGGTTTGGAAGGTGGGGATTGGACAGACCCATGTGAGGGACAGAGTGTCATGCATGTCAGTGACCTGTGAGGGACGGGTAGCACTATGATCAGTTCCAGTAAGGGGGACGAGAAGACCCTGAGTACACCACATACATGACTGGCTCCAGGGCATGCACTGCAGTGGTGGTGGCAGGACCCACACGGGGTACCAACAACACAGCTCTTTTTTTTCTGAACTTTATTTCTGCACCTTACTTTGGTGGCCTCTCTCCAGTGAGGATTCTCAGCTCACAGTTCTGTTGTGCGCCTGAAGCCCCCACTTGTCCACACTCCTGGCCAGGCACTCTCTCTCTCCTTCCTCATCCAGCCGCCCACTCCCCCCAACTCTGAGTCCCCCAGGGCAGGACCGCCATCTCCTTCTGGTGCTCTATCTATAATCCAGATGAGCGGCCGGAGAGGAGGAGAAAGACACGGAAGCATGTAGTGGTGGAGCCCGGCATTGGGCATGGGACCATGGCCACTGATTCCACCTTTGCCTACCCCTGAGGCAGGGATTTTTCTCTTAAGTTCCTCCCCTTGATGTGGCATGCAATGGCGTCAGCACAGGGATCCTCTCACAGACCACCTGCTGTCACCAATCCCTTCTATTAATCCCTGCTACTGGGTTAAGCCCCTAGCCTCTGCCAGGAGCCACCACCGAGCGAGGGAACCCCAAAGCCCTCCCCAGGAGAAGAGAGCAGTCCTCCCAATGCTCAATCTTTTCCTTCCCCTGCCAACCCTGATGACCCAGGCTTGTTCCTGAACCCGGGTCGCTGGCATGGCATGCGGTGTGCTGTTCAGCGCCTCAACCCTTAACGCCACCGGGCTGGACCAACAACACAGCTCTGTGCCATACTGATCACAAGCACCAGGTGTGCCATCCGTGTGGTGCCGTATGCATAACCAGTTGATTCTCTGTTTGTGCGTTTGGTGGCAGGCAGGAAACATCCCAGTGGGGTGCTGGCACATTTGCACACAAATACCAAAGCATAGACCTCCCCAGAAGACGAGGCCCGCAGTGCCATGCTCACTACACATGCTGCTGGGGCATGTGGCACATAGTGTGAGACACTGCACACCGAGTCCTGCACATGCTGAAGGGGTACGCTGCCCCCAACTGTGCAATGACAGCGGTCATGACGTCCATCATGGACCACACTTCCTCTCGCTGACACTGTCAGGGTGAGTTGTGTTTGCATGGTTCTAGTGTGACTCTGTTCATGTCTGTTCATGACCTGTCGTATAAAGTGACACATCTCTGGAACAGTGCCAAGGCTTGCAACATGGCTAACAGCATGCGAGTCGGTGTATGCCATAGTTGTAGTCTGGCATCCCTTACCATTGCATGGTCAGTCACACACATGTGGAGCCTGACACAATATTCTGGGCTTGCCGCTGAACATTACCTATATGTGTCCGCTGCATGCATACCCTCCTTGGCTACTGCCAGGTGTCCTCTGTGCATTGCATGCAACAGGCTGCTTTAACCTCCATATGTGTTGCTGATGGTGGCTGTGCAGGGGCCATTCGATCAGTTCTGGTTGATCTAACCTGAGGCCAGGAGGGGGGCTTTGAATATCCCAACATAGGGGATATGGCAGCTTTGCCGCAGTGCACCCCCCCTGCTATTGCACAGTGGTGCAGACAACAGAGGTATGGCTCAAGCTTGACTGGCCCAGGCAGCCCCCTTCTGACACAGGCAGCATCTAAAAACTGGGAATGCTGAATGGTGTGGCGCTTGTTGCCCGCTGCATCATTCCTTTTTGACACGAGCATCGTGCATCATTCTCACACCTTTGAAAATCTAACCCATTATTTTATTTTCTGCAGTTCAAGGGGCCATGGAACAGTTACGTCTGCCTCCAAGGGTGTATACATTTCACAGCCTGTCTTGAAACCAGTAATGCCCTCCCCTCCCACATTGACCTTTTTCCTGATTTTGTCCATGTGAATTAGGGTGAGGCACAGCAAGGCAGTGTTATTTCTGGGGTGCCCAGTCACGGAGACTCTGGCAGCCTTACAAACAAAAGGGTGACAGTTATGTTTCCTGGCTTCGGCATATGTCTGCACCTTATTTTCATCAATTTGTACTCTGTATGTTCTTTTATTTTTCTGTACTCTCCCGGGTCATACCTGAAAATAGGCATATGTCTTTGTCTAGTCTACTGACCTGGTTGACAAAAGTTAAATAAATAAATTAATAAAATACAAGATACAGCATCAAAATTTTAAAATATTAAAGAGGTGGAGACACGTTCAGGAGGACTTTAACAAAACATAATATTTAAACACAGTCCAGCTTGTATTTCCCATTAATTCTGTATTCTTCTTCCCCATTGTTTATTACTTGGGCTATTTGTATGAAAACAAGATCTTTGGTCCCAAAGAGTTCCTATATTCCTGCTGCTTTCTCCCTACCTGAAGTCATAGCACACTGCTTGTGACATCAGAGATACTCTCATGGCAACAGATTGTGATGTCGCAACAGAGCATTATAACTTGAAGTAGGGAGTAAACTATAAAAACAGATGAACTCTAGGGGATAAAGATCATATTCATAAACATTTCCTTAGAATGAATTATGGGGAGGAGAAATATATAAAATAGAAATGGAATGCAGGCAGAGTTGTACATAATTATTATGTTTTTAAAGTTTTCTTTGAGGTGGCAGTAGCTCTCTAAAGAGTCTCACTAGGCCAAGCTGAATTTTTAACTGGGTTTCAAAAATTTCAACCAAGAGAGCTCTCTTACTTCAAGACAAAGAACATTCCATGAAGTTGGTGCCATAACTAGATCACAAACAGAGAGGAGGCTCACCTCTGAGGAACAAAGTGGATGACCAGGGGCATAAGGGATGAAGAGGTCTTCTAGGTAGCCAGTTAACACAATTACATGCTGTGTGCACCTGAGTTGATAACATGGCAGCAGAAAGAAGTTACAGCACTTACAAGATCATTCTGCAGCATGCACGCAACACGTTGCCCAGCTCTGAGAACTGCGCCAAACCTGGCAGGCCTTCTGTCAATAAAAACAGGTCCATCCATGTAAACCTCCACCCCAGGACAAACATGGAAGTGAGCTGTCAGAGCTCAGTGTGCCTTTCCCGGTCCAAAATTACAAAACAAAAAAAGAACTGTTCCTTTTTTTTTTTTTGTTACTTTCTCCCCCTGGCCTTGGTCAGCTCTTCGTCCGGCTGCCGTCCCCGTGCTTCGCTCCTTCAGGCCCTCACCCTTGCACCTCCCATGGCTTACCCCCCATAGTGGGGCTGTGGGGAGCCCCCTACTCACCCACTGAGCAGGATTTAGGTCGGGGTGTTACCTCCAGAGTCGAAGTGCCAGGGGACAGCCATCAAGCCGCCATGACCAGCCACCAGGGTCTTTTTCCTCCTTATTTTTTTTCTCCTTATGGACGCTCAGCATGCAGTGACGCCCACGGTGGGCACCCACACACATCCACGCGCACCCCGCCAAGTGTCTGCCGAGCACCCATGCCCCATGCTTGTGGCAGCGTAATGCCAAGCCCCAGCCTCTGCCAGGGGTCAGACGTGCACAGACCGAGTCTAACCCCCCCCGGAGATGGAGAGTAGCCCATCGGATGCTCAGTCCATCTCCTCCCCGCTGACCCATGCTCATTCCCAAACTCGGGTCACCGGCGTGGCGCGAGGTGAGGTGTCTAGCGCCACAGCCCTCAGCGCCACCGGGCCAGCCAAGAACTGCTCTTTTATAAGTGAATAAGAAATCGACCACAAGAGGCTACAACCTTAAACTGATGGGGGCAAATTCGAAAGGGACATTAGCAGGTTCTTCTTTACTGAGAGAGATGTGAACAAGTGGAATAGCTTGGCTAGCATAGTGACCAATGCAGACATTATTTTTAGGGTATACAGCTGTCTGGGTTGGTGTCTGAGGGCTTATCAAAGGGGAGAAATTGAAGGGGGGCATGATAAATACCATAGTTTCTAGCTAGGGTTCCAGGGAAGCCTGAATGGACTCCATGTCTTTATCTGCTTGTGCTTTTCAATGTTTTCAAGTTTTACAATTTATTTATTTGTAATTTTTGATAAAGGAAGGCCCACTAAACTATAACAATTTGTTTCCAAGTATGCCGGGGGGGTGGTGGGTGGACCTGTTTTATAGATGTTAGAATGCTGGCCATGATATGGAGGAAATTTCTCTCCTCTTGGCAAGGGGTGATGTCTTTTTCCCTTACAGGAGGATGGAGGACTGTGAGGAGAGTGGAGTTGTGACCCAGTTGGAGGAGACAGCTTCTCTCCCCACCTGGAGTAATGAGGAATCCAGCTCTGCAGACTGTGCAAACAGGAGTCTTTTGGAGTCAGAGTTGGAGCCAGAGAATAAAGAAAAAAAATGTCCCCTTACCTGGGCAGGTAGCTGCAAGTGAACAGGCAGCTCTGAAGGCTGTTGTGGCTGCTGAGGAAACCGAGGCTTAGAGGAGAGACTAGATGTGGAAATAAGAGACAAAGCAAGACTAGAGAGGGCTTTGAACAAGAAAATGGCTCACCTCCTTGATCAATTGAAGAACAAAAGGCCAGGTTAGTGTAAGCCAAAGATAAAATGAGAGCAGAGCACTCGCAAATGGGACTATTAGTTTTGGAGGGAGCAGCCATGATGGCTCCTGTTGTCACTGATGCCGTTAGTGCAACTGTCATCTTGGGAGTTTCTACCCAAGTTAGCTGTGAAGGCTGCCAGCAGTCAGTGAATGTGCCAATTCTAGGTACAAAAAATACATAGATACATAGATACATAGTGTCGGCAGATAAGGGCCTACGGCCCACCCAGTCTGCCCATTTGAACTCGTAAGTTTATGTTTTCCTAGAAGTCTGTTGGCCCTTAACCCTGACCTCCAGAATTCCTTTATGTCTATCCCATGCATTCTTAAATCCCGTGATTGTTTCAGCCCCCACCACTTCCTCTGGCAGGGTGTTCCACTTGTCCACCACCCGTTCTGTGAAGAAATTCTTCCTCACGTTTCCTCTGAATCGTCCTCCCTCCAACTTCATCCCATGCCCTCTAGTTCTGGAACATCTTTTTTGCTTAAAAATAATGTCTTCCTGCACCCTGTTCCTCCCTGTAAGATACTTGTATGTCTCTATCATATCCCTTCTCTCCCTCCTGTCCTCCAGGGAGTACATATTCAATTCCTTCAACCTGTCCTCATAGGACTTGTGATGCAATCCATGTACCATCTTTGTGGCCCTCCTCTGAGCCTTCTCTACCCTGTCTATGTCCTTACGTAAGTAAGGTCTCCAGAACTGTACACCATACTCCAGGTGGGGCCTCACTAGTGTCTTGTATAGTGGAATTATGACCTCCCTTTTCCTGCTGGTGATGCCCCTGCCTATGCATCCCAGCATCCTATTTGCTTTACCTGCTGCCTTGTCACACTGTTTCCCTACCTTGAGGTCATCAGAGATGATAACCCCAAGATCCCTTTCCTGCTTGGTGCATGCTATATCCTCACCTCCCAACTGATATATTGTGCCAGGGTTTCTGTGTCCCATATGCATTATCTTGCACTTCTTTGCATTGAATTTCAACTGCCAAACCCATGACCATTCTTCAAGTTTCTGTAGGTCCCTCATCATTCTGTCTACACCCTCTGGTGTGTCTACTCTGTTACAGAGCTTTGCATCATCAGCAAACAGGGAAATTCTGCCTTCTAGGTCCTACGCAATGTCACTGATGAAGATGTTGAATAGGACCGGTCCCAGCACTGATCCCTGTGGTACCTCACTGGTCACTCTTCCCTCTGTGGAGTGACAGCCATTTACCACTGCCCTCTGTGTCCTGCCACCCAGCCAGTTACCTACCCACTGCACTACTGTCCTGCCCACACCCATATCAAAGGTAATGGTTTCAGTTCCTCTCAATCTGCAAATAATGGAGATACATACTTCAACTACCAGTGAAGGTCGCCAGGATCGAGCATCCCATTGGACACTGTCCTCCGAGGAGGAGGGAGGGCCATGAACTCCGCTGCACAACCACCCCCTGGGAGACCACAGGTGGCGGTGCAAGGAGAGCCATGATTGGGCAGGCTTCTCCTGACTGGGGTGTCTGCTAGCGTGCCTGCTGACATCTACACAGTCCATGCCCATGAGAAGCCCGGGGGGGAGGGGATGAGGAAAATCTGAAAAAACGCCCTTAACCAAGCAGAATGAAGCTGCTCCTCCTCGCAGGCCCTGCACTGCTCATTAGGTGGCCAGTCTCATATCTGAGTTAGACTCCTCCTGGGCTTTGGGACCCAGGGAGGCTCTGCCATGGGGTAAACCGTGGGTCACTGAAAGGTCAGATGTTAGGTCCCAGGGACAGTGGATGGCAGGGTTGGGGGAGAAGGAAAGCTGAAATGGCAGGTAGGGGGCAGTGGGAGCAAAAGTACAGTAAATAAAAAAAAAAAAAGATAGGTTGTGGGTGGAGTGGAGAAACAGTGGGTGAAACTAAATTGGGGGATAGATAAGGCAACAAACCTCTGCGTGAGGCAAATAAGCAAAAGTAAGAGGACAAAGAGACCACTGTGGTTCTCAAAAGAGGAAGGTAAGGGCAAAAATGTGAGCATTCTGGAGGTATAAGGAGACAGAGAGAGAGGTGGATAGGAAGGTGTATCAAGAGAAACAGAGGGAGGCGGGGAAGCAACTAGAAACACAAAGGCGCAGATGGAGGAGAAAATATCCCAGGCAGTAAAGAAAGGGGGACATGATATTTTGCATGTATGTAAATGAAAAGAGAAAGACCGGTGGAGGGATAATAAGGCTTAGGAGGGAATGGGGGAGAACGTGGAAGGGGACTAGGAAAAAGTGGACATCCAGGACAAATACTTTCGTTGAGTGTTCACGGAGGAAGGGGAAGGTGAGGGACCACAGGTAAGTGCCAGGAGCATCGAAGGAAAGGAGGTGGACACTAGTTCAGTTACACAGGAGAAAGTCTTGAAGGAACTCATAAATCTGAAAGTGAACAAGGTAATGGGGCCAGATGGGGTGCATCCAAGGATATTGAGGGAGCTCAGAGAGGTGGTGGCTGCACCTCTGAGAGCCCTGTTCAATGACTCACTGGAGACAGGAGTGGTTCCGGAGGACTGGAGGAGGGCAGATGTAGTCCCACTTCACAAAAGTGATAGCAAGGAGGAGGCTGGCAATTACAGGCCAGTCAGCCTGACTTTGGTGGTGGGGAAATTAATGGAATCACTACTGAAGGGAAGGATTGTGGAATATCTTGAATCCAGTGGCTTACAAGATCCAAGGCAGCACGGATTCACTGGGGGAGGTCATGTCAAACAAATGTGATAGATTTCTTTTATTGAGTGACCAGGGAATTAGATCAGGGTGGAGCAGTGGATGTGGCCTACCTGGATTTCAGTAAGGCGTTTGGCCCCGTTCCACATAGGAGACTTGTAAACAAGCTGGGCCACCTAGGAATGGGTCCAAAAGTGGTAAACTAGGTAAGGAACTGATTAAGGGACAGGAGACAGAGAGTGGTGGTAAATGGAGTTCACATTGAGGAAGGGAGGGTGACCAGTGGGGTACCACAGGGATCAGTACTGGGACCAGTCCTCTTTAATGTCTTTATTAGCGACATTGCAGGGGGCTAGATGGGAAGGTATGCCTCTTTGCAGATAACACTAAAATCTGCAGTAGGGTCAACACTCCAGAGGGTGTGTGGGGAAAAAATGAATAAAGATCTAAGAAAGCTAGATGAGTGGTCAAGGGTGTGTCAGGATTCTATGTCATAACGGTGACTGCCAAAAGGTGATCACGTTACGGCGAAGTCACATCGCCAAAAATCAGTTTTGGTGAAGTGACTCCCCAGTGCACAGCAAAACAGCATATGCGACTTACAATTATAATGTTTCATGTGGAGGCCTGCGCTTTGCCCCCACACACCCCTACTTAAGGATTCTCAACAAAAAAAATTTGGGCCAGGCTCAACAAAAACATACTTGCGTCCAGACCTGAACCCAGCACCCTGTCCACCCAAGCTGTGAACCCACCCACCATGCCACGGGGCCAGCTCAGCAGCCCACTACAGCACTACCCCCTCAAAAACCCTCCCGGCCCTTGCTGAGCGTGTTCGCCCACCCCCGGTGGCACGCAGACGCAGCGGCTATCCCGCCACTATATGCGAACCCACTCCCCCATCCGGGTCGCCTCTACCTCATTGGTAGCCCCCATGACATGTGCCACGATTGAGTTGCTGTTTTGCGGTTCTCTCAGTCGCAGTCACTCATGTCATGGGCTACTGTGTGTCAGCTAAGGTTCAATGTGCAGAAGTGCAAAATCATTCACTTGGGGCACAGAAACCCAGGGGTGGAGTACAAAATGGGGGGAATGGTATTAACGACCACCAAACGGGAAAGAGACTTGGGGAAATCATATCTGATGACCTAAAGGTGGCCATACAGTGTGACAAGGCAGTGGGGTGAGCTAGTGGGATGCTAGGGTGCATTGGGAGGGGTATCGGGAGGGGTATCACCAGCAGAAAGAGTGAGGTGGTGTTATCGCTGTATAGATCACTCACCTAGAGTACTGTGTCTAGTTTTGGAGATCACAGCTCTGATAGAACATAGCCAGAGTAAGCAGTCCAGAGGAGGGCAACCAAAATGGTGCAGGGTCTGCATCACAAGCCCTATGAGGAGAGACTAAAGGTCCTCAATATGTACACTCTGGAGGAAACAAGGGAGAAGGGGGATATGACAGAGATTTTCAAATACCTCATGGGTATAAATAAGGTTCAAGAGGGAATCATTTTTTAGAAAAACAGATGCTCAAGTACAAGGTGTCATGATGTGAAGCTGGAGGGGGATAGACTCAGGGGAGATTTGAGGAAGTACTTCTTCACAGAAAGAGTGGTGGATGCCTGGAACAGCCTCCCAGCAGAGGAGGTGGAGACAAAAACCATAACGGCATTCACGAATGCATGAGATAGGCATAAAGGAACCTTAGTGGTAGGGACTGAGGGTGGTAATGCCAGAGATCAAGTAGGGTCTGAGGTGTTAGCGTAGGTAGGGAAAATGGGCAGACTAGGTGGGCCAAGTGGTCCATATATGCCATCAAATTCTGTGTTTCTATGTTTCTAAATACTGGTTTCAATTCTGTCATTGTTCTGTCTATACATACATTTTAGTAACTTCAGTGGTTGTTTCTGATTTAAACTCTAGTGTTAAGAGCCAGCCTGTTGGCGCAGCAATAGCGCTACCACTCATGACACTGGCATCCCGAGTTCAAGAATGAGCTTGGGTCATGGGGGGTCACCCAGGGGGAGGATCTTCGAACATTCCAGAGGACGCTCTTCTCCTCCCGGGAGGGAGGGAGGGAGGGAGGGTTCCGTTCTCCACTGCAACACTGAACCTGGGTGACCACAGGTGGCAGGGCAGGTGGAGATGGAATGAGGAAGGGAGGACGTTGCAGATGTCAGTGTGTGAACGCATGTATTGCGTACACGGGTACACCTAGACACTGTTGCATGCAGCATCCTCTTAGATGGGACACAACACCAGAAAAGACCGTGACCCCAGCACCTCTGCAGTGAGAACGACCCCAGGACATCCAGGTCCCCCACCTCCCCAGCACACACACCACCTGACTAGATTCAATGTCTGGGTGTTCTCCCCCCCCCGACACTATCTAGGGAGCAAGCCAAGGCTACATGGAGGTAGGTATCAGTGGCTGGGGGGAGCCAGAGGGATCAGGAGGTGCCCGGAGGTCCTGGGAGTAAGTGGGTGGTTGGTGGTTGGGGGAGGGGAGGAGAAAATAAAAAAAGCAAGTTAAAAAAAAACCTCCGGTGTTCAGTGCCACTCTGGAACTGTGTGATGTAGTAGTAGTAGTGGCACCCTTGCCCTGAAGCCCAGGGCACCATTACAATAACACAACAGAAGCAATGAACCATACGTGAAAATTAATATCATATAATATAATATAATGTGATGTGATGTGATATAAGTATAATATGATATAAACAGTTTTAATAAATCATAAATAACTACTGTAACTAAAAGTCAGTACTGGGGGCTGACCACAGGGACCCTCGCTCCCCATAAGCCTGTGTAAGAAGATATATTTTAAGAAGTTTTTTTAAGGCCTCCTCCAAGGGGGCCTCCCTCGGAAACATTGAAACATAGAATTTGATGGCAGATAAGGACTGCTTGGCTCTTCCAGTCTGCCCATTTCTCTCTACTTACACAGTTACCACAGCCTATGCCTGACATACAGCTCTTTCTCCCTCCCCCTTTCCTTTCCACTATGATTCCCTTGTGCTTATCCCATGCATTTTTAAACCCCACCACTGTTTTCATCCCCACCACCTCCACTGGAAGGCTGTTCCATGAATCCACCACTCTTTCTGTGAAGAAATACTTCCTCACATCTCTCCTGAATCTACCCCCCTCCAGCTTCTTGGCATGTCCCCTTGTTCTTGAGTAACTTTTTTTCTTCTGAAAAATACTCCCCTCCTGTACCTTATTTACACCTGTGAGGTATTTAAAGGTCTCTATCATATCACCCCTCTCCCTCCTCTGTTCCGGGGTGTACATATTGAGGTCCTTTAGTTTCTCCTCATAGGGCTTTTAATGCAGACCCTGCACCATTTTAGTTCCCTTCTTCTGGGCCATCTCCACTGTGTCTATGTCCTTCCGGAGATGTGGTCTCCAGAACTTGACACAGTACTCAAGGTGGGGTCTTACCAGTGATCTATACAGAGGCCCTAGGGAGGAAGTTATAAAAGACCAGGCCTGCCACCACAAAGACACTGTCTCCCAAGGTCTTTAATGTTGTCCTGGGGATGGCCAGGAGGCCCTCCTCAGTGGCGCAGAGAGGGGGTGAAGAATAAGGATGTAGGAGACCCAGCAGGTAACCAGGGTCCAGCCTGTGTAGGGTCTTATAAGTTAGTAACCCAACTTTAAAGGAGCTATGTCACTTAACCGGCAGACAGTGCAGTTCATGCAGTGCTGGGCAGATACGACTCAATGCAGGCACTGCAGCGGACCTCTACTGACCCCAAGGTACGGAGCTTTACAGTAACAGTAATCGAGCCTCAAGGTTACAAAAGTTTGCACCAGTGTGGCCAAGACTTCAGCATAGTTTATGTCCTTCTCAACCAGAGCTCTATGTTACAAATGGGTCATGAAAATCCTGTCACATTACTGGTCAAAACATGTCACATGACTGTGAGTAACTCCTGCAACAGACTACTGGTAAAGATAGCTGATCAAATGTTTACCTTCTTTGAACCTAATTAATTTTTTTAATATTGTTACACAGATTCTTTATTTTTTGTACTTTGTTTATTAAGTTTTCATCATTTAACAATTGACAGAAGTATTCCTCATATAAGGTAGTACATGAACATTCAGTAGGTAGTGTTAATAAACAGTATTTCGTAAGCCTTGTATCCTTGTACAGTAGGAGCTGAGGTTTCCCTAACAAAGCTTTGAAGAAACAGAGCTAATGTCCAGAAAAGTTCCTAATACATTGCCAGCCTCTTCAATGGAAAAGGTATTTTCTATAGGTAGTATTATTAGGTAGTGTAACACAATCCAACGATTGCTGTTTAAACCTGGTACAGTGAAAAATAAACCCAAAATTAGACCCTTAAGAAGCTTCCCCTCAATTAGTAGATAGGCAACAATACTTGGTAAATTAGCCATCAACAGCAGAATTCAAGACTTTGTAGCTTAATTCTTTAACCCTAATTACAGAATCTCTGAACACTAATAAAGCTGTGCAGTAGTACAAAAGTGAGCCTTAAATCCTATTCTCTCCCCGCTCTCCACTAGAGCTCAATTTGTGAACATCTAAAACTTGAAATGTATTTATTTAAACCTTCCTCGTACATGGAGGACTTAAAACGAGAATAGATGCAATCAGGCTCTAAACTACCCTCAGTATTATTTCTGAACCCATAAATCTTTTAGAGTCCAACATGCTGAGTTATATTTTATATTGTCCCTGGGAGTCACTGCACACACTTTTTATTGTTCCAGGTCAGCCAAGGCCTATATCAGTCCTCTGCATCCGATTCATTGAGCTGTGAGTCCGGGGTGTCCTTGTGGCCTGCAAACTCCGATTCCACCTGTTCAACCCATTGCCCCGCATCTTGTGGATTGTTGAAACCCCACGTCTTTCCCCCGTATACAATCCTCAAGTGAGCGGGGAGTAGAAACGAGTGAATTATCCCCAAGGCCCTCAGTCGATGGTGCACCATGTCGAAGCTCTTATGACGGGCTCTCGTCTGGTACGAGAGGTCTGGGTACAGTTTAATGTCCGAGGAGTTTATGGACAAGGGGTAGTTAGCTCTTGCAGCCGCAATCAAGACATCACGAACCTCCGAGCCTGCAGTGCGCAAGAGGATGGTACAAGCCTGCGGTGATCCAGATGGTCTTACTCTAAGACTGACCTGGTAAGCTTTTTTCAGAGTTTGCCAGTCAAAATCAGCAGGAACGCTTAGGTGCTCTGTTAGCCATGTTGTTAAAAAATGTAGGAGGTCTGTTCCCTCGACTCCTTCGGGGACTCCTACTACGCAGACATTCCCCGAACGGATCTCATTCTCTAGTGCTTCCATCCGGCTTCTCAGTTGAGAATTCTCCTGGGTTGGGTAGTAACTGTTGCCATCGTAGTCATGGATCTTTTCTCAGAGTCAGAAACTGTCCCTGTTAGCAGCTTAATTGCCACGTCATGTGACTCTAATTTGCTCAGAGTTTTCTCATTCTTAGTCCATAAATTTCATGGATTCCAACAAAGCTTTCCATGGAGGCTCCAAGGTAGTTGTAGCACTCTCCTCCCCACCGCGTGCTGACTCTGCAGCCTTGCTGGCACCTTGTAGATGAGATTCTTTTGGCGGCCCCTGGTGCTGTGCCTTTGGACGAACCATCCTGAATTAGGTATCGTTGGACTCACAGTAGTGTCAGGAGTTGAGACCTGGTATTAGCTTAGTGTT
Organism: Neoceratodus forsteri; assembly: GCA_016271365.2. NCBI lineage: Eukaryota > Metazoa > Chordata > Ceratodontiformes > Ceratodontidae > Neoceratodus > Neoceratodus forsteri. The sequence continues at coordinate 38,390,804 of JADMNL010000025.1, read as the reverse complement.
TAGATAGACTTTTACTGTTATTTTTTGCTTAATTTGTTTCTACTCGGAGCAGCTCTGTAAAGGTGCTTCCTTCCTAGAAGCTGGCTCTCTGGTGCCCTCCAGATCCTTTTTTTTAAAACATATTTTATCCTACTGGGTGCTTGGTTGGGACCTCCTTCCACCGTCCGCCAAGCCCTGATGCCCACTCGTGAAGACCGCTCCACATACTTGGCAAGGTCTCCAAGTCCCACCCGTGACTCACTGCTGTGCTGCCTCCTTGGCTTGCTCCCCAGGGCTAGGGATGCCTACAGCCACTTTGGCATTACTTCCCTGCTGTCCATCTGGCCACCTGCATTGGAAGCGGAGGTCAAGAGGTTCCCCCCTGGCAAGCTGAGGATGCTGTCTGGCACTGAGTGTGATGGGCAGGTAGAGGCTTCATCTACCAGTCTGTTCCCTGTTTTTCCCCCTTTAGTTCCACTCTCCCTCCAGGAGTATGCCACGTCGCTGGGTGCCAGCACAGTGCCCACATGACCATGACGCTCACTCCAGTGTCCCCATCTGATGCCATCCCCTGCTGCACCACCTGTGGTCACCCAGGTGGTGGTAGAATAGTGGATCAGTGGATCCCCCCTCCCCCCTCCCCCCAGCTGGCCCTCCGACAGCTCTGGCTCATTCCTGTACCCGGGTTGTCGGCGTGAGTGGTAGCACTACTGCTACGCTGGTAGGCTGGCACATATAGATTCATTTTATAAGCACAGCAAGTACCATAGTTTTACACTTTATATATGTGACTTATTCTCCACCACTGTCTGAAGGGATTTGTGTTATAGCCTCGATTATAACTGTTTTCATGCTTATAACTTCTGTCGCACAAGACTATGTGCCATGTGCCTAATGTCCATTTATAGGCCACACTCAACACTGGGTGCGTTTCTATATAACCCAATTAACTGTCATCCCCCCAATATTGTTTTCAACATACCTTTCTATTCTCAGATCTATATCGGTATGCATAACTTGTTGCTTTTCCTGTACATCGTTTAACCCTGTATGTATTCATAAAATAGAAAGTTTCTAATTACCAAAACCATTCTGTCCCTTATTCTTCTTTTAACACAGTTTTTTATATTTTCTATATTTTATGTTCAAGATTTTCATAGGCTCTTTGACTCTTGTGTTTCTTGTTCTGTGTTTCAAATGCTCACAGTTCTAATGAGCTCTAGCCAGAGGTAACATGGCTGTGGCAAGCTTCCAAAGCTCCGGAGAGCTAGTGTCACCAGCGCCGCCGAGTGCCGTCTGCAAGATGGCAGTGGTGACACAGCTGTACATGCGCAGCATTCATGCATGCACAGTTGCGATGAATGGCAGTATGCCATTCGCAAGATGGTGGCGCCAGCGGGATTGCGCATGTGCTTGAGGTGCGCATGCACAGTTCTTGTCCCGGAATGCAGAAGTAACAGCCAAAATAGTGCGTCTGTTACTCTGTAGTGACCAACCGTGGTGAAGTGTTACAAGCTCTCTTGGACTTTCGGAAGGATACTTCCAAAAGTCCAACGGAAGGTGTCACGATCGGCTGTTTTCAGGCCAGAGAAAGCAAAACGGCTGTAGGCTCTGCCCATAGCCGTAAAAACAGGTAAAATGCACAATAAATCTTCACCCTCCATCTGAAATCCATCAAAACCACTCACTCATAACTCTCTTTTGTGTGCTAATTAGATTTCTGTTGTCTCCTTTACGCTTCATCCTACTTAACAAGTTAAATGTAATGCTTTCATTCTTATACATTTATCTCTTTTAACTAGCCAGTATCTCAACATTATAACACCTCCGTTTCAGAGTACAGTTTCCCTTTACTGTTCACATGCTTCAATTACTAATGTGTTTAGCATGTCTGTTCAAAGGCTCCACACTTTTCTAAGCTATAAGCAAATGACTGCGAGAGACTCAAATAACTACTCTTTTCCTGATTCCCATTCCATTTTTTCTTAACCACACCAGCACACCTCAATCACCTCCTTCAGGTGTATGCTTCTCACTTTTCTTTTTATCTAAAGCATGAATTCAAAAACATCCCTTTTAGTACTTTGAAACTGTTCTACCTTACTTTTTAAATTTAAAATGAGACGTTTTGCAAGAAACTCACCTCATGGATCCTACGTCCATCAGAATTCAGGTGTCTCCATAGTGCTAGGAGTGTCTGAAATCTCGGACATGTGCGGTTTAAAAACTGCAAGATGTTGGGGGGGCTACTGATGTCAAAGGTGATGTAATTGCCTCTCCCACTCCAAGGCAGTGCCTTCTCTCTCTGATTGATTCAGAGATCAGTCTCCTGCTGTATCTCAGAGGTGTAAATGCAGCGTGGGAACACGTGAGCACCAACATGGAGACCAGAAGGTGGTTTGCCCCCCCCCACCCTTGCCTAAAGATTGCCGAAAACATTTTTTCAGGATATAAACAATATCAGGTATTTTTTCTTTATGAACACAACTGCATATACAAACTTTAACTTCCTTAGATATTTTTCTCTCTGTTTTGTGTATATTTAGGATGCTCCCACAGCAGGCTGAGGATGTTGTCTGGCACGGAGTATGATGGGTGGGCAGAGGCTTCATCTGACAGTCTGTCCCTTTTTTCCTTTTAGTTCCACCCCCCCCCCAGGAGTATGCCACATCACTGGGTGTCAGCACAGCACCCACCTGATCGTGACGCTCGCTCCAATGTCCACATCTGATGCTATCCAGGTGGCGGTAGAGTAGTGGATTAGTGGATTCCCCCCTCCCCTGGCTGGCCCTCCAGCACCCCTGGCTCATTCCTGTACCCGAGTTGTCGGCGTCATGAGTGGTAGTGCTACTGCTATGCTGGCAGGCTATTCATCCTATAAGCACAACAGTGCACTTCAGGGTGTGTGTAGTAGTGGAATTTACCTACTTCTTGTGTGGTTAAAGTCACTTGGCTGTGCCTTGTGACACACCACATAAGGTGTGGGTAACTCCCACAACAACACGTCACCTGTCATGCGTTATTGCTTAAGTAGAACACGGATGCATTGTACCAGTAGTGGAAGAACTGAGTGTAACCCTTCCCCCACAGATGGGGTCTTACCTCGATTCCCCCGAGGAGATCTGTTCTTGCTCCCGTGTGTCCTGCTGTCAGTCCAGGATCCTGGGTTTTCCCTTTGGGTCTCTGTCCGGCCCATGCCGCCGCATGCCTGTAAGTGTAAAATAAACAGTGTCGGCCTGCGCATGCGCCGTAGCGAATAGTGATGTTCCAACCACGAATGCGATAAAGTGGGAGCTATTTGGGAAGTCCTGGTTCCTCTGTTAGGCTAATTGGAGGCTGGAGATCTGAACAAGGTGCCCAAGGAACCTCTGTTTATTTATTTAGACACTGCCTATCAGGATGCTGATCTGCCTCATGAATATTAAGAAGGCTGCTACATATTAATATTGCAAGCCTGCCTAGTGCCCAGGGACACTATAGACCGGTGCTAGTGACAGACAAAGGACTGAGTAAAACTGTCCGATCTTGTAAATGTTTGAGAGGGCACAGGTACTGCTACGTATCGGTGGGGAAATGATTTAATAAAAAGGTTTCTGATGGCTGCAGGAGGACTGTAAGGTTGGGACACAAGTGGACTGCTCTTGAATTGTTTTGCCAGCAGCCATGTTGTGATACTATGACCCCTATGAACAGCCAGTCAGCTTCTTGGGCACCGAACGACTGGTGAAATGCATTGTGGGAGAGGAGTGAACTACTTTCAGGCACCAAAGACTTTTGCCAATTAGTAATCAAAGTGGGCTAATGTTTATTAATATTTGTGACTGCCAGTGAGAATCAGCTAATCAGAAGCTGGGATCTTTGAGGGAAACCCTTGGGACTTTGGGCATTTGAGCAGTCTTTGCCGGGCTCCTCTTGAGTCAAGAAGGGCTTAGGCTGTGTGTGTGAAAATGCAGACGGCCTCCTTCAGGCCTTAGTTTGGTCAGTCGATCAAGTGACTGAGGATCGAAAAAGGACTTTATTCTGGCTGCGAGAAGTGTGATATTGCATCTGAATGCCTAAGACATTTTTGGTGAAAAGCTTCTGGAGGCGTTGGAGAGTCCAGAATTTTGTAGAGAGCCTGCATCTGTGTGAGGACAAAACCCTGAGCCAGTGAAAGGGGTGGTTTGGAATTGTGAGTGCCAGAGCCAAAAGTGCACTGCTGTTTAAAGCTGAGAACATTGGAAGGTAAAGGTTTGCAGGCGTCCAGTGTTTCAGGAGCCTGTAGCTTGCTGAAAGCCGGCTGTGACAAGGTGGAGGTTTGAATCAGAGACTGACTGTCTTTAGCCAAAAGCCAGTGGGAAGGTGGCAAGATCTGAGAACCTGTTTGCTGCACACCGGAGCTGATTCTGTTTGCTCAGGAGAAAGGTTGAGTGTGAGAATCTTCACAGCGCAACTTGGAGCCAGGTAGGGGAACCTGCAAACCCCCTACTGAGTGGGGCAGACTTGGCTGCAGGGGTCCACAGGTACGTGCCTCAGTGCTAAGGCACTCTGAACCCATTGGGGGAGCCGGACTATGGAGTCACTCCTGAGTCTGGGTCCCTTGTGGCCTTGTAGGCCTTGTGTTTGGGCTCTGCACCAGTCCTGGAAACAGGCTGAAGGGGACAAGTGGCTAGACCTTCAAGCAAGTCGGAAGGGGACAAGCTGCTAGACCTCCAAGCAAGTCCACGGATGTTCCAACAAATCTTTTCTTCCCATCTGCTTGCTACCCTCTGAAATTGATTGGCGGATCCCAGAATTGCCAGAACCCACCGTGCCAGTGACTGAATCCGCAGCTTCAGGACTGTGAGTAACCCAGGGCTTGCCCTGATTAAAAGGGGGAGTAAAGTTTTGAAATTGCTAGCACTCTAGAAAGAATTGTTTCCAGGGCCCCAATGACGGCCAACCCATGGCATCTAGCAGACCTACGCCAAACCTGAGTACCCAGTTAGGACAGTCTGGACACGGGGTGAACACTGGTACCAGTAGGGAAGGGCACGGTATCTGTTTCAGCCTACGGGCCCTGTTAACCCCTTTAACCAGTTTTTCCTTCCTCACAGCTATCCTGTTCCTGGTACCCCCTTTCCTAGCCCCCCCTCCAAAATAAAGCTGTGATTTGTGTGTTGCAATTTCTGTGTGGTGGGCATTTTATTGCTTTTAACTGTCAAGTATATGTGGTGTACAGTATTTGGGAACAACGTGATATGGGGTGTCTGGAAGGGGAGGTGGGTAGGTACAGCATCCCAGGGGGTTGTACCAACCAAACACCTGACCCACTGTTACTTTACTCTGGGTGGAGGCACCGCATTGCTTTCTTTCTGTTCTGGGATTGAACCCCCAATCACCATCGCAACAGACCCCAGGCCCCTTTACCTGTGTGGTGGTCAACTGGCACACGACGCCTGGGCTACTTGAGCAAGGGACATAAACTACACCATGCGGTTTTACAATGGCACTTACTACCTGTGTGTACATGTGAAACACCAACAAGGGCAACTAAAAGCCTGTAGAGATATAACAATTAGAGAATTGGAACCAGTATTTAATAATCCGCTTCTACAGCGGAAAATGAGTGGCGAGTTCAGTGCAGCTCTTGCTGGTGCAGGCAGTCTAGTTCTGCCATGCTTCCAGTGGTGTTGTGTAAAACATCCAAGTCCCACTGGAAGGATTCGCAGGAGTCCTATGAGTAGCAGTGACTGGAATGAGGAGGCATAAAAAAGACCAGTTAGATGAATGTGGCCATCATTTTGTGGTTTGAACTTGCTGGCTTGTGCTCACACAAAACTGAGCCCGGCTGATCATTTATTTGAAGAATCTAAAAGTTCAGTGCACCCACATAGCAACCTTATCTAGCATAGCCGAGTGAAACACTCTCAGAGACAGGGTTACTACAGATAATTCACCACTTTTATTTTGTTAGGGACAACTATGAGCTGATATTTACACGGTAGGCGCAATGTAGATGTCCCTTGTATGAGAAGCTCTTTCCCTGGTACAGTGTGCATATTTGACTCAGAAGAGCAAAAAGGGGCCACCGTACAGAGCCAGTCCAAGTTGGGCATGTGGGCATAACAGAACCTTTTCTGGAAATCCTGGTCAGTGAGAACTTTGTACTTCAGTTGCTTTCTGCAAATTTGGATTTCTTTTCTAATAGGACCCAGATCACAAAAGCTTTAGTATATCTTTGTTGGGGGGGGGGGCAGATCTCTTAGTAGTTACTGGGGGGGTCTACAAACTCAAGCAGACTAGACAGACTGTATGGCCTTTTTATGCTGGCAATTTTTGTATGTTTGTATGTTCATCCATCCAAGAAATCTACCACCAGAGGGCAGCCAAATTCCACAAAGCATTAGATCACTGCACACTGCAGCGATAACAAATCTCTAAAAGGGGTAGTAAACGCCGAGACATTCATTCATAAAAAGTGAATAGTGGCAAGGCCACAGTTTGCATCTAATTAAGAATTTAGCAGAGATACAAGGGAGGAAGGAAAATATAAGAGTTTTAGACTGGTGTTTTAAATCGGAGCACAGCAGCAGGGAGCAGAAGCTGCAGCTCCAGTGGATTTCTGCACACAGATTTGGGATTTGTACTTTTTTTGCAGGACTTGGGGTCTCCATGGGTTCGGAATGGCGAACAGAGGTTTGGGTGGGACCTGCACAGCTGAACCACCAATCAGGGCTCTGCAGGCTGCCCAGCTCTTCCATTTAAGTGCTTAATGCCAAGCGCCTGTCTGCTTGCAGCCCTCATGCTAAGAACACGCGCAAGGGACAGTGAGAACTGGAGTCTGCCTGGGGCCAGCCCAGCAGACAGCTGACAGCCAGGAATCCTGTCCATTGGATCTCAGGTACAGCTGTATTAATTCTAAGATATTCTGTGTTTGTGGGTGTGGGGGTTTGCTGAAATCTGTTCTCAGTGTATTGTGTTATAGATGTGAGGGCTTGCAGATAACTGTTCTGGGGTAATTGTGTCTGTGGGTCTAGGGACTTGCTGACAGCTGTTTGAGGGAAACTGTGTTGTGGGTGTGGCGACTTGCAGATAACTGTTCTGGGTTGTACTGAGCTGTGGGTATGGGGCTTGCTGATAACTATGGGGCTTTCTAATAACTGTTTTGGGGTGATGGTGTTTGTGGGTGTGAGGGCTTGCTGATAACTGTTCGGGGAAACTGTGCTGTGGGTGTGGGGACTTGCTGGTAACTGGTCTAGGTTGTATCATGTTGTGGGTGTGGGGGCTTGCTGATGACTGTTCTGAGGTAATTATATTTAGGTAATTGTGTTTGTGGGTGTGGGGGCTCTCTGTAATCTGTTCCGGGTTTTATTGTGCTGTTGGTGTGGTGGCTAGCTGTAATCTGTTCTGGGTTGTATTGTGTTGTGGGTGTGGGGCTTGCTGTAATCTGTTCTGGGTTGTATTGTGCTGTTGGTGTGGTGGCTTGCTGTAATCTGTTCTGGGTTGTATTGTGCTGTTGATGTGGTGGCTAGCTGTAATCTGTTCTGGGTTGTATTGTGCTGTTGGTGTGGTGGCTAGCTGTAATCTGTTCTGGGTTGTATTGTGTTGTGGGTGTGGGGCCTTGCTGATAACGGTTCTTGGAAAATTGTGATTCTGGGTGTGAGGGATTGCTGATAACCATTTGTAAGTGTGGAGGCTTGCTGCTACACTGCTAGCTAGGTAGGGAGATATGTAAAAAAAAAAGATGTAAGTGAGCTGTATAACACTTGTCTCCATGATATAGCTAGGGTAAGTAAATTAAAGGGTTGAATTGCATTGTTTTGCATTGTATTGTACTTTGGTAACTGGTACTGGGTTCAAATTAGCCATACTGGGTTCTAGGACAAAAAGCACAGGGACACAGAATGTGGGGAGTGGTGCAGTGCAGTGGTTGTGAGGCAGCAAGCTTCAGGGGACCATCTGGAGACTGCAGTGCTGCCCCATCTGTGTGTGCCTCACTGGATTGGCGGGGAATGTCTCTAGACTTGAGTTTGCACTGGTTGTGAGTCAGGAGGAGGTCACTAGACTCAGAGCTGCATTGACAAGGTGTAAGGTGGCCTTTTCTCCTACCCCAGGATCACCAAGTCTGACGCTGTTACCTGAAAGGATGCCAGAGAGGAGGAGTGGCTGGACTACAGTGGGCTTGAGGAGGGAGAGGGTTGTAGGATCTGGAAGGTTGGGGAGGTTGCAGGCACATTCCCCAACCACAACTGGTTCTACTACAAAATTCCTACACCACTGTGGAGGAGCGGGACTGCCAAGAGGCGGATATGGTAGTGGCCGTGGAGAATGTAGGCGCTGTCCCAGGTGGAGGCTCCAAGGTGGGTGGAAGAGGACCCCAGTGAAAGAGGAAGCAATTTGTGGTGGGGGACTCAATCATCAGGGGGATAGAGTTGGGAGTAGGACAAGGGGTGGAGAGGGAGATCAGGTGCCAAGCTGGCACCACTGCATGGAGAAATGGGAAGCGTATCCTATGGATTGGGGAGCTGGAAGTCATTGTCAACCTGGGGACAAATGACCTGGTCAGAGATGGGGTGGAAACAGTGCAGAAGGAGTATTGGGAGCTGGGAAGCCGTCTTAGATAGGTAGTGCGCTCTGTAACTTTTGCAGGGGTGCTGCCTGCCTATGGTCTGGGAAATTGAGGGAGTTTTGCACCACCATCTTCAACTCATGGTTGAAGGAATGGTGCCGGGTGGAGGGGTTCAGCTACATTGGGGATTGGGGCTCACGTGGGAGGAAAAGAACATATACAGAGGTGTTGGGCTGTATCCATCCGGGAAGGGAACCACAATTCTCAGTGAAGGGTTCAAAAGTTACTTCAATGAACGTTTAAACTAGTCAAGGGGGGTGGTGGGAAAAGAGAGGAGGCAGAACTTGCCCCCCTTAGGATGAGATAGCGTAGAGAAATCTTGAGGGGCGAGAGTCCCACCATGGAGCAAATAAATCAAAAAAGTAGGGGGTAGCAAAGGAGGGAAGGGGAAAAATGGGCAGCCAGAAAAGAAAAGGGAGAAAGGGGGCTCAAAAGGGAAAAGGAAGAGGCAACAAGCACAGAGCTAACAAAATCTGGAAGGCCATGTGTGCAAATGCGAAAAGTCTGGGAAATAAGATCCTGAACTTAGAGGCCATCATGGGGGAAGCAGACCTGGAGATTGTGGATGTTACTGAGTCATGGTGCACAAACAGCCACGACTGGGACATGGTCATACCGGGCTACACAATGTTCAGAAGGGACAAGGTAGGAAGGAAAGGAGGGGGAATGGTGCTTTATGTAAAGGAAAGCATAAAAGCAATGGAAATACAGAAAATTCATTGGGGGGCGCAAAAGTGCTGTGGGTCACCCTCAAGTTGGGAAATGGGGTCACTATTCAGACGAGGTGATCTACAGGCCTTCAGCACAGGGGGATGGCTTGGATAAGGCAATATTAGAAACAATTGGCAGGATGGCTGAAAAGAGGGAGGTGTTGCTGGTGGGGGGCTATAACCTGCCAGATGTAGATTGTAGACTCCTTGCGGCAGCTTCAGCTAGAAGCATGGACATCCTGGCCTCCCTGCAGGGGGATGTTCCTTAGGCAACTAGCCAGCGAACCCACTCATGATGGGGCAATATTAGATCTGGTGCTTACTAACAGGGACAGTATTATGGACATCAAGGTGGGAGGTCATCTGGGGACCAGTAGTCACCATACAGTGTGGTTTAACATAAAAACAGCTATGAAATCCAACCACACAATAGCGCAAGTCCTGGATTTCAGAAGGACTGATTTTACTAATCTAAACCCCACTGGGGGCTTGCCTGAATCACCCCACATAGTCCCCCATTTCCCTGCTTTCCTCCATGTCCCTGATGTCCCCTGAGTTCCCCAAGTAGCCCATGCCCCTGCTGGTGTGAACGGGGACCGGTGACCTCAGCAAGGCTGGTGAGAGGCCATCTGGGGGTCTACAAATTAAGTTAAACTTGGGCATATATGAGGGCTCATGAATATGAAATGTACCCTCATGCATATTAATGAGGGAACTGCCTGCCGCCTAGGGGGACAGTGTTGCAGCAGCAATGACAGCGAAACTACTGGGGGTAACTGGGCAAGTTTGGGATTGTTTGAAAGGGCACAGAAGGGGCTGCAGAGTGTTGGGGAAATGGTGGAATTAACGAGTTTTGTTGGGCTGCACCAGGACCTAGTAGCTGGGAACTGTGTTGGACTGCAATGGACTGAATGGGGGCTGACATTTTGCTGATCCTTTGACCCCAGTGCCGCAACCAGTCCCCTAATTAGGTGCCTAAATCTGTGACAAAGAGACTTCTGGGAAAAGGAGGGGACAAATGACACCTTGTGGGGTCAGTGTACATTGACCTGACAAAGGCATTCGACACTGTAAGTCATGCCCTTCTCATCAGATCCCTTCTATCTGTGGGGCTCTTGCAGGATGCCTTCTGCTGGTTTACAGACTATCTGCAGAACAGGTCCCAGAAAGTCCATGTGAATAATACCTTTTCCTCCAGCCTTCCCGTTAGGTCAAGGGTTCCACAAGGATCTATCTTTGAGCCTCTCCTGTTCTCGTGGTTCTTGAACTCCCTCCCTAAGGTCTGCTGTGGCAAACTCCTACTTTATGTGGATGATGCGCCTCGCTTCTGCAGCCACCCTGACCTCACCCATCTCCAGCTTGCCCTTCAAAATGTTTCCTCAGAAGCTGAGACCTGGCTCTCCTCCCATAAGCTGACACTCAACTACAAGAAAACTAAGGTCATGTTTTTTTCGCACCGCTAAAATAAACAACAGGGTGCCCCCCACTGTTAATTCGCAACTCTCACAACCTGTACCTTGACCAAGTTTGCTCCTTTAAATACCTTGGAGTCACTCTTGACTCTGCCCTCACCTTCCTTGACCATATCCACCAGCTTAGCACTGCCATCAACACCAGAACAGGGCTTCTTTATTGCATCAGGTGCTGTCTGCCTCGGATGCGCTTCGCCTGGCAGTCACTTCATTTGTCCTCTCCCTTGTGGACTATGGTATCTCTGTCTATAGAGTCGTAGTCCGCACTGCCCTTCATAGGATTAAGGTGTCATTGAACAAAGCCTGTCATCTTGTCACAGGTGTACGCATATGTGTGACCTTTACAGTCTGTCTTACTGGATGACTTTTGATGGCAGACTAAAATACCAAACCTGCTTTATCGCCAAAAAGATCACAGCCCGCCTCTCCCCTCCCAGGCTCCATTCTCTCCTGCAGTCCACCCCCATGCTTAGAGCAACTGGCAGGCAGTATAGCGCAGTGGTCTAAGGCTCTGAGCTGCAAATTTGGTGACATCCAGCAGACCAGACCTGGGTTTGAATCCCACAGCTTCCACTTACATACTGTGTGACCCTGAGCAAGTCACTTAACCTCCTTGTGCTCCCAGGTCGCTCCTGTAAAAAAGCTTTCAGCTTAGTGTGCTATACCTGGTTAAACAACTAAATAAAAAAACAAACAAACAAAAAAAAAACTGGAAGCTCTTCCAAAGCCCCCTTGCAAGTTCCTCTCTGTAGGACCGCCCTTGGACAGCATTCTTTCCACTATAGGGTTCCCCTCTGGCTCAATTCTCTACCGGCTGCCATCCTTGCTGTGCCTAAATTTGGTACCTTCAAAGCTCTCCTCAGGGAACACATCATCTCCTCCAGTTCTTGTGACTGCATCTTACCTTAAGATTTTATCCTGGTCTGGCCTTGTTCTCAGACAATACCCTTGCCCCCTGCTGAGATTTTGTGGACTTTGTTTTAACTTTGCTTGCCTAGTTGATTGATTTATAGCACTGTTTGTTTTGACTATGGGTAGTTATTATTCTGTATAATAATAATTGCTTGTTGCACTTTTAACTCCCCTACAAATGGGGGTTCCCGAAAAGTCTTCCTTGAGCTTGCCTAAATGCTCACTGCCAGGCTGGTGTCCTGCATTTTAGCAGTTTAAATGTGATTGCCAGAGAGTGCCTGTATAGCCTCCGTGTACTGTCTCTTTAAGAGTTGCCTGGATTGCAGTCATAAGTAATCTGAGAGTGAGCTCTGTTGAAAGATATAACTAATTACTGAAAAATCATTTAGAGTGATAATGATAATGTAGTTTGTCTAACCTGCCTTCTTTGCAGCAAGGACTGTTTTGTTTATCCCCACCACTTTGGCACAGGACTGCTGAATTGGACCAATCAGTACTGGTGGGACCTAAAATGGAGCTGGACTACAGGAGCTGACTGGAGTCAGAATCTGTAGGAATTGTAGTTTTGGGCTTTTGGCATCTTTTTGCACCTGAAGGGGGAGCTCCTTTTGTGACTGACAGATGAATCAGCCAACCAAACCTTTTGGATCTTGGGGAAATTCCCAGGCTTGCTGGCAGTTGAGACAGATATAGGTTGGGAGCTGAAGAAGCAACAGCTTGAGACAGTCTCTGTGGAAAGGTCTGAGTTTTGGCCTGCATGCCTCCCTGCCATCCCTGAGAGGGAGAAGGAATCAGTTCGGACTGAATCTGAGTTTGTGAGAACGAAGTAAGCCACTGAGTTGTGACCAGGATCAACCTGAAGAAGACCAAAGATTTGCTGAATGCATTGGCCTGTCAGGATTTCCAGCTGACTCTAAACTCCCAGTGTGCACAGACTTCGCGATTGTGACCAGAGAGTGGTTTGCCTGGTATAGTAGAATCCTTTACATGTAAATGTGCTGTGTGTTTATAGTGGGTTGTGATTTGGCTCCCCACTGTGTGAATTGTGTTCTTTTTCCTGGAAGCTGTATCCAGCTTGACCGGACTGAATCTGTGTTCATCTCTATCCGGCCTGGGCCTTGCCACACTGGTCCTGCCAGACTACCCCACTTCACAGAGAAAGCCATTGATGAGAGTCCTGCCTCGGGATCAGCCCCCTGCTCCATGCTTGAACAGGAATGACGCCTCAGCGAATCATGTGATCCCTGCTTCTCCTGGCACTCCAGATCAACCACCTGCAGTCTCAATTTTTGTCCAGCCTGTTTCCAGTCTTGGGTATCGTGAGTAACCATCAGGGTAGCTCCCTGCAACAACAGTTTAATCTAAGTGTGTCATCTGATTGTCTTGTTTCCTTTCTTTCATGAGCTGAGCCCTCCGGCTTCGGATTACAATTAGTGTGCATGTTGTTTTCTTCCATCACAGTGCCCCAACCAGCTGCGACGCCGGCCTACCCCAGGCTAGCACACCTCTTCTTCACCTGGGTACCCAGAGTGTGTGACTGTTTATGGACCCTGAAGTGAATGCGTAACTGTTTGATTGATACAGCCTTTAAGAAAATTAACCTGATTACGCCCCTCTCTTGTTCTAGTCCCTTAAATAAATTAGATCCAACTCTTTTTGCATTTACCCTGACTGTGGTTCCAATTTGTGCAAGAGTACTGTACTGCTGTTATTTGCTGTGTATAACCGTGTTTTACAGGGGGTCCCCAGGGTCTAGCCAGAGGAAAGCCCTGGTGGTAAGTGCAATCACTGTGGGTACTTGTGTGGTGTATCAGGCGTATTCTGAAAGTGATTATTGTGTATTGTTCCGGCCACTAGTAAGGAAAGAGGGGAGTTACACTGTCCCGGAGGGCTGTGCCCAGGTTAACTTGACTACTACCAACCCTGTCCTCCGGGAGGAGGCACACATTTCAGAACTCAGGCCCCTTAACCTGCTCCTAGCCAAGCAGGCATGAGTAGTAGCCCTTGGGATAGCGCTACCTAGGGGTTTCATACGTGTTCCCTTTTCCTTGTCATTTGCTGTTTCATTGTTTGTACCTTCCTGATGTGGAGCCTTTGCAAAAGAGTCTTTGACTCAAAGGTTTGTAATTCTGATTCATTTAATAAATAAATAAATAATTCAGGTGCCTAAATAATGCCCCAGTAAGCCACCTAGACATATTGATGTCTGTGGTTATGGATAACTGATAGACTCAATCAGAACCTTGGATTCTCTGGTGAAAATCCTTGGACTTTCTGGTTGTTCTTCAGTCTGTTCCTGGGCTCTGTACGAGTCAGTGGTCTCCAGTGTGAGTGGATTTGAACTGGAGAGGCCTTTCCCAGGTCTCTAGTGGCGATTGCTGTGTACAGGAAAGGATCAACAGGGAAATAGAGAGAGAGAGAGAGAGAGAGAGACTGAACTGATACCTAGATTCCCCAGGTACTGTGAGCTGTTTGATTATTTTGGAGAAGCTAAGTGCTGCAGAAACCCTGCACTGGTGGGCTGAATTGTGTTGAGAGGACTGGTCTGATTATTTGAGTGCCACAGTTGCTGCTGAGAACTTGTTTCACTTGTTTGGGACTGCAAGTGTGACTTTGGAAGAGGAAAAGCATCTCTGGACTTCGGGGTGCTAGCCAAGTGTTATTCTTTTCTGGATTGGAGTGGTTAAAGTGGCTGAGAGCTGTGTCCCAGCTGCAGCTGAAGAAAGGATTGTGTACAGTTCTAACTCGAGAGTGCGGACTGGTTCACTGGGGTCAGTTATGTTTGGATCCCTCCTGTGGTCTGCATCTGTGCTGTATCTTATCAAGGGCTAGAACCCACAGCTAACTGGCATTGGACTTTGCTTGAGCTACTACCTGTATTTCTTCGGTTTTCAAACTCAGTTTAAGGACTGCAGGAGGACCCCCACCATTTGGGAGTTCTCACCCAGAGCTAGGGAGGGAATCTTCTAACCCCTTCCAAGTGGGGCTTACTGTCTCAGGAGGTCACCGGTGGTTGCTGGGGTGCTAGGGCACCTATGATCCATTGTGGGGAGCCAGGCTGTGGAGCCACTCCCAGGTCTGGGCCTTCTGGGGCTGGTGTGGTCCTGCCACAGAGCTCTGCAACAGGCCAGAAGTAGCTGAAGGTGACAAGAAGCCAGAACTCGTCGAAGGAACAAGCTGCGAGATCCTCGAGCAAGATTCCATCTGCCCATTGCTGCATGGAGCTCCTTGATCCAGGACAGCTGGAGGCATTCATCCTAGGAGTGTTTGAGTTCTGCAAAACCGTGAGTACCTGGGATCTGGTTCCCGGAAACCAAGCAAGGAGTGTAAAATGGATTACATAGCTTCCTCAAATAATTGATCTGTTTCATCAGGGTCCCAACAGACGGCCAACCTGTGGCAACTAACAGGCCTGCACCTTGTGGGTAACCCTAAGGACTATCTGGGAAGACACAGGTACGAGTGGGGGTGGGCCTCTGGGGGGTGGACTTTGCCTTCGGGCCCCTATGGTTATTGTTACTTGTTCTCTCTAACCATCTTTTTATTTACAACCATCCCTTGTCCTGGTATCCCTTCCGTAGTCCTTACCCCCAATAAAGCTGTGATTTATCATTTGAAATTGTGTGTGCAGGAATTCTCTGAGTCTGTCAGATCATTACTGTTCATGGTTTATGGTGTTATTGAATGGTTGGGTATTCAGAGTGTGGGGTGGTTGGTAGGGGAGGTGGGTAGGTGCAGCATCCCAGGAGACTGTGCCAGGCAGTCACTTGACCCACTTATAACTTTCTCTCTGGGTGGAGGCACCACACTGTTTGTATTTTCTTTGGGATAGAAACCCCAATCACCACTGTAACAGGACCCAGGACCCTTAACCTGTTAGAGGGCCAACAGGCAGGGGTAGTAACCCACAGGCACACGGCACCTGGGCTACACTAAGAAGGGTGAATGCCTCAGGAATGACCTGGCAGGGGGAGAGTACCTGGAGGGCTGGAGGAAACGTTGGTCAAACTAAAGGAGGGCATAATAAAGGTAACAAGCCTCTGTGTTAAGCAGGTAAGCAAAAGTAAAAGAAAGAGGAGACCGTTACAGTTCTCAAAAGAGGCAGCAGAAAAGGTAAAGACTGAAAAGAGTAGCATTCAGAAGGTACAAGGAGACTCAAAGAGAGGGGGGTAAGGAAGTGTATCTGGGAAAATAGGGAGGCAGGCAAAGCAGTTAGGAGTGCAAAGGCACAAACTGAGAAGAGGATAGCTCAGGGAGTTTCAAAAGGGACAAGACATTTTTTTAGGTATGTTAGAGAGAAAAGGAAGACAAAAGGAAGTATAATAAGATTAGAGAGGGAGAGGCTGACGGTATGGAGGGGGTTCAAGGAAAGGCAAACATCTTGTACAAATACTTCTGTTCAGTATTCACAGTAGAAGAGGAGAGGGAAGGAGGGAGGGATCACGAAAAATAATCAGGAGCTTTGATGGGAGGGAAGTCGAGACTAGGCCCTTCTCTGAGGAGAGAGTTTGGAAAGCACTTGCTAACCCGAAGGTGAATTGGATAAAGCTATGGGTCCAGACAGGGTGCATCCAAGAGCGCTGTGGGAACTCAGAGAGGTACTGGCTGCACCTTAGTTTGACATACTTATTTAACAGTTGTCTGGAGACTGGAGTGGCCCCAGAGGACTGGAGAAGGGTAGATGTAGTCCCATTTCACAAAACTGGTAGCAAAGAAGAGGCAGGCAATTATTGGCCTGTCTGCCTGACATTGGTGTGGGTAGGTTAATGGAGACATGACTTAAGGAAAGGATAGCAAAATATTTGGAATACAGTGGAATGCAGGACCCAAGACATGCATGGAGTCACAGTGGGTAGGTCATGCCAAACAAATCTGATAGATTTATTTGACTGGGTGACCAAGGAGCTAAATCAGGGTGGAGCAGTGGACGTGGCCTACCTGGATTTCAGCAAGGCTTTCAACGATGTTCCACATATGAGGCTGGTGAACAAGCTGAGTAGCTTGGGGGTGGGCAACAAGGTGGTAACCTGGGTAAGAACTGGCTAGGGGATAGGAGACAAAGGGTGCTGGTAAATGGAATATGCTCTGAGGAAGGGAGGGTGACCAGTGGGGTACCTCAGGGTTCTGTGCTGGGACTGGTCCTCTTTAATGTCTGTATTAGTGACATAGCATAGATCTGAAAAAACTGGAGGCGTGGTCAAGGGTATGGCAGCTGAGATTTAATGTAGAAAAGTACAAAATAATGCACTTAGGCCATAGAAATCCAGGAGTGGAGTACAAAAGGGGTGGAGTGATACTTGCAATGACCAAGCAGGAAAGAGACCTGGGGTAATCATATCAGATGTCCTAAAGGTGGCCAGGCAGTGTGACAAGGTAGTCCGGAGGGCAAGTGGGATGCTGGGGTGCATAGGAAGGGGTATCACCAGCAGAAAAAAGGAGGTGGTCTCGCCCCTATATTAGATCACTACTAAGGCTGAACCTTCAGTACTGTGTCCAATTCTGGAGAACATATCTCAGGAAGGACACAGACAGAGTGAAGGTGGCCCAGAGAAAGGCTACTAAAATGGTGCAGGGTCTGCATCATAAGCCCGATGAAGAGAGGCTAAAGGAGCTCAATATGTATACCTGGAGAAAAGGAGTGAGAGAGGGGATGTGATAGAGACCTTTAAATACCTCACGGAGGTTAATAAGGTATGGGAGGGGAGTATGTTTCAGAAAAAAGGTACTTTAGAACAATTGGACATGCTATAAAGCTGAAGGGAGGAAGGTTCAGGAGACATGTGAGGAAATACTTCTACAAAGAAAGGGTGGTGGATTCATGGAACTGCCTTCCAGTTGAGATAGTGGGGGCAAAACTAGTGGCAGGGTTAAAAAATGCATAGGATAATGCTGGCCCAGTGGCACGGAGGGCTGAAGTGCTGCAAATCGCCTTACCTCATGCCACACCAGTGATCTAGTTCAAGAACGGATTCGGGTCATTGGGAGTCAGCTGAGGAGGGAGAGAACTGTGCATCCTAGGGACTGCGCTCCTCTGCTAGGGAGCGGAGGCTTGTCATCCCCACTTTGACGGCCCCCAGGTGGAGGCTTGGGGGTAGAGCAGGTCAGGGAGGCAAAGTAAGGGAGGGCACTGTGGGGGAAAGTAGGACAGGCATGCCTCCACACGCAAATCTTATGCTCTGCAAGAAGGTTGGGACAGTAAAGCAGAAAAAGGGACATGGGGGAGCTACATGAAGTCTGCCCAGCTGTCTCTGCCCCTGTGCTGTCGCTCGGTGAGTGGCTTGGTTCACCTCGGATTTGATGGGGGATGGCCCTCCCTCCTCGGTCCTGCCATGAGAAGTAAACTCGTGGGGAGACCTTCAACCAGGCGCTCGCCGGGAGAGGTGGACAGCTGGCCCTGGGATGCCGAGAGAGGAGACTGGGCTGATGCAGCTGCTCCCCAGACATAAGGAGAACAAAAATATCTATGAAAAAAAATGCATGGGATATGCACAAGGGAATTGTAGGGGTAAGGGGGGGTGGAGAGAGACAGCACCATAGATCAAGTGGTTCTACAGTGAAAAAGAAGGTAAAAACAAATATTCTGGGCAGATTGGGTGGGCCAAGCAGCCCTTATCTGCCTTCAGATTCTGTGTTTCTAAGTTTTTTATGTAATTAATAAGTATCTTTCTTAAAGAAACCCCATCAACCACCACCCTGTAGATCCCCTTGTGTTTATCATCTGGACTTTATTGCACAACTGTGGTAGTGTATACATGCATATTCCTTGCTCACTTTGTTAGTCTTGAAATGTTAGACAGTATCCTGCTGCTGCTGTAACAGTGCCCCAGGATCCAACTGAAAAACAGGTGTGCCAACATTTGGATGTCCTGGTGTGCAAAATTCTAATTAATAATTAAAACAAATCAAGAGACAGTATCAGATCTGTTTGAAATGTGACAGGGACTTTTTTGCCCAAGGTTGCGTAGTGATTGTCATACTCTATTTATTAGTTTTTTTAGTCTAGGAACTGCCTTGACCCTTTGATATTTACTTTGAAAATGAATTCTGATTCTCTTGGATCACTCAAATAAAGCCTAGAGGTTGGCAAAACCAGGGAGGTTCTGGTTTTGCCAAATCACCCTAGGTTTTGGATCTGTTTATAGTTCTGGCTTTGGATTCAAGCCAGTACACCCCCCCCCCCCCACACCATCTTGAAGAATACTTTATCCTCCCAAACCCTAATGAAGTCCCTACCTTTATAGGGCAAAGCCCCATCAGAGGTCTCTATTGGACCCTCCCATAACATAGATTTCTTATTGCCATTCCCTCCCAACACCATGTATTTAATAATTGTCCCCCACCCTGACCCTCCCCCAAAGGAAAAGAAACTATTTCTGTTTTTTTACAAGTTGTTCATTCACACACATGTCTAGGAATGCATACTCCAAGTAAACCACAGCTTACAAGCTGATCGGAGACGGGGCAGGTCTGATATGCACTGCTACTGGTGTTCTACAGTAATATGAATGTTGAATGTTGTGCTCTTTTTGAATTAAATATAATGTTAAATACATAAAACTACATACATCTGTATTTATTTGCTCTTATTTTGTAGTTCCTGAAGTAAAATATGGGCTTTACTCCGGGTCTGGTTAACAAATGTAGATATGTCTACCCTGGTGGGGGAGAGTGGCAAACTGGCACCAAAGGGTTCCAGCTTACAAAGTTATGTAACCCCCCTTGGAGGCTTACCATGTTTACCACCATGTCATTCGGGGCTGTCCCATTTTTCCTCTCGCTGCCTGGCATCCCGCTGTGTCCCCCGCCATGCCCGAGTTTCCCTGGTGTTCTTCTATATGCCCTTAGGTCCTCCATTAGCCTCCCCAATGCAGCTATTTTATTTATTTAGCACAGTTCGGGCTTAAGCATTTAAACATGAGGAGCCAGCATTATTTGCAAGCTGCTGGCACTCGTGTAGGCGCGGTTGGTGCCTTTTGCTTCCCGGCTGCCGATGTGGTCAAACAAAAAGGAATTTCCTGGTCCTGGTGCCTCTCCTCTGTTAAATGAGGGCCAGTGATCAGGAGGCTGTGTCGGAAAAGCCGCTTGGGGGCAAACATAGGAGTTTGGCAACGGGGCACTTACGATGCTCATTAATATGCATGAGTCCAGTAAGCAGTCCACCCAGCTTGTGTGAGAGACATCCTTGGGTCGAAAGATTTGCCCAGTAAAGCTGTAATTTGCAACTGGATTGAATCTGAACTGTTGTCTGAAGTGGTTAATGATTTAAATATGCTGAATACGTTTTGTGGGTCGAGATTGGTTCCCCACGAGATAAATTGTTACGCCAGGTGGAGGCTTCACCAGCAGAAGTTTACAAACTTTTTCCAGAACTGTTCATTTGGCCAGGGTCATGCCACCTTGGCCTAGGCCACTACTCCTGCACCACAGACCATCTTGGTGAAAGACCAGCTTGGGGATTTGGCCCCCTGCCCAACATCATTGAGCAGGTAGCAACCACCCGGAGGAAAGTCGTGTTGGTCCTGCTTCCCCTGGCCTTTCTGATTGTCACCATGAGGTCTTCATCTCACCTGTGCCGCATCTAGATACTGGTAGTGTGAGTACAATCCAGGGTAGCACCCTGCAACAGTGTTTAAATCATTGTGGTACTATCTAATAGTTTTTTGTTCTGGGTTAATGCGATGGACTGAGCCATCTAGCTCGGGATTACAAATAATTGGGTTGTTTGCATGGTTAACTGCTTTTCTTTCCACCAAAGGGCCCCAACATGAGCTTCAGCACCAGCCACCCCCAGGCAACGCTTCAGGCTAGCCTGTTTAACATTCTGGGTACCCAGTGTAGTTTCTGGGTACCTAGTGTAGGTTCTGGGTGCCCAGTGTAGTTTCTGGGTACCCAGTGTCGTTTCTGGGTACCCAGTGTCATTTCTGGGTGCCCAGTGTCATTTCTGGGTGCCCAGTGTAGTTTCTGGGCACCCAGTGTAGTTTCTGGGTACCCAGTGTAGTTGCTGGGTACCCAGTGCAGTTGAACTATATGGTTGGGATTTAAAGTGCATGCACGAACATCCTGAATTAAATCCATCATTTACCTAAATTTTAGCCCCTCCCTTGTTCATGTCCCCCTTAATAAATCTGATTTACAGTTTTAGTGTCAATCTGGTTTGTGAGCATATTATTACTTGGTCTAAAGTCATTGAATGTACTGCAAAGCATATTAAAAGTACATGTTGGTATTGTTGAAGCTGTCTTTTGCAGTGGGTTACAGGGCACAAGCCAGAGATCCAGACCCTATTGGTAGGTGGGCTGACTGTGAGCACATCATTAATGGTCAAACTGTGGTATTCCAATTGTTGAACACTGCAGCTGTTCAGGGTTTTGCAAAAGGTCACTAGGTGGGATTGTGCGTGGTATTAGCTTCCCAGAGGGCTGTACCTACTGTGATAGTTACCCATGTAATTTCTCTGGAGGGAGGCACCATAAGTATAGCGCTACTACTGGTAGGGACCCCCCCCATACTAGGTAGTCATGAACCCAGGCCTTTTAACCTGTTATTAGGGATACAGGCAGGGTTAGTAGCCCTTGGTATAACAGCACCAGGGCTACAGCTTTGGAGGCACCGCTGAAATTACTGCCCCCTAGTGGCCAAAAATGAAAAAAGTCAACATTTGTATGGGTACCCCTAAAGAAATGGCTGTGCATCAGTTAGTTAGTTGGTGTACAGGGAGTGCATTTGACCCCCAGAATGCTCTGTTATTACTTAATATATCCCTGGGCACTAGTAAGGACATTATTGAAGGGGTGCTCTCAAAAACTGACTTTTTGGGGGAGGTTGCGGTAGTAGGCCGACAAGCTGCCCTGAGCACTCAAACAATAATGGTTCTAGTGGAGTGTAGTAACCCCATAGACACTACTAAGGTGCCTAAAACTATCACCGTTGATGGGTCCCTGGCAGCCTGGAGGGTGGTAATCAAGTCTAACCCCTAGGTGGCGCTATCCTATGGGCTACTACCCCTGCCTGTGTGACTAGAGTTTGGTGAATGGGTGCCTCCACTCGGAGGTATGGTCTTGGTATAGCATAGTTGCTGTTGGTATAGCCTTCCGGGATGCTATGACCCCCCCCCCGTGGCCTAAACAGTATAGAAACAAAACATTCACGTGGGCCATATAGCAGAAATGACTTGCTCACACCACTTGCACTTACCACCAGGGCTGGATCCTCTGCAACTGCCCTGGAGACCCCCTGTAAAATAAGACCAATGATGCAACAATATAATAACAGTACTGTATTCCCACCAAGAAGGTACACACTAGCCAGATTAAACATAGAAAACAACACATTTGATTTATTCAGGGAGAAGTGAACAGGGGTGGGGTGTGACTCTAGCAGGTGATTAGCAGATCTGATTAACTCAGGCTGAAAAAGCATGCACAGTGAGTCCCTTTGATACAGTCACACAACGCTGGGTACCCAGTCATTAAACAGGCTAGCCTGAAGTGTTGCCCGGGGTAGGCTGGCGTTACTGCTGTTGTTGGGCCCTTAGGAAAGAAAACAATTAACATGCACCCAACCCAGAATTTGTAATCCGGAGCCGGATGGTTCAGTTTGTTGTAATAAACCCAAACAAGCAAATCAGATGACACTCAATGATTGTAGCTTTGTTGCAGGGAGCTGCCCTGTTTTGTACTCATGCTACCCAGACCAGGAGGCAGGACTGACGAGATGAAGACCTCTGGATGTCGCACTGGCGTGCCAGGGGAAGCGGGGCCTACACGACTCGCCATGGTGGTCACTACCTGTTCGATGGTGTTGAGCAGGGGGACGAATCCCCGAGCAGGTCTTTATTGGAAATGTCTCTGAGATGGGAGCGGCAGTCTAGGCCGAGCTGGCAGGGCCCAGACGAAGCGAGTGGTTTGGATACAGTCCGAGATGAGTGCTGAAGCAGCTTCCAGCTAGTGTAACAAAACAGGTGGTGGGGAACCAGTTCGTGACCCACATTACACATTCAGCACATTCATAAACACTTAGAATATTTGCCACAGTTTGGATAAAAGTCCGTTTGCAATAAAGCAGGGTCTCTGTGCAAACCTTTCAATCTGAGGCTCACTTTAGTACCTGACAGGTTGATTGCTTCTGGGAGCGTGTCTTCGGTCCACTTGCAGGCAATGAATGCACACTTCACTGTTTAGGTTGCAAGTCTCAACAGAGGAATTGGATTTAAGTTCAAGTTTCACATTCACAAGATTTCTTCTCACTGGAAGATGTGACAGGCAGGCCTGCGCAGCCTTTCCGCTGATTCTCCTGTGCTCCTACGCCAGAGCAGCTGCTCTATGGCTTGAGCTGTTCACTCTCCAAACTCCAGCTCACAACTGACACACTGCTGCGGGCAGTTCTGGGGATTTTCTCTGTGATCCAAAAGGTTTGGTTGGCTGAGGGAACTGTCTGTCACAGCAAGGCTCCCCCGCCAGGTCCATTTAGTTGTCAAACCTTTAAAAACTACAATTCCTACAGATTTCAATCCCACAAGACCTCTGGGGAAAGCCTTCATTTTAGGTTCCCTGAGGTTCTATTGGTCCAACACTGGCAGTCCAGAACCGAGATGGTGGCTCTAATTCAAAAGGTCCCAGCTGAAATTGAAAGTAGGTTAGACAAACTCCTATATTATTATTATTACAGCAAATAAACAACAAATAGTCACTTTTCCTAACAGAGCTCCCTCTGTGCGAATAACGACTGCAGAATAGAGCAGAAATACGGACATTCGGGCTGGTCGCGAGCCTTAATTACTCGATCCTAGTCCAGACTAATTTTCTCACACAGAATACAGCTCTCTTAAAGAGACAGGCACAGAGGCTTACTGGAGCACAGTCATGCAGACACATATAACTACTGCAGACACAGGACACCATCCTGACAGTGGGCATTAGGCAGCCCAGGAAGATATTTTAGTAAACCCCAATTTGTAGGGGGGTTACACAAGGATAGTGAAAGTCTCTCAGAGCCAGAACTCTTACCCCTCTCCGAAAGTCTTCAAGAAAAGCTTGCCAAATGGTGACACGCCGAGGGTCAGATCCTCAAGGACTTACAAAAGTTACTAAAGCCTCCCTTAGGGCCTGCATCAGTCCTGGCCCCTGCCCCAGCTCCTGTGCCCACACCAATACTGGTACCTGTGCCTAATTCTGTGTCCGTATTTAGTCATGACTCTTACTGCAAACTGCAGATGTTTTCTGGCACCCTTCCCGCACCCCAAGGGGAAGATGATTTAGAGACTTGGATGGACTGTGCAACCCCCTCTGGTCCAAGAGTGGCAGTGTGCAGAAGCTGAAAAGTGGAAAAGGTTTATGGAAAGTTTAAGAGGTCCTGCACTTGTGGCTATAACATTTTTGAGGTCCACAAACCCTGATGCTTCAGCCAAACAATACTTGTCTGCTCTAGAAGGTGTCTTTGGTAATACTGAATCCAGGGAAGATTTGGTATGGAAATTCAAATCCATCAAGCAATGTAAAGGTGAATGATTGTCTGAATATGCCACTTGACTGGAAAGGGCTTTACAGAGAGCTTACAGAAAAGGTGGGGTATTGGGCAATGACTTGAATCGTGTGAGACTAGACCATATGCTCAAATCTGCCAAATACTCTCGACTGCTAATCCTCCAGCTAAAGCTCCAGGCTAGGAGAGATGATCTTTCTACTTATTGTGATCTAATTAAAGAACTCAGAGAGGCTTAAGGTGAGGAAGAAGTCTGGGATCCTAGTGCAGGCATTGCTAGAGTGGTTTCAGTGCTAAGAGGGCCAAGTGAAGAAGAGACTGTAGAGAATGATCCGCCATGGAAAGAACTGGTTAAAGAGTTCAGAGAAATGAAAGCTAGTGCCCTAGCTAAGGCCATCGCTGACAAAGGGCAGGACATCCTACAAAATGCATCTGCTATGGGAGTGGGAGTGCACACCCAGGCGCCCCCTGTGGATGGCAGCCAAAAGACTGAACTAAGTGAATTGACTACTATGATGAAAAAATTTATGGAACACAGTATTCAAGCTCAGCAAGGGCCCATTGCTGCCAGTACCGCTGCCCAAATTCCTGACATGTATCCTTCATGGCCCACTAACCATAACAGCCAGCCAAGTCCTGATGTCCCGTCGCAGCCCAGGCGACCCAGAGACAGCAGATTCTGCTACAGGTGTGGAAAAGATGGCCACCTGAAGAGGGAATGTCGATCCAGAGAGGATCCGGTCAGAGTAGAGACTGGCTGTTTACGCTAATGCACCCAAAGCAAGGTAATGCTAGTGAAGCCTCATTCCAGTCTCGATACAATGTCTGTAAACACCTCACTGAATAGGTCGGATGTGGTAGGTCCCTCAGTAGAGACTTCCATGTGGGTAGATGGCATCCTGGCTCGAGCTGTTCTTGACAGTGGGTCTCAAGTTACAATAATATTCAAGGACTGATATGATCAACACATGTCTGACCATCCCTTACAGCAGCTAGATAGATTGCGTGTGTGGGGCCTGAGTGAAGCGTCTTACCCATACTTTGGATTTATGCATCTTAAAAGAAACTCTAGAGTCTGATTTTCAGAGAGGGGCTGTCAAAATGTCTGACAGATTTATTTCTAGATGCTATGCTGGCACAGTGATTGTACGAGCACAGGAAACAGTCCAGTATATGGAAAGGCATGATCTTCTTCAGTATAAAATTAATAAACGAGAAGAGGGGGGGGAAGGGATAAGGGAGGGGCTGACCAGAAGCCTTCTCCTCCAGATGAGGGGAGTAGCCGTCAAACCCAAGGGGGGAAACGGACTGGGGTGGAGGTTTCAGGAGGAGCAGAGGGAGGATGGAAGTATAAGGAACCTGGGTGGGGTTCAACAAAGGGAATCAGGGATAAGGGGTGGGGGTTGGTGTTAGTAAATGCCAGGAGCTTGGGAAACAAGTTGCCAGAGTTCCAGGCCATGCTGTTCGGGGGGTGGATGTGGCGGTGGTCACGGAGACGTGGGCCAACAAAAACCATGACTGGGACCT
Organism: Neoceratodus forsteri; assembly: GCA_016271365.2. NCBI lineage: Eukaryota > Metazoa > Chordata > Ceratodontiformes > Ceratodontidae > Neoceratodus > Neoceratodus forsteri. The sequence continues at coordinate 38,365,134 of JADMNL010000025.1, read as the reverse complement.
AAACATGCGGGGGTACACTATGCTTAGGAAGGATAGAAAGGAGGGCAGAGGGGGTGGAGTGGCTATGTTCATTAGAGATGACATAGAAATTGCTAGGGTAGAAGAAGCAGAGGGAAACGTGAAGGCCTTATGGGTCACCTTATGATCCCCAGCAGGAGATAAGGTCAAGCTGGGTGTAGAATATAGGCCCCCCGGGATGGGTGATATTCTGGAGGATGGTTTGCTGGACAACATCATTGCCCAGTGTGGACCAAAAGAGGAAGGAGTGGTGTTGATGGGGGACCTTAATATGCCAGGTACAAACTGGGGAACCATGTTCTCTAAGGTGGCCAAGGAGCAGAGGCTGCTGGATGGCTTCCAGGATGTGTTCTTAACACAGCATGTGATGGAGCCCACAAGGGAGGGGCATGTCCTGGACATGGTTCTGGCAGATGGGGATCTGGCAGGGACCTGGTTGTAGAGGATCCTGACTGGGAGCGACCACAATACTGCCTGGTTTCAAATAAGCATGGGGGAGATCTAGGACACTGGCAGTGGACTTCAGGGGAGCAGACTTTGTGGGCATGGGAAATATTCTCAAGGATCACTTGAAGGGATTACATCAATGACAAGTGTGGAAAGAGATGGGAGGTCATAAGCAGGGGACTTCATGAGGTCAGGACCTGCGCTAAGGTGAAACGTACAGGAGCAAGGTCACATAAACCATGCTGGTGGTCCAGTGAGGTTCAGGTAGCAGTCAGAGAAAAGAAGGCGGCCTACAAAAAATATAAAACAACAAGAGGGGATAGGGATAAGGAAGTGTACCATCTTGCATCTAGAAAAGTCACCCGGATGGTGAGGGGGGCAAAGTCCAGTAAAGAGCAGCGGCTGGCACAGGGGTTACGTGGAGGAGAAAAGGGGTTCTTCCAGTACATTGGGGAGTGGAGAAACACTAAGGGCCATCTCAGCAGATTGAGATCAGAAGGAGGGTGGGTGGAAGAGGCGAGGGACCAGGCAGAGGTATTTAACGAGTACTTTGCCTCTGTGGTCACTAGGGAGGGGGGTGGGTTATCTACAAAGCAAGGCACGATGGGGATAGAAGCAACAGTGAGTGGGATCAGGGGAGCAACAGAAATGGAGCAAGAGGGAGGGAGAGGTACCCCAGGGGTGTCACATCAGGATAAGGATAAAAAGGCCAGTAAGGTGGAGGGGACGGATGATGCTATCTCCACCAAAAGGGTGTGGTTATCCCTCAAGGCCCTAAAGAAAGACAAATCTCCTGGGCCGGATGGCATTCATCCGAGAGTACTGTGGGAACTGGCGGACATACTGGCTGCACCCCTGGCGGAGCTCTTCAACAGGTCACTTGAGACAGGGAGGGTACCTAGGGATTGGTGAGAGGCACATGTGGAGCCAATCCATAAAGGGGGGGTCGAAGGAAGTACCAGGTAACTATAGACCCATCAGTTTGACCTTGGTGGTGGGAAAATTAATGGAGAGTATACTAAAGGAATGATTGGGGGTGTACATGGAGGAGGTGGGAGGTCTGGATAGTCAGCAACATGGGTTTGTACCAGGTAGATCATGTCAAACCAATCTTGTGGAGTTCTACGAATGGGTAACATCAGAACTGGACAGGGGAAAGCCTGTGGATGTATTATTCTTGGACTTCAGCAAGGCGTTTGACTCTGTCCCCCACAATGGTCTGGTGGAGAAACTGATGGGGTTGGGAGTAGGCCCTTTGATGGTCAGATGGATTGAAAACTGGCTAGCTGGATGCACCCAGAGAGTAGTGGTCGGTGGGGAGCTCTTGAACCCTAGAGAGGTTGGTAGTGGGGTACCACAGGGCTCGGTCCTGGATCCGATCTTGTTTAATGCGTACATATCGGACATCAGGGAGGGTACAGGGTGTGATGACTCCAAGATGGGAGCAGTAGTTGAGGGAGAAGAGGGGAGGTTGGCCCTGCAAGGGGACCTGGACACCCTGGAAAGCTGGGCTCACACATGGAAATTAAATTTCAATATCACCAAGTGCAAGGTGTTACATCTTGGCTGGGGAAACCCTAAACACAGGTACACCCTGGGAGGGGAGGCGCTGGAGGCCTCAATAGGGAAAAAGACCTAGGGGTCATGGTGGATGCATGTATGAATAACTCTGAGCAGTGCAGGAAGCGCAGCAAGGCAAACAGGATGTTGGGATGCATTGTAAGGGGGATCACCTCTAGGAGCAAGGAAGTGATTCTGTCGCTGTACAATGGACTGGTTAGACCACACCTTGAGTACTGTGTACAGTACTGGAGACCACATGTGAAGAGGGACATACAGCTCCTGGAGAGGGTACAGAGGAGGGCAACTAAGATGATACGAGGACTAGGGGATTTGACGTATGAGGACAGACTTGAGGAGCTCTGCCTGTTTTCATTGGAGGAGAGGAGAGACAGGAGGGACATGATTGAGGTCTTCAAGTACCTCAAGGGAATAAATAGAGTAAACATGGAGGGGATCTTTAGACTAAAGCAGGCAGGATTCACCAGACGGCATGGTTTGAAGTTGGAAGGTGGAAGGCTGAGGGGGGAAAAGAGGAGGAGGTTTTTCACTGAGAGGGTGGTGGACCCTTGGAATGCACTGCCTGGCGAGCTGGTTCAGAGATCCACAGTGGAGGTCTTCAAGAGAGGGTGGGACAGACACAGAAAGTGGATGTATCAGATAATGGCCTGTCCCAGGGGGGTGGGGATGGATGATCAGGGTTTCTGGAACACAAGGGGGGGGGCGAGGGCCTCAGCACCCAACTAGGGATCTGAGACTCGAGCAGACTCGATAGACCGTAAGGCCTAATCTGCTGGCAAATAGTATGTTAGTATGTAAGATATTAGAATGAATTTTGTCAGCACTTATAGTTCTGTTTCTTGTAAGGTTAGGGACATCTTAGAAAAAAATTGGCATGTATTACAGGCAGAACCAACATTAAAGGAGATTAGCCAGATTTATCCCGGGCAGGTATACAAGAGGGGTAGAAACTTGGGTGATGTATTAGTGCATTCCTTTCAACCAACAGTGGTGAAGCAACATAGTGGCATTTGTCTACCCTGGCAGCCTAAAGATTTTTTTTTACCTATGGTCACTGTAAGTTTTGTACACATTGGGCCAGATATTCAAAAGGGTTGCGCCTGCCCAAGTCCAAACTTGCTCCATTCTGCGATATTCAGCAGGAGGCAGTTGCGCCACAGAAAACATGCTGAGCAACAGCACAATGCAAATGAATGCATGCTGAACTGAAGGGGGAGGAACCATGCATAAACTGCACAGCCCGATATTCAGCCGGGCTGTGCAGAGTTGTGCAGGTGCAACCCCCAACCTGCGCCTGCAGGACTTTTAGCCCAAAAAAATAGGCAAGTGGGGGCCACCCACAGGTGAGCTGCTGTATTGCAGGGCACAACACAGCAGCTGCCACCTGTGGCTGGCCCCCAACCCAGTCCCTGTGCCCCCAGCAGCCCCATCGCGGCATAGTGTACTCCCCCACCAGCCCGATCGTGGGCATCAATGTGGCTCCTCCCCTCCCTTCACATCCCTGGTGGTCAGTGGACAAAATGCCCGATTGCAGGCGGTATGTTATAAATCCCCCCCTCCTTCACATCCCTGGTGGTCAGTGGACCCGAAATGCCTGATCGCGAGTATGTTTAATAAATCCCCTCCTCCTGTTCACATCCCTGGTGGTCCAGTGGACTGAAATGCCTGATCATGGTATGTTTAATTAATCCCCCCTCCCGTTCACATCCCTGGTGGTCAGTGGACCGAAATGCCCGATCGCAGGTAGTATGTTGATAACCCCGAACATAGCCCTGGTGGCTGGTATCCCCACCCTACCACCCACGGCCCCACCACCCGCTCCCTCCACCACCAAGGATGTGAACGGGAGGGGATTTATTAAACATACCGCCAGCGATCGGGCATTTCGTCCACTGACCACCAGGGATGTGGAACAGGAGGAAGGGGGATGATGAACATACCGCCCGCGATCGGGCATTTCGTCCACTGACCACCAGGGATGTGAATGGGAGGGGGTTGATTAAACATACCACCCGCGATCGGGCATTTCGACCACTGGACCACCAGGGATATGTACCGGAGGAGGGTGGGGAGTTATACTGATGCCCGCAATCGGGCTGGTGGGGAGGCTACTGGCGCCGCGATCGGGTTGCAGGGCGCTGTCCTCGCGAGGCTGCTGCCTGGCAGGGCGCCAGGCGCAAGTCCTCGGGATCGGGCGCATCTACATAAGAGGCATGCAAATGGGGACATAATCACATGCAAATGGCCCCCGCCGCCTTGCATGAATTATAGCCCCATTTGCATGTCGCCTTTGAATATCCTGATTTTACGCATGGCGCATGGTATTAGCGCCACCGCCAGTTGAATGCTCCACCTGTCAATCGCGGTGGCGCAAGTTTCACTGCGCCATGCACAGTGGCTGTGGCTGGGGGGTGATATTCAAAGGAGTTGCTCAATAGCGCAATTCCTTTGAATATTGCCCAGGACACACCCCTGTGCAACTATTTTGCGCAGCTCAAGGGCTTGCGCCTATGAATGGTGCAGTTTAAATATCCAGCCCATTGTGTGCAACAAACACATTTTTCCACAGTGAATCAAAACAAAATTTATGACATTAGACAGTTTCTTAACTGTACCTCTGAAAATGTCATTTATTTGGCAACTTGCATATGTAATGCATTTTATGTAGGAAAAACATCTAGGAGGTTTAAAGAAAGAATTTGTAACCATCTAAGTGACATTAAGTGCCAAGTTGAAAGGCATGCACTATATAGACACATACATCAAGCTGGCGCAGCACACAGATTTAAGTTCTGTGGAACTGAGGAAATTAATTTGGGGCCTAGAGGTGGGGATATTAATGTTAAAATATTAAAAAGAGAGGCTTTTTGGATTTATGAGTTGGGAGCATTAAGATATCCAGGATTGAATGATGCTTTTGATATATCCCCCTTCTCGAGTAAGAAATGATTGATTTATGATGCTGTTTTTGTGTTTTTCTTAGATTGTCAATAAGACTATTTAGTACCTTACTTACGTGAATAGGAATGGGTGGAAATGATCCCTATCATGATATAACATAATTTTTTGGTAAATTATACATATAAAAGGGTCTTTGTTCTTGCTTGTGCACTGCTTATTTATCTCGCTGAAATGTTTGTTGAGTATGTGGAGAGTATGCATATATATTGTTTACCAATAAGTTTTCTATTTTTGATATAAACAATAGTATAGGGTAATAAGTTCTAGCTTTATGCTTTATGCCTTTTGGTAAAATTTAAACAGTGCACATATTGCAAGAGTAGCATGTTGGTGTGTCCTAATGAACATGTAAGTTAAGTGTGGGGTATGTATGCTTTTTAGCTATTCTCCTATATAATATATATTGTACCTTAAGTATATGGTTACAATTGTATGTTCAGATTCGCAATAATATACCTGACTGTGGTTAGTTCTTTTAGTTCTAAATGATGTTAAATATATATATATCACAGCAACTATGTTATTGCTATAGGTGTTTTAGGTGGGTATATCACTTTAAATTAATTACTATTTAAGGAGCACTAATTACAGCACTTCTAGATCCCTGAGGAGGCTCTTTGAGCGAAACCGGTTGAATCATTGTGCCTGGTGGTGGTGGTGATGTTAGTTCAGCTTTCCTTTTTACCACTATATACTCTTAAGTTCCAGTCTGCATTTTGAATAAAAAGTGGAACTGAAGATACAGTTTTTTTAAGATGAGTGGTGCCTTTCTTTTTTGTCCTTCTTCTTGGATTTGTGAGAGTGTGGCTTTCATTCCCATCCACTGTGGCAGGTGTGGATCAACCAGTAGAGACCACTGCACTAGTCTGTCCCCCTCTGGTTTATATGACGGAGTTCAGTGCTCATCAGCACCAACACTCACATGTTCGACTGCATGGCCCAGATATGGCAAGAACGACAAAAGGAGAGGACTGGGAAGGCAATGCATGTACATGCTGTACTCAAAAATGCTTATGGCAGGCTGGTCCGTTGGTGCAGTGGTTGGATTTCCGCTTGCGACACTGGCGACCCGGGTTCGGGAGCAGACTCGGTCACTGGAGGGTTGGCTGGGGGAGAAGGCTTGAGTGTCCCATGGCTGCTCACCTTCTCTGGGGGGGGGGGGGACCAAGGTCTGCAGTTTACCTGACCCTGAGCAGAGGCTTGGAGTAAGACAAGTCCTGCAGCTGCAGGAGGGACCGGTCGCAATGTGTGGTAGACGTCGGCACGTAGCGCCATGATGTCAGGGCGCACACCACACAGAGGAAAAACGGAGGATAAAAGCCTTCCACCTCCGGGAAGGCGAAGTACCAGGAGCATGCCCTCGATGTGCCACCACCCGCCGGACTGCCTTGACCAATGAAACCAAAAGTGTCGAGGTGCTTGGGCCTCACCTTGTCCCCGCCCGTGGGGCAAACTGCGGCTCCATGGAGCTCAAGAGTGGATTCAGGTAGGGTGGTCAGCAGAGGGATGACTCCCAGGTGTTCCCGAGGAGTCACAGATGGTGAGCTGGAGGAGGAGGAGATAAATAGAAAGTTAAAAAAAAAAAAGAAGGCTTACGACAGGCACCTGCAACCAGAAGAAAATGATAAAGATGAACCAGTGGGATCTGTATGGAAAAAGGACCCTGAAACCATTATTCTTCCTCCGAACACACAGTGCAGTATCAGTGGGGAGGTGCACATCCGAAAAGATATAAGCAACCAAATCCTTATGCAGGATGCTCTCGATGAGGGAAAACTGTCTGATGGGCTGTTACTCAAACCCAGTGTGCTTTCTGTTCATGCTCATGCTTATGCCAGAAGAGTTGTGGTACAGATTCAGAATGTCACCGACAGGGATGTAAAGATCACTCGAGGATGCACCCTGGTCAAGGTGTATTGCACAGATACTGCTGTCCTGCTGTCCAAGTGCCACCAAGGAGAAGATGGAGAAGTCTCCCCAGACATGTTCGATTTTGGGGAATCATCCATCCCTGAAGGCTGGAAAGAGAAAATTAGCCAAAGATTGGCCAAAAGAAGCAAAGTGTTCTCCCTGGAAGAGTGGGATGTAGGTTGTGTCACCAGTGCCCAACACCACATACGCCTTCACCACGAGAGGCCCTTCAGAGAAAGTTCATGCCAGTCAGCTCCTGCTGACGTTGACGATGCCAGGTGCCACCTGCAAGAAATGCTAGCAGCTGAGATAATCCAGGAGTCATGCAGTCCTTATGCTTCTCCAGTTGTGGTGGTTCGCAAAAAAAATGGCTCAGTGTGCATATGCATTAATTACTGCACTTTAAATAAAAGAACTGTGCCTGACCAATACATAGTGCCTCTCATCCAAGATGCACTAGACTGTCTCAGTGGACGCAAGTGGTCCTCTGTACTTGACCTTAAAGTGGATATTACCAGATCCCCATGGCCTCTGAGGACAGCGAGAAGACTGCATTTATTTGACCTTTGGGTTTTTACGAATTTCTTTGCATGCCCCAAGGCATATCTGGTGCGCCAGCAACTTTTCAAAGGTTAATGGAACATGCAGTGGGAGACATGAATCTTTTGGAGTGCCTTGTTTATTTGGATGATATCACAGTTTTCGGCAAGACCCTCTAAGAGCATGAATCATAGAATCATAGAAGCTTGACGGCAAAAAAGGACCTTACCGGCCCATCTAGTCTGCCCTTTTTTTGCCCTGCACCTCCCTGCCAGCGCCCACCCTCCTCTGATACTCAACCCCATATGCTTGTCCCATGCCCTCTTGAATTTTTCCTCCGCTTTATCCCTCACCACTGCATCTGGTATTGTGTTCCAGGGCTCCACCACCATCTCTGTGAAGAAATGCCCTCTCACATTGCCCCTGTATCTTTTTCTTGCAGTCTGAGGCTGTGCCCTCTAGTTTTGACCCCCTTCTTTCTCTTAAGTAAACACTCTTCTCCCACTTTATTGAGCCCCTTTACATATTTAAAAGTTTCAGTCATGTCTCCCTTTTCCCTCCTTGTCACCAGCGTGTACAGATCCAGCTCCTTACACCTCTGCTCGTATGACTCTCCCTGCATACCCTGCACCATCTTGGTTGCCCTTCTCTGCACCTTCTCCAGTGCATCTATATCCTTACAGATATGAGGCCTCCAGAACTGAGCCCCAAACTCCAGGTGCGGCCTCACAATGGCTTTGTAAAGGGGCATTATTACTTTTCTCTTTCTGCTAGTAATGCCCCTGCCTATGCATACCAACATTCCATTGGCCTTTCCTGCCGCCTGGTTACATTGGATTCCTGCCTTAAGGTTCGAGGAGACTATGATCCCCAGATCCCTCTCCTGTTCTGTTACTTTAATTTCCTCCCTGCCTAGGGTGTACCTTGTTGTTCTGTTCCTATTCCCCAGGTGCATCACAGTGCACTTCTTGGCATTAAATTTCATCTGCCACATCCTAGACCACTTTTCAAGCATCTTTAAGTCCTTCCTCATGTCCTCCATCCCCTGGGGTGTTCACCCTATTGCATACTTTCGTATCACCAGCAAATAGGCACACACTCCCCCTCAAACCCTCAGTAATATCACTGATGTAGATGTTGAAGAGAAATGGACCCAAGATGGACCTCTGTGGCACTCCACTCTTCACCCTCACTGTCCCGGAGTGCACCCCGTTGAGCACCACCCTCTGAGTCCTTCCTGACAGCCAGGCCTCCTCCCAGCCTGTTATTTTCCCATCCAACCCCAGGCTTTCCATTTGACTCACCAGACTCCTATGGGGGACAGTGGCAAAGGCCTTACTGAAGTCCAGATAGGCCACGTCCACCCCCCCGGTCAATCACCTGAGTCACCCAATCAAAGAACTGAATTAGGTTTTCTGTCAAGACTTCCCCTTCATGAAGCCATGCTGTCTGCTGTCCTGCAAGCCACTCTCCTCCAGGTTATCCACCACCCTCTCCTTGATTAATGCCTCCATTATCTCCCCCACCACTGACGTGAGGCTGACAGGTCGGTAGTTCCCCCTCATCTCCTTACTACCGCCCTTGTGTAAAGGCAATATGTCTGCCCTCTTCCAGTCCTCTGGCACTCTCCCCATATCCAGGGACAAGTTGAAGAGCCTTGTCAAGGGTGCGGCCAACTCCTCCTTCAATTCCCTGATCACCCTGGGGTGTAACCCGTCAGACCCCATTGCCTTGCCCACCCTCAATCTTTCTAGCTTTTCCCTAACCCTATACACAGTGAGTGGGCTCAGATCCACGCATTTGCCCTCCTTTCCCTTCGACTTTAGCTCAGGTCCCCTACCATCCTCCTCCTCTGTGAATACCGAGCTAAAGTACTTATTTAATAACTGCTTTTTCACAGTCCCTTTCCAATTTTATTTCTCCCTCCCCCTCAGCATAGTAATCCTCTGCCTTGCCCTTCTCCTCTCCTTCACATATCTGAAAAAGATTTTATCCCCCTTTTGGCCATTTTTGCTATTTTCTCCTCAGTATCTGCTTTTGCCCTTTTGATCTTCTTCCCTGCCACACTCCTCTTTTCCCTATACTCTTCCTTATCTTCCTCGCTGAGTGTCCTCTTAAAGTTTCTGAAAGTCCGCCTCCTTTCCCTGACTGCCCCGCAACCTTCTTTGTAAACCAAAGTGGTGTCTTCACCCTTTTGCTCTTCCTAACCTTTTGTATGCACATTTCTGCAGCTTTCAGTACCCCTCCCTTGATAGCTTGCCATAACTCCTCCACTGCCCTTATATTCTCTGTACCCTCCATTGTCTCTTTTACTATCTTTCTCATCTTGTCAAAGTCTGTGCGTCTGAAGTCCATGACTGTAGTACTGGTTTTACTTGTCTCCCTCCCTACCCTGACCCTGAACGTTACCGTGCTGTGGTCGCTGTTGCCTAAGGCTTCTCCCATCTGCACCTTCTCCACACTCTTCCCATTTGTCAGAACCTCATCCAGCAGGTTGTTGACCCTTGTCGGCTCCCTGACTAGCTGTTGAAGGAATACCCCCTGAAGCGCAGCCGGTATCTCTCTGCTCCTTGACGATGCTGCATCTGGATTTTCTCAGTCTACATCTGGGAGGTTTAGATCCCCTACCAGCAGTAGTTCTACTTTTAGGGCCAGCCTTGTGACTGCCTGAATTAACTGTTGATCACCCTCCTTCCCTCACGTAGGTGGCCTGTATACCGCCCCAGTCACAAGGATTCTCCTGTCCTCCTGCCTAGCATTACCCACAGTAGCTCAGTCTCCCCGTACTCGTCTTGTCCTTAAGTTACACTTATGCCTTCCTTGATGTATAAAGCAACTCCTCCCCCTTCTTACCCTCCCTATCCCTTCTGAACAGTCTGTAATCTGTTGCACCACCCCACCAGCCACTCATTGAACTCCTTAATCCTGAGTCTACTATCAGTACTTGCCTTTGGTACTGGCAACACCTCAGAGAAAGCCACTGATTTGAACCCCAGATTGCTGTAGGATCTAGCAAGTGCTCTAAATCTTGGCTGCACCTCCAACAGGCTTTTTCCCACCAGGTCATTTGTTCCCAGCTGTAACATCAGGTGTGTTTTCTCATCCTGCTGTTTTCCCCTTGAGGGGATATAGTGAATGACCTCCTCTGCTATCATTCCTGGCAGACAGTCAACCCATACTACGCTACTCTTGCCCCCCTGCCCCCATCTAATTCCTTTTATTATAGAGTCCCCAACAAGTAGGACCCTGTTATCCATCACCTTCTGTATGCATTTCCCTACTATCCTTCTCCCAACCCCTTCCATTACATTTCCCACCCTATTCTCACTATCCCCTTTGCCTGTTTCATCTCCCAGTGTAGTGTCTTCCCCCTGCGCTCCCTGTCTCCATGCTCCCCGCAGGCATTTACTGCTAGGCTGCCCACCTCTGCCCCACCATCCACAAGCTTTTTCCTTCCCCTTTGATTTGCTCCAAGTTCTGCCTTGCTTGGATTCCCCAGAGAACTTTCCCCTTTCCCAGCCCCATCTAGCCCTAGCCCTTTTGAAACTGAGCTCCCTGTCTCCCCTCCCTTTCGGGTTTGCCCTTTCTGGGGTGTGTTCACTCCTGCACCCCTATCCCTATGTTTACTACCCTTCTTGTTCTTTCCTGAAAGGGCATCCCTGTTTTCCAGTTTTTCTTCATCTTCCTTCATGCTTGCTTCTCCTACATCCCCTGGATACTCCTCAACTCCATTTTCCTGATTTTCTCCCACATTTAGTGCCCCAGTGGAGCATTTCTGTTTTTCTGCTCCAAGTCCACTGCCTGTATTTATCTGGCTGGGGCTCCACCCCTTGCTTCCTCTTCCTTTGCCCTCTGTGTGGGCTACAGACCTTCATACTTAACCTTTTTCCATTCCCTCTGGTTTCCCTTGTGTCCCTTGCCTCCTCTAGCTGGGATTCCTGTAGCCCCACTAGAGCCATCCTCTACCCTTCCTACCCTGTTTCCATACTCCCTTGTTTTCTTCCACTTCCCATGGCATCCTCCCCTGCCTATTTCTGTATTTGCTCCTTGTTTCTTTACAGCTCCCATTTTAACTGTTCCTTGTCCCCCCACATCTCCCCCTCTAATCTCTATCACTCCCTTAGTGGAGCCATTTCTGTCCTCCATTGTACTCTTTTCCCTTTCCCAGTTTACCGTCCACCTCAGCCATCTCACCTCCTCTCTCAGCTGCGCAAGCTGCCTACATACTATGCAACCCCCCACTTTCCAAACTATATCCAGCGCCAGTGGGAGAAAAAAAATGGGAGAGCCCCAAAGGACATGGGGGCGAACAAGGTAAGCCCCGAGTGGGGGTTACATCTCTCACCTGCCTAAAAAGCTTGGCGTCCACACCAACTCCCTCTCCCTCTCGATATATGTTTAGATAGCCCCTTCCTCTTGTAGATCCCGTCTTTGGGGCAAGATTCCCCTGAATCATCTTCACATTCTTTCCTTAACAAGATAAGTAGAACCCCCTTTTGCACTGACCAACATCTGTCCAACTGATTTGCATTATGACTAAGTCCAGTATTCATTCATGGCAGTTTTTGTTCGTAGTGTAACAGGGCTACTAAAATGGTGCAGGGTTTGCATATAATGGGTGCTTTTTTGCCTCTCGAATTTGTGCCACTACCAACAGTGACTGTTTATAGAGGTGCATAAATGATAAGAGGAAGACTAGGGGAGGAATTGTGAGGTTATTGTTCATTCTTATAACTTGTATTGTTATCCCCGGTCGCCCCTGAAAAAGGGACCTTCGGGGCTCAGTGGGCCTACCCGGTCACCAAAATGTAATAAATAAATGAAGGGCAGTTGGAGACTGTGCAGGGGAGGATCAAGAAAAAGCAGATATCCTGAACAAATACTTTTGTTCAGGCTTCACAAAGGAAGGGAAGGTGATGGGTCACATAAGAGCAGCAGGAGCACTGAGGGGAGGGAGATAGACAGACGTCCTTCAACAGAAAGAGAGTCCCAAAGGGACTCACAAATCTGAAAGTGCACTAAGCAATGGGGCCAGATGGGGTACACCCAAGTGTATTGAGGGAGCCCAGAGGGGTACTTGCTGTACCTCTGACAACCCCAGTCAACAACCCACCGGAAACCAGAGTGGTTCCAGAAGACTGGAGGAGGGAAGATGTTGTCCCACTTCATAAATGGGGCATCATGGAGGAGGCTGGCAACTACAGGCCAGTCAGCCTGACATCGATGGTGGGGAAGTTAATGGAGTCGCTGCTAAAGAAAAGCACTGTGGAGTATCTTGAATCCAGTGTGTTGGCCTGAGGTAGTATGGATTCGCAGGGGGGAGGTCATGTCAGACAAATATGATAGATTTGTTTGACTGGGTGACTAGGGAACTAGATCAAGGTAGGGTGGTGGATGTGGCCTACTTAGATTTCAGTAAGGCTTTTGACACCATTCCGCATAGAAGACTCAGGAAACTGGCCAGCTTAAGCATGGGTCCTAAGGAGGTAAACTGAGTAAGAAATTGGTTAAGGGATAGGCGACAGAGGATTGTGGTAAATGGAGTTCACTCCAGGCAAGGGAAGGTGGCCAGTGGGACACTTTATTTCTCAGTACTGGGACCAATTCTCTTATTTTTTTTTTCATATATTCTTTTTTTATGCCTCCTAATCTCTATTGCCCAAACTCCCTCTGGATTCCCCTAGGTGCCTACCTTCGCTGGACCCTGTCCCTCCACCAGCTGCCTACCTCCATCCTGTCTTGGCTAGGCCCCCCCAGCTGGGGTAGAGAGGATGTGCATCCCAGACTTCATTGTCATCACCAGGTGGCTGACTTGTGAGGTCTAGGGTCAGTCCTCTGCGGTCCACGGGGGTCTGTTGTCCTTCGGGCAGTGGAGTCATTTTCCATTGTTTCTTCCTCTCCCCTTGGGCACAGGTGCACCAGGAAGGTTCTAAGTACATATGCATGCCAAAAGTGCTGCTGCGCTGAACCCCCATCCCATGTCCATCCCTCCCTCCCTCTGACACCCTTAAGTGCACTGCCACCTGTGGTCACCCAGGTCTCTGGGATGCTGAATCCTCCTCTTCCCAGCTGCCCCCCTCGATGATCCAGGCTCATTCCCAAACCCAGTTTACTGGCATCGTAAGTGGCAGCCCTACCACTGCGCCAATGGGCCAGATGGGACAGTACTCTTTAATGTTTTTATAAGTGACATTGCAGATGAGCTGGAAGGGAAATTCTGCCTCTTTGCGGATGACACAAAAATCTGCAATGGAGTGGACACTTTGGAGGGGGTGGAAAGAACATACAGAGACCTGAGAAAACTCAAGGAGTGGTCAAGTGAATGTCACAGAACCAAGTCCTGTGCCTGCACTGGTACTGGGTCAAAACAGTGCAAGGAAAACAGCACTGCAGTATCTGCTCTGTAAAAACCGCTGAAGGATTTAGAGCGACAGGGATATAATAGTGGTAGGGAATTACTGCTTCCCCTGTCACTCTCTGCCATAAGTGGGAAAGGATGAAATAGCCATGTGGTCTGGTGCCTTGCAGAGATACTCCCGTGGTGAAGTGGCTAAGGTACTAGCACATGGCATGGGTGGAGACCTGGGACCATGGTTTGGTTCCCCCCCCAGGTCTCCTGGTGTTCCTGCTTTTTGCTACAATTTTTTTTTAATCAAGTTCCCCCCCCCCCAAGTTTCTTCCCATCCCTGAAGTCCACTCCCCAGAGTTAGTCATATTAAGTCTAGGGGGGTGTGGGGGCGAAGCAAAAAAAGACATTTGACTCTGTGCCTACCGCACTCCAAACAAGGGTGCACACTGGTTTCTTTCATAATTTCAAAAGTTTTTTTTGCAGTTTTTAAGGTACAATACCACACCATTGTTAAGACATGCTCACTGACCACTCTTTGCCCCAAGTGCATAGCAGCTGGGTTTAAATACAAAAAAGTGCAAGATCATGCACTCAGGCAACAAAAAACCCAGAGGTGGAGTACAAAATGGAAGAAGTGGCACTGAGTATTGTCAAACAGGAAAGGGACCTGGGAGTAATCATATCAGATAATGTTGAGGTGGCAAGACAGTGCAACAGGACAGTAGGTAGGACCAGTGGAATGTTGTGGTGCATAGGGAGGGGTATCTCCAGCCAGAGGAGGGCCCTGATGCTGCCACTATATAGCCTATTGGTGAGATGCCACCTGTAGTACTGTGCCCAGTTCTGGAGACAGTATGTCAGGAAGGACATAGACAGAGTGGAGGCTGTCCAGAGGAGGGTAACTAAAATTGGTGCAGGGGCTGTATCAGAAGTTGTATAAGAACAGACTGAAGGACCTCAACATGTTCACCCTGGAGGAGAGGAGTGAGAGGAGGACATGACAGATATGTATAGGTGCCTCGTGGGTAAAAATAAGGCACACAGTAGGGGAGTAATTTTCAGAGGAAAAGATGCATGAGTACAAGGGGGCATACAATGGAGCTAGAAGGGCCGAAAATTCAAGAGAGATGCGAGAAAGCACTTTTTCACTGAAAGAGTGGTGGATGCCTGGAACAGTCTTCCAGTGGAAGTGGTGGGGGTGAAAACAGTGGTGGGATTCAAGCATGCATGGGATAGGTATAAGGGGATTTGGGTGGAAAGCAATGGGGGGGAGGTCAGTTAGGGTCTGCAGAGTCTGTATATTCAGGGAAAAAATGGGGAGACTGGGTGGGCCAAGCAATCCTTATGTGCCATCAGATTCTATATTTCTGTGCTTCTAATATGCTGTTTTAACTGTGTAAGAGAAAAATATTGTAATAAAAAGAGTGCAAAAAGAAGTCTTGGAACCCAAAGTGATATTACTTTTACTGGGGAAGACCTGATGGTTAGCAGTTGGCGGCATCCAGTTTGCTATAAAAACCTGCATGCCATGGTTTCCTGCCCATTTGCCATGTTCATTTGGCTTACAGTTACAATGCAGAACAGGGGTGTACAGCAATTACGGATTTAGGTAGCATTCACTGTCTTTGTCATGACAAGGACACTTGTTTTGCCCCCAAGCTTAAATAACATTAAGGCAGCATTCTGAATTTTGAAACTGGGAGTAAACTAGTTCAGTGAGAAAAGAGAAAATGTGTTCACAGTAAAACAAATCAGGAGCAGACATGGTGGTGGGGGGCTTTGTGATTCACGCCTTGTATCTCTTTTCCTGGGGGCTTGCTAATGTGTTATGTCTTGGCTCCATATTTCACTGGGCTAGTATAGCAACATTCAAGTCTCTAGCTTCTTAAGTGTTAACCCAGCTATTGCATATGGTGGAATGTTGTTCTGTGTGGAAATTCATGCCTAGACTAAGGTTGTTGTGCCACAGTAGTGACTTCAATATGCTGTTGTGCTGCAGTAGTGATATTACTACTGCAGCACAACTTAGAATGCCACCAAAGAGCTGCTTGCCTCCAGCGGATCGATCTAGAATTTTATTTTCTTAAATTTATAGAAACGGCTACAGTTGCAGTCACAAGTCGAACGTTGAATTTGTAATTTGAACCCACACCAACCCTCAACTGCCTTCTTCCCAACTGCCAGTTCACTGAAAGGAAGTGGACTGGAGTGTCTGGAATTGACATAGATACCCATACACTATAGGTTCCCTGGTTGCCATAGAACACTTGAGATGAAGACACAGGCTTGCTGTGTATGGATGCCCATACATTATTCTCTATATCCTTAACTGGAAAAACACACATATGTAACCCCCCTGCAAATGGGGGTTCCTGACAGACTTCCAGGAGCTTGCTTGAATGCTCCAAGCCTGAATGGTGTTTGGCGTTTAAGCCATTTATCTGTGAGTGTTTTTAGAGCCTCTGGTACTGTCGCTTTAAGAGCTGTCTGCTTGCAGACATAATTAGTTTATGGGGGACTGTGTGTTTCTCTGCTTGAGTACCACCAAGCTGCTGCTAATTCACTCCATTTTGCAGTCACTAGAGTGCAAAGGAACCTATCTGAAAGATGTAGCTGTTTGCCAGAAATCATTTAGAGTAATAATGAAAATACAGTTTGTCTAACCTGCTTTCTTTGCAGTCAGAACTGTGTTTGCCTAGTTCCCATTCTAGTTTTGAACTGCTGAACTGGACCAATCAGTGTGGGCTAAGGTAGCTCTAAAATGGTGCCTTGACGAATCAGAACTTGGACTCGTAATCTGAGCCAGCCACAAGAGGATTGTATGGGCAGTGACTCTGGGAGATGTAGTTTGACTTCGCCTTTTTGGAGCAACAGGGCAGTCTATTGTGAGTGACAGCCAATCCAGCCAAGAACTGGGAGGAACTCAAAGGAAGTGCCCGGTTTTGTCTGCTGGAGTTTCAGTTGAGCTCTGGCAGTGAAGAGGGAAGGAGCCCTGTGCTTTTTCGGTGTGCAGTTTTAGTCGGGAAACACGTGTAAGGCCCCGAGTTCCGGTCTGCAGCTTGTGTAACTGCTTGTTAGGACTGAATCCATCCTGTGAAGAGAATCAAAGGATATCTGAAGAGTAGAAACCAGGCTCACCCTGTAGAAGACTGGAGAAATTGCTGAATTGCGCTCGGTCTGTCAGGAACTGAATCTGCTGTGTGTTCTCCCGGGTATTGTGCAGTAATTGCGATCGGGATAGAGAAGCAGCCTGCCTGGTATAGTACTTTCTTTTTACCATATAAATGTGTGAGGAGGCTTGTGTAGCTCAAGTGAATCCTGCTGCCATAAAAGGACTTTTGCCTGTTGAAGTTTGTCATATAAATGTGTGAGGAGTCTCATGGAGCTCAAGAGTAGCCCTGCTGACGTTGAAGGACCCTGTCTTGTTTGGAGGTCGTGAGTACTAAATCAGGGTTGCTCCCTGTTGAATTGCCACATTGAATCCAAATAGAATTACTGTACTGCTGACTGTTTAACTAATTTTTCTTTTCTCTGTGTGAAAGGGCCCCTACCAGCTACCATGGTTTGGACTAGCCACTAGGGCTTGGGTACCCAGGGACAGTAACTGGTAGGGATAGGCCTGTGCACAGAGCCATAGGTAGATGAGTAAAGTGATAAGCTAATTAACCTGATTTCCCTGTCCTTGTTATATCCCCTAAATAAATCAGAGCTGCTTGTTTCAGCAAAGTTATACTGCCTGAGGTATTTGTCTATGTTAAAGTATTGTACTGTGATTGTTGCACTGTATCTTCTTATTTTACAGGGGTCCCAGTGCCTGAACCAGTCCTGGGGGTAAGTGTATACTGTGAAGGTAATTCTGATATACTGTGTGGGCCACTAGTGGGAAGAAAGGGGGGTTGCAGTGTCCCAGAGGGCTGTGACCAAGTTAGTTTAACTATTGCAAACCCTGACCTCTGGGTGGAGGCACCCGCCATCGGATCCAGGCCCCTCAACCTGTTAGTGGCAAATCAGACAGGGTTAGTAGCCCCTGGGATAGCACCATCTAGGGGTTATACATACTTCCTTTTTTTTTTCCAAGTTCTTTTTCTGTCCCCTTCTTCTCCAGCCCCTCCTATGCCTCTGGATCTGCAAGCCACCTCCCGATATCTAGGCCCCCACCAGCCATGGTCATCTACTCCATTTGCCTCGAATGTGGGTGGGGTCGGGGGGGAAGGATTTACCCCCGAACATTTGCATCTGGTCAGGTGGTGCTGTGCGCTTGGGGGAGGTGGAGATCCGGGATGTACCGCAGTTGTCATCACGGAGGTGCTGGGGCCAGTTTTTCCCTTGTTCTTCTGTCTCCCCTGGGGATGTCACCTGCATGGACATCAGTTCAGGCCCACACACATGTCCAGCTGCTGACATCAGAGATGTTCCTACCCTTCCCTCAGCCCACCAGCCACACTACCACCTGTGGTCACCCAGGTGGCAGTACCATGGTAGAGAACAAAACCCTCCCTTCCCGGAGGAGGTGAGCGTCCCCTGGGATGCTCAAGCCTCCTCACCCCGGCTGGCCCCTGACAATCCAAGCTCGTCCCTGAACTCAGGTTGCTGGTGTCACAAGTGTTAGCAGTACTGCTGCACCGACAGGCTGGCCACACTTTCTTTTTATTCACACTACGTTTGGGTTTAGGCAGTTTTTAATCTCACTGTCCCTTCCACCCCTGGCATCCCTCTCCTTCTGGCCCCTCTGCAGCCCCTCTCTGCCCACCAAACCTGACCACAGATGCCTTCTTCTACCTCCATGCTCCTCAAGATCCTTCCATCACTTCCATCCCAGTTCTGACTTAACCCTGCCAGGTGGCCTTCCTGCTGCCACCAAGGAGGATGTGCCTATTGCTTCAGGGGGGTAATGGTCAGGGGGTGTAAGGACAGTGCACAGGGTGCTTGGGTAGTATGGGGGGCAAATAAGGTGGTCATTTGGTGCACCAGAGCTGGCCATTTTAAGTGTTCTCCCAACCCTCTGCCCACCTCTCACATTATGGCCACACATCATGATGTCCTGGGGGTGAACGGCAGTGTGTGGTTGACCATGCCACCAAGTGGGCCTCCACTAGGCCAACATGAGGAGCCCCTCTAGGGGTGATGCTTTCCATTCCTTTCCTCCTAGGGAGGAGGGTGTCAGTGTAGACGCTCCTTACTTTCCTTGCTGGTCTTTGCTCCAGTCATACCGGATGAGGGTCACAAGCCTGGGTTACCAGTGTTCTGAGCAGTCAAATTACTGCTTGCTGCCACTTACAGTAGACAGACTTTTAGAAGAAAATCTAGATTATTATCCCATCAGTTTTCTCCCCCCTTCCCCCATTGGAGCTAGCAACGACCTCTCAGCTTTGATAGCTAGGACACAGCTTATGTGAATATGCAAATTAGGATGTACTCCCAACGTCCAACTCACTGAAAGTACTCTAGTGTTTCTATCTATGTTGCATTTTGATTAAATTGTATCATTTATTTATTTGAAATTACCCCCAAAAGGATAACCCAGTGAGACTGAGCAGCTCTTTTTCATTGATGTCCCAGAAAGGACAGCAGCAATCAACAGGTTACTATAGTCCAGCAGGAATATAATGTTACCTACAGAGTAAAATATACCCAGGAAAAAAAAAAATTTAAAGATGAGTACAATTTCTGATGCTGGCAAGTTAAAAACATCTTAATTAACTTTTTTTTCTGAAAACATCTAATGGCAAGTCAACTTGCTATTAATGGCAGTAATGTCAGTTAGTAGAGGTCTGTATACTCGGACATAATGATACCAGGTACAGCACATGCAGACTTGACCATTTTCCCAGTGCCTTTATTCCCCTCATACACTCTCCACTACCTAACATTATTGCTGTACTGCACTATCAATGGAGAAATGCTAACAGTCTTTCCCTGGTTGTAACAGGAATTCCATCATTTTCAGAAATAATCCCAGGAGAATACTATTCTAGTTTGGGGATGGATGCTGTCAGTGACCATATAAAACACCTCACAATGAAGGTACTAAATCACATTGAAAACAAAAAATATAGTCACTACTGTATGTGCATTGTAAAATCAAATGTCAGGAGGACTGTGGGGCTAAGACCTTCACCGAGTCCCCTGTAGAGTCATGCAAATGTCATTCAAATCCATTTTCTTCAGCAAATATTTTCCTTTCAGAATGCACATGGCAATTGTGTTTGTCCAGAAAGCAGAGTCTGTGGACATTGACTGGTATACTGTGTGCAAGCATGGTGGAGCAATGACCTTTTTTTTGGGGGGGGGGGGCTTGTTCTTTCACAGACTCTCAAGAGGCTGGATTGCTCAGTGGATTGGTTCCTCTAGTTCACTGGTTAGAATATGGTCACGGTCAGTAGTGGATAAAAGCCATTGTCATTTTATGGCTGTTTAATGGGCTATGTGAAATGAGTTGTGGTGGTGTCAGTCAGTTCTTTGTGGGTAGGAGTCCCTCTCATAAAACCACTGTCACAGCTGGCTCTTCAGCTTCTGCTTGCCTCCCCTGCCATCTACCACGTGCCTCAAAATCCTCCACTGATTTACCCCCATAGTGGGGGCTGGGGAAGGAGGGCCATCCTCCCAATCCCAGAACACACATCTAGATGTTCATAAGGGTCCCGAGTGGTGAAGTGGGCTACGGCAAGCAAGCGCGGCTTCATGTGCCTTCTTCCTCTTTTCACATTTTCTGGTCCCCCCCCCCGACCAGCACCATGCAGTGACGCTAGGTGTGCATGTGCGTGCAGACACACGAGCACTACAGCATCGTCAGTCATCGCCATACTAGTCATTCCTGCTGCCTTGCCACAAGGTGGCAGTGCAGCTGACCCCCCCCTTCCATGAGAGGAGTGCAAACAAACTGATGCTCGCTCTGCTCCCTCCTTGACTGACCTCCAGTGACCCAAGTCCTTTTCCCCGAGCACAGGTTGCCGGTATGGTGGGAGGTGTGGCGTCCAGCACCTCAACCCTCTGTGCCACTGGGCTGGCTTTTGTTGGCAGTCTATCTGACTAGCTATTGAACGGCATGGAATCTGAGCTTCCCTCTAGCTTACGTGGTGGTCTCTTCATGACAGGATTGAGACATGTTGGGCGGGGGGGCAGAGTGGGGAAGGTTGCACTTTGATCGCCTGTGCCATACCAGTCATGTGGATAAACAGAGGGCTTTCGTCAGCACTGCCGATCTGGCTACTTTCATGCTCATCAAAAATTCACCACAACAAAACCAGACTGTTAAAAGAACTCTTCAAAACAACACAAACCAAATTAGAGATGAAAATAATGCTCAATGTTTCCAAGAACTGTATTTTAAAATAAAATAAAATATAAACAAAACATATTGTCTAAAAACTCAACTATAAATACGATTGTTATATCTTTGTTTGCCAAAGTAAACAATTTTTGTTTGCATTTTGTGTGCAACAGTGCATTAATGTGGTGAACATTTTGACCTATACTTTTTTATTCTAGTTTTGATTGCCCCTTACCTATTGACTTGTATGATACCCGTCTTTCCAAAATTTGAGTCTACTTTACTACTTTTTTTTCACATCTGAAATAAAAGGAATGCTCCTTTCAATATGGCTCAGACCAGGTTTTTATCAGTTTTCTCAGCTATTTTTGCTCATCAGTTGTGTAAAATCACTTTTAGTGTGGCTAAAATGAACTGTTATGCAACTGGCAGTGCTTCCTGACCTTCTGGGACAGTAGGTGCTCAAAACCAGCTGCAAATACTGATGTTAATCTTGTCCTAGCCATATTAAAAGGAGCGCTCCTTTTATTATTTCAAATGTGAAAAATAAAATACTAAAGCAAACTCAAAATGGAGAAAGAAGGGTTTCAAAAAAGTCAGGAGATAAGGGGCCATCTAAAATAGCATTAAAAAGTATAGGGCCAAATTTTCGCCGTACTCCTGCCCATGGAAATGTCAGGAAAGGCGATTTTTTATTGCAAAACAAATATACTTTTCTCCTGCTCTTTGACCCAAACTAAATGTTGAGGGAACAGCCTGCCAGGCCAGGTAAATGCTTGGAGGCTACATAAAGCTACCAACAGTCCCTATTTTCCCAGGACAGTCCCTATTTTAGGCAGCATGTCCCAGTGTCCCCACAAGTTTTACAAAATGACACTTTTGTCCTGGTTTTTTCTTACCTGTCCCAGTTTTGTCGCTTTTGTTTTTTTCTTGCAGACTGCTAATCCATGAGTGACAGTTATTGCAGCACCACTGTGGTGCTGCTTGGGCTGGACAGCAGTTTGCAACATCAACCCTTGCGCCTATGTTGCACTGCAAGCATGTCAGTGGGAGCACAGTAAAGCAAGTTCCTTCCTGTTAGATAAGACTGGGTAGTAGTGCAAACAAGCACATGTGGACGTCTACCTGCCAGCAGCTGAGCGGGACTCCAGACAGAAAAGAGATCGGCAGCAGTGAACTAAGGTACCCAGACCTGATCAGCTGTAGGGAAGTATGAAAACAATCTGGTGTGGTGGTGGGAGTCACTGAAGTGAAGTTTGCTCAGCAAATGAGGTGAGTGTAAACGGGTTGGATGGGACTGTCAGGAGGAGCAATACATGCAGCTCGAATGTCTGATCACAATTTAACGCAGGTTTGCTTCTAATGAACTTTCTGTACATCATGATTTGGAGCTTGCTGCAGTAGAATGAAGTGTTGTTTTAATCTGGATGTTTGTTACTGGTGTCACTGTGGGTCAGCATGGCCAGAACAAGCAGCAACATTTAATTGTGTGCAGCGTTGTTCGCGGTGGTGCCTGTGGGAGTGACACAGGGTGGGGGTCATAGTCAGGATGGACCGTCCCAGTTTTAGGCCTCAGAAAGTTGGTAGCTTTAAGGCTACAGTATCTTCATGAGAAAGTGGGTTAGTACTCGGGGTAAATGTAACATTCCTCCTCAGTGCATTCTCTTGACAAGATCAGGACCAATACTTCCACTCCTGAACTACTGTAGCTGTACGACCAAGAGGCATACAGTGCCCGCTGCCCATATATTGTGCACCAAACGCATCATTGATAGATGTCTTAAAGCCACTAGGCCTTATCCGCCACTAGCTGAGGAGAACGGTATAGCAGCTGCTAAGGGAGCTGTCATGGTAAAAAAAAAAAGGGGGGGTTGAGGTTACAAGCCAAAGGAGGGAAATACTGGAATCTTCTTCTGTCCTTCCATTCTATCTTTGTTTCTGTATGGACTTCCACTATTAATAATGAAGGCTGGATGCTGGGGTGCGTCCTGAGTTTTCCTAAAGCAGCGTATTCAGCACACTGTATGCACAAAGTAACATGGTGCAAGACAGACTCATCCAGAGCTTCCTGACAACATCCTGAAACACCTGAGGTGAGACACATTATGACGAGGCTTTGCCACACAAATTGGTGGGGCATATTGTCTTGATAGATTGTGTGAATCAGTTTCGTTTTGATTTCCTGTTACATGCCATCAACCATGCTGTTGTTGTTCGTAATGCAGTGCTAGTATTTTGAGCCCATGAAAAGATATATCTTAAACACCAATAAATCTTTGTTACATTTTTATACTTGTACCGTGTGTCTCTAAATACAGTTAAGTAATGCAGAATTCATATTCTTTTATCTATTTTGTAAAACATACTTTAAACAGATTGATTCAACACTGACATGTGCCAGCTAGGATTATTAGAGTAATTAATAACATCGTTCTATCACAATATTTAAATCACGAGAAATCACAGTGAGGTAAGTAGAATAAATTGTGAGAGTGCTAAGGCATAGCTGTCTCACAGAATATATTATTCAGAGGAACTGAAAGTTTTTTGTTGTTTATTTTTTCTTTGAAGGGTGGGGGGATAAACATTTTTGCTCCATAGTTGCAGGTTGATGGTCCATCACAAACTGACTTAACAATCTGCTTATAAATATTATGTCAATTAACAGGGCAGACTACAAACTAACCAAATGCTGACATTGAACCACACCGCCTCTCAGCCTTCAAGGATAGAAAACGAGCATGTTTTCAATACCTGAAAGACAGGTTTAGAATATCCTAAAGCTACTGACTCATTTACCAATGTTACACTCTTATCTTGGATTAACCTGTGGCAATAATTCTGTGGAAACCTGATGCTTTTCAGAGTGAGATCCACTGCGCTTGCTGTGTCTGCCATGCCTGGTCTGCACCCTGCCGTCTCTGGTGTATGGATGTAACCTGTGTTTGTCGCTTGTAAATTCTTACCAAAGGGCTATGCAGTACAGAATACTCTATACACTGTAAAGAGGGGCCTTTTGCACATACCCAGAGAGTGGAAATACATGTGCTCCTTGTATGAGACACATGGAGTTTGCTGCTCACCTGAGACCTGTACCAGATGTTTTGTTTGTATTAGACATCAGACACTTTTGTAACCTGGTGCTGTTGGCAGCAGCATGTTGCACGACCCTGCTGGGTACTCAGATCTGCGCTACAAACCTGATCCCTCACCCTGGGTTGGTAGAGTCGCGGGTGCTCTGTGGAGGCAGCGTACTCAAATTCTAAGGTGAGGGAGGAAGAACACCTGCTTTCATTGTGCCGTCTATGGTGGCTGTAAAAATGGCCTTGACAAAGCCAGCCCAGTGGTGCTGAGGGTTGAGGCACCAGATGCCACACCTCACGCCATGCCGGCGACCCGGGTTCAGGAATGGACTCTGGCCATTGGGGGTCAGCAGGGGAGGGAAGGGATTGAGCACCCAGAGGACTGCTTTCCCTTCCCTGGGGAGGGATTCAGGGTTTGCGATGCTCCTTGGTGGCCCCTGATGGAGATCGGGGCAGCATGGAGAACTTGTGGTGCCTTTACTTGGGGGTGGAGTGGTGGGGGACGTTGGCACGTCTGTGCCAGGATGTCATTGCATGTCCGTGCTCCAGAGGGGAAACCACACAAGTCTAAAATCCCCAGCAGGGACAGGGAGGCGACGAGGGCTCCAGGGACCAAGCCCACATCCCCAGTGCCAGACCATCCCTCCTCCGGTCCTCCAGGGCCTCTTCCCGGATGGACCCTCTAATCTCAGACAGGCCACCAGGTAGATGAGTGGCCCTCTCTTGGGGGGTGATCCAGGGGTCCTCCCCTTGGGAGTGATCCACGGGCCTGGAAGGTCCTGGTGGGGGTCCCGGAGGAGAGAGGTCTCAGCGGGGAGTAGAGGCGTAGGTCGAGTGGGCACCTCTGAGAGATGCACTGCCCTTGGGAGCATAAATAAAGTGTAAAAAAAAAAAAAAAAAAAAAAAAATGGCCTTGATGGTGGAGATGGCTGTGTACCATCGTTTGGGGCACACCTAAAGGCAGTGTACAATGAAGTGTCATTAATCACAGGGATGGAAGCCAGGAACAAGGACAACCAGGAAGAATGTCTCACTCCCCCACATCAATGTGACCTTTTTCACGCAGGGACTTCTACTAAAGCCACCATCATGCACAACATACCTGCTTCCCCTTGGTGGCAGCAAGGCTTACCTGATGGGCTAGCTCAGAGGCCTCGGATACTTGTGGGTGTCTGGGGATGTCTGGATTGCTCGGAGGTTGGCGTGTATCCTAATGGGAATGGTGATTCAGTACAGTAGCCAGAAGGAAAGACATGTGGGCAGTGGCTGACTGTTGCAACGGGCAACTGTGTAAGGCATTATGCTATCAAAGGGGTTGTGTGCTTGTAAGATATCATTAAAGGCAGATTGTCTTTTGAACACCCAGACTGCAGATAGGCAGGCAAGGAAAGACAATGATGAAGACCTGCATTTAGGTCAAAGCACCGGAGTGTCGGTCTGTTCCGATTGTTTCACTGTGGCGGTTACTCCAATGAATTATTAAAATGCAGTGGAAAATTAAACATCCTTTTGTCTGAGTATAATTTATCTTGCGGCTGGGGGTTCCCTGTGTGATCATTTAATTTTTGGTTTGGCCAAATGGCAACATTTGTGAGGGCTGGTTGGCAGTCCTGATGATACACTGAACTGGAGGTTAGCGTGATTCCTTTGTGTTGCAATCTTATTTGCACAGCACCATATCTCTAGGACTCGGTGCACTTTACAGGTATAATATAAAGAAAACTTAAATACAGTATGTTCAAATATAATACACCCTATTATTGAATAAACACAGTTTGTAATTTGAGATACCAGTTGTTACTATTTTCACAAGCTTTTTGCACCGAATGAATGTTAAGCACTTTAGTCCCTTCTTAAAGAGCAGCTGATGCCTTTGGGAAAACTTGGGAACACATAATATTTAGATACAATTCAGCTTGTATTTCATTTATCTTATATAAATTTATCTTCTCCATTTTTTTTACTACTGAATACATTTCCACAAAAACAAGCTCTTTATCCCTTAGAGTTTGTCCGCCTCTGTAGTTTATTCCCTACTTGAAATCATAATACTCTGCTGTGACATCACAGTCTTTTGCCATGGGAATAACTGTGATGTCATACGCAGAGTATTATGACATCCGGTTGGGAAGAAGAAACAGGAGCTGATGAGCCCTCAAGGAACAACTGTTCCTTTTTCATGCATATGACCTCAGTAATAGATAATGGGGATAAGGAATACAGAGCTAATGAGAAATATAATCTGCTTTGTGTCAAAATATTATGTTTATCAAGGTTCTTCTTGAGGCATTGGTAGCTCTTTAAACACCTCCACTGAGGGGGAGCTCCTAAGGTGAGATGGCAGTGAGTTTTTAATACTCGAGCCTGCCACCAATAAAGCATGATCACCTGATTGTTTTAAAGGAGATCTCGAGACAGTCAATAAGGAATCCTCGATGGAATCAGCAGTCGACCAAGCGTACAACAGATTAAAAAATCTTTTAGGTAGCTGGGGCCCAAATTGTGGAGGGCCAGTATGTAAATGGAACATTTTATAATAGGTATATGAAAGGTGCTATATGTGCATTTCAGTTTAAACTGCTAGTTTATCTGATCCATAAATAAGAATGATGGTCATTATTCAGAAAGAATCATCAGCCTCATTTACAAGTTAATTAGATTTTTAAACAAAATATACAACTCTCAAAAGGAGTTAGTATCTGGCAGGACACCTTCCAGAGCCGAATATCCCCACTGAAGCAGCACCACTAATGATGTGAAACTTTGGAGTGTGCAGTTCTTTCCTCTGATAATGCAGCACTTTTTGTTGCTGCCTGCACAATGAAAAATGTTCACCTGGACTTTTGATGTTAACTTTGGTCTCTTTCAGGGATGTGTGGATGCACCATTTTCATGTGTGTACCATATCAGGATATGCAGTTCATAAGATGGTGTGGAGATACTGGAGATACTATGTCCTCCCCCCTTTGTGATGTACTAGGGAAAACGCTGCCTACATCAATCTATGGGTCTTCATAGGGGCCCATTACTTGAATGGCTGTTGTTCATTTTAGAATGTAAGAATGGAAGCATTAAAAGGTGGTCATTGTAAGTAGAAAGTGGGTTAAAACTGAAAGCTTTTTATACTCACATGGAGTTGTGAGAATGTGCTTTTTTTATTTTTTCTTTATGCCCCCTTCCAACGCCACAACCGCTCATTTCCCTCAGGGACTCCCAAGGCGTCCTGGGTGCGCTCAGAGGACCAGCCCCCATACTGCTGCAGTTTACCCCCTGGTTGGGGAGAGAGACAGAGAGCCTGACCCTTCTCTCTCTCCCAACACACTGTGCTGTGTCAGGTGATTCATTCTGGGTTCCCAGGGTTGGTCTGGTCAGTAGGCACCGGGGCCCGTCATCAGGTGTGGAAGTGGGGTTCTATTTTCCTGTTTGTTCTGGAGCCCTGAGAATAACATAATTCGAGGAGGTCAAAGGAGGCATGCACATGCTGCTGCTCTGGACCCCAGCCGATGTGCACCCCTCCTGTGTGGCAGTCCCATCCACACTGCCACCCGTGGTCACCCAGGTGGCAGTATCACAGCGGGAATGACAACTGTCCCTCCCCAGAAAAGGAGAGTCACCCCAGGGACATTTAATCCTTCTCCCCCAGGTGGCCCTCCGATGATCCATGCTTGTTCCTGAACCTGGATCGCTGGCATCGCAAGCGGTAACCATACCGCCGTGCTGGTGAGCTGCCCAAGAATGTACTTTTTTCACTTCTGCTCTTTTCCTGGTCACTCATGCCCAGGGTAGATTGATGATGTCATGTTAGTCCTCAGTCACTACTTATTTCTCTACTGAAGCTGTGTGGAATGACACCGGCGGAATTTATGCAGAATTGCATTTCTGCTTCTGAAAAGGTTTTCAGAATTATTTTTAATTCCATGGAATTTCGAAAAGCATTGCTATGTAAAGGTCATTCGACCATTCCTTAAAAAACCCTCCTTGGACCCAGATTGTCTAACTAACTACCGGCCTATCTCTAACCTGCCTTTTGTTGGCCACGTTATTGAAAAGGCAGTTGCATTGCAATTGGATGATCTTCTTTCAACTCACAATGTCTATGATACTCTCCAGTCTGGTTGACAAAGAAGCATAGCATGGAGACTGCCCTTGTCCCGATATCGAATGATCTCCTAATGGCTAGAGATCGAAAGGCACATACCATTCTGGTCCTTCTTGATCTCTCTCTGCTGCATTTGACACTGTAGACCATGGTGTGCTGTTGGAACGAACACCTGCGGTTCCTTTGTGGGTTGTCTGGTACAGTCCTCAAATGGTTCCAGTCTTACCTTACAGACAGGTCTCAGAGAGTTGCCACTGGAATTTATTCCTCTGGCGCTCACTCCCTGCCTTGTGGGGTACCACAGGGTTCCATTCTAGCCCCCATGTTGTTTGCAGTGTATATGCTGCTATTGGGAGATATTATCAGGTGATACAGTCTGGGTTTTCACTGCTATGCAGATGATACTCAGCTGTATTTGTCTTTTCTGCCCAGGCAAGATGATGCACTCTCCGTGCTAAATAATTGCCTTGCTGAAATCAGACTTTGGATGAGTTCCAGCTGGCTGAGACTGAATCCGGATAAGACTGAGGTGCTGGTAGTGGACCCAGGTCGTCTGGGGGCGGGTTTGGGGGCTGGACAACCATCAGGCTTATTACTGGGTGGTATGTCGCTCGCTACCTCCGATCAGGTGTGTAACCTGGGCGTTATTTTTGATGATGGCTTGACCTTAAAATCTCAGGTATCAGCTGTCATTAAATCCTCTTTTTACCATCTGAGGAATATCGCCCAGGTGAAACACCTGGTTCCGCTGGGTGATCTTTCAACATTGGTCCATACCTTTATCACTATCCATCCTGATTATTGCAATTCCCTCTACCTAGAGCTACCTGGGGTTGATATCCACCGCCTGCAGCTGGTGCAGAACGTGGCGGCCAGGCTTTTGACTGGGACTTCTAGAACCAGTCATATTACACCTGTGCTCCGTGAACTGCACTGGCTGCCTGTTTGGTGGTGGATCACTTTTAAGGTTGGTTTACTAACCTTTAAAGCCCTACATGATCAGGGACCCGGCTATCTGAAAGATCTCCTGATACCCTATTGCCCCCTCCATCCTCTCTGTTCTGCCAACGAGGGATTGCTGGAGATTCCCAGGGTTCGATTAAAGACATCAGGATCTCGTGCCTTCACTTTTTCAGCATCAACCCTGTGGAATTCTCTACCTTGCTGGTTGAGAGAATGCCCAACCATTGATAGATTCAAAATGGAGTTAAAGACTTATTTATTTAGTTTAGCTTTTCCTAGCTACGGATGATTTATTTATGCTTGTTTTAAAAAAAAAAAAAATGTTCTTTTTATCTGTATGGTTTTTATGTACAGCGCCTTGGTTTTGAAAGGCGCTATAAAAATAAAGATGATTTTATTTGATTTGATTTAAACTACAGAATAACTTTCCATGGATTACATCCGCAGATTACTGAAAAAGAATCTGTGGTTCATGTAAATTTGTGAAAAACATTCCTCTTTCAAAGTTTTGGAATTGTGCTGTCGAGGGAGTCTGCAGAATTAGGCAATTCCGTTCTATCAAAATTTGAAAACTGTACACTGCACTAACTTCTATCCCCATTGTTTATGAGAAGTTTTTTCTTCTAAAACAACAATAATATAGAAACATGTAGGACACACACAACTAGCTGTGCACTGGGAAGTCAATAATCTTGACCCGGCACGACAAGTCTTTTTTTATTTTGCTTTTCCTGACTCTGTCTGGCTGGCCATGCATCAGTGCTGTCACATGCATCCACTCCCCCATCATCCCTGACTTACCTCAACTCATGGGCACCCTGACTTACCCCCTGTGCGGGGCCACTAGGAGGGGCTCTAACTCTGAAGGATACTCAGTCGGTATGTAGGAGTGAGAATCTATGGTTGGCAGTGCGGGATGGATGTCCTGGTGCATGGTCAAATAATGTTTTTCAGTATTGTACCCTGGGGGGGGCGTGACATGCAGTTACATGGTGGCGCATATGCTGCACATCTAGCATGCTTCCCAACACTGCCTGGCTCCAGCCATCGGACCACTGGCCTCCACCAGGGGTGAGTCAAACTCCAGCAGCCCCCACCCCCCCAGGAGGAGGAAAGCAGTATGTGGGACACTCAAGCCTCCTTCCCCCAGCTGGTCATCCAACAGTCCAAGCTCATTACTGAACCCGGGCTGCTGGTGCTGCAAGCGGAAGCCCTACCGCTGTGCTGACAGGCTGCATCTGGTACTTCAAGTCTCACATCACTCCTCACCAGAAGTAACATAAGATTTGAGGTGCCCAGGTTTAGTGCAGTGCATCGTTTGTGACCGGTACACTTCCAAAAATATATACTTTGTACATGTAACTTGCAATATGCCTATCTCAAGATTTTTGACCTCCCAGTTTGTGGCTAGTTGTGTGTGCCCAAATACTGATGTTCCTTAGCTGGCACCCTTCCCTCCTGTCTGAACTCTTGGTATTTGGTGTTGTCTAATTTGTATATACCAAGCCATTAAATTGTGCCTGTTTTCAATGCTGTTTCCCACAGAATGTTGTGGCTCTGAGTACCAAGGGCAGAGACATCAGTGAAATAAAACAACACAATTTTGGGTCACACTTAAATATTTTTTTTTTAAATAAAGAACATGTTATATATCATCAGCAAAAATAACACAGTGTACATTTTATATTCCTATTGAGCTTTATAGATTCAGTTCTTGTAATTACTGTATTATTGTATTATAATAACTGGTAGGGTCTGATACCATCCAGAAATCAGATTTTACATTCTCTGTATTAACCTGGTGTGATGTCACCTAGGTTGATATGGAGAAAATCTTTGTATTAACCTGGTGTGATGTCACCCAGGTTGATATGGAGAAAGTCCCAGATGATCAATCTCCCATGTGGGAAGTCATTACCTCTGTCACACTAACTGAAAACAGCTCTGACAGCATCTGTTGGCATGCTTGGGCTTTGAAATCAGACCCTAATAGATAGTATAAAAAATGAAATATAAATGACTGTGTGATTACTCATTTGTTTTACACACCTTTGGTGTATTTTGCCTTTATTAACCACTCAAGCTTCTTTGTCATGGTTTATTTGGAAAAACTTGACTCAGGTGTGTGCAAAACCCTCTTACACAGCTAACCATATATTAATCTATATGTATGGCTGTGATACCTAAGCAGTAAGGTATGGCAGGGTGTTTGTTGTGCTGGGATAATGGGACGCCTTGGGTGGGTTGAAGCATGATGCTGAAGGTGGAGTGCTACCACCACCAAAGAAGTGCCATTATCCCAGCACAAAGCACCCCCTGGAGTGCCTTACTGTGATTATGAAATGGGTCCACTGTGAATTTTGAAATGCGATTTTTAACATTTATTTTTCTTTATTTTACTAAAATATAAAAAATCAATAGGAAAGTTAAAGAGACACACACAATAGTAGCCCGATTGACCAGTTGAATAATTCATGGGTGACCAGAAGGTGGCATCAGAGGCTGCTGTTCTGGAGTTATACTGAGCTGTGGTGTGTATGTCAAGGTGAGAGAGCAGGGGTTGTTGTGACATGTGGGATATAGGTCGACATGAGAGAGAGAGCAGAACTGAGCTGCGGCCAGTTCTGGGAGTGGATGCCTTATTTTAAACTGGTTGACATGAGTGAGTGAGAGAGAGAGATTGACTAGGAACTGAGTTGTGGCTGGTACTGAGTGCGGGAGCCATTATTTTAAGCTCCAGTCAGTGCTGTGGCCAGTAGTGAGAGCGGGAGCCATGACAGGGTGGAGCTGCTAGTTTTAGCCTCGGTCAGTGGCTCCAGTGAGAGATGATTATTTTTTTTTAAAGTGAGCTGTTTCGAAGTGCCTGTGGGGCGTTACTTTTACAGAATTGTGAGGATGAGGACTCTGATCATTGTGCGAGTCTCGTGTTGACATTTGTGGTAGTTTGTAATGGCAGGATGAGCAAGTGGGCTGTCAGTGGCAGTGGGCAGGGATATCTGAGAGCCTGAACAGGGATAAAGAGGACTCGGAACTTCTTCCCGTGCTGTTGTGCTGGGTTTTCTGCATGGGGTTCTGAGGCCCTCAGCCAATTAGTTTACTTGATTTTCTCCATCCATTTCATAATTAAGCAATAACACACAACAGGGTGTGCTTTATCATAGGATATCGGCACGCCTCAGGTGTGTTGTGAGGCACGAGGTGAAACCGAGTGCCTTACACACCCAAGAAGTGTCAATATCCTATGATGAAGCACACCCTGGAGTGTGTTATTGTGATTATGCACTGGACTCCTACAGTAAAGTAAAAAAAAAAGGCACAAGAACAGGTCTAACAATACTTTACTGTTTTTAAACTGTGGAAGTACATTAGTACATAAAATAGTCCAATGCTGGAGTCATTAATCAGGTAACTGCCCTTTTAACTGATTAGAATAAGGGTTTTGAGACCTCAGGGATATTGTTTTCTGGTCAGGGGTTTTGTTTTTAGCCGTTCTATTATGAGGGAATATAAATATGGGTCTGGAATGCTGCCGACCAATCAGCTTCTCAGATTTGTCCTGTCCAGTGCATAATTAAGCAATAATGCTTGACATGTGTGGTATAGCATGAGATATTGTCATGCTTCAGGTGCACTGAGAGGCACAAGGCTGCAGGCAGAGTGTCTCATGCACCCGATAAGTGACAATATCCCATGATATACCATACCCTGGAGTATATTATTGCTATTATAAAATGGCCCTAAAGTGTTTGTAAGTGGCTGATCTTGGTAGTCAGTTTTGGACCGTGATGATATTGTGAGATATCATCACAGGTCAAAGTCTGCTTCAGCCAATCAGCTTGCAGGATTTCTTCTCTCCATTTTATAATATGCAATAATTGCTACCTTGATGCACTGTATTTATGGTGTCATTTTAGTTACTGTTTCTAACTGACAGTTGCTAATATAATCTAATGTGATAAGGCTGATGTTATTAAACCACGTTACATTATTGCAACATAGTAAAACAAATACTTTAAATGCACAGGAATAAACATAATTTTAAAATGCACTTAAAGCAGCAGTATTTGTTAATCAAAATGTAGTTTTTCTCAGCAAGCATGTTTTTCTGGTAAAACATCATTATACGCATTTTTCTTCTCATTTTCTGTCATTTCTGAACTAAGATATTGGACTTTGAAATTTTAAAAGTTCCCATTCCAGTGCCATGCCCCACCATGAAAACAAGTTAATATATTGGTACAAAACTGTACCTCTTACCATCAGAAACATGTAGTCATAGCATCCTAATACAGTCACAGTATCAATCTTGTATGTACATTCAGCAGGTAACTTCAGTGGATGAGAGTTTTAAAAATTATGAGTGGCAGCCATCTTTACTGACTTGAGTCATTAATTACAAAACTGGCTATAAAAGTTGTTTTAAAAATATCTGAGGAAATTAAAAATACACTGAGGATGAATGTAAGAATGTCAGAAATACATTTTTTTGTGTAGTATATATTTATTAATTTTTGCAAGCAAAACTCATAAAGATTTACATAGGAGGATAACCATAAGCAGATAATACAGACACTGTTCTCTTACAAAGGCCTTGTGAATAACACCCCCTCTATTGGTACATAATAGGAGGGATTCCCATAATAAAAATATAACAGATGGAATTACCCAATGTATACAGCCAAGAAGGACAATAGGGAGTCTTACAAGGTCAGATTCAAAAGATTACCCTTTTACCAAAGAGACTATAAAGTCTAAGTGACTCCCCCACTGTATTACCATAGTAGTCGAAAATCAGAAACATATTCCCAAGCTACCCTAGAGCCCAAACAATCTCAGCTTATTAGCCTAATCTATACCAACCAATACATGTCCCCTCTTTAATATATGTAAAGAAGCCCCATTATTTTACAACACTTTCCATTTTTCTCTCAAATGAGCAGAAAAGTATTGAAGTGGGAGCCATGAGTACCCCATCCACCAAGACAATCCCTAGCCAACATGGAGGAATGATTATAATAGTCTTAACAACATGTCCATAAATCCAACAAGTCATGGAGCAGTCTCGTGGTCCCTGGGTAGATCCATGGATCAAGTCCAAAATATAACCATGAATGGCGGCAGATGAGAGACGCATTACAGTCTACAGTTTAATAACAGTTCCACAACTTGCTGCACGTTATCCCCAGAAATCGAGGCCTCTTACACTACCCTACATGCTTGAACTGAGTACATTACCAGAGTAATACAGAGAGAGAATCAGTTCCCCTCAGATCCACTTTCCAGCTCTACTCTGTCCATTTCTTGTTCGATCTTAAGGGGCAGTTTGCTGGCATCCTTCGGGTCATTGAACAAATAGTACTGCCCATTCCACTGTAGCCTGAGTTTCACTGGGAGCAATAGCTGATGTTGAACTTCAGGTCGGCGCAATCTGCCCCGAAGCCCATCAAAAGCTCTTCAGCATTGGGTACTGAATAAAAGATCTGGGAACAGCATGATTTCGGCATCGCCAAATTTCAGTGCTCTATGGTGCCGGGCGATCACAAGCGCCCTGTCTCGATCTTCTACTCCCATGCAGACAATTAGGAAAGTCCTTGGGTTTGAGGAATCCACTGCAGCTCTTCTAGGAGTTACTCTATAGGCTTTTTCCAGGAACATTGTTGGATCCGCATCATCAAGACCTAAAACAGCTGGCAGAAATGTTCTGGCAAAACTCAGGCTGTCCTCTCCTTCACCCCCCTTGGTCAGCCTGATCACCTGAATATTCCACTCCCTAGTTTGATTTTCAACTGTTTCCAAACTTTGATGTAGATAGGAATTTTCCTTTATTAATTTTTCAGTCACATCCACCGATTTAAGGCTGGTAGATTCAGAACATTGGATACTTGCTTCAAGGCAGTCCATTTTAGTTTCCAGAGCAGTGACCCTTGGAGTGAAGGAGTCAAATTTTCTATCGAGATCTTGCCCCGTTTTAACAAGCTGGTGCCACATAGTCAGGATGGAAGACAGCGAGGCCTCTTCCTGTGGTTTGTCACCAGAGTCCCCTGCTCCTCCACGTTGATCAGACCTCTCCTCTCTGCTCTGTTTTTTCAAAGCAAAAAAGTTGCCAGCTGGTCGCACCAGCCCCTTTAGATTTGCCCATCCTGTCGATGAGTGAAGGTCTAAGAACTCCGAGACAACGTTTGGTACTTTTTAGATAAGCTGATTAGATGTTTATACATAAAAAGTTTATTTTCTCTCTGGGAGATCGAGCTAGATGCTGCTTCCTCTTGGCTGCTCAGCAGCGCCCCCCTCCAGAAACACATTTTTGATTTAAAAAAAAAACAAAAAAAAAACTATATGATGACAGTTACAACTAACAAATACTGCTGCCTTTTTTCTGTATAGCTTTTTATCACAGGTGCAGTGCAGGCAGCTCTCAGCCCTGTTCCTGCCTCACCCAGCTGGTGTCCAACTCCCCCAGGAGGTACCTTGCCCAAATAGTTTGCTAATGGATTGCTGTCTCATGATGGGATCCGGAGGGGCGGCCCATCCCCCTCAGAGAACACATTCAGAATCAGAATATGGGCAAGCGTCCATGGTGATAGCATGTGTTTTATTTATTTATTTATTGAAATGTTTCACCAGGAAGGCATACTGAGCAACAGGTTGCTCATCTCCTGGTGTGACCTGGAGGGAAGGGGTACAATAGGGATGTGATGTTTTACATTCAGGTTACAAAGATCAACATAGCACACAGTTAATTAAGGCAGTTGTTACAAACAGTGTTGCATACATATGTAATTTGTGAGAACAATTAATAAGCGCAATGGCAATAAATGAACAAGTGCTGTCATGAAATAAGGGGTGAAGGAGAGAGAACATGAGATGACAGTGCACAGTTGTGTCCCGGAGAGACCCCTTCAGGATGCGGGGAACCCTGCAAGGGGACAGGGGACTGGAGAAGGTATTAGAGAGGGAGTAATTGTGATTAACACCTAGGAGGGGGAATAAGGCCTGACGCAAAAAGAGAACCCTTCAGGATGTGATGAACCCTGCAAGGGGGCAGGGAAGTTCAAGCGATTGTAAACCCTCCTGTGGTTAGGTGTTGTAGTTATAGAGGGCTAGTGAGAGGGAGGAAATGAGAAATAACACCTGGGAGGGGATGAGGCCTGATCCAAGGAACCCTCCAGGATGCTGGGGATCCTGCAAGGGGACCTGGAAGGCCAAGGATAGATAGATGGGGAAAGGAAAGGTGGCAAGCCTAGGCACTATAGGACCCCTTCAGGATGCTGAGAACCCTGCAAGGGAGTATGAAGACTAGGGAAAAAGGGGGAGAGAGTAGGGGAAGGGAGAAAGGTATAAGAACTAGCACCTAGGAGGGGTTAGGGTCAGTAGAGGCAGTAGAGTTGATAGAGGCATTTGGTATATTCTGAAGGGGGATGAACTGTAAAGAGCAAGACGAAGGAAATTAAGGCGGGTCATAACAGGAACAGTTACGTGCAAGATAGTTGGAGAGAGCGTGTTGATGGAATAGAGAGAAGAGGAGGAGGAGGAGTGTCAGATTTGGGAAGGTAGAGAGTTCCATATTTTAGGGAAACGGTGAGAGTACCCAGACTGGCCAGAGAGGGTGGAGTGGCGGGGGACAGTTAGTGTGCGAATGTCCATAGATCTGAGGAAGTGGGAAGGAGGAGGGGGTGTTATAAATAAGGGGGAGAGGTAGGAAGGGAGTTCACCCAGCCAGTGTTTAGTGGTGAATTTAGCGCAGTGTGATAGGTGTCTGTTTGTAAGGGAGGGGAAGGAAAGGGCTCGATAGAGGTCACAGTGGTGGGTGCAAAAGGGCGCATCAAGGGCAAAGCAGCAGAAGAAGTTGAAGAGAGTGTCCAATCTGGCCAGAGAAGACTTAGGAGCAGCACCATAGACTACGTCGCAGTAGTCAAAAATTGGGAGAATCAACTTCTGGACAAGCTCACGCCGAGCCACAGGAGGTATGCAACTGTGGTTCCTGAACAAGGCACTGAGCTTGGGGCACAATTTTTTCTGGATAGCGTCAATGTGTCCAGAGAAGCTGAGGTGTTGGCCTTACCAAACCCCAAAGTATCTGAAGGACGAGGTGTCCTCAAGTAAAGTTCCATCAAGAGTGCAAAAAGTGGGCAGGGAGGGAAGCCTAGAGAGTCTCTGCCTTGTGCCAAAGGTCATGGAGACTGTCTTCTTGGCATTGAGGAATAATTGATGGTTTGCAAACCAGAGCTGGACCTTGTTGAAGCTGTGCTGCAAGGGGTGTCAGGGGTGGCCAGGCAGGTCTTCACTGTACTGTATCTGCACTGCTTTTTTTGATTATTCCCATGGCCCCCTGTTGTGGCACAAATTTAGTGTATGCTGTGTAATGGCACACACACACACCCCCACCATGTCAAACTGCAGCACCTCCCTACTTGCCATTTACATCTGTACTGCCACCAGGCCTCCACCTGGTGGATGTCAACAGTGGAGCAACATGCTTCCCCTCCCTGGGCGAGAAGAGCAGTCCTCTGCATGCTTGAACCTCTCCCCCTGTCCGACTTTCAGCAACCTGCATCGTCTCATGAAATCAGGTCATTAGCATAGCAGGTGGTAGCTTTAACAAAAATGAAAGAATTTAAGTTCAGACCCCCAATAAAAGTATGTTGGAAAGAGTCAGGACAGCAAGACTTAAGTAATAATGTCCTGCTAAAGTTACAATAGAATAAAAATCTCTTTAAGAGGCAAGGTTATAAAGTTAAAACAAAACCCAGAATGTTTGGCACCAAGAACTGCACTAGACACACAGATAAAAGTGCAGATATTTATTGAAAACAGATACGATAGCTGAATAGTCCCAAATACAGTCCACCAACATTTCAAGCAGACCCTCTGCTTTATTTCAAAGTGACACCACCCTGGTGCCTCACTCCTTCTGGTCGCTCTAGAACCCCATTCCGTCCACCAAACTCAATCACCACTGCTGTCTCCTACCTCCAGGCTCCTTGAGATCCTCCATCACCCCCCCCAATTCTGACTTAACCATGGGGGGCGCTGTCTGCTGCCACCAGGAAGGAAGTGCTTATCTATGTCTTTAGGGGTAATGGTCAGGGGTGGGCAAGGACAGTGCGCTGAATGATTGGCTATCTGGGGGGGACATAGAGGGCTGTCATCTTGTGCATTGGTGGACTATATTTGGGAAAATTCAGTTATGTTATGTGCCTTCAATAAATTTTTGCACTTTTATCTGAGTGTCTAGTGTGGTTCTAGGTGCTGGACTTTCTATTTCTTGTTCTAGTGTGCCTTTGAGCAGTGTCCGTGGCACGAGTTATTGTGGCAGAGTGACCCTGCTTGTTTGGAAAAGGTTGTAAATCTCCAGACCTATAATAGGTCTGAGCCCCAAAATTGTTTCATATATTTCTCCATCCCCTGATGGTGCTGTTATGATTGTAAGAGTGCAAGAGTGGTCTTGCTTATGGTACAAAAAAACAGGAACGATTCTTAGACCCTCTGAATGTAAATGAATGTGATTTTACAGTCATGAGCCACTGTAGAACGTGTATTTGTTTTGTTGTTTGAGGGTAATAACATTGAAAAAAAAAAGCAAAAATAAGCCTCCTGAATGCATCTGTTTCTAGGGCAAAAAGCTGAATATGCTGCTTAAATAGCCAATTTATTGCCGCCCAGAGCACAGACCAGTATCCCCAGCGCTTCGGCGTTCAAGCCTTCATCGGGGGTGTGGCTTAGGAATCAAAATTATTCTTTTAAATACTAAGTAATGACATCATCAAACTGTGACAAAATAGACATATACAAAAATTGTTATTTACAAAGCAAATTCAAATTAATTTAAACATATTAACAATGCTTATCTGATTTGCTAGCCTGGATCTGTATGTAGTTAATACTTTGAATATCTCAATCTGATTTCAAAATTACATTTTATACATACGCACTCTAGAGGTATATCAGAAGACATGGCACCAAACATAATGATAGCAAAGCACTTTTTGAAGAAATGCAAGGGCTGGAACTAGATTTAGAAATAATAAAATCTGCAGACAAAAGTGGAAACATTGTAATTTTGGACAGATAGCATTACATAGAGATAGTGAAGAAACTGTTAGATGACAAACACAGTTATGAAAAACTAGCACACAATCCTATGGGCAAGTTTAAGGTAGAACTTTACCATTTACTTCAGGAAGCAGTTTTAAATGGAGAAATAAGTGAAAAGGAGCTTAAATACACGTGGAATGAGAACCCTGTGGTCCCCTGTATTATGCATTGTTAATACGTTTAAATTATTTTAATTAGTTTTGTAAATAAGTTTTGTATATACCTATTTTGTCACAGTTTGATGATGTCATTACTTAATATTTGAAAGATCACTTTTGATTCCTAAGCCACACTCCCTGATGAAGGCTTGAATGCCGAAGCACTGGGGATACTGGCCTGTGCTGTGGTCAGCAATAAGCTGGCTATTTAAGCAGCATATTCGGCTTTTTGCAGTTTATTTTTTTCTTTATGTTGGGAGTGCTCGCTTTTGGACTTCACGTTGATTTGGGGCTAGCTGCCTCCTGCTTGAGCACCTACCTCCTAAGTGGTGGCGCGGTTCACATCTTGGGATTGTTTCCCAGGGCAACTTGACATTAAACACTCTTTACAGAATGAGAATGTCTTATGCATAGGGGGAAAAGTCTTTTGTTTTGTTAGGAGTTTGCCCTTGAGCTGTAATTCAAATGATGACACTACCATGTAACAATGTACACAATCAGCAGCATGCCTGGACTGCACAGTACTTTACATGCCTACCGCAAAGAAATTGAGCCGTTTTATTCCTTTTTAACTTAATTTCCGCATAGTTGGTCTATATATTGAGATTCAAAATTCTGATACTGCAAAGGGGAAGAGGGGGGAAGAGGGGAAGGCAGTGTGGTTTAATGTTCATAGCACCACTTTGGGAACCAGGAGACTGCAGGTTCAAACCCCGCTAAAGCCAAATACTGACTGTGTAAACTTGGGCAGGTCACTTAACTTCCCAGTGCTCCAGTCCACCCAGCTGCAGAAATGGATAAAAGTAGGACCCCACTGGAAATAGTGTTATATCTCAGCTGGTCTGTCCAGGGTAAATAAACTGTACTATGCATCTCAGCTGATTGATTGATATATATATATATATATATATAATCTCTTGCTCTCTAAATATATATATATATATATGTATATATATATATATATATATATATATATATATATATATACACAGATATACAGTACAACCTCCATTATCCAAATGCTCTGAGAAACAGATTTGTTCAGATAATCGATAGTTCAGATAATCGGGGGTCCATAACATTAGGCAGATGACAGTTGGGGACAATGTCAGAGTTCAGATAATAGGAGATCTGAATAATTAGGGTTCAGATAATCAAGGTTGTACTGTGTGTGTGTGTGTGTGTGTGTGTGTATATATATATATAGTGTGTATATGTATATATATATATATATATATACACAGTGTGTGTATATATATATATATATATATATATATATATATATATAATATACACGCCACATACAGATATATGTCTGTGAAAGTAGCTTGCTTCCTCCTCCCACTGTAGTAACAACAGTGACAACAGTTGTAAATGCACCTACTACTGGATTGTACGTCAGAATTAAAAGCAGCAGTGCATAATAGCAGTGAAAATTTTGATCTGTACTTTTTATTCTGTTTTAGATTGCCCGTTATCTCCTGCCTTGTATTATACACTTCTTTTCCCATTTTGAGTCTGCTTTAACAGTTT
Organism: Neoceratodus forsteri; assembly: GCA_016271365.2. Taxonomy (NCBI): domain Eukaryota; kingdom Metazoa; phylum Chordata; order Ceratodontiformes; family Ceratodontidae; genus Neoceratodus; species Neoceratodus forsteri. Next base: position 38,324,126 of record JADMNL010000025.1, on the reverse strand, counting down.
ATTTTCACATTTGAAATAATAAGAGGAGCATTCCTTTTAATATGGCTCGGACCAGATTTTCGTCAGTATTCTCAGCTGTTTTCGTATGTTTGTTGTACCATATGGTTAGGGAGTTATGTCTGCTGCATGCTAATTCCTTTTAGGCACACGCAAAAGGGATTTTCAAAAATAGGTGTTTAGAAACAACAAATACTACTGATAAAAACCTGGACCCAGACATATTTAAAGGAGCACTCCCAGACTCAAAATGGGAAACAAAGGGTATTGCACGTCAGGCAGTAAGGAGCAATAACAATGGAATAAAAAAGCGTAGGTAAAAAATGTCACTGCTATCATGCACTGCTGGTTTAATTACAAAAGCCAAAATGTTTCTTCACTACTTTTTGGCTGGGAGACTGAAGACTGAAGTTATTACTGAATATTAGCAGACAAATAATGTACATTTTTAAATTTAGTTATTTATTTTTTTGCAATTGTTTAACCAGGTGAGACACACTAAGTTGAAAGCTTGTTTAGAGGTGCAACCTGGGAGCACAGGGAAGTTAAGTGACTTGCTCAGGGTCACACAGTATGCAAGTGGGGGCTGTGGGATTGAAACCCAGGTCCGTAGGTTTGCAGCTCAGAGCCTTAAACCACTGTACTATACTGCCTTCAAAGTTCCTCCAAAGTGAAATTGTGGGATTAAAAATCATTTTAAGGTAAGGATTAGACAAATAAAATGTTAGACAGTACCCTGTTTCTGTAAAACTCCCCAGGACCCAATTGAAAAATAGGCGTTGTGCCTAAACATGGATTTCCTGGTGTGTCATATCCTAATACATTAATAACTATGGCCACTCATAAAACAACTTGAATAAAACAAACGTTTTGATGATAGACAGATAGACAGAAAGATCAAATGACTTGAATCAAACAAGTATTCTGATTTTAGCTAGACAGACAAATAGACAGATAGATAAATAGACAGTCTAGACATCTTTATTTTGTAACAGAAGACGACTTTAGGACTCGGAGAGCCTGTTTGACAAAACTGTCCTGTGGGAGGTTAAATATTACATTAAAATAGAAGACATGTTGATTATTTACTAAGTACATTCATCCCAGAGATATGTGACTTTACAATATTCCCACTTAAAAAACATTATACAGACAAAGACACCTCTAACAGCACAGTAGCTTTTGTACAGGCATACCTTCAGGAAGCAGGTTACTAGTGGTCTAGCTTTAAATGTGCAAGGAGAGGTGATATTACGTTGTTCTTTTATATACCTTGATTGGGCTTGTGCAATGAGATGAAGTTTGGTTTGGGGTTTGTGTACTCAATGTTTATTAACCACACATACAGGCTTCCACTCCTGGTTAAAACTGGTCACCTGACCATGCATTAATTCAGATTTTCCATTTTATTTTCTTGTTATTCAACCACCAAAACCATTGTATAAGCGCAATAACCTACCCCAGGTCATGGGGATGTGCTTAATTAAAGAGTCAGTGGAACCAAAACAGGCAGACAAGAAAATTATAGAAATTTTATGAAATAGTTATTACTTTTTATTTAGGAAGTATTTTTTCCTTTTCCTTTGGCCCATTAGATGTGATACTATTGTGCAGGATGCATGGAGTAGCTCTCAGTCTGGCAGCTGACATATCTCCTTATAGTCCCATCACTACATCATCAGCACTATGACCTCACTGACAGTGACATCACAGGTGGCTGACCTAGCAGCTGTGGACTGGCTCTTTCTGAGTAGCAGTAAGGTCACAGACAGTGAGGTCACAATGCTGATGCTGTAATGTCACTCCCTATCCTCTCTATGGAATAATCTACAGAAATCCTTGATGCTCTCATCCCTAACCAAAATGTCTACTTTCAAATCACTCATCAGATGATATCTTACTGACTCCTGCAACTGCTACTCCTAACTTTGTCCCCTCTTGCTATGAGGGCCATGCTGCAGGCCCCAAATCACTTCCTTGCTACTCCTAACCCTGCCTCTCTCATGTGGGCCACGCTGCTGGGCCACCAATTACCTCCCCTGCACTAGCACCTCTTTGTTCTGACTCCACTCATTCTACCCTTATACTCACCTTTTCTCCCTTCATCCCTCCCTCTTGTCCCTTCTCTCCCTCTCCCCCTTCCCCTCCCACCAGGTCCCTTACCTCACCCTCCTCGTCACCCTGTCTCCAACCGCTACTATTCATGCTAGCCCCTTCAGTACCCCTACCTAACCGAATGTCATCTCCTAGTGTTGTCACTACCATTAAATGCCCCATGAGCTCTGTCATGGCATTGGTTGATGGCATTGTGACATCATGTTTGGTTATCCTTTGTGTATCATTAGCCTGTACCATGGATTCTTGCTATAGCTTATAGCCTGACACTGTATATACTGTATATAACTCGAATCTATATAAATATGATTGTGCTTTTATCCTTCTCTTTTTTAACATTGTACGGCTATGTTGTTACGGTTGTTTTTGATCTGTCCAGGTCCACTTTATAAATGAGTCCTTCTTACCAGTGTTCCTCCTGGTTAAATAAAGATGATTGATTGATTAATGGAGGGAACAGAGCTAGATATTTCAGCTGCCAGAGTGCTGTTTCACACATCATACCTACTAACACCAGGTAAAAAAATCTTCTGATTAACTAAAGGAAAAATTAAAAGTACATCTGATATAATGGGTAATGGTTGACTGCTTTTAAAGAGTAATATTATTTTTAGGTGGTACACTAGCTCTTAAATGCACTTCCCAGGAGGCTGAATTCACTCCGCCATTGGCCTTATGCATCACAATGCACCTGGGACATGCATTAATTCTGTACAACCTCATGCCCTGCCCTGTTGTGGGTTATTGCTCACAAACAGTGAAGACAGACCAGACTGCCATTTTCAGCAGTGTATGGAAACCATGGTGTGAATAACCCACATCCACCACTTTCACATACTAGTCCACCCAACCACAGAGGGCAAAGCTTTTCAAAATTCAGTTGTGCCACTCTCCCTTCACACTACTCCAGAAACTTCCAAAGCTTTGTGAAGACATGGCAAACAAAATTTGTGACTCCATTTATGTTTTATTTATAGTGCTGATAAGGGCACTTTCTACTGCACTGAACAAAGGTGCTAAGGAGAAATTTGAATTGTGGCTCAACACCATTGTCCATGTTGTTTAGACTGTGGGCTAACGTAGTGGCAATCGTGAATATCCCCGCTGCACTATGTTGACAAAATGATGGGGACAGAGGCTGAATCTCTGTTGTTCAAATGTGTTGGAGCTTAAGTTTAACCTGCTCAACCCTGCTAATTCACTTTGTTTTAATCACATTTCTTATAAATTACTTTGTTTTGCAGGGGTGCTACTGGTGGGTGGCAAATATCAATAAGCAAACAGAATCCAGTTATATAAACTTCCCTAAGGCAATACTGCTGATACTTTTATCTTGGCATTGAGATGAAACTAACTAATGAAACTGACATGCAAATTTCAATCATTTAATTGAAGTTTACAAAGGCCCTATTCAGCAAGGCATTACAATTAATTTCACCATTATGTTCCACGGAAGAAAAGGTGCGCTGATCCCTTTCCAGTTTTGCTGAGGACTTGGAGGTACACACTGCTGCAAAAATACAGTAATAGAGCTATTGTCTTACAGTGGCAGCCTGCAGAAAGGAACAATGAATGTGAGATGACTAGTCTGAGTGATTGATCAGGGGATATGAGAGGTAGGCTGAGTGAGAAGCTGCGTCAGGGTGAGTGTGTGAGAGGGCAGATGAGTGTGAGATGCTAGGGAAGTGTGAAGCTGAATGAGAAAGAATCAATGAGCGTAAATGACTGTGAGCACGTATGCTTGTGTGTCTGAAAAGATGAGTCTATAATGTATTTTTGTGCTGGATAAGAGGATCCTTCATTTTTTCTTTGTTTAGACTTCTTGTTTTCCAGTTAGGACCTTTGAAGCACAATTTATGAGTCTGACACTCCCCAATTAAAACCCCAACCAAAGCCCCGTTAACTGTTTGTATAGGGGATCTGCTGTATAAGGAGTCTATAGCATCTTTATTAATGTTCACGTGCATTTACATTCATTTGATGTGAATTTTGGATCAGTTTTCCTGTAGAACTGCCTCAACAAAATGGCATTCAGGTAGACTGGAAAAACTGTAATGGCACCAAGGTAGAGCACTAGTTTTAAAATAGATTTTGTTTCTGTTATTTAAACATTTGTGTTCTAGAAAACATCACAACTCTGAGAGGCTACTACAATATATTTTTTTTAAAGTCCCCATTTTGCTTTCTTTTGATTTTTCCCTTCTGACTAGTGACTGGGAGGGCATGAGTTTGATGCCTGAGCAACAATCAGTCACTCATGTGTGTCCAGTAAGACTGTATGGATCACCGCAATTATGCCATTTCCGTTGGTGGGCAAGGGGGCTCTAACCTTCTCATCGACCTTCATGGGGGGGGCTTCATCCCTCTGCACCTCCCTAAAATAATATAATCAACTCCACATTGTTGCAAGTTGGGAAGCTGGGTATTCTGCAGTCAGGATGGTGATCTATTGGGGGAACGCAATGTCGGGATGTCTGGCTCACTCTCCTGGGTGTCGGGATTGTGTCATGCTTTTAAAATGATACCGTGCAATGTGGGCTCAAAGTACATATTTACTAGCCACTGGCGATATAATATTGTACCAGAAGTATCCTGCAGTTACAGTCACTGTAACAGTATTTTTTAGGTGCCTAGACAGACAGTGCTAATGTTAGGACAATACCAGTGCTACATCACATGACTTGTCTACCAGATACGAACAAGTCAGATACAATGCCCTGTCATGTGCCAGTAGTTTTTTAAAATTTATGTTTTTATTCCAGCTTTATAAAAAGCATTTAGTACATAATGCTACTAATAGCAGAAGTAAAAATATTATTGCAACAACAGTATTAAATGCATTGCAAAATCTTTGTTTAAGCATCAGTTAGGGTTGAAACTGAAAGTCACAAAAAGAAATGCAATGTTAGGGTTGAAAGTCAGTAAAACAATCAAAGTAGTGACGATAATGGTGCTGGAGTCAGTTCCTTGAGCCCAACCGAAAGAATAAACCACAACAAAATGGTGCGCCAATCAGTTCTACAGCTATTGCCTCCCTTGAGGTCCCCTGACAAGGTCCCATTGCAGGATGAAGCAATGGGGTGACTGGTCCATTGATGTGATATGCCTCACTTTTTATTTTGCTGTACTACCTGTGTTTTTTGCATATTTTTCCACCGCTTTATTTTGTGTGTGTTAGGGAACAGTAAAGTACTCACCTTAAGCACATTTTGCTGTAAGTGCTGTAATCCTTTCCTTGTCAAAATCAAGGGAGGCAATAGCTGTGGAATTGCATGCCACCGTGTTTTGTTGTAGAGTTAAAGTCCCCTGAGCCATGGTAAATCTGTGACCTGGTGTTCACTGGGGTTCAAACAGTCATGCAGTGCAGCATTGCCATTGCCGTAACTTCAGCACTGAGTCTCTGAGCAGTGCTGTGTGGGTATTTTTTAAGTGCCTGGACAGACAGTGCTGTTATTAGTACAGTACCAGTGCCATATCACATGACTGTTCAAACCCTGGTGAACACAGTGCAACAAAGTCACCACAGCTCAGGGGACTTTTAACCTTAACATCATATTTCCCTACTTTTGTGGCTTCAAACTTCAACCCTAACTGATGCTTTAATGTAGTTCTTTGCAATCAATTTTCTTACTCTTTAAACAACAAATAAAAAGCACTGGGGTTGTAGCCTGCTTTGTGCAGGGCACTGCAGGTCCTACTTAAAGCAGCAGACCCACGAAGCAAGTCCCTGAACCTGTAGCTTGGTTTACACAGAGCACTGCATGCCCTATACAAAGCAGGTGACCCACGGAGCAAGTCCCCGAACCTGTAGCTTGGTTCATCCAGGCCCTGTAGGCCCTACACAAAGCAACAAATCCATGGAGCAATTCCCTGAACCTGTAGCTTGGTTCATGCAGGGCCTTGTAGGCCCTGGACAAAGCAGCAGACCTGTGGAGAAATTCCCTGAACCTGTAGCTTGGTTTATACAGGACCCTGTAGACCCTAAAGAAAACAGCAGACCCATGGAGCAAAACCTCCAAACTATAGCTTGGTTCATGCAGAGCCCTGTGGCCCTAAACAAAGCAGCAGATTTGTGGAACAAGTCTCTGAATCTGTAGTTTGGTTCAAGTAGGGCCTACAGCAGGCCCATGTGGCACATCCCTGGTCCTGTAGCTTGCTTCAGGCAGGGCCCAGCAGGCCCTACATGAAGCAACCAACCAGTGGGTCCTGGTCTGAGCATTGCCACTTGGGTGATCATGAGGAGGGTTTGTAATTAACCCTTCATTCAAATTTGGTGTAAAAATGTTAAAACATTTTAAAGTTGTGGGTGACAGAGAAGAAAACTCCAAAAAATCAAGTCCCCAAAAAGCATGTCCTCTTTTTTTTGGTGTGTGTTTTTCCTCTATCACCCATAACTTTTTCATTTTTCAACTTTTTAGTTTATTTTTTTACCAAATTGGAGGGGCAAGGTGTTTACTACCCACCCACCAACTACCCAAGCGGCATATTTGAATTTGTTGTTGAAATACATTTTCAGAGATATCCAATTCAACCTTTTTTTCAGTGAAATAAAAAATTGAAGTCCCTGCACATGCACAGAGTGGCCTTTTTTGAGGATTAGTTTTTTTCAAGTATTACTTTTTCCCCTCCACAGCACAGTGAGTAGACCAATGAAAGATGGTGGCCAGCTCTGGTGGTGGTTGGGCTGTGCCATTTGTCCACCGAAAAACTGCAGGTACCTGGGTGTCCATGGGGGAGGATGATGACATGAGCAAAAGAGCGTGGGTGAGGGTGGAGGTTTGATTTTAGGAACTGGATGGTGGCAGAGGGTGGAGGGACTTAAGAAATTGGGTGGGGGTAAGGGTTTAATTGTCGGACACTGGGGTTGGGTACCCAGTATCTGAGGATGGTGTGGGCTGCAAGAGGATGAGCAGCCTTGGGAATGGGTTCCCGATTACCACATTTTTTTTTACACTTTCACTTATTACTGACACCAAGGTTGGGCAGCTGGTGTCAGAAGGTGGGGCTGTGAGCTAGTAGGTGGCACTTGGTTGGGTTCCTGGTGACAGCATGTGTTTGTGTCCAGCACCAGGGCTGTCAGAATGGGAGGTGGGGCGGACTTCCATTGATGTCACCAATGCATTAATACTAAGGAATATGTTAAGGAACATAAAGAACAAAAAGGCAGTAGCCCATGAAAAGCTGCTATCATTCACCCATAATATGTAGATTTCTTTCCTGAAAACAAATATTTATCAGGTCTGCTTTTGAAAGTATTTTTATTATCACTAATTAGTTCAGAGGTTGGAAGTGAATTCCACAGATTCACCACTTTCTGAGAGAAAAAGAAAGACCTCTTCTTGGTATGGAACTTATCCCTTGCAAGCTGCAAAGGGTGACCTCTTGTATTAACTGTGACCTGCTTGAACTCCAGTCCACTTTCTTGCATGAGGGATGGATCACTTATTAGATCCCAAGTCAACAATAAGTCCCCTCACATGTGCCGATGTGCAAGTGACATAAGGTTAAATGTGTCTAGTCTATCCGAATAGGACTTATTTTTGTCTGGGCATATATGTTTTGTGATTTTTTTTGGGATTTTCAATTTTCTGTATGTCCTTGCATTTATTTGTAAGTACACCAGAGCTGTGATACAAAGTCAGAATGTGGTCTGATGTAAGTACGATATAGCGGTAGTTGGGTTTGAGGGTCTCTTGATTTAATATTATGCCTAACAGCCCACCATGTTTTATTAACCTTACTCAACGTATTTGATATATGAAGGTCAAAATCCAGATTTGAGTCTACTGTTACACCTAGGTCTTTTTCAGACAACTTACTGCTTAAGAGTTCACCATTTAGCATGTATGTATATCTCTGTTGTTTCTTTTTGAAGTGAATAACACAACATTTGGATGTATTGAAACACATACTCCATTTAGTTGACTAGGTGCATTGCTTATTCAAATCATTTTGTAGCAGGAAAATGTCCTCAGTACTGCTGCAGTCATTTTACAGTCATCTGCATACTTAATTATTTAGCAATTTAAATTACATGACAAGTCTGAAATAAAGGTCTAAAAGATCAAAGGTGCTAAAATAGATCATTGAGGGACAACACTAGTAACTGGAAGCCATCTAGATTCATGACCATCAATAATCACTCTGTACTCTGTTTTGTAACCGATTTGTGATCCATTTAACTATGTTGGATTGAATCCCTAATAGTTGAAATTTTTGCATTAAAGCCCAATGAGGGACAGAGTCAAACTCCTTTTTAAAGTCAAGATAGATTACATCATATGGGGTTCTGTTGTCCAGATTGTAACTTACTGTATTATAGAAACTTATCAAATTTGTGGTACGAGTGACCTTCGATAAAACCATGTTAAGTGTTATCGAAGTTTTCCAGTTTTTAAATTAACATATAATTCTTTTGAGAACCTTACCTAGAATGGCCATTAAGCAAATTGGGCTGTAGTTATCTGGGTTTCCTTTAACCCCCTTTTTACGGCTGCAGTAGGTGGAGCCTGCAGACGTTTTGCATGTATAAAAGAAGTGATGTCATGTTTTCTGTCCGTGGAACTGACTGAAGGTGTAAATAGTCTCCTCCACCTTACCCTACTCCAAGAAATGTTTTGCGCCCTCAAATAAATATGGTTTCATGTTAGTTAATGGTTGCAGGTGCTATTTTCTTTCTTAAATGGATGGTACAGGAACTGGAACCTGAGTAGTGGGAGGCAGCATTATTTTTTTGAGGGGAGTAAGATCCACCCCCACCTCCACCTGAGAAGCTCCTAAAGATCCACGCCCACCTTTTTTTTGATCCATGTGGGAGGGGCATTAGGTGGATCTATCATGTTGGAACAACTGACTGTCAGAGCTTCCTGGTGAAATAATTAAGGAGTGCCTGAAACTGCATCTAGGCATTCCCCCCCAAACACACACACACACACACACACACACACACACACACAAGCTCCTAAAGATCCCCCCACCTTTTTTGATTCATGTGGGAGGGGCATGAGGTGGATCTATCATGTTGGAACAAGACACACTAATTTGGGACCTGGACCAAGCAAGAGAACAAGTCTCTGGTGTGGTCAAGTTGTGGAGCCCCTGCATTTTATTAACGACTTGGAGAACAGAAGATACTTAATGCCCTCAAACTGACTTAAAAACCCTTGGAACAAATGATTATCAGAGCCACCTGGGGCCTCAGAAGGAAAGAGTAATTAAGGAGTGCCTGAAACTACAGCTCCCAAGGAAAACAATGGACACAGCTTTCAGATTCAAGTTGAAAGAGCCACAGTTTTTCTTAAACATTAATATGCTAAAAACATAAAGTTCAGCTTTTGGGATTAACAATATTTGTTTACCATATTCAATATATATATATATATATATATATATATATATATATATATATATATATAATATAGTTTGTCTTTTCAGTAGTTTCAAAACTTTGAAAGCATTGGTGTTAGTAATGCATTTAGAAATACATTTTTAATTGTCTTTACAGTTAAACATGCAGTTTCATGTGAGGGCACATTTTTAGGGGGAGAGGGTTCAAATTATTTTAATCATGGACACAGTACTTGGTAAACACAGACTTTGATGATAAAGTGTATTTTTTCTTTTAAGTTTGAGAAGTATGTATTATATGTAAGTGTAGCAGTGTTGTAAATGGGACTGGGGAATGAATAATGGTTAAGTGCCTAGAATTTTTTTAATATAATTGAGTTTATATGTGACAAGTAGGCAGGGGTTAGTGTTTTGAATGTGGCAGTAGGACAGATTTGTTAGGATAAATATATGTTGTCTTGCAAATAAGAAAAAATTGTAAGGGGTACATTTAACAAAACAGTGATATATATCATAGGGTTTTCTTTCATGTATTGTTGGAAGAAATAACTATGGCTCATTTTGTACTATCAGTAAAAGGAGAGAAGAAAACACTGAATAAGAAAACAATTGGTGATTTTAAAAGCTATTCTGATCAGAGCTGACACTAAAAAAAATCAACTGTATTTTTTCCTTTATTTTATCAGGGACACTAGAAACAGGATGTTAACACATCAGTGATCACTGATGCCATTTGTCTGTGTTAGGGAAGTTGTGGGTGGAGTTTCCTTGCACATGTTAAAATATACCAGCTGCAATTAACAACTACTTGTAGAAGCAAAAGGCTGGGTGTGTGTTTTGCCTACTTTCTTTTCACTGATATTATAAACTGAGCCAGGAAAAAAGTAAGACTGAACAGATCAGAGCTGACTTTAAAAAATGTGATGTTCCTAAGGTCTGTTGCATGCCCTATGCTTTCATTTTCAGATGTCCATCAAGTCTAAAAAATGTATTTTTTGGTATAAAATGTGTCTCTTTTTCTGATTTCTTAAGTAGTTCTGTGGGTTTGAACATGTTTAGGCTGGTGCTAAAAATGTAAAAATGAAGTGCATTCCTCCTGCCTGTCAGATAATAGGAACACTGATAAAAAGGGTGATTTGTTTTGCCTTTTATTAAACTCTGATTTAAATTATTTTAATCATGGGAACAGTACTTGGTAAACACAATCCTTTGATGATAAAGTGTATTTTTTCTTTTAAGTTTGAGAAGTATGTATTATATGTAAGCGTAGCAGTGTTGTAAATGTGACTGGGGAATGAATAATGGTTAAGTGCCTATAGTTTTTTTTTAATATAATTGAGTTTATATGTGGCAAGTAGGTAGGGGATAGTGTTTTGAATGTGGCAGTAGGGCAGATTTGTTAGGATAAATATATGCTGTCTTGCAAATAAAACATTGTAAGGGATAAATGTTGCAAAACAGTGATACATATCATAGGGTTTTTTTTCATGTATTGTTGGAAGAAATAGCTATGGTTCATTTTGTACTATCAGTAGAAGGCAAGAAGAAAACATTGAACAAGAAAACAATTGGTGATTTTGAAAGCTATTCTGATCAGAGCTGACATTAAAAAAAATCTTAACTGTATCTTTTAATTTATTTTATCAGGGACACTAGAAACAGGATGTTAACACATCAGTGAGCACTGATGCCATTTATCTGTGTTAGGGAAGTTGTGGGAGGAGTTGCCTTGCACATATTAAAATATACCAGCTGCAATTAACAACTACTTACAGAAGCAAAAGACTGGGTGTTTTTTCCCTACTTTCTCTTCACTGATATTATAAACTGAGCCAGGAAAAAAGTAAGATTGAACAGTTCAGAGCTGACATTAAAAAATGTGATGCTCCTAAGGTCAGTTGCATGCACTATGCTTTCATTTTCATGGGAGGGACATGAGGTGGCTCTATCATGCTGGAACAACTATCAGAGCTGCTGGGTAAGTAATTAAGGAGTGCCTGAAACTGCATCTAGGCATACCCCACCAAACACACACACACACACACATAAGCTCCTAAAGATCCACCCCACCTTTTTTGATTCATGTGGGAGGGGCATGAGGTGGATCTATCATGTTGGAACAAATGACTATCAGAACTGCCTAGGGAAGTAATTAAGGAGTGCCTGAAACTGCATCTAGGCATATCCTCCCCCCAAACACACACACACATAGACATCATGATTTTTTTTTACTTTAAGCATGTCGATACTTGGCTGTTACGGTATGGGCAAGTTGGGCATAAAAATAAAATAGAAAACAAAAAGATCAAGCAGGTTCCTTTTCCTTTGTCAGATACATGCAGACAGAAGGTCACAAATACTGTATGATAAGTTCATTATATGGATGTTTTCCATGTAAAACAGAAATGTTGTTAATGTCATGTCTGTAGCAACATTTGTAGCAATTAAACTATTATTTATATAGGTAGTGTAAATGACAGGTTTTAGTTCAGAAATCCAGGCTTGATAAATTTCCTTTTTTAGCAGTTCTGTAAGATGTATGTCTCTCTGATGTAAGAGTGCATAACATAGAAATGAAAGGGTTTCTGTAACTGATTGTTGTTTGCATGAGAAGTGAGCATGACAATGGCATGCAAGAGAGAAGTTTTAATTGTTTCTTGGCCATTCTGGGATCTAAAGTTTAACAGTATTGTGTGAAGAGAATAAAGTATTGTGTTTTTGCATTTGAATAGGTTTAGTGCTTTGAAGTTAAAAGATATAAATATATATACATAGTATCATGAGCACCTGAAAAGGAAGGAGATACTACTAAAATAAAAGCTATTCTGATATTTTATTTATTTATGTGTGAGATTTTAAGTGTAGTTTTGCCTAGGTCACAGACACATAAGCTATAAATAAGTATGGATGTATTAGTCAAAGCTTGTAGCAGCAAAATAAAGCAAGAAAAATAATATATTGTGTTTTTTTTCTTTCAATTGTTTAACCAGGAGTGGCACACTAAGCTGAAAACTTGTTTACAGGGACAACCTGGGAGCACATGGAAATTAAGTGACTTGCTGAGGGTCACCCAGTATGCAAGTGGGGGCTGTGGGATTCAAACCCAACTCTCCAGATTTGCAGTTAAGAGCCTTAAACCACTGTGCTATAGTGCCTCCCTAGTTATGGCAGTCATCTATTTTATGGTTCATGAGTTGGTGTAGTAAGCATACCAATATACTAACATACAAAAATGCTAGCAGAATAGGCCTAGCAGGCTTTCATGTCTGCTCATTTGGTCAGGCCCCACCCTGGGAACTGACCTTGCTGCCCCCCCTGCCCTTTTGTGCTTCTCCCTTCCCAGTCCAGGGTATTCCCGCTTCATTGGACTTTGCTTCCACAACCCTTCCTCTGTACCTGTCCCACCCCCTCTTGAACCCTCCACAGTCTCCGCCTCCACCAGCACCCCCCCAGCAGCACATTCCATGGTTCTACCACCCTCTCAGTGAAGTAGCACCTCCTCCTTTCTCCCCTGAGTCTCCCCCCTCCAGTTTCCACCCATGTCCTCTAGTTACCCCTCCTTCCTTCCAGCACCATGACTGCACCTCCCTTATTTACCCCTTCATGTACTTAAAGACCTCTATCATGTCCCCCTGTCCCTTCTCTCTTCCAGTGTGTACATATGTAGCTCATTGAGCCTCTCCCCATAGGTCCTTTTCCCCCAAGCCCCAGATCATTTTGGTTGCCTTCCTCTGGACCATCTTCATAAGTTCAATGTCCCTCTTTAAGCGTGACCTCCAAAACTCCACACAGTACTCAAGCTGCGGCCTCATCAAACAGTTATACAGAGGGAGTATCACTTCCCTCCTTCTGGAGTGATCCCTCTAGTGATGCATCCCAGCATCATGTTGGCCTTGGCCGCTGCCCTCCTACAAGTCTTGAGTTGTTCATCTTGCCATCCACCACCACCCCAGTCTCTCTCAACTATACAGCCATAGCAGCAGTACATTGCATAGCAGATATAAAATGTCAAAAAGCAGGTCATGCAACAGATGTGCTGAGCAGTTACTGAAGCAAGAAATGTACGACTGTCATTTCTTACATCCTGTTCAAAATGTGTTTTTGCACCTGTAATGCCAAATGGCACAGTCACTGTGCAAAATCTCCTTTCAGCTAATGAACTGATAGTGTCACTGTTCATGTGGTGGGTCACAAAAGCCCATGCTGAAAACTTGAGTGAAATACCAAGAAAACTTAAGGTATCTAGCTGCTTGACCATAACACCCTGCACTGTAGGGACTGGCAGGCATCAGGGGTGTGACTTGGGATTGTCAACAGTAATGCTCACGCCATTCCACCCCCATCCCAACCCTGCAGCCAGTGACAGGTATTAAGGTGTGCCTTTGACTCTTCAGCCCCAAAGTTCACTCCATTCTCTATACTGTACCCATTTTGGTGTATTTCCTTATGGAATGGGGTGAGTGTAAAGTCTGAAAACCCCAAGGCACACCTCAACTCTTGTCTGTGTCTGCAGGGTAGGGTGAGGTGAAATGGCATGAGAGTTATGGGCAATGACCCAAAGGCACACCCCAATGCCTCTCCATGTCTGCGGGGTGGGGGTTGGGTTGGCGTCACTTCAGTACTTCACTGCCATTCCTATTCTGCCTGTCTGTCTGTGTCTCTCTATATATGTCTATGTAATTATCTATCTTTCTATTAATTGCATGTATCGCTATTTTTACCTATTTCTAAAATAAACCTGCATATCACATTTGCTTGCACACTGAGCACATACTTATGAAACTGTGTATATTTGTACTCCACTTCTACGTAGACCTCATACTTTCCTAATATTTCCATTATCACAAGCATAACTACCTTGCCCTTATCAAAAGCGACCCCCTCTGAAAGTTAATATCACATTTTCTCTGACAGTCCATCATCATTACACCTGACTTCCTGACATCAACACATTGCTTAAATATAACTTATATAACCTCATGGACAAAAACCCTGTGTCCCTAGAAAAAAACATACTATGTAAATAATTCCAAGGCTGAACATATGCCAGCCATTACTTTTTCACGTACTGCCACCTTCTGTACCATCATAGGGATTTGCATATGTTTCCCTTGATGCTTTGCATTATTGGGATATGTACAATTGTGTTTTCTTTAAAATGTGGCTGTCGGGCCAATACCATCCAGGATAGCACATACATCAGTGGCATTTGCTCTGGGGTTCTTTTGTAAGCTTCCTGTTCCTTCCATTAAAATGTACACCTCCATATATTTTCCTAATAATGCATATGCCTTCCTTATAACAGAAACTAAAACAAATCTTAGTACTTACAAATCATTGTGTTGTTTCTCCATACCTCCTTAACAATTCCACACAATTTCACTAACTTCATTATGTAGCCGTGATGGATCTGACTAGATTTTGTTTAAAAAGGGGGACACTGTTAGCTTTCTTCCAGTCTAGAGGTACTTCTCCAGTATTTAAAATTAGTTTCAAATATGATTTTTAATGGAGTTAGTAGATCATCCTTCATCAGATAAATCAGATCTCCTGAAATCCATTCTGGTCCAGGGGATGCGCCACGTTTAATAACATTTAATTTTTCTCTTATGACCTCAATGGAAATTTGCAAATCATTAAACAAATCATTATTTATTATAATTTTGTTAGAAGTAGGTTTTTGAAAGACTGAACAGAAATGAATGTTCAGAATTTCTGCCATATCAGCCGGAGAAGAAATTATATTGTCATCTTTAGTAATTGGGCCAGACTTACAGGTTTGTTTCCTAAGTGAATTTATATAACTGAAAAAGACATTACAGTTACCCTTTGTAGCTTGTAAAGCGATAGAGTTTTCTATGTTAAGTTTAGCTTTTTTTGGTTTGGCTTTGCAATTCTTTTGAATATGTTTGAAAGCATCCAATGTTTGAGCACATTTGCTTTCCTTGTGTTTTTTGAATAGCTTTCTTTTCTGATAATAAGTTTTCTTAGTTTCTCAGAGCGCCATTCGGATTTGTAATTATTTTTTCCTTTGGTGGTTTTAGGAATACATTTTTCAGTAGTGTCAAGTAAAGTGGTTTTCAGTGTGTTGCATATTTGATCGGCTTGCAGTCCCTTAGAGAGAGATGACCAGTCGATATTAGTTGCAAATTTTTTAATTTCAATTTTATTAGCCTTGTTATAAAGGAAAATCTCGTGTTTTTTTGTTCTGAATCCCAGGCAACATTTAAATGGAATTTGACTGAACTGTGATCACTGTTAACCAGTGGTGCAGTGACATGACAGTTGTTAATTTTTAAAGTCTCTGATCCTAAAACAATATCTAAAATGCTGTCACCTCTAGTTGGGGTTGTGATATACTGACATAGCCCTAGTTCTTCACAAGCTTTAATGAACTCCTTGGATTGTTTGTTGATAGCAAAATTGCATATCCAGTTTATGTCTCTAAAATTTATATCTCCCATTACTAGCATTAACTTATTAGAGCTTCGCTTAGCTATCAGTGAAATTTTCCTGAAAACTCCTTTAATCAGCACTGAAAGTGGCTCAGCCAACCATCAAGACACAGTACCAATATGGGATGTTGAATAAAAGATAAAAAATAATGAGAAGGAGTAGCAGGGGCAAAATGCTTCAGACCTGCTGAATCCTTGAGCCGCTCAATGTCCCTAGGCAACAGCATGGCTGCCTGACACAGTAACATAGAAACATAAAAGTTGACAGCAGATAAGGACCGCAAGGCCCATCCAGTCTGTTCATTTTTTCTACCTTATGAATGTGCCATAGGCCTGTACTCTGTCAATGGCCTATCTATTCATACTCATCTTTATTGCTCCCTTATACCTGTCCCATGCCTGTTGGAAGCCCTGCACTGTATTCATATCCACCACTTCCTGAGGTAGGCTGTTCCATGCATCCACCACCCTTTCTGAGAAAAAGAACTACAAAGCAGTGTGCAAAAGATGGGGATAAGCACCCAAGAGTTGGAGAGGCAGAAAAGGGGCAAAATTCAACAGAAAGGCAGACAGCAAAGAGAACCAGGGATAAATGACAACCAGGAAAGGGGATGGAGTAGAACAGCTAAACAGTCTAGGGAGGTCAAATCACGGAAAGCCATGTGTGCCAATGCCAGGAGCCTTAGCAACAAGATGGAAGATCTGGAGGCTGTCATGGTGCAGTCAGACCTGGACATTGTGGCCATCACAGAAACCTGGTGTAATGATAACCGCAACTGGAATATGGCCATACCTGGCTACAACATATTCAGGAGAGACAGAGCAGGCAGGAAGGGAGGAGGAGTGGCACTGTATGTGAAAAATGACATAAGGGCTGCAGAGATCCAGGAGGAACAAAATGGGGGAGAGATACTGTGGGTTAAGCTGGAAAGGAAAATGGGGCCAGTCATCCACTCAGGTGTGGTCTATAGACCACCAGCTCAGGAGGAAGAAACAGATAGGGAGCTGATGCTAGCCATCCAAAGGATGGCAGACAACAGTGAGGTACTGCTGGTTGGAGACCTCACTATTCCAGATGTGGACTGGAGCATCCCAGCAGCAGCAGCAGCATCTAGGAGTAGATTTATCCTGGACTCCCTTCAGGGTGCTTTCCTCAAGCAACTGGTCATGGAACCAACTCGGCAGAAGGTAATACTGGACCTAGTGCTCACAAATAGGGACAGTATGATGGGGGTAACAGTGGGGGAGCACCTGGAGAACAGTGACCACCAGTCATTGTGGTTTGAAATCACAGAAGGAGCAGAACCAAACCACACAAAAACATGTATCCTGGATTTTAGGGGGGCAGACTTTGGGAAAATGGGGAGATGCTTGAAAGAGGCATTGAGGGGAATGGGACAGGAATCGGGGCTGAGGAACAGTGGGCAGTATTTAAAATGGGTATTACAAGAGCCACAGAATTATGCATTAAGCAGGTTAGCAAGGGGAAAAGGAAGAGGAGGCCATTATGTTTTTCCAAGGAGGTAGCAGAGAAAGTGAAAGCCAAAAAGATTGCATTCAAGCAATACAAAAAGACACAGGCAGAAGGGGATAGGGAGAAGTACCAGGAGAAGCAAAGGGAGGCAGGGAGGTCAGTAAGGGAAGCCAAAGCTCAAACAGAAGAGCATATTACAAAATCAGTGGGTAGAGGGGACCAAACCTTTCACAGGTACATAAGTGAAAAAAGAAATGCAAAGGGAGGGATAGTGAGACTGAAGGGGGAGGATGGGAGCCGTATGGAGGATGACAACAGTAAAGCTGACATATTAAACAGGTATTTCTGCTCAGTCTTTACTGAGGAAGAGGAGGGTAATGGGTCTGAAGGGAGTACAAGGAGCGGGAGTGGTGCAGAAATGGACACAAGTCCCTTTACATGAGAAAGGGTCCTGAAGGAACTGGAAGTAATAAGAGTTGATAAAGCAATGGAGCCAGATGGGGTGCACCCCAGGGTCCTTAAAGAACTAAGAGACATGGTGGATGAACCTCTATCCTGTTTAGCCGATCACTGAAAACAGGGGAGGTACCCAAAGACTGGAGGACAGCAGATGTAGTCCCCTTATACAAAAGTTGGAACAAAGAGGAGGCGGAGAACTACAAACCAGTCAGCCTCATCTCGGTAGTGGGAAAGATCATGGAAGCACTACTGAAGGAGAGATTGGTGGAGCATCTGGTTGTCAATGGACTACAGGACCCAAGGCAACATTGTTTTACCAGGGGGAGGTCATGTCAGACCAACCTCATTGAATTTTTTGACTGGGTGACTAGGGAGGTGGATCAGGGGAGGGCAGTGGACATAGCCTATCTGGATTTCAGCAAAGCCTCTGACATGGTGCCACATAGAAGACTATTATACAAACTGGGGAATATGGGTGTGGGCAGGACAGTAGTATGGTGGACAGGTAACTGGCTGGGTGGCAGGACACAGAGGGTGGTGGTAAATGGCTGTCACTCCACAGAGGGAGGAGTGACCAGTGGGGTACCACAGAGATCAGTGCTGGGCTGGTCCTATTCAACATCTTCATCAGTGACATTGTGCAAGATCTAGAAGGCAGAATTTCCCTGTTCGCTGATGACACAAAGCTCTGTAACAGAGTAGACACACCAGAGGGTGTAGACATAATGAGAAGGGACCTGCAGAAACTTGAAGAATGGTCAGGGGTTTGGCAGTTGAAATTCAATGTAAAGAAGTGCAAGATAATGCATATGGGGCACAAAATCCCTGGCACAATATATCAGTTGGGGGGTGAGGATATAGCATGTACCAAGCAGGAAAGGGATATTGGGGTTATTATCTCTGGTGACCACAAGGAAGGGAAACAATGTGACAAGGCAGCAGGTAAAGTAAATAGGATGCTGGGATGCATAGGCAGGGGCATCACCAGCAGGGAAAAGGGAGGTCATAATTCCACTATACAAGACACTAGTGAGGCCCCACCTGGAGTACAATGTACAGTTCTGGAGACCTTACTTACATAAGGACATAGACAGGGTAGAGAAGGTTCAGAGGAAGACAAAGATGGTACATGGATTGCATCACAAGTCCTATGAGGACAGGTTGAAGGAATTGAATATGTACTCCCTGGAGGAGAGGAGGGAGAGAGGGGTTATGATAGAAACATACAAGCATCTTACAGGGATTAACAGGGTGCAGGAATACACTATTTTTAAGCGAAAAACATGTTCCAGGACTAGACGGCACGGGATGAAGTTGGAGGGAAGACGATTCAGAGGAAACGTGAGGAAGAGTTTCTTCATAGAACGGGTGGTGGACAAGTGGAACACCCTGCCAGAGGAAGTGGTGGGGGCTGAAACAATCACAGGATTTAAGAATGAATGGGATAGACATAAAGGAATTCTGGAAGTCAGGGTTAAGGGGCAGCAGACTTCTAGGGAAATGTAAAATGAACTTACAAGCTCAAATGGGCAGACTGGGTGGGCCGTAGGCCTTTATCTGCTGACACTGTCTATGTATCTATGTAACTTCCTTCATTTCCCCTTAATCGGCGCCTCTCTAATCTCATGCTGTGTCCTCTTGTCCTGCTATTTTTCTTAAATTGAAACATGTTAGATTCTTTCACCTTGTTAATGCCCTTAAGATGTTTGAATGTTTTGATCATATCACCTCTCTCCCTCCTTAGTCTAGGGTATACATATTGAGCTCCGTTAATCTGTCCTCATATTGTATGTTTTCTGATGCAGTCCTTGTACCATTTTGGTTGCCCTTCTCTGGACTGCCTCCATTTAGTTACTGTCCTTGTGCAGGTGTGGCCTCCAGTACTGCACGCAGTACTCCAGATGGGGCCTAACCAGTGTCTTGTAAAGAGGGATTGTTACCTCTCTCATATGACTTGTGATACCCCTACTAATACACCACAACATCCTTCTAGCTTTACCTACTGCTTTAGTGGTCTGCTTGGATGATTCCCAGTCATCTGTGCTTCTAACGGGTGCTGCCCACCTAACACACACCTGTGACCTGTGCGCCCAGGCTGGATGGCTTCCAATCCTCAGTAGAATACAATATCAGACCTGCCTGTTAACCAAAAAAGTTCTCCTTGGGCTCATGCCATCAGGTGTTGCAAAGCTACTTACTGCCCACAGCAGTACCCAGCATACACGTAGTGCATAATATCAAACCTTCCAGGTCCCCAGATGCCGGACCACAATGGGTCAGAGGTCGTTCATCCACAGGGCTCCTTAGTGGTACAATACCCTTAACAAAGAAACACTTATAACTGCAATGCTTGGACCTTTTAAAAGGCAACTCCGACTATTCCTCACCTCTACCACTCAATGTGACTACCTCTCCTAAGGAACTGCCTCTTCATTTTACTCTTGTCGAAGGTGACCCATAACCTCCCTTAGAGCACCACACTATTGGCACCAGCTTCCCCCACTCAAACTCCTAATCCCCTTCCACCCCCCCTCACCACCCCTCCCATCTCTAATGGCACTTACAGATATGGGGCCTCCAGCCCCTATCCACCTTGCACTTTTGTCAACCACTCCTACCCTATGACAATGACCCTTTAGCCTGCCTACTCCTTCCTTACCCCTCCTACTCTATACTCACTATATACTGTTCACCCTGAAACTTGTCAGAATCTGGTTTACGATGTCTCTCTCCATTAATGTATGTATATTTAAAGCTTAGCCATCTCTGTGTTTTAAGACTGTAACCACTGTCGACCTTTGTATGTATGTTACCCTACATCCTTTGACGTGGAACCTTTGTAAATGAGCATTTCTTGCTCAAAGGTATTTGTAGTCTCAGGCCTGGATATTCAGACTGCGCCAGGCTGTGGCGCAAGCCTGCGCACAGCGCAACTTGGCTGCGCAGGGGTGTTGACTGGGCGATATTCAACGGAGCTGCGCCATGGCAGAGCATCATTGAATATCGCACGCTGGCCACCCGCAGTGTGCATGACGCAGTGGCACTGCACCAGTGCAAGTGGCCAGAGTGGAGCAGGGGGATACACAAGTGCAAGCTCCATTGCGCTATGTGCAACAACCGCGATATTCAAAAGTGCACATGCAAATGGGGCCATAATGTATGCAAGGTGCAAATGGGGCCATTTGCATGTCATTATGGCCCCATTTGCATGCAGGTGCACCGATCCCCAGTGACTTGCGCCTGGCGCCCTGCCAGGCAGCAGCTATCGGGGACCGATGCCCCCTGCACAGCGCGGCAATGTGCCCCACTGCCTGATCGCGGGCTTATGTATAAATAAAAGCACGTCCTATATCTCTGGTGGTCCAGTGGACCGCTTGCAGCCCAATCACGGGCTTAAGTATAAAAGAATAGCACGTCCTATATCCCTGGTGGTCCAGTGGACTGCTCGCAGCCTGATCGCGGGCATTTGTATTAAAAATGTAAGTTCAGTCTCTCTGGTGGTCCAGTGGACGCTCCTAGCGATCATGGGCATCGTATCAGAAAAAGTAGTCAATATCCTGGTGGTCCAGCGGTACTGCCCCTCCCCACCATCCACTGGGCCGCCTCCCCTGGTCGGCGGTGGCCTTTCCCTGTCTGCCGCCCGCCGCGCTGACTGAGCTGTAGGTGGGGCTGGCCCCGTTGGTCCACGGCAGAGCCGATCAGAGCCGCTGCCGTCTACAGTCCAATATATATATCTGATCAGACGGTATGGTTGCAGTTCATTGGCTCACGCCAGACCACGGGCGATAGCCCTACCTATGGTGTCAGTCGTGGCAGGGGCGGCAGGCAGGTGGGGTGCTGCCGCTGACCGGGGAGCGGGCTGTGGGGCTCGTGGGCGGTTGGGAGGTACCGCTTGGGATCACCAGGGGATACTGGACTTACTTTTTCTACAGATGCCTACATCAAGGCAGCAGTCCACTGGACCAACAGGGATATAGAACGTGATTTACTTTTAACATATGCCCGCGATCTGGCTGACAGCGGTCCACTGGACCACCAGGGATACAGGACGTGATTTACTTTTAACATATGCCCGCGATCGGGCTGCGAGCAGTCCACTGGACCACCAGGGAGATAGGACATTCTTAATTTAAACAGATGCCCGCGATCGGGCATGTGGGGGCTGCCACAGAGGTGCAGCCGGAGCTGGGGTGGCCACCCACAGGTGGCAGCTGCCGTGTTGCGCCCTGCAACATGGCAGCTCATCTGTGGGTGGCCAGCCATTGTTCCTTTTTGTTTTGGCTCACCTGTGTGCAGCGCAAGTAGGGGTTGTGCATGCATGGACTCAGCACATCCCAGGCTGAATATCAGGATGTGCAGAGTATGCATGGGCACCCCCACCTGCGCCCGCGCCACATTACTGATGCACGTCGCGATTTGTGCCAGGGGCACAATCCCGTTTGAATATTGTGCCAGTGATCAGTGGGTTGCATGACGAGCAATTGTTGGCGCCATGCGCAACCCTTTTGAATATCTGGGCCCTAGAGTTTAATAAAATAAAAATAAAATAAATGATGCCGAAGTCTCTTTCTTCCCTTGTGATTGCCAGCAACTCCCCACTCAACCTATAGGTGGCTTTAGGGTTTCTCTTCCCTATGTGCATGATCTTGCACTTCTTTGCATTAAATCCCAGTTGCCACGCTTCTGACCATTTTGCCAGTTTATCCAAATCTCTTCTCATTCTGGTCACCCCATCTGGATCATCTACTCTGTTGCAGATCTTGGTGTCATCTGCAAACAGACAAACCTTACCCTCCAGTCCATCTGCAATGTCACTGATGAAGATACTGAAGAGGATGGGCCCCAGGACTGATCCATGAGGTACCCCACTTGTGACTTGCATCTCTTCTGACTGTATACCATTTACCACCACTCTCTGTTTTCTGCCTGCCAACCAATTTGCCACCCAGTTGACTAACTTCTGACCCAGCCTGAGCCTACCCAGCTTATTAATCAATCTTCTATGTGGAACAGTATCAAAAGCTTTGCTGAAGTGAAGGTAGGTGACATCAACTGCTCCCCCTTGGTCCACCACTCTGGTTACCCAGTCAAAGAAATCTATGAGATTAGTTTGACAGGACCTTCCTGTTGTAAACCCATGTTGTCTTGGATCCTGTGCTCCTGTGGATTCCAGGTGTTGCACTATCCTTTCCTTAAGGAGTGCCTCCATAATCTTGCCCACTACTGAGGTAAGACTGACTGTTCTGTAGTTCCATACCTCCTCCCTGCTACCACTCTTGCGGAGTGGGATCACATGAGCCCTTCTGCAGGGACCTGCTGGGACCTCTCCTGTGCTCAGACACTCACTGAACAGTTCTGATAATGGCTCTGCTAGTTCCACCCTTAGCTCCTTTAGTACCCTGGGATGTATGCCATCAGGTCCCATTGCCTTCCACCCTGAGCTTAGCGAGCTCTTGTAGGACCCTTTCTTTTGTGAAGGGACTATTGCACACCTCACTCCCCCCATGTCAATGGTGCTTAGCTGTGGGCCCTGCCCTACCTTTTATTTATTTATTTATTTAGTTAAACATCAGTTTAGAAACCTTTGAGCCAGAGGCTCATTTACAAAGGTACCTCATCACAAAGTGACAAAGTTTTCCTCAGTAAATACTGAACAGAAGTATCTATTTAGGATAGATGCTTTTCTTTGGTCCTCCTCCTCACACTGCCCCTTATCCCCTTTGATCTTAGCAATACCCCCTGTGGACTTTCTTCTTTCAGTAATGTATCTATAGAAAATCTTGTCACTTTCTTTTACTGTTCGTGCTAGTGTTTCCTCAGTTTGGGCCTTTGCCTGCCTTACTGCATTCCCTGCTTCCCTTAGGGAAATTTGGTATACCTCCCTATCTTCATCCCACTGCATTTCCTTATATTTCCTGAAGGCCAGCCTTTTGGCTCTGACCTTTTCTGCTACTATGCTTGAGAATCAAAGTGGTTTCCTTCTTCTTTTGCTCATGCGTTTCTCTCTAACACGATGGGATGTTGCTTCTAGTATTGCATCCTTAATGCTTGCCCACTTTGCCTGTACCGTCTCACCTGTATTTCTTCATACTAGGGCTAGCTTAACTCTATTTGCCATCTTATTAAAGTCAGCTTCTCTGAAGTTCCATATTTTTGCCTTGGAATGGGATGATTTAGTTCTAGTGGCCAAATTGAGCTATACCATGCAATGGTCACTGGCTCCCAGGCAACCTTCTACCTGGAGATCTGTGATCCTTTCCGTTAGTCAGTACTGTATCTAGTATAACCCTGTCTCTTGTGGGTTGTTCTTCCAGTTGTTTGAGGCCCTCCCCCTGCATGGAATCCACTATGTGTCTAGTTCTGGTAGCTGTTCCTGCTGGTATTGATCAATCTGTTTCTGGCATGTTGAAGTCTCCCATTATCAGAACCTCCCCTTTAGCAGTCATGTTTTGTATATCTTCTAACAGTAATGTGTCTATGTCCTCCCCCTGGTCTGAAGGCCTGTAGACAACCCCAGTTCGTATGGCAGTCCCATTTCCTGTTACCAGGGTGACCACAGTTCTTCTGGCTCCTTATGTGTATTCTGAATTTCTGTAGCTTTGATATTTTCATTGACATAAAGGGCCATTCCAGACCCCTTTTTGAACCTCGGTCTCTTCTGAACAGTACAGTGCCGGGTACAGAAGTCTGCCAAGTGTGGTTACTGGTGAACCATGCCTCGCTAATGGCTACTGTGTCCAGTTTAGCCTTTATCATTGTTGCCTGCAGGTCTGAGATCTTGTTCCCCAGACTGCAAGCATTTGTGTACATGATTTTCCATTGGCCAGATTTCGGTGTGTTAGTTGTTGGGCAAGGTCCGGCATTTCCCCTGTGTGTCGTATGGGGAGCCATACCTTTTCCTTACCTGGTGATGCAAATGAACTACAAACATGCTGAACTCCTGTTTGATAACTAGCTGAGTGGGAGAGGGGTATTCTTCCCATTCGACGTATCGGGTGTTGCACCCCCTCCCCATTTGCTAGTTTAAATATTCTGCAAAGACATCAAATTTCTGCCCCAGTGCACTGATTCCCTTCTTAGTCAGATACAGTCCATTGAATTTAAAGAAATTTCGCTCCCATAACTGTTGCCAGTTACCTACAAATTTGTGTCCTTTTTCCTGGCACCTGCTCTTGAGCCACATGTTTAGCTCCCCTATCTCCCCTTCTCTGACCCTCTGTCCATCTTCCCTCCTCTCCCAGACTGGCAGGAACTCAGAGAAGGAGATGAAATGGAAGACAGTTTGTCACCCAGCATGGTCAGGTGTTTCTTGGTCTCCACAACTGATCGGCTGGCGAGATCGTTAGTCCCTATGTGTACCACGACATTGATTTTTTCTCCTGCTTCCTGATGATTTTAGCAATGCAGTCAGTGTCTCTCCATGCGGATGTACCTGGGAGACATCTGACCGTTATCCCCTGGCTGGAGGTAGGTATCAATTCCCCGAATCATGGAGTCTGCTATGATCAGAAGTGTTTTGGATTTCCTTTTTGCTTTTTTTGTTTTGGTCCCTGTTTTTGGTGAGTTTTGTTGTGCTTGCTCCTGTGCTACAGTGTTCTGCTCTGCAGTGTTTTCTACCCCTTTATTTGATTTTGGAGATAGAGGCAGATACCTGTTTGTAGATTTTATGTTTGTGAAGGTGATACGTTGGAGAGCACTGAGTGATGGGGCACCAAATTTGCCCCTCCTAACCACCTGCCAACCTCCCAGACCACCTCTGCGGTCGAGGTGCTTCTGTTGGATGTTGGGGAAATGGCAGGCAGTTCTTATAATATATTTCCTCCTGAATATGCAATTTGAGGCATGTAATCTCTGCCCATGCTGCCTGGAGCTGAGCCCTTAGATCTCCAGTGGTCCAGCATGTAGGAGAGTATCCTAAATCCTGTATAACTGCCCTTTTGGAAAGTGTCCTGCAGTACCTGCAGTTAATAATGACTCATGGGAAGCACTCACAGCATGCATATCAACCCCACTAATGCCCTAATTCTAACTGAATTGCAAGAATTTAGGGCCAAATTTAAGTTGCAGCTGGCCACTTTCCAACTGGAGCTTGCTGCAGTTAAACAGGACCAGAAGGAAATGCAAGGGGTGATATTAAAGCTTATGAAACACTAGGAGCAAGTTATGACCTCATTTTAGTGCTCTACAGGAAACAGCTATAGTTAGAAGAGAAAAATACTGACCTGGAGGGATGACCTTGGCACAGAAACTTATTTTGGCCTTCCAAAAGGGGGAGGATCAGAACATAGCTGAGTATGTAGACAGAGTTCTTAATCAGGCACTTGATCTCCCTCAAACTTCAGAGCTCCAAACTGAAAGAATACACTGGGCCCTTGGCCTGAGCCTGAACCCAGACCAACAACCAAGATCCATCGACATGCAGTTCCTTGGTTACAGAGTGAAAGAACAAGTCACCTTTTTTTGACCAGGACTATGCTCCCCCTATTCAGGTCCATTATCAGACTTATGCACCCTACCTCAAAGCTCTCCATACAGTGGGTATAAATTTTCAGACCCCGTTCCCCACTAAGTTGCGTGTCCACTTCCCTACAGGAACAATGCTCTACCATGTGGCAGCAGAGGCTGATTTTGAACAACAGGCTGGGGGTTACCCTGCCTCCACCACAACGTGCTGCTGAGGACCGATGGAATTGCAGAAGGCAGCCTGAACCCACACAACCCTGAAAAACCTGATCCTTGGTGGCCAACCTGACAAAAACTGTGGAATCTGCCAAGCAATGCCAACCTCAGGACTTGAATTTCATCCAAGATGTCCTGGCACAATTCTGCAGGCAGTAACTCACAACGAGCCTCTGCTTCCTTAATCTGCTAATCAGAACTTGGATACCTAACTACAGGCGAGTGCTGAACTAGTTATCTTTGTGGCAGGCAGCAGGGGTGATGGGTTCTTGTGGGGTCAGCCAGCAAGTCCCCCAGTATTGTTTTACTCTGATCTTGGGAGGGCAGTTCTTGGGTGCTTCACTCATTTAGCTTTGGTGTTGCAGGGGGACCACTGCTTCCAGCACTGATGCAAGAGTGAATACTCCTCATAGCAGGTGCCACAAACTGCCCATCAGCATTTGGCCTGAATCAGTTCACAATTTAGTTGCACTTCTGTAACAAAACTTACGTAGACAGTTCAAAGTAGATGAAAATAAATTGTATTGAGCAACAGCTTTAAAGTCTACAACCACTTCACTCAGGCCCTATCCTCAGCACTTCACTTTGTCAATAAGGCTTCCTGAGGGGGTGAATTACAATGGAGACTATAATGTTATTTTATAATGCTCCAACTGATGATGTCATAATGATGTCAACAATTAATGTTCTTTACTAAGTTTCAGACATTAAAGTGATACTAACATAAAATACAAAAACAGTAACAGTGTAGGAACTAAAAATTGAAACTAAAACAGAAAGTTGCACAAACCCTGCTATAAAGTTTACATTTAATAATGCCTAATTTTATAAATTGCATACATAGGCTTTAAATAATGTCTCGTGCATACATTTACATGTATCAAAACACACTGCTCTAGTGGGAAATTCAAATGGTGCCAGAGTGGGTTAAAAAAATATGTTTTGTCTATTTAACATTTCATGTATAGCATGCTGAACATATCTAATATAGTCTACACATTTATTCAGTAGACTATATAAAGATTATCTTTATTTTTTAATTGATGAATAACATCTAAAGCATAGAAACAGTTTCAGAAAAACATTATACTATTATAATAACCCATACTTTGCTACTATATACAGAGTAACATAAATCTGCCCTTATTCGGTTTCTTTTACCAAAGCATAACTTCCTTCAAGCATAAAAACTCAAATAATCTAAATTGCTAAATCCAATGTTTGGCTTGTAAGTCTTGCACATGTCTACCTTATTTAAGGGGCCTTAGATCTCCCACACTTTCTCAGGGCATTCTGTGCGGATCTCCGGGTCCAAAAATGATCTAGTCTGGTGGTAATATTCAAAAAGACTAGAAATTCACATTGGTATGTCTTCTGAGAACCTAAAAAAAGCAAATGCAGAACACATTAGTATCAATTTAAAGTAGAGGAAAATGTCCCATCCATTTAAAAAAAACAAAACAGCAGTGTTCTTTTTCTATTGTAACTCTTTCAACATCTCTGTAAGGAGGTATGGTTGGGTGGGGGTTGTCAATACTCTTTCTATTTTAAATGTGGTTTGACATCTAACATTTCATTTAAACCATTGGGGTTGACAGTATTCATTTTATAAATCCAAAAACTTTCGCTTTTGGATAACAGATCAGCTCTGTTCCCACCTCTTTTTCCAAATTTCACATGCTCAAGTCCCATACACTTCATATCAGCTGGGTCAGAGAAGTGTTTCTCTGCATAGTGCCTCCCTATTGTTTTGTCCATTATTTTATTAATAATGTAACAAACATGTTCTTGAATTCTTTCTTTAAATGACCTGACTGTTTTTCCCACATAGCATAAGTTGCAGGTACACCATATCAAATGCACTACAAAGGTGGTATTACACGTTATAAAGTCTCTAACTGTTGCTTTTTCATTGCCCCCCCACCACCAAAATATCTTTGCTCATTTGTACAAATGTACAAATGTTATAATTCAGGCATTTGTGGACACCAGGTCTCCAGTGAGGTAGCCAACTACTTTTTTCTGGTTCTTTTGCAGACAAATAGCTATGGACTATTTTGTCTCTGATGGTTGGGGCCTTCTTAAATGTTATTCATGGTGATGCCCCTACTGCACTACTAACTATTGGGTCACCTAGCAGGGTAGGCCAATTCCTCCAGATAACATTACCAATGGCCCCAGATATATTGTTAAGTTGGGTCGAGAATATGATAGGTCCCCACTCATTTATATTTTTTCTTTCTGTTTTTAAACATTCTTTCTGCATTTTATGCTTAACTTTCTGATAGGTTTCATGTAGAGTATCTCTCCCATTTTCCCTTTCCTCAAAATGACTTATCAGTTCCTTAGATTGTACTTCAAAATCATCATTATTAGTACAATTCCTTCTGACTCGTAGCATCTGACTATGGGGTATAGATTTTTTAAGGTTATTGGGGTGTGCACTATTCTGTCTCAGTACTGCATTTGTTGCTGTACTTTTTCTGTACTCCTTTGTCCATACTATACCTTGAACAGAGTCTCCAATTAACTGTAAATCCAGAAAATTGATGGTTTGATTGTCCATTATACATGTAAACTTCAAGTTCAAAATATTTTGCTTTAACCATTCAATAACTTCTGTAGCCATTTCCCTGCTACCATCCCAGACACATATGCAATCATCGATATATCTGTGCCATCTTACTATATGTGTTTATGGTAGATATTTACCAGTGGGTTGTAAATGTTCTGCAGCTTTCAACACCCTAAAAACAAATTGGCATATGATGGGGCCATTGTAGCACCCATTGCAGTCCCACATACCTGTATATAATGTGTATCTTCAAACTCGAAAACATTATGTGTTAAGACAAAATCTGTAGTTTCTATCATAAAATCTACTGGAATGACAGAACACATATCACTATTTTCCAAAACATATCTACAAGCTGTGAGGCCATCTTTATGTCTGATGGAGGTATACAGTGCCTCTACATCAATGGCTAACCAGATATATTTTTGCTTCCATTCTAAATCCAGAAATTTGTCAATAGTATCAATTGTGTCCCTCAAATAAGATGGAAGCTGGGTCACTGGTCTCTTCAAAAAATAATCTATAAAATTACCAAGATTCTCTGTTAAGGAGCCAATACCCAATATGATTGGTCTGCTGGGGGGGGGGGGTCAAGATTTGTATGTATTTTGGGTAACTTATATATGGTGAACATGATGGGATACTCATTATAAATGTATTTAAATTCATCATCCGTAATGGAAACTTCTTTCACAGCATCATTCAATAATTGTGAAAGTTCACTTTTAAACTTGGAAAAATCCCCAATTGCACCAAGTTAAGGCTTCAGTACAGGCAATACTCAACAAATAAGTAGAGCAGGCCTTATTTTACCTGCATCACAGATACTATTAGGGAGGGTGCGGGGGGGCATGTAAACTAGCACGCAGGCTTTGGGCCTCCAAACTACCTATATTCCCCATGTACTGGGATCTTGGAACATTGCACCCAGAAAATACAAGAAATCCTCATGGACTACTACTCCCAACTCTATAAGGTGGAATCATTGGCCATGGTTGATCAGATCTCTGTGTACCTTCAGGGACTCTCCCTGCTGATCCTGCAAGATCAACAAGTAGAGGACCTCATGTCCCCTATTGCTCAGTAGGTGGTCCTCTTGGCTATAGCAAACTCTTCGACTGGAAAGCAAATGAGGCCAGACAGATTCCCCTCCAAGATGTACAAACATCATGGCATTCAGGAGCTGCTTTTGCCTCCCCTCTTTGATGCAGCTTTTTGGGGGTCTGCAGGAAGGCAATCCACCGCCACCGTCATGGAAGTTTGACACTCTGTCAGTGATTCTGAGGACAGGAAAGGACCCTCACCATTTCCAAACACACCACCCCACATCAGTCTTAAAGTATGACAACAAACTGTTTATGTCAGTATGGGCAGGCTGGTTAGATGGCCTTTTCTCATCGTTGCTGGATGGGGACAAGGTGGACTTTGTAAGGAGGCACCAAGACCAAGCCCATGACATTGTTCAAGGAACACTGCTGTAATTGAAGCATACCATGCTAAACAATGTATGTGGAAATGCTGCACAATACAGACACATACATGCATGCAAGTACACACATACACCTCAAAAAATAAAGAAGCATGCCCGCATCATACACTAACTCAGAACTTTTAACCTGATCAGTTCCTGCAATAAAGCCTCTGGGGTCAGCATGATATTTTGTCAGTTTGAAGTGATGTTTCCCAAGTTGCATTCAAACCTCAAAATCTCAGCTGATACTTTTCAAATTATCAGCAGTACAGAACTGTAAACTTTGCTGAAACTATCACTAACATCAGTAATGACATTGAACAATTTCTTTCATACTACATAAATTGTAGTGAGAAAGAAAAAAAAAAATGTTCTGCACTGGGGATTGATCCCAGGCCCCCTACCCACTACTGCTTGGTAGCCTATAGCTCTACCACTGTACTAAGGTTCCTCAACTGGAAGTGCATGCTGTGGCAAAGGACATCCAGCAGTGAGTGTAGACCTCCCCCCCACACACAGTTGCAATGAATGTTAATAACATTTCGTCAGTCTGAAGTAATGTTTTCCAAGTTGTACAAACCTCAGTGTCTCAGCTGGAATGAACAATTTGTCAATATGAAGTAATGTTTTTCAAGTTGCATTCAAACTTCAAGGTATCCCATGATTTGGGTGAGTTAATATTAGCAAGTCAATTTGGGCAAAAGTAAAAGAGTGAATGGTAAAAAGGCTACTATGATTTTGGAGTGACTATGTAAACGACTCCTGTGAATGTAC
Organism: Neoceratodus forsteri; assembly: GCA_016271365.2. Lineage (NCBI taxonomy): Eukaryota > Metazoa > Chordata > Ceratodontiformes > Ceratodontidae > Neoceratodus > Neoceratodus forsteri. The sequence continues at coordinate 38,292,780 of JADMNL010000025.1, read as the reverse complement.
AGCAAGTGTCAGTATAAGCGAGTTGGTAGTGAGGATCGTGGTTTGGGAAGGATGTAGGGATTTGTGTGTCAGGCTGTTTCTGAGCTGGCCACCTAGTGTAGAAGAGACAGTCACCACCTACGAGTCTGGCAGGCCTGGGTTTGATACTGGGTCTCTAAAGTTTTTTTGTTTGTTTCAAATTGGGAGGTTTTTTGTGTGTTTTAAGTGAGGAATGTTTCATTTCTGCTGTACTGCCCGCGGTTTCCTGATTTTGCCTCCTTCACCACTGCCCCCTCCAATGTTCTCCCCTTCCCTTCCCCTATTTGTCCTTCCCTCCCAAGTTTTCCCCTGTCCCAGTGTTTTATCCCCCCCGGAGTTTATGTAAAGTTTGGGGGTGTGGTGGGCGCAGCCCCCCCACAGAAACAAAAAGTGTAGATTTTTTTTCTAGAGTATATCATAAAAGTAGTTGAATTTGTAGCTCACTATAGTGCTGGAAAGGGGAAGGGGAAATTGTTTAACCAGGAGAGGCACACTAAGTCAAAGCTTGTTTCCAGGTGTGACCTGGGAGCACAAGGAAGTTAAGTGACTTGCTCAGGGTCACACAGTATGCAAGTGGAGGCTGTGGGATTCAAACCCAGGTGTCCAGGTTTGCAGCTCAAAGCCTTAAACCACTGCACTGTACATGCTGCTCATCGTATTGCCGTTCGCTATTGTTGCATTGCTCTTATGGTCAGTGCTGTATTGCAGTCACCGTTATCACATGAAACAAAACTTCTGTGTTTCGACTGGAACTTTTCAAGTTATCAGCAGTACAGAACTTCATACCTTGCTGAAATTCTATCACTAACATCAGCAATGACATCTAAGAATTTCTTTCATACCACATAAATTGTAGTAAGAAAGAAAAAAATGTTTTGCTCTGGGGATCAAAACCAGGCCCCCTACCCACTACCTGCTTGGTATCCATTATTGCTACTGCTGTACCAAGGTTCCTTGACAAAACATGCATGCTGTGGCAAAGGGCATCCAGCAGAGAGTGGAGACCCCACCCCAACAGCCGCATTGGATTTTAGTAATGAATAGTCTGTCAGTTTGAAGCAGCATTTTCCAAATTGCATTCAAACCTCAGTGTCTCAGCTGGAAATGTTCAAGTTATCAGCAATATAGCACTTCATATCTTGCTGAAATTCTATCACTAACATCAGCAATGACATCTAACAATTTATCTCATACTACATAAACTGTAGTGAGAAGGAAAAATATTTTCCACTCTGGGGATTAAACACACACCTCATACCACTACTGCTTGGTAGCCTATAGCTCTACCACTGTACTAAGGTTCATTGACCGGAAGTGCATGCTGTGGCAAAGGACATCCAGCAGTGAGTGTAGACCTCCCTCTACACACACAGCTGCAGTGAATGTTAGTAACATTTTGTCAATCTGAAGTAATGTTTTTCAAGTTGCATTCAAACCTCAGTGTCTCAGCTGGAATTAACAGTTTGTCAATTTGAAGTAATGTTTTCCAAGTTGCATTCAAAACTTCAAGGTATCCCATGATTTGGGTGAGTTAATATTAGCGAGCAATTTGAGCAAAGGTAAAAGAGCGAATGGTAAAAGGGCTACTGTGATTTTGGAGCAACTATGAAAACGACTCCTGTGAGTGTACAGGGAGTGTCAGTGTAAGTGAGTTGGTAGTGAGGATCGTGGTTTGGAAAGGATATAGGGATTTATGTGTCAGGCTGTTTCTGAGCCGGCCACCTAGTGTAGAAGAGAGAGTCACCACGGCCTGCCAGGTTCTATACTGGGTCTGTAGAGTTTTTTTTTTTGTTTGAACTAGGGTTTTTTTTTTTTGTGTGTTTTAAGTGAGGAATGTTTCATTCCCGCTGTACTGCCCACTGTCCTGACTTTGCCTCCTTCACCACTACCCCTCCAATGTTTTTCCCTTCCCCTATTTGTCCTTCCCTCCCAAGTTTTCCCCTGTCCCAATGTTTTATCCCCCCTGGAGTTTATTTAAAGTTTAGGGGGTGCGGTGGGCATAACCCCCCATAGAAACAAAAAGTGTAGATTTTTTTTCTATAATATATCATAAAAGTTGTTGAATTTGCAGCTTACTATAGTGCTGGGAAGGGGAAGGGGAAATTGTTTAACCAGGAGAGGCACACTAAGCCAAAGCTTGTTTCCAGGTGTGACCTGGGAGAACAAGGAAGTTAAGTGACCTGCTTAGGGTCACACAGTATGCAAGTGGAGGCTGTGGGATTCAAACCCAGGTCTCCAGGTTTGCAACTCAAAGCCTTAATCCACTGCACCGTACATGCTGCTCACCATATTGCCATTCGCTATTGTTGCATCGTTCTTATGGTCAGTGCTGTATTGCAGTCACCATTATCACATGAAACCAAACTTCTGTGTTTCAGCTGGAACTTTTCAAGTTATCAGCAGTATAGAACTACATACCTTGCTGAAATTCTATCACTAACATCAGCAACGACATCTAAGAATTTCTTTCATACTACATAAATTGTAGTAAGAAAGAAAAAAATGTTTTGCTCTGGGGATCAAAACCAGCGCCCCTACCCACTACCTGCTTGGTATCCATTATTGCTACTGCTGTACCAAGGTTCCTTGACAGAACGTGCATGTTGTGGCAAAGGACATCCAGCAGAGAATGGAGACCCCTCCAACAGCTACACTGGATTTTAATAATGAATAGTCTGTCAGTTTGAAGCAGCATTTTCCAAGTTGAATTCAAACCTCAGTGTCTCAGCTGGAAATGTTCAAGTTATCAGCAATATAGAACTTCATATCCTGCTGAAATTCTATCACTAACATCAGCAATGACATCTAGCAATTTCTCTCATACTACATAAACTGTAGTGAGAAGGGAAAAATGTTCCACTCTGGGGATTAAACATACACCTCATACCCCCTTACTGCTTGGTAGCCATTAGTTTTACTACCATACTAAGGTTTCTTGACAGGAAATGCTTGAGGTGGCAAAGGACATCCAGCAGTGAATGCAGGACCTCCTTACACAGCTGCAATGGATTTTAGCAATGAACAATCTGCCAATTTGAAGTACTGTTTCTCAAGTTGCATTCAAACCTCATTGTCTCAGCTGGAACTTTCCAACTTATCAGCAATATAGAACTTCAAACCTTAGTGAAACTTTTATCACTAACATCACCAATGATATGCATACATAAATTGTAGTGAGAAAGAAAACAATGTGCCCTGCGGATTGAACCCAGGCTTGTGTAGGTTTGAAAACCTACACCAAGACCTAAAAGCCCTATTGCTGGCATCCTCAGTAATGTCATGCAGCTAAATCACTCCCACTGAATGTATCTCTGAACTTGACTAAATGCAAAAAAAGAACATATATGATCACAGCAGATGCTTATAGCTACTCTGTTGCTGCCTAAAAAGAAGCAAAATCTCCCCTTAAAATGCACCCACTTGGATAACATTCAGTGGTTTTTTTTTTACTTTTTATTTATGCTCCCCCTTCCCGGCTCCCGGAGCCCCCCTCATTGGGAGTCTCCAATGGTGTCTGCTCCACTTCTCCACCTACCTGACCCTGCTGAAGCATCCACCGTGGAGCCATGGATATACCCCCCAGGTGGGTATAGGGAGGGGCCCTTCAGCTCGAGGTCCTTCTTGTTCTGTGTCGGGTACCAGGCTGGGTAGGCAGGTGGGGGTTTCGGGGTCTGCACCTAGGCGCTTCATCTTCCGGCACTCCGGGAGCCCAATTTTTTCCTTGTTCTGTGGGGGGGTGTGATGTGCGCCCGATGTCAAGATGCAAGTGCCACGTCCGTCATGCACCCTGTCCCTCTTCTGCTTGGCATGATGCTTGCTGCATTCCTGGCCACTGCCAGAGGTCAGCCAAGCGCTGAGCCTCTACCCCCCCCCACGGAGAAGGTGAGCACTCCCTGGACACTCAAACCTCCCCCCCCCGGCTGGCCCTCCATCTTCCCGGGCTCGTTCCTGAACCCGGGTCGACAGTGTCACAAGTGGTAGCACTACTGCTGTGCCAGTGGGCTGGCTAACATTCAAAGTTTTAAATATCTTGGAATATGGTTTCACTCACTGACCACTAACAGGAATTCACCAGAACAGTCTGGAGCTCTCACCAGAAAATTGATTCTGCTCTACTGTAACCATAGTTACCTTGAACCTTGGTACCAGAAAGTCTTTGGGCAATCCGTCCTACCTGCACTGGAGTGGGTGAAGTTTATCAGCAAATCTCACTCACTCCACAAGATCACAGTAGCATTTAATAACGTGAAGATATGCCCTAAACTGTGACATAATGACCAGTCACTGCTTTATGTATAGTAGACTGGTACTCCTGCATCCAGATGAAACATGTGCTCTGATGGGCCTCCATACTTTTTAAACATTTTGACCTTAGACTTTATGTTGCCTACTTTTGCAACTTGCTGACCACGTCAAGCCAGAGTTACCACTTAAGATCACCAGGGAAGGAAACATTTATTTAAATGATTTGGTTATTTAAGGCACACTGAGCTGCAGTACCTCATTTCCAGGTATGTATACCCCATTAATTTCTTGCTTGTACACAGGACACACAAAGTAATTGGTGAGAAGGTCTTTGCTGTTGCTGCTTCCATCAGCTTGAATACCACCAAAAATTCGATCGAATGACACCGAGCTGGTCGGACACTCTACCTTGAGCTCTGTCTGCCTCCCTCCCCCACGTGGTATTTGAACTGTATTTGTATCAAGTAAATAGTGGGAAAACTATGAAATGTTGACTTTGACTTGAGTATTTTTCACGCTTCTACACTTTTGGCATTGGAGGTGTCTGATCGGAGAATAGGAGAGAGAGGGAAACAGCGTTTAAGTATAGGGGAAACAACATTTGATAGCGGGCTGCAGAAGCGTCTCTTCACTCGACAGGAAAATCTAACATGGAGAATCACAGTAACCGAAGGTGATATACTTCCTTATAATCTATACTTAGGATGGAAATGGAAAATTAACAAGTGGAAATTCAGCAGGCAGGGAGCAGTAGCAGTAATAGAAGTGAGAAAAATCTACTTAAAAGACAGTTATTGGACAGGGGTTCTCTAGACTCTGAGGGAGAGGAGTGCTGTACTAATGAATACAAACCTGAACCTTTAACAGTACTGCATTTTGATTAACTAGTGTCTGAAATAGCTACAATTAAATTAACTGTTTTAGACACAGCATCTGATTTTAAAAGTTTGAAACAAGAGACAGCAGCCCATAAAATCAGAATTTCAGATGCTAAGGCACACATCAATAGCATGGAAGACAGACTAGAAAAAATATGTGCAGACGGTATTTTTAACAACAAATGCCTGAATAAAATAAAACGAAAACTTGAGGACTTGAAATGTAGAAACAGGAGAAGCAACCTTAGAGTTTTTGGGCCAAAAGAGGGAGCTGAATGTAGTGACAAGGGCTATTTCATTAACAAGATGCTGTTAACTTTGGCTGGACTGTTCCTCTTACAACATAGAAAGAGCACACAGATCACTGAAACTAAAATCTGCTGAGGGGGAAATGTCCTCGATCAGTTATCTTTAAGCTGTTAAGGTATCAAGATAGTCTGCATTCAAAAAATGTCGGGAGATAAAACAAGCTTGATGTATGAGGGCAGCAGGATTAAGATTTTCAACTACCTCCTCCCAGAGCTTGTGAAGAAATGAGATCCATTTATTCCTATTAAGAGGAAATTAAACCAGGCTGGGTTTAAATATGGTCTATTCTTCTCAACTTTGCTGAGGGTCTGGTCCCCTGAGGGTACGAGGGAATATGATGGCTATAATGCAGCCAAAACTGGGCTTAGAAAAGACTTTCCACACTTGTTTAAGAACTTTGACTTCTGTGCCCCCATAAGAGCAGCCCTGGTTATTGAAAAAAAAAATGTGTGACTAAGTTGTGAAGGTGCGTCCTCCTTTGGGCTGCACTGGACTGGATTGCGTTTTGTTTCCTTTTCTTCTGTGCCACAATGATTAACATGTTTTTTAAATAACCACTACCATTTTAGCTATCGCCTCATTAATAAATAATGTGTTCTTATCCTTCTTTCGCTCCAGTGCCATGACAGCTTTCGTTTGCTAGTGCCTAGACAGAAAATGCAGAGGCTGTAGCATCTTATAGCACTGATTGGGCAGGATTGGGGGGGGGGGGGGGGGATCTTGATTACAAATTCCCATTCCAGTGGCTACCGGATAAGTCAGAAAATGCATGAAGCAGTAAAGAAAGCCATTGTGCATTAATTACGAGATACCGTTCACAATGTGTCTACAGTGGGTTAGGTAAGTGGCGACTGTCATTGGCAGGAGGGAGTGGGAGAGAGGTGGTTATACATTTATTTGGGTGTCTTGTTTTTATTCTGCTCAATTTTAAATGTATGCCACCAAGAGAGTGATGGTTGTTGTGGCATGGGAGTGGGATGTGTCCTTGTCTGTTGCAGTGCAGGGAGTCTAGCAATATTTTGAATATGCTGTTAAAAAGAGCAGGCTCCGCTCCCGGCCAGCCATGGCACTGGCCCCTTGAATCTGGTCTCTGGTGCGGTGTTGGGGAACCCCGCCGGCCCCAACGGGGTTGGTAAGCCCTGGGTCCGGGTCAGTGCCGGATGGATGTCGGGGGATGGGGCTGGGGGTGCCCTCTGGATGTAGGCTGGCAGCAAAAATTAATAGCTGCAAATAAACAAAAAAAGTTATTGGAAAAGGTTTTTCCTGTTTACTCTCTTTTTTTAGTGGGGGAGGGAGGATTCCAGTTCACTTTGTCATTTGAGAATATGCCGGGGGGGGGGTTTAATGATGAGTTCAGACAGATCTATTACTTATGGTTCTATGTGATAATCATGAGTGCCGAACGGCGACTCGCATTATTGCAACGTCAGGACGGCAAAAACAATTTTGCCACCCTGACATCCTCGACGCACAGAAGAACAGTGCCAGGGATTTAAATGCTTTGCTTTCTGTGGCCCACCCCCCCTAGCAGGGGACTTCGTCCCCCGCACCCCCTGCTTAATGATTCTCAACTCCAGGGGGTGCAAGTCGGGGGGGGGAAGCAAAAAAAATACAAGTTTTGGGCCACGCGCAACAAAAACGCAGTAGTGCCCGGACCCAGACCTGAACCCAGAACCCAATGCACTGCAAGCAGAGGCCAACCCCCGACGCCACGGCACAGCTTGGCAGCGCCACCCCCTACATCACTTCCGCCCCTCCCAGGCCACGCTCACGTGCTCACTCCCCCCAGGCGCGTGTACATACAGCAACATCCTGTCGCTACGGTCACCCACCCCACCACATCCGGTCATCCTCCCTCCCCAATCACCATTCAAGCTTTCGCCCACATCGCGTCACCGTTTCGGATGGTGCCATGATTCAGGCACCAACCTCACGTGCTGCCATTGCTTACTACTATTGTCATGGCTATTTGCTCTATTTTTTAAGCAGCACAATCTTATTAGGGAGAGAATAAGGGGGAAAGTAACATGCACAACCCTGATTTCATGTACGCTACTACATGTTTTTCTACTTCCTTTCTAAATATCTTAAGTCTTTTTCTACATTATATTGCAGTGCCCTTGAAATGCTTCACAGACTGATGACTGTTGGGGTTGATATGTCATATGGTGGGGAGGGGGTAGTGGGGGGATGGTTGGGGCCACGTGATAGCTCAGGTTATTTTGATAGCTACTCCTGAGTATGAGGTCTCTTAGAATATTTCAGCTCATTTCATGGAATGTAAGAGGGTTACATCACAAATTAAAGCGTTACTCTGCTCTGAGGCATCTTAAAAAATTGGATCCTTCCATAGTATTTCTACAAGAAACACATTTGTGCAGGGAAGACAGTAACCTAATGCTTAGGGAATGGATAGGCCAGGTATTTGGGGCAGGACGAAGTTCTAAAAAAGCAGGGGTTACATTCATAAGAAGAGGCATTAACTTCCAGATGTGTTCGGTGGTAGAGAACCCCATGGGATATTATATTATAGTTAATGGGAAGCTGGAAGATGACATTTATGGCCCGACTGTGACCTCCCATACTGTCTTCACAGAGACCTACGGCAGGCAGTCTGACTTCCTGGATAGCACGATAATTCTTGCAGCGGATACTAATGCTATATTAGATCCACATTTAGATAGCTCTAGAACTAGGGCATCTTCGTCTAAATCGGACAAGGAGTGGAAAAAACTTAGTAGAAAACCTTGGGTTGTTAGGTACAAAACCCTCTATATATATCTATCTACTGAAGAATACACTTTCTGTTCACAGTGTCACATGTTAGGCTCCAGACTAGATCAGATCTACATTCCAAATAATGAGGCTAATAGGGTGTTAGGCATTGAAATTAAGGAACAAGTAATTTCGGATCACTCCCCTGTTAGCTGTAGCTTCCTAGAAAATAGTAATACCGAGCAGACCAGAAGATGGAGAATCAGTAACTTAATGTTAGAAGACAAGGACATAATAGAAAAACTTACAAACTGTCAAACAGACGAGGCATACTGATGAGTCCTGGTGGGACGAAACACGTGTCTATGTTTTCTGTTAGCACCCTTTGCAAACTGTGTGAGAGGCCTTTCGGCACCATGCAATTCTGCTTAAAGTTGGACCAGCATAACATTCTGTGGTGATTTGCATATGCAGCCCATGATGCTTTGCATTGTGGGGGCATGTGGGATTTTGTGTTTTCTTGAAACTTGGCTTCCCAGCCAAATGCCCTTTGGGGTAACTCTTGCCTCAGTGTTTACGCACAGAGGTTCTTTGTCTCATAGAAAAACTTAGATGTAAAATAACTGAATTTCTGGAACTTAATGACCAAAGGGATACATCATGGGCTATAAACTGCGAATGCTTTTAGAGCTGGCTTAGAGGACATCTGATTAGTGCTGCATCAGCAATTAAGCAAAGACAGAAAAAACTGAGGAAAGATTAAATAAAATCAGGAGTGCTGAACTTAAATTAACATCAGAAGACTCTTAAGAGAATTGCGCAGGTTATACAAAACTAAAAACAGAGTACTATGAGCTGATTAGGGGAGAGGCAGAATATGCTATTAGGAGCGCTAAACTTAATTACATTGATTCAGAACCTAAAGCTTCAAGATTGTTAGCCATCAGGCTAAAACAGAATAGCTGTACAATAAAAACAATTTCTATTAGGAACCCAAGTAGTGGTAAGATAATTACAGGTCATAGAGCGATAAATATGGAATTTCTTCAGTTTTATACCCAGTTATATGACGATGCCCCTGAGACAACCTTGAATAACCTGAAGGGCTTTTGTCAAGGGCTGGATATACCCAAAGTTATCGATACTAATTCTAACATACTAGGCCAGGACATTAATCTTGAGGAAATTAAAACTGTTATAAAAAAAACTAAAAAAAAAAAAAAAAAAACCACCAGGCCCAAATGGTTACTCGGTTAACTTCCATGACAGGTTGTCAAATATCCTGGCTCGTATTCTCTTTGAAGTATATTCTGAGGCTCATGCCAAAGGCACACTGCCCTATGATATGATGAGAAGCCTAATTTCCCTATTACATAAAGAAGGTAAAGATCCAACAGACTGTAGAAATTATAGACCTATCTCACTCATAAATAAGAATGTAAAAATGTTGACAAAAATACTAGCTACAAGACCTGAGAAAGTTATACCTGAATTAATAGATATGAAACAAATGGGTTTCATAAAGAATAGGCCAGTGTCGGATAACACAAGGAAGTTGTTTCATATAGTGGATAGGACAAACAAAAGTAAGTCTTCAGTTGGTCTTTTGTCTTTGGATGCCAAAAAGACCTTTGATAGGGTGCTATCGTCACACATTTTTCAAGTATTAGATTTGTATGGATTCCTACTTAACTTTAAACAATAGATCAGGCTTCTATATCAAAACCTGGCAGCTGCCGTGGTCATCAATGGACTGGTATCTCCAGAATTTTCACTGAAATGAGGAACGAGGCAGGGTTTTCCGCTGTCACTGCTATTATTTAATCTTACACTGGATCCATTAATAAGGCATATAGCAGCTAATCCTGAAATTAAGGGGTTAGTATCTCTCAAGAGGAATACACTATTTCACTGTACGCAGATGATATGCTACACACAATTTCAAATCCGAGGGAGTCTATTCCGATGTTACTACAGCAGGTAGTCAGGAAATTTGGGTATGTCTTGGGGTATAAGCTGAACAAAGACTATGTTTTTGCCTCTGAATAACACATGCATCAAAAATGACATTACTGAAATGGGTATAGCATGGTGTAAGGAGAGATTCACTTATCTAGGGATACAAATATATAAAACTATTAATAAAACTATATCTAAGATCCTAAGCAGCATGAAATCTAAGATACAGAATTCCCTGAATAGGTGGAGTCTTTTACCTTTGGGCTTATGGGGAGGATTGAAACCATTAAAATGATTATATTACCTAGGGCATTATACCTTTTCATGATGCTTCCGGTAAAAATACTCCCCAAAAATGGATCTCTTATTTACACAGCTCCATAATGGACTTCATCTAGGCAAAGAAAAAGAGTAGACTCATGCACAACAAAGTGGTTAGGTTAAAGGAAAATGGGGGTTTAAAGTTGCTAGATTTCTTTCTCTATTACTTAGCATGCAGACTGTTCTAAATTGTCCATTGGTGTCACACCCACAGGTAAAAGAAGAATAACCCAGATTGGCTAAACATAGATACTGATGTGCTAAAAGCCCTAATGATTAGCTTTGCGTTTCTGATTTTTGCCAGACCTCATAAAAATGTTCAGAATAGAGATATTTCTGACTTGATAAGACAATTGTCACAATGTGCTACACTACTGAAACTTAACCTGCACTCATTCACTTTACAACCGATCTGGGGAAACCCCAGTCTTACAGATGGGGCAAGTTTACTCTGTAGAGACGAATGGGAAAAGAAAGGAATAAACTCAAATAAAAGATATATATCAAAATACTACTTTGATAGATTTCAAGGACTTAGGCTCCAGATTTGAGATACCAGAATCAGAAAGAGAATATTACACAACACTGAAATCTTCAGTCCTTGAACACTTCGGTAGTGGTGGAGGTATAGGGGAAGTGAACTTAATAACTAAAAATATCCTACTCCACATACAAATGTGCCATAAAATATTTGTATACTATAGTTTGTTGGTGGGTCAGATTCGGGGTAGGGCAGAAGAAAATATTAGGTGGTGGTCCCAAGTGCTAGATAGACCACTTGTTAACTGGGACTGGATGAATGTATGGACTTTCTCACTTATGGCATTTAAAACAGTAAAAATGAAATTAGTTCAGTTCAAGTCCCTACATAACATGTATTGTACACCATATCATCTTTTCAAAATGGGATGAAGAACCACATCAAACTGTTCGAAGTGTGGTAACAACTGTGCAGACTTAGCACTCATGATTTGGAAATGTAACCCTATCTTTGATCTGTGAAAGAGAGTGAAGCAATTTTGGGGGAGCATACCTTGGTTTCAGGACAGGTTTGATTTTGACAGTTGTGTTATTGGGCATTTTGATAACAGAGTAAATTGGACAAAGGAACACAGGTGTACCATTGCTATGATAGGAGCTTCAGTTAAGAATGCCATACTCAAGGTTTGGGTTGAAAGTAGACCACCTTCATTTAATGAAAGGACACAAGAATGCATGGAGATTTTAAAAATGGAAAGACTAGCTCACTACGCATGTGGGCAAGGTAATGCATTTTACTCAAATTGGGGTACCATTTACAATTCATTCAGTTTACAAACTGCTAGGACTTGATGCCTCTTGCTCAGAACATAATACATGAGGGTACCCATGGCTCCTGACTGTCTGCCTTCTCCTCCCACTAATCAGTCTTAACTTTCATTTTACTTATAGTCAACCATGCTTATTTGCGCACTGCACCCACTACTTTATATATTTTTTTCACTTCTCCTTTTCTTTATTCCTTTTCTTCTTGCTTGGTTCTTCTACTAGTCTTTATACTGTATTGCTTGATTAATTGGTTTAATTCTTATTTACCTTTTATTAGAAATACTTAGAGATTTTGTTGTATCACACACATCAACAGTTATTGCTGGAGGTGCCACATATGTTAGAGAATGACTTATTTCTAATATTAATAGGGTGCTTACATTACAGGATTGCTTATGTTTTAAGTTGCATATATTCTCCTAGTATTGCTGAAAATGTGAAGATATATGTTTACCTGATGAACTGAAATGTATATTATACTTTTAAATTCAATAAAATTGTATTGATAAAAACAAAAGCCAGAACACCACTCTCATGTTATTAAAGACTTTAGAAAACTACAGTATGTCAAAAAGGACATATTCTCCCATCTACTCAGTCCATGCACCCACTAGTGCATTTTCTATTGCTCCATCAGTCTCTCATCTGCTCTGACCTCCTGTATGTTCTAATAACCACTAGTAATCTTTTAAAGTGTACTGTAGAAAACGTTTTGCTTCTTGTTTAAATCCTATCTTGATAATTGTTCTTTACATGTTGATGTTGCCTTCATTGTGTGTTTGTAAATATTGTACTTAAAATTTACGTTTTTTTTTTTATATAAAGCTTTTTTCCTCCCTGCGGATCAGTCGGCTATCAGTCATGTCCCTGCTGTCTCCTTTTTTTGTTTAAGAACAATTAATATTAAGATTTTTATGAAGTACACTTGAACAAGAAAATTAACAATTATTAGAAACAGAAACTCATGATAATGAACCAAGAATAAAATTTCTGTACATTCAGCTGATCCGACCTAACTAGACACTGTAGTACATATAGGTTCTTTAAAACATCTTCAAGAAACCGACACCATGGCAACACCTTTCTATACAAAGGCCCTTCATTAAAAAAAGAAAATAAATGAAGCAGTGGGTGGGGTGACCACCTACGGTGTTGGTCTACTTGCTCAAAAAAATTAAGAAGGCTTAGAAATATAAGAAAATGAGTTGATGTTTTGAAAGATCACCCCAGTTTTGGTTAACCATGGTGCCCATGTCTTATGAAATTTAGGGATTTCTCCTCTTCACCAGAACAGTACCTGTAAATAAGAGGCTGCTCTAGAGATGGCTTGAATCGAATAAGTCTTCGAGGCGATAGCAGGAGTCAGCCATCTTAGGAGAATTAAATGTTTAGCCTCCAGTGCAGCTGTATGTAACAAGGTGTTATACTGCAGACCTTCCAAGGATAGCATATGGGAATCTCTCAAGATCCAAAATCGAGGGGATCAAAGCAAAGGGATATTTAAATCTTGTTCCAACATGGTAATGATGGAGAGCCACCATTCCATTACTAAGGTACAACCCCAAAGAATATGACAGAGAGTCCCAGGATCCTTCTTACCTCTCCAACATATATCAGAGGTGGATAGGCCCATCTGAACCAATTTGTCTGGTGTCCTATACCATCTACTCAGTATCTTCTTTTGGATCAACTGTAATTTTGGATCCAGGAAGGCTTGATGTGCTTCAGTCATCCCTGCTGCCTCCTGAATTCTTACCATTTACCCTGAACCACACCTGTCAACAAATCTCCCACAGATTGTCCCACATGGTGGAGCCAGGAGGTGAAGGGCTGTCCCCCTCTGTGGAGTTTAGATCCAGATATGGCAAGGATCTAGGTGATGGCACAGGTCAGAGGCAAGCAAGACAGGCTTCCTTACCCCTGCACTGCTTTTCCCATTTTCACCCTGCCCACCTGCTTTGATGTGTGGTACAGCCTCTGCAGGTCTTGACACATTACTGGCATCCCTGCAGAGAAGCAGTCTTTCTGGCCCTCCATAAAGAGTGCCAATGTGGTGAAATCTGACACCATCCCTCCCTGGGGCTGGGAGAGTTGCTGAGCAGCAGTACGTTCCCAGCTCTGTGCCACCCAGCTGGCTCCCAACCTCATTCATGAACTTGGGCCACCTGCAATGGAGAATGACAAGCTGCCATTGGGCCATTGGCTGGTCTAATATTGAAGACTGTGACCACTATCTATAAAATGGTACAAACTCAGCTGCTATATCCCCTGAGACCCTGCTGAAAAAAAGGGCTTCACTTAAAGGGACATTGTCAACCCCCTTAGACCTCACATTGTCCCTAGTTTAAAATACACATTTAAAGACTGGTCTCATTCTGTAGAGATTGCTGAAGTAGTTGGTAGTTTGATTCTGATCCCTGTTTTCTTTTCAGAAGTGGAAACCAGACTGTCCACCATACTGGTGTTACCACACCAAAATGTGTTTATGTTCCTTGGTCAATTCTCAATGCATCTTTCCTAGACTTGGGAACACCTCCAACATAGTCTAGCAATTCAAGATGCAATGGGAGGAGAGGAGGCTATTACATCATGAGTGGCTGCTCTGTTTGGGGGTGTTCCTAATGTTCAGGAAGTGACTAGTAAAAGTGGGCTAATGATTTGAAATGAAACAGAGCTGAATATAATTACACCATTAACATGCAATTCAGTTCTACTAAGAAAGGAGGCAGATTAAACAACCAACAACACCAATGAGTTTTAGAGAAGGTAAGAAATCATACAATGTGGGGTTACAACTAGAAATAGTATAAATAAAAAAGGGTTGACAGTGTCCCTTTAAATGAGGCTTTTCTAGTGTGCACAAATTATTGCTAAATATATATAAAAATGAGTACAATTAGAAGGGAAGAAATGGAAAACAGAACAAAGGAGAAAACAGTAATTATGCATGAGTGCTTTCTATGTTATATAACTCCTTGTTTACATAAATTAGTCTTTGGCCTTGCTCCAAATGGATGCATGTAAACAGTTACAGTATGACTAGTTTAAAAAACAAAAATATTTTTTAGCCAGCCACTAACCAGTTGACTAGGTAAATAAGCCTGCCAGTCACCATGCTGCATAAATGTATTTTTTTTCCCCACAATTCTATTTTTCGCCTTGGGGACCCAGAACTCTCTCAGGCTCCCAACTCACCTTGCCGCTCTACTGCCCACTGTGACCCCGCCTTCTTCAAGCACATTACTCTCTCCCCGAGGGACCCATGGCCCTAAGGTCCAAGGGGAGATCAAAGGGGCAGAGATGGGAGTCCATTATTGGGCGTGTGGCTGCCAGGTACTGTGGGGCCGTCGCCTATCTGGGGCCAAGGGGTTTTCTTGTTTTTGTTTCCCCATAAGCTCCCCTCCTCCCTCCCAAGCATGGTGTGCAGTAATGCCATGTCTCACGGCAATGCTGCCGATGTCTACCACGCTCCCCACACGTCTGGCCCTACATCCTGCAGAGCCCCTGATCTCCACCGGGGGTCACTGGGATGCTGGACAACCCACTGCCCTCCCCCCGGGAGAGGACAGCAGTCTGTCAGATGCTCAAGCCTGTCCCTCCCCTGCCAACCCCCAGTGCCCTGGCTCACTCCCGAACCCAGGTCGCAGGTGCAGTGTGAGGTGTGGTTTCCAGCCCCTCAACCCTCAGTGCCACTGGGCTGGCCCATACAGCATAAATTTGAGCCAGGACAATTAAAGGTAAGGAGGAGGGGCAGAGAAAGCAAGAAAGAAGCAGAGAGAGAGAGAGAGAGATGGATGTAGATGTGTATGTGAAAAATACATCTACAAAAATGGCAGGAAAACAACAAAAAGGTCTCACAAGGGGAGTGGTACTCTTGATAACATTAAATATCCCACAACAAAAAAAATCTGGCACTCACCACCTCCTGCAACAAAGACGCCATTCCCAGAGTTTTCTATTTTGGAAGTGCTCAGTGCATATTTTATTTATGGTGCAAAAGTGACCAAGGGGTAGTGTAAATTAGTGCCTGCTCCCCTCTGAATTGCATATCATGAAACAAACACACTTAAGGATGCCCTTGTATGCAGCCAGCACAGGAATACCAAACCCACGACTTGGCTTAACAAAGGACTACAGGGATGTCATCAATGTAAGCATTGCAGCTATTGTAAATATATCATAGAAGGGGACTGCTTTACAAATTCACACACTGGCAGAGAATTTAAGATCCGGCAATTCACAATGTGTGACACCGTAGGTGTTATTTATGTGGCTGAATGTTTCATGTAATGTCTTTTATATAGGCAAGATGACCTGAAGCCTGAAGGTCAGGGTGGGAGAACACTGTAGAGCAACTGGGACTGGGAATGTCACTTATGCAACAGCTTTATGTGTAAAACAAACAAGAGACCCTGAGAACCATAGGTGTAAGTTCAGGGCAATTGATAAAGTATGCTCAGATGCAAGGGGCAGTGACTTTAATACCTTGGTCTTAAAATGTGAAGGGTTTTGGATTTATAATTTAAATCTGACAAAAAATCCAGGGTAAAATGTAGCTTTTGATCTCACTCTGTTCTTCAAATAACTAGTAGTGCTGACTTTGTTGTTAACAAGACGTCATCTGTAAACTGTTTGTCATTTGTATTAGTTATTCTTATGAACTAAAGGTACTGATTAGAAGTTACAAACTAAAAGTTCTTTAAATTTGATGGACTACATCTGACTAAGGAGGGAGTCAGTGCATTGGGGCAGAAGTTTGATGTCTTTGCAGAATATTTAAACTAGCAAATGGGGAGAGGGGTGCAGCACCCAATACATCGAATGAGAAGAACACCTCTCCCCCCTCAGCTAGTAATCAAACAGGAGTTCAGCATGTTTGTAGTTCATTTGCATCACCAGCTAAGGAAAAAGGTCTGGCTCCTCATATGACGTCCAGGGGGAAAGCCGGACCTCGCCCCACAACTAACGCACTGAAATCTGGCCAGTGGAAGATCATGTACACAAATGCCCGCAGTCTGGGGAACAAGATTCCAGACCTGGAGGCAACAATGACAGAGGCTAAACTGGACATAGTAGCCATTAGCGAGACATGGTTCATCAGTAACCACACTTGGGAGACTTCAGTACCCCGCTGTGTACTGTTCAGAAGAGACCAAGGTGCAAAAAGGGGGGAGGGCCTTTATGTCAATGAAAATATCAAAGCTACAGAAATTCAGAATACACATAAGGAGCCAGAACAACTGTGGGTCACCCTGGAAACAGGAAATGGGACAGCCATACTCACTGGGGTTGTCTACAGACCTCCAGACCAGGGGCAGGACATAGACACATTACTGTTAGAAGATACACAAAACATGACAGCTAAAGGGGAAGCTCTGATAATGGGAGACTTCACCATGCCAGATACAGATTGATCAATACCAGCAGGAACATCCACCAGAACTAGACATGTAGGGTGGGATATTCAGACTGCGCCAGGCAGGGGCACGAGCCTGGGCGCAGTGCAACTGGGATGAGCCAGGGCATGGTCCAGGCTATATTCAATGGTGCTGCGCCATGGCTCAGCACCATTGAATATGGCACTGAGGGTGCACGCACTGCGCATGACACAGTGGCACTGCGCTAGCGCAAGTGGCAGCAGGGGAGCAGGGGGCTGTACCAGCGCAAGTGCGGTTGCGCTAGGTACAGCAAGAGCGATATTCAGCTGTGGGCCTGCCATAATGCATGCAGGGCGCAAATAGGGCCATTTGCATGTCATTATGGCACCATTTGCATGCGGTGCGCCGATCCCCAGTGGATTGTACCTGGCACCCTGCCAGGCTGCAGCTCTTGGGGACCAGCGCCCCGCTGCCCTTCAGTGGGCGCCCCATCCATTCGTCTGATCACGGGCATGTGTAGAACCCCCCCCATTTCGGTACTGGGGAAGGTTCGTATGCCTATTGGACCATGCAGGACCAACAGGCATACAGCCATACTGTACGCTGTCAGTCGGTGAGCGGCTGGGCAGCTTGAGGGTGGGAGCTGCTGCCCACTGCTGACTGGGGGTGCAGAGTGGTGGGGTCACAGTGGGCGGGTGGGGAGGGGGGTACCATTGGAACACAGAGTGAATGACTACCGCCAGCGAGCGGGCGACAGTGATCAGTCCACTGGACCACCAGGGTTAATTTAAATACATGCCTGTGATCAGGCAGGAGATAGCGGGTTCACTGGACCACCAGGGATCATTTTATTACATGCCTGGGATTGCATTAATTCTTGCCCACAATCAGGCGAAGGGGTAGGGTCCACTGGACCATCAGGAATTGCATTAATTCTTGCCCACGATCGGGCGAAGGGATAGGGTCCACTGGACCATCAGAGATTGCATTAATTCTTCCCCACAATCGGGTGAAGGGGTAGGGTCCACTGGACCACCAGGGATTGCATTAATTCTTGCCCGCGATCGGGCGGGGGGGCATGACGCCCCCTGGGCAGGGGGCTCGTGGACTGTGTCCTGGTGGTTGGGTGGCCACCCACAGCAGACGGCTGCCATGTTGCACTCAGCAATATGGCAGCCCACCTGTGGGTGTCCCCAACTTGTTCCCAGTTTGAATGGGCTCAACACTGCACCCGCCTGAGCGGTGCATGGAGGGGTTGTGCCTGCATATGCGCCGCAGATCCCGGGCTGAATATTGGGATGTGCCGCATATGCATGGGCACACCCCCCCGCACTTGCGCTGCATACATTACAGGTGCGCCCTGGCGCATCGGGGGTTGCACACCGAAACCAGACCCTTTGAATATCACGCCGGGGTGCATCAGTGGGTTGCTCATTGTGCCATGCGCAACCCCTTTAAATATCCCACCCATAGTGGATTCCCTGCAGGGGGAGGGCCTCAAACAATTGGTACAACAACCCACTACAGACAGGGCTATTCTGAATCTAGAACTGACTAATGGGGAAAGGATCACAGCTCCCCAGGTTGGTCACCTGGGGGCCAGTGGCCATCACATGGTATAGTTCAATTTGGCCACTAGAACTAAATCATCCCATTCCAAGGGAAAAATATGAGACTTCAGAGGAGCTAACTTTGATAAGATGGCCAACAGAGTTAAGCTAGTTCTGGCAAGAAGAAATACAGGTGAGGGGGTACAGGCAAAGTGGGCAAGCATTAAGGATGCAGTACTTGAAGCAACATCCCATTATGTTAGGGAGAAAAGCAAGAGCAAAAGGAGGAAAGCACTTTGGCTCTCAAAAACAGTAGCAGAAAAAATCAGAGCCAAAAGGTTAGCCTTCAGGAAATATAAGGGAAAGCAGTAGGACTAATATAGGGAAGCATATCAAATTTCCCTAAAAGAAACAGGGGAGGCAGTAAGGCAGGCAAAGGCCCAAACTGAGGAAACACTAGCACGAACAGTAAAAGAAGGGGATAGGACTTTCTATAGATACATTAGTGAAAGGAGAAAGTCCAGAGGGGGTATTGCTAAGATCAAAGGGGATAAGGGGGAGTATGTGGAGGAGGATCAAGGAAAATCATCTATCCTAAATAGATACTTCTGCTCAGTATTTACTGAGGAGAAGGTAGGGCAGGGCCCACAGCTCAGCATCACGGACACAGGGGAGGAAGGTGTGTCAAGTCTCTTCACAAAAGAAAGGGTCCTACATGATCTTGCTAAGCTCAGGGTGGACAAGGCAATGGGACCTGATGGCATACATCCCAGGGTACTAAAGGAGCTAATGGTGGAACTAGCAGAGCCATTAGCAGATCTGTTTAGTGAGTCTCTGAGCACAGGAGAGGTCTCAGAAGATTGGAGAAGGGTTCATGTAATCCCGCTTCACAACAATGACAGCAGGGAGGAGGCAGGGAACTACAGACCAGTCAGTCTTACCTCAGTAATGAGCAAGATTATGGAGACACTCCTTAAGGAAAGGATAGTGCAACACCTGGAATCCACAGGAGCACAGGATCCAAGACAGCACGGGTTTACAACAGGAAGGTCCTGTCAAACTAATCTCGTAGATTTCTTTGACTGGGTAACCAGAGTGGTGGACCAAGCAGGTGCAGTTGATGTTGCCTACCTTGACTTCAGAAAAGCTTTTGATACTGTTCCAAATAGAAGATTGATTAATAAGCTGGGTAGGCTTGGGGTGGGTCAGAGGTCAACTGGGTGGAAAACTGGTTGGTGGGCAGAAAACAGACAGTGGTGGTAAACTGTATACAGTCAGAAGAGATGCAAATCACAAGTGGGGTACCTCAGGGATCAGTCCTGGGGCCAGTCCTCTTCAATATCTTCATCAGTGACATTACAGATAGACTGGAGGGTAAGATTTGCCTGTTTGCAGATGACATCAAGATCTGCAACAGAGTAGATGATCCAGATGGAGTGGGCAGAATGAGAAGAGATCTGGAAAAACTGGCAAAATGGTCGGAAGAGTGGAAACTGGGGTTTAACGCAAAGAAGTGCAAGATCATGCACATAGGGAAGAGAAACCCTGAAGCTACCTATAGGTTGGGAGGGGAGTTGCTGGCAATCACAAGGGAAGACAAAGACTTTTTTTTTTTTTTTTTAGTTTTTGTTGACCAGGTAAGTGCACTAGACAAATCCTGCCTATTTTCAGGCACGACCCGGGAGAGGGGGATACAGATGAATGCCAACTGACCTTGAACCAGATTAGGCATCATCATCACAGATGACCTGAAGTCTTTTAAGCAGACCACTAAAGCAGTAGGTAAGGCTAGAGGGATGTTGGGGTGTATTAGTAGGGGTATCACAAGTTGTAAGAGGGAGGTAATAATCCCTCTTTACGAGACACTGGTTAGGCCCCATCTGGAGTACTTCGTGCAGTACTGGAGGCCGCACCTGCACCAAGGACATTAACAAAATGAAGGCAATCCAGAGAAGGGCAACCAAAATGGTGCAGGGACTACATCAGAAAACATATGAGGACAGATTAACGGAGCTCAATATGTATACCCTGGAGCAAAAGAGGGAGAGAAGTGATATGATCGAAACATTCAAACATCTTAAGGGCATTAACAAGGTGAAAGAGTCTAACATGTTTCAATATAAGAAAAACAGCAGGACAAAAAGACACAGCATAAGATTAGAGGGAGGCCGATTAAGGGGTAATGTGAGGAAGTTATTTTTCACAGAAAGGGTGGTGGATGCATGGAATGGCCTACCTCAGGAAGTGGTGGCTATGAATATAGTGCAGGGCTTCACACAGGCATGGGATAGGCATAAGGGAGCAATACAGATGAGTATGACTAGACAGGCCATTGACAGAGCAAAGGCCTGTGGCACATTCACAATGTAGAAAAATAAATGGGCAGACTGGATGGGCCTTGTGGTCTTTATCTTCTGTCAACTTCTATGTTTCTATGTTTCAACTTCTATGTATACGTCTCTTCCCTTTTTCAGATGTGAAGTTCATCTGTTGGGTTATGCGCAAGGTTCAAATGTAGTACCCAGTAAGCAGTGGCATTCTGGAACTAAACTGCACCTGTATGCTTAGCAATATGATCAATTAAGATCATATGTGCGCATATACGATATTGTATGTTATGCTATCAAAAGAATTTTTTAAGAAATTAAATTTGTTTCAGTAGTAATATTATTAGATGGCAATAACATCCTATTAATTTGCATATATTTGATACATAACAAAAGTAGAGTATCTAAAATTGTTATCAGCAGATAATTGTTTTTAATGTCAATGTTTTTGTGATTTTAATAATTGTATTTATTGTAAATATTCTTGCACTTTCTATACTGTTCACAATTGTTTTACAATGTCTGGATGCATATGTATTGTTGGGGAAAAAGGGTTTTATGACGTAGCTCTGGCGTCAGTATTGTGCACCACTATAAAAAGAGCAGACACATTGTACTTGTGCCTTTGATAAAGGACTGCATCATTCAAAATGCATCAGGTGATAGCTTAGCCTGGTGTTGTCCGAATTAACACCTAAATAAGATATGCACTGAGCACTTTTGAAATGAAAATCTCCGGCAGTGGCATCTTCATTGCAGGAGATGGTGAGTGGCAGAATATTTTTGTTGTATGATATACAAAATTAGGTAGATAAAAAACACAGGAAAACAGTTTTATTCTACTGTCTAAAGCCTCACCTGAATGCACAATTTTGTTCACTTTACCCACTACTAATTTACTTAGAATATTTGATCACCTGGATCACCAGACAAGACCACCAAAAGCAAATATTAAGACCCTCACTTGACTTATCATTTTTATATTGGTTTTTGACATGGACCCTGAGATTATAGTTCACAATTGCACAGAGGAAGGGAGCTTTGTTTTCAAGAACTGCAGGGTCCATGTTTTTCCAGATATTTTTGCTTTCTGTTTTCAACCCTTGTCAGGCTAAATATCAACATAGGCATAAGGGGGCGATTGGCCCCTGCCCCCCCCGTCAAAAATCATCCTCCAACTAAATTGTAATATAATTATATATGCCCCCAAAGCCCCCTAGCTTTGTGAGGATTCTGGCCCCCCTTGTTCACTGACTGTACACTCCACTGAACGTCAGGTGTCACTTAGAATACAAAAAAATATGTTCTAGGACCCAGAGCAGTTAAGGACTTCATTCCAAAGAAAAAACAGGAAGCAGCTAAATGAGAAGAAAAGAAACAAGAAGATTCACTTCAGAAGAATGAAAACTTGGCAGACCTCCCTTTATTAGAAGAACAGATATAAGTACTTTTGATTTCTGTTCTGTTGGCTTAGTATGTCCTTGGATGCATAGCGTTCAGCAATAGCCATTTAGTTTCAATGTTTTTTAATCATATTTTTTTCTTTCTCCCGTTGAAATTAACTTTCTTTAATTTAATAGACTAATCAAAATACTAGAAGTCCTTAGATGAATCGCTGCGCTCAGATAGTATACCATTTGTCCTTGTGCATCCCACAACTCAACCCTGAATAATCTATAACATGTAATCTAGCTATGAGAATATTCACTGAGGCTTGCACCACTCTTAAATGTTTCACAATCATTGGCTTATGTATGGGTTCCATATTAAGCCAATTGGAAAGAAAGATTTATTTTGAATGTTTATATGGACAGATACTGTGTTTCTTATGGTTAAAATAATCACGGTCTTTAGGTGAGAGCACTATAAAGTAAAGGTGAGCAGTTCTTGCACACAAAGGACTTGAGAAGAAACGCTAATGAGCATAACAGACACGGGCCCATATATTCAAAGAAAATGCACGGCACAAAATGGAGATGCACGATGCATCCCGGAAAATGCACGGAAGCATGATATTTGAAAGGGAGGAATGCGGTGTGTATGGTGGAATGCACAGTAGTACAGCTATAATGTATGCAGCGCTGAAAAAGGGGGTGGGCACCTAAAGATGCTGTGCACGCGTATATTCAGCCAAAATGAGTGGCGCATATGCCGTGCATCCCATAATTGTGCCACACAAAATTGGGAATAAAAGGGGCAGCCCTAAAGTGGCCAGCCACCTAGAGGTAGGTCACAGCACTGCAGCGACAATGGCTGGACTGGCGTTCCATATGGCAGCAGTGATGGCTGATGTGAGGTGACTGGGAGAACAGCAGCATGGTCATAGAAGGGCCTGGAGGCAGTATGCCCAACAGAGACAGTACCAGCTCCGCGTCACATTCGAACAGCTCAGTGACACGGACATCATGGACCGGTATCGGCTCAACAGGGCAATTCTGAGACAGTTCTGTGAGCTGATCCATGATGACCTGCAGGCACCCACACACAGAAGTCATGACGTGATGGTGGAGTCAAAGGTCACAGCAGTGCTGTGCCTGCTCGCCATGGGCACATTCCAGGTACCGGTGGGTGACACCACCAGCATCACCCAGTCGGCCCCATCCCATCTCCTCACACAGTTCCTCACCACTCTGCTGCCCATGCGAGTGAGTTCTTTGATTCCCTACCATAACAGCGGAGTGGACAACAACAATGCAGCACTTTCACAGGTTTGCATGTCTACCAGGCGTGCTAGGGGCCATTGACTGCACCCATGTGGTCATCAGAGCGCCACCTGGTGGTGACAAGGAGGTATATGTGAACAGGATGGGGTACCACTCCATAAACTGCCAGGTGGCGTGAGATGCCACAAGGCACATCACGAATGTCTGTGCCTGCTTCCCTGGGAGTGCATACAATGCCTATGTCTGGCATCAGTCATCCCTGTGCCACTGCTTTGAGTCTGGGGAGATACCCAGTGGCCATCTTGTGGGCGAGTGGAAAGCAGCCACAACATGGTGCTCACCTGGTCACATAGTGCAGTGACGGTGGCTGTACAGGAGGTGGCCCAGTAGGATTGTGCCGCTGCAATGGCTGACAGCCGTGTGACACACAGGATGGGGGAGGGAGGCAGAGATGGGACTGGAATAGGACTGACACGGAACATATGTGGAATACCTCTATGGGAGGGTGCACATGTGATGGACTGCAATAAGCACAGACAACATGGGTGCTGTTAGCCAGTAGGGGCCTGTGACAATGTGTGAGGGGTAGGGCATCGCAATGCACTGGAAGGGAACAATGCTGTGTGGCACATCCAGGCAGCAGTTTTGCCATGCCCCACAGACCAAACGGCATGCAGGCCACAGTGGTAGTGATAGTGGACATATGACAGCTGGGAAAGTGCCATAGAGGTGTGAGTGGGAGTGTGCAGCTGGGACACAGTATCTGATGCAATGTGCTGATGGTGTCACCCAACAGAAACAGGGCTTGGTGGAATGCAGCTTGCCATGGATGTGTACTGTAGACTAACATATCTCCTTCCTCCACACAGGAGACAATGCATACCCCCTCTTGCCATGGATGATCACCCCAATACTGCAGCCCATGCTCAATGCAGAGGAGAAGTACAATGAGGCATGCACCACAACACGGAACATCATAGAGCGTGTGTTTTGGCATACTGAAGATCCTATTCAGATGCCTGGACAGGTCAGGTGGTGCCCTGCAATATGGCCTGGGCAAGGTCTGTGGCATATTCCTGGCCTGTTGCATGCTACACAACATGGCCATAGACCATGGACTGTTTGTCCAGGTCCCGGAGGGCGACGGTGTGGAGGACGTGGAACTGCAGGAGGAGGGTGAGCATCAACAGCAAGACCGGAGAGGCCCAAGATTGGTCCTGAGGGGATGGCAGCACAGGGACACCATTGTGCAGGAACATTTTTGACTCCGAAGGAGAGTAATGCAGTTATCCGTGACATTGCAGGCATGCACACAGGCACAGTGCATGTAAGAGCATGGTGCACCCCACGGCGATGTACAGTGTGAACTGGCTGGCCCTTTGTGATGTGCAGACAGGTGTGCTGAAGCTGTATGCACACATGTCCACAGGAGGGACATCAAAGCCAAGGATGCATGGAGGTAACTGAAGTGGATTGGCATGGGTCAGAGAAAGACCATTAGCACATACCCACGGTGGTTAGCCACAGGTGCACTCGTCACACCCATGCCACTCCCATGACACCATGGCCCTCATCCATGTTCTGGATGCCATCTAAAGAGTGTGACAGTGCCACAGGGGTGGGTAGGCAGGGCACTATGGTCACAGGGCATGGACAGCACACAGCCATAGGCACTATGGGGGAGACTGCGCCCCACCAGTGGCAGTGAGGCATCCTAGGCAGGCCAAAAGGGCCCCAGACCCCTCAGTATATGCATGTGCAGCCACCACAGACACGTACATGGCCTCCTCCCACAGGCATGGGTGACTCCAAAGAGAATCCCAGGACCAAATGTGGTGAGGCCTCCACCCCTGAGGGGGTTGACCCATGTGATCATGAATGGCTACATGTCGAGGTGGGTGTGGGGAACTAACACTGTAGCCAGGGGTGAGTGTGGGTCCAAGGGCAGGGAACGTGGTGCTATGTGCACTGCAGTCACTGTATGGTGTTTGGAGGTGCTAGTTTTGCTGCACGCTGTGTGGCATGTGGTACGGTGTCCACGTGTAGCCAGTGCTGCAGCACCCTCCTGTATAGCCTCTGCAACACTGGAGAAGCCTGCAGTAATGTTAGTGTGTAACAGGCGAAATGATCTTATGCTCTCCGCATGGCAGACAGTAGCCCACTCCTCAAGTTGGCGTAACTGTGCCTGCAACCCCTACACAGCATCGAGGAGTGCCACCTGGCTCTCCATGGAGGCCCTCGGTAGCCTCGTGTGTTCTGGCAGCTCGTCAGCTTGGACCATGTGTTGTGCAGGGGGAGTCTGCCAAACTGGGGGGGGGGACTGCTGTGTGACTGCCTCAGCATCTGGTTGCCCCACAGCTGGCTGCTGGGGAGGTGGGGATGTGGTGCATGCATTCATAATGTACGCTGGGGCTGCCTCAACATGTAGCTGGTCAGGCTGTGGCTGGTCAAAAGTTCCCTGTCACTGGGCAGCAGTGCCCCTCAGCTGCACCTCAGCAGGCCACAACATGATGCATTCTACCTGTGCTGTGGCTGACTACAAGTGGTGGCCCGCCTGCTGCAGATGTGCTGGCCCTCAATGGCTGCTGTTGGCATTTGTAACATGTGGGAACTCCATCCAGGCCACATGGGGGCAGTGTCAGGGAGGACACTGTCGATCTGAGTGAAGTCATCATCTTCAGTGTCCATGGCAAGCTCATCCAGAGCTGTGAGGAGTGCCTCGGCTGTCAGGGAGATGGTCGCATCATCATAATCACCGTCCCCCCCCATGTGTGTGTGGGTCCACAGCGGTGGGCACCACACTGGTCAAGGTGTGGCCACAGGTACACTGCCATGCTGTGCATGCAGCTGTACCTGTGGAGCTCCACCAGTCCCAAGATAAGATGGTGCTGTGGAAACAAAAGCAGAGGGCATGGTTAGGGATGGATGGCCATGGCAACAGTACCATAACATACACACATGCAGGTAACAGGAGTGCTAGTGGAAACACACATGGGCTTGACAATGTGAGCAGGACACATGGCAGACATGCTAGGATGCACACAGATGGAGTGGCATGCAGTGTCTGCCACATAGTACTACACATACTGGGTAACATGCAACACACAGACATTCAACGCCACACGCAGGACCAGGCATGACCTGTAACATGCATACTCACAGTGCAGCGATGGCTGACTACCTGTTTCAAATCCCCAGCTGGGAACGCTTCCCACAGCCACATGGCTGAGGCTTGTGGCATTGAGTGCCTCCTCCGGTGTCATGACAGGAACTGTCGGGTCCACACCCGGTTGCCTAATGGGAAGCATGGGCCTTGGCCAGCAGCTCCTTGCAACTCTGCAGGATGCTACCAATCCACTTCATGCACTCCTGGGGAGTGCAGTTGTATCCTCCCCTGTGCATTCACGGCCTCTGCAACCTCTCTCCAGCCCTGTTCCCAGTCCTGTGGAGTCCCACACCCATAACTGAGGATGTCCTCCTGCAGCACATAGGCCTCAGTAATGGCTTTAAGCTCTTCCTTCATAAAGTTAGGACGTCATCTTCTTCCAGATGCCATACTGGTGCTTGTGGATCAAACGGATTGGGAATGCCCCAGTTAAAACAACCCTTACCATGTTAAAAAATAACCAGGCACAGAACAGGTACAGACACACAGAAACATGACAGAAATCCTACCTTCAAGGTTGTAGTACCTCTCGGTCACCTGAGCAGAGTGGTGGCACAGGCCTACTGTTAGAGCAATGGGCAAACAAATGAGCTGAATACATTCCAGTGATGAGATGCAAATGTAAGGAATGGGCACAGACTGTGCATTGAGGCTGTTTGCGTATCCTGGCTGAATATTGTAAAGATGCGCCGTGCACATCTCATCTGTTATTGCGAGAAATCAATGTGTCAAAATTGGGCAAACAGTATCCGGCGTAAGAGAGGTATCATTAGGGGTACCCCAGGGATCAATACTGGGGCCTCTACTCTTCAGCCTCTTTTAAATGACCTTCCCACAGCCTGCGACACCAAACTCATACTGTATGCAGATGATGCTGTGCTCCTGAGCAGCAGCACATCTCAGCTGCCCTACAATCTGAGCTGCAGAACTCCTTCTCCAGATTCGAGGACTGGTTCTGTAGTCATGAGTTGCTACAAAACTACAAGAAGACCAAGGCCATGCTTATGTTCAGCCCCCACAACAAAAATAAGCACCACCCCCTCATCACCTTCAACTCATGCAGTGAGCCGCTGCAACAAGTTCACTTGTTCAAGTATCTGGGGGTCAAATAGATGATACCCTCATGTTTGCACACCATATTGACTGTTTGGTCAAGACAGTCAATGCCAAGATTGGTGTCCTGTACAGGCACAGGCAATACCTCTCTCCGGGAGCCCCCCACCTCTCAGTCCACAGTTCCATTATATCTACTATTGACTATGGACTAATGGTCTATGGGGTGGCAATGGATACAGCACTCACGAGGGTTCAGACTGCACTCAACAAAGCCTGCAGACTCACCCTGGATGCTGAGCATGGCACTCACCTGTACTCTGTACGAGTGTGCAAACTGACTGTCATCAAGAAACAGGGTCAAATTCCAGACTTGCATCCTAGGGAAGAAGGCTCTATTGGATAAAACACCACCTTGTGTAAGCAATTTGATCAAGGTGGCCAACTCGTTACAGGTCACCAGAGCGAGGACTAGAGGGGCCTTGGCTATCTCCTTCCATCGCACCTCACTTGGGCAATGTGCATTTGCCCGCTGGGACCCCCTGTGGATGAATGAACTCCCTGGGCAGCTCTTGGCCACCAGTTGTCTGGCACAATTCAAAACTGACCTCAAACAGCACCTAATAACACTCTCTAAGTGCACCTGCCCCTGAGTCCAGCCACACCTGCTTTCTCTACCTCCCAGCAGGCACTAGGCAGGCCTCAGGTACCCCCTTCCTCTCTCCCTTCTCATGACTTGCCTCAGCAATCAGTTTGTGTCATGCTCCCTCAGCACCTGCCACCCCCCCTTCCTCCTCCCCCAACTCACAGTCCCGTGAGTTTTCCTAACAGTCACTACTAATGCAGGCTGCCTGACCATGCCGCCCTCACACCCCACCATTTCACTCTAGCATGTCTTCTCTGCTCAGCCTCCCCTCACCCCCCCATTTCTCCCAATACCTTATCGCCCTTCTTCCCCCAGCCTTCGCCTCCACCGCAGTACATACCTCTCACTCGTACCTCCTTTCTTCACCCCACTGCCAGCTATCCCCATCTCTCTGAACTACTGACAAGGCACTTTGTGGCTGCTTATCCCCCCCAACCCTCATAAAATGTTTTTCTTGTTATTAACCTGTACCTATGTTTTGAGTTATTCTGTAAGTTCTGAATCCAAGCTGTATCGTTCATTGTGATGTACCTTTGCATTCTCCTATTGTACTTTGTTTTGCAATCTATGACATGGAACCTTTGTAAAAGAGCTTGCGCTCAAAGGTTTTTTCTGAATCACGAAATAAATAAAAATAAAATCTCAGTTTGCTCTGCCATATACCATGGCACGTTTACTTAGCCAGATGCGCAATAGATGGCATACATCAGTGCACACATCAGTAACAACAGCAGTGTTGTATCATGCAGATGCGACCGCACGGTGCACATGTGCAACAGATGTCTGTGGTGCATGGGCCTTGACCTATGCAGTATGGATGCTGGGGTTGTAGTGGCTGGTGCCCTTTACAAGATGGCATTGCAGTGCAGCCGCACATGCATGGTTGCAGGAGGCATGACCTTAGTTTCACACGTGGCAAGTCGCTACCATGCATGCCCAGTAATGTGCCATTGACACCCTATTGCACATTACAATGGCGCACATGCCAGCAGCACGTGGATGACCATGTGTGCCCAATCATGCTATGGGCATGGGAGAGAGGCCTACGGAAATGTGTGCTATGTACATGCCCAGCTGCTGCAGAACTTATGATGGCACGTGCTACCCGCAGGGCATCCACCAGCCAGTGGTCCCAGAGGTGGTAGGAGATGGAGCTGGCAAACCTGGGGGACCTGTGGTTCCCAGGAAGGGCCAGCTGTTTGGGCAAGAAGAGCTGGAGGGGGCAAGATCCGCAGAGTGGGCCAACATTACCAGTCACCTCAGCAGGTGGACTGGCATATTGCAGATGGCCGAACAGTGTTGCCACTGGTATGGGGACATGGGTCGATGGGACAGGGCACGGTTTGATTGCCTCCATGCCATGGTGTGCCAGGACACGGTGCCATGCTCAGGTATGTAATCCATGTGACTGTGTACCAGTATGGTTGTTATATTACAGGAGTGTGGCTGTGGCCGACACTGTCCAATGTGGACCGTGGTATACCATCCATAGCAGACATTGGATGCGGTACACTATGCTGCATTATGGTCTGTTGTGGTCAGCATAGTCTGGGCCCACCCCTGTAGAGTGCATCTGTACAGAAGCACAGTCCCATGTCTGTACCACTATGGGCAGCACTTGCTGACAGAGATGGGCATGATGTTGTGCTTCACCTGCAAACGGGTGGTCTGACAGGGTACGGTGCCTGCGGTGTCAAGGCATGAAAGGGGTGATGGTGTACAGCCTGCATGCCTATGCAGTGCACCTGTGCCAGCCATGGCACAGTGTGGCCACAGCACTAAGTGGCATGGCTGTCATGCAGTGTGCCATTGCATGCCTGTCACTTACCACTGATGCCTATATGCGCCCATGCATGCAGCCTGCCATGTGCAACAGGCCCGCAACAAAACATGGTACATGGATATGGTGCATCCTGGCATGGTTGTGTACTACAGTCCCCCTAATGGACACCACATGTCCCTGTGGACACCACATGTCCCTGTGGAGCACAGTTCACCATGTGGCCATGTGTGACAGGGGGTGCTGGCATGTGGCATGGCATGGCACATAGTGTCATGGTGATCACCCGTAGTGCATCCCCATGGTCCCATGTGCTGTTTGCCATGGCACAGCTACAGTTTGCAGGTTTCCAGCTGACATATGTGTCCAGCTGGTGTTCACTGTGTGGCCTGGACCCATTTCTAGGACTGTCATGGTGTCATTGCCAGTGCATACATGTATCTGTGCTGTAGTATGTGCTGCAGTCTGGGGCACAGTGGTGACAGGCATAGTCCTGTTGTGCTCTGTCTCACCCTGGTGTGCCATGATGGATGTGCGGAGCTGCATGCATGTGGGTGGCAGACATGGCCATGGGGACATTGGGTGGCATGGGGCATTTGGGCAGCCCATTGCCATGGCTATGTGGGCCTGAGTCTGTCCATGGCATGCCAATGGTTGGCGGTCCACCATCCTCGTGGGTACATGGTCATGACAGTGACCCCAGACAGTTCTGTGCTGCCACCGTGGCCCAACATTGGTGGCATATGGCCATGTACATTAGTGTCACACAGTCCAGTGTGGGATGTGCATGTGGATGCTGACATGCAGACAAGGGTATCCATTACAGGCTGCACAGGTATGCCTACAAGGAATGGTGTCCATCCTGTGTGTTAGTTGCCCATGACATACACTGGTGGTGCACCCTGGGCCAGATGTCGGCTATGGCACCTGTTCCTGTGGGCCATGGTCCATGGGACACCTGCATGTACCATGCATGCACGACACAATGACCGGGGGCCCGGTGTAGGGTGTCGCATGCGTAACACGGTGCAGTCATGTATGACATGTACCATTGCCCGTTGCTGTAGTGTGTGGTCCCTGGTGATTTGGGGGGAGGGCATTGTACAACTCTTTATTGTGCCTCTGTGGTGATACACTGTATGCTGGCTACAGGTGGGGGTTCATGCACTCGCTTGCGGGTGTATCTAGTTGTTCACAAACCTGCTTTGTATAAAGGTATAGTGGGGAAGGGACAGGTGTGGTACTGCATGATGCTGATTGTGCCTTTGTGATTCTGTTTCCATTGCAGACAAGGAGGCCATCCGTCAAGCCAGGAGGGATGCCCACAGATCTGAGGAGAGGGTGAGCCAGGACAGACAGCGCAGTGCGGCAAGGGTGTCACCATACAGACCATCAGGTGAGTATGCATGTGTTACTGTACATGCTATGCCCATTGTGTACAGTGTAGCCACTGTGTGTCACCCACTGTGCCTATTTGTACTACGCATGTGTGTGCACATGGCGCACACACACACAGGGGGGGTGCAACAGCCCTGTTCATTGCAGCTGTCCCCACCCTGATGTCCACCATGTTGGCCCATGTGTACTATCATGCCACGAATGCTGTGCACATGTATGTGCAGACCTGTGCCACATGGCATGTCCGATGTGGCTGTGTGGCCCATAGCTGTTTTGTGCTTCCATCCCCTGTACAACTCCACTGCACACAGTGCATACAGGCACACTGCATAGGCCATGTGCCACATGCTGTGTCCCATTCATGCCACATGTGGACTGCGTTGGGTCCATGTACACACCTGTCTGTGGTTGTGTGATTGCTGGGGTCATGGGGGAACCACTCAGCCAATTGTGGTCTGTGGCATGTGATTTGGGCATGTCCAGGCAATGGCTGCAATGCTCATGTGTGGTGGCAGTGGTGTGCTGTTGCCTGGTTCTGCCTGCTGACAGCCCCAGGGGACCCTACAATGTCCAGTGTGTCTGGACAGTGTACCACCACCTGCTCAGTGTACACCATGTGACCATGGTCATGTGGCACCCAGTGCAGCATGACTCCCTGTTGTGTGGTCACTGGCATGTGTGTGCCCCTGCTCCACTCAACATGCCCCCTGTGCTGTGCAACATATGTTCACGGTACACTGCTGACATCCAATGGTCAATATCCCCCCATCACCCTCGCATACTGCATGTCACACATTGCTCTGGTGCTGTGCCCTCATAGTATGCCACTGTGGTGTGTTGTGGCTCCGGTATGTTACTGTGCGGTGCCAGTTGTGCCACTACAGGGTATTGGTATGGCCATGGGTGTCCCCTGTGTGTGGTGTGGGGCGTGTACCTGCCCATTGCAGACTGTGGTATGCACATGGTGATGGTGGTGGGTGGCCATGGCAGTCTTGTATTGGACACTGCTTGCAGCAGTGCCACTCCACACACCAGTGGCTCTGTGTTGAGTGCACCTCTGGCCGTGGCTGTGTGTTGATGTTGTTGTCCAGTGTTCACCATTGGCTGTTGCCTACCAGCCATCCCTATTAGCCTATGCCACTATGTCACTGTGTGACCTGTGTGTGCCACACAGCAGTGGGTGTGACACCCCCTGGCCCTCATCGGTGACACTGCACATGCAGCCTTCTGTGTACGTGCCACCATCAATTGTGCAGGGTGTGGGCAGAATGTGGATGGCCCACCCTGTTGCCTGGCTATATCCATGTGTGCCCTCTCTGTTGGGTACCTGGCCACCACATGGCTTCTGTGAATGTGTGTTGTTCCAATACTTTTACTAATCATATTATTGTGTATATAGTGCCCTGCCAGTATACTTGTGCCGCTGGCACAGTGCTAGGGTGTCACATTGGTATAACATAGTGTTCTATGAGTGTTATCCTGAGCCTTATGCTATTGTTTTACATGGTGTGGCCCTTTGCCAATGGTCCAGGTGGGTCCCCTGTACTCCAGTCCGGCCCTGGTTGTTGTGTCATGCAGCCATACCCACTGGCACAGCATTTGGGCTTTGCATTGCCCACCTTCATCCACAGTGTGTGGCAGCCTGTTACAGCACCCTGTGTGCTGGCTGTGCCCGGTGATGGGTGTTGGCCACTCGGCACCCCCTCTGTGGCGGGGACATGGGCATATGCCTTGTTTGTGTAAGGGCCCCTCTGCCCCATGAGGTCTGTGCATAACTGTTGCTGTGTGTTGCTACACAATGTTCCACTGGGGGTGGTCTATGGGTTTGGCATCCCTCCATGACACATCAGAGACAGTGATTGGGTACATGCCCATGCCCATTGCCGTGACCCTGCCACTGTGCCTGATGGGTCAAGTCCCTGTCCACTGCATGTGCCAGGCTGTCCCCCCCCCATGGCT
Organism: Neoceratodus forsteri; assembly: GCA_016271365.2. NCBI lineage: Eukaryota > Metazoa > Chordata > Ceratodontiformes > Ceratodontidae > Neoceratodus > Neoceratodus forsteri. Next base: position 38,259,107 of record JADMNL010000025.1, on the reverse strand, counting down.
GTGCAGCATCCACCATTATTCAGCTGGTATGCTGTTGCCAATGTCCACTCCTGTATGGACATCTTCACGGCTGTGCTCAGGCCCGCATGTCTCTTGAGTGTTGTCCTGGGGAGTGGAGGTGTTGCTATATTCACACCTGGGTGCATGCTGCATGCCGTCCATCCTTGCCTGCATTTGAGGCCCACTGTGGACAGTCTCGTACGTCTGTGGTGCTGCCTCTGGTACACCTGTGCCAGAGGTTGGCCACCTGTGGCTGTCTCACACATGCCTCTGCATCTGGATGGTGTGCCATGGTGGGGGCCAGTGTGCATCCATCACATGGCCATGTGACACTCTTCAGCATTGCCCTGCAGCATGGCAGCCACGTGTCCTGCACTGCCGTTGTCTGCTGCCATGGCCGCAACCCATGTGGTGTGCTTCTTGACATGCAAGACCACGGCACACTGGATGTCACTGTAGCATGTGGCACTGTGGCAGGGTCTACGTATGGCACATCGCATATGTACAGCTACACATCACCATCATTGTTGGGGGACAGGACTTTCTCACCAGGCATGATGGACTATTGGCACTGATGCTGTGTTTTGTTTGTTTTCTCCCATAGGATATGTCCAGCCACTGGGAATGGGAGCCCATGGAAGGAGCCGGCAGGTGGGATCGAGACACCAGAGGGGTGCATCATGGATGCAGATGCTTCTGCAGCATCTGCTGGACCAGCAGGGGGCAATGCTGTGGGCCATTCACAGCATAGGATGAACTGTTACAACTATACGGCTGCATCTCGGTGTCCTGCGCTTCAGGCAGATACAGTGGTGTGCCCCTGTGGGCCACTAATTGGCACATGCCCCTTCCCACCCCCACACTCCCACCCGGGCACCCATCCATTGTATATAGTTGTGCCCTTGCCTCCCTTTCCCCACATAACACTGTACATAGCTATATACAGTTGTATTATTACTAGTTTACTGTTGTTTTATGCTTGTTCATGTTTGTTTCCATACTGTTTGTTTTTCGTGCTGTTTAGTCCTGTTTTCTGATGTTGCTTAAATATTTGTAGTTACTTTTTCACATGGCTGTGTGCAGTGTGTTCTTTCATAGGGATTGTTGTCAAGTGTATGGCATGTGCCACACATCCACCTGTCCACAGGTGCATAGGTGGGTGCAGGCCTTCGCATCACCCACTGCTCCCTGTCCCCAGGGGGGGCCCACCCTGTGTGTGTCCCTGTGTTCCCCTGCACAAGTTGCAGGGTGGTCCTGTGGATCGTCCATCCTTGTATTCCATCCCGCTGGTTCCCTGTGGTAGCACTGTGCCATTTTGTGGTGGTGGCATTGGCTGAAGTTTGCACCCCTGCATGTGCCTGTTTCCTACACTGTCAGCAGACATGTCTTGGTGTTAGTGTGGGCTCCATACGTGGGCTCCTGCTACATGCCATTGTAGTGGTGTGCTGGTGGCACACTGGGCCATTCATCACACAGACATGTCAACCTTCAGCCATGCCCATTGGTCACAGACATTGCTGTGGTCCCCTTTCCATGGCTGTGTGTGTGTCGGACCTGCCCGGTGTGCATAACATTCCATATACCTGGCCATGCCTGTATGGTGCACAGTGCTGGCCACTCGCTGGACCTGCATCAGCCCCTTTTGGCCACTGTGGTGTGCCTCTGTGCCTGCCCTGTCCCCTGGGCTATTGCACTGCCACCCTTCTCACATGCACCCATGCATTATGCTCCTGGCACTGTTTGTGCATCAGTCCCTGCCTTTTGTGTGTGGTTACCCCATGTTCTTTTTTTTTTTTGCTCCTTCCCTCATACGGTCTCCACTTCTTCAGGGGACACACAGTGTGGTATCCCCGCACACACGGCCTACCTGATCTCTCGGTTGGTCCCCATGGAGCCTTGGTTGTACCCTCCAGGTGGGTAAGGGGCAGGGCAGGATGTCCCAAATACATCTTAAGTTTCGTCGGACCTCTGAGTAGTCAGGCAGGCGCGTGGGCTATCAGGGTCTCCACTACGGTGCTCCGTCATCTAGGAGACCGTACGTTGTTTTTTTTCCATTTTTCTGTGGAGGAGTGGCTCTCACCCGACGTCATGGCATCACTGCTGACGTCGCCACTCCTCTTTCCCATTCTAGTTCCATGCTTGCAGAGCCCCAGGCCTCCGCCAGGGGGCAGCCAAGCACCGAGCACCCCCCCCACCCTCCTGGGAGAGGAGAGCTGTCCATCAGATGCTCAATCCTCTCCCTTCCCTGTTGACCCCTGACAGCCCGGGCTCATTCCCGAACCCGGGTCGCCAGTGTAGCACAAGGTGTGGCATCCAGTGCCTCAACCCTCAGCACCACCGGGGCTGGCTCATTCCCCCATATTCAGATGTGCCCTGCTGCACTGCACATCTATAATTGCATGATCGTGCATATTTGGGATATTCAGTCAGACATGTGCAGTTGCATTTGATGGCGCATCTTCTGAATAATCCATTATTTTGTGCTGGCACATTTGGATGGACAGAGCATTCACATGTGTGGGGCAGCCAGACACTTTTGAATATGCTGCCCAAAGTAACTGTGAATGACATGATACGTTATAAATCATGCTAAAGACTTCCATTGTTAAATATGTAAACCTAAGATCAAAATATTTTACTCAGCAAGACGTTAGATAAACCCCTTTGTAGGAAATGGACTATGCCAACTGAACAGAGAACTTTAGAATTTTAAAACTATTGGCATAAGGCACTCTTGTATGATTATGAGAGTACCTGCCATGTTTAGAAATAAACTGGCTAAGAATGATGTCATGAATATTATTCTTTTATATGTATTTCTTTTTTTTCATGACTGTCCCCCATCTTGAGAACTTACTGTATAGATAAGTTGCATGTCGTTACTTTTTAAATCAACTAATATATCAATGAATGCAGTGATCTGATTAGTTTTTGTTTTAAAGTGCAGTTTATAAATATAAACTAAGGAGTTTTTAAAAGTTTGGAGGAGACAGCCCAGAGTCTCACCTCTGTCTTGCTTAACTGGGTGATACCATTAACTGTTTTCTCTTTAGATAATGCTGAAATGGTGTCCTCGCCCTACACACCTGAGCAACTGGTGCCCTTGCCTTACACAGCTGAGCAACTGGTGCACCTGCCCTACACACCTGAGAACAGAATATACAAAACACCAACCAGTTTAAAGCTTGTTAGCAAAAAAAAAAAAAGTTATTATGTAGTGTTTTTAGTATATGGCAAAAACATAAATATGTATTTTTGTTTTATTGTATTTCAAGAGTGAAATACAATAAAACAAAACAAAAAAAATGGACATATCTATGTTTTTGTCAGCAATATATTATTACTAAAAACTGCATGATTACTTTTTTTTTTGCTCTTTAACGGAGCTGTGGGGTTTTTATGTTTTTAAAGGTCGTGCCCACTGCGGATAAACTAAATATTTTGGCATGGTGCCATGCTGTTTACCGCCAGAAGTGTCTGCTTGCACCTCCTAGTATATCCACAGTATGGATACGATATGTAAAGCCACAAAGTAACCTCGATGAAAGTGATTTTTCAAAATTGATAGTGGTGGCCATCTTTCGTGACTTGAGTCATTACTTATAAAATTAGTAATACAAACTGCTTTCAAAACATCAGAGAGAACACAGAGATACTGACGATGATGCTAATTATGTCAGAAATATATTTATGCCAAAAAACTGTATGATGAAGTTTTGTGCTGACTAATCAATCCTGCTTCTTAAACAGCATGCAGAATTCCCCCCCCTCCAGATTTTTAATAATATGCCCCCTATCAGTAAGCCTGTAGCCAGGCTAAGATTATTTTAACCAGTTAGGATTACCACAGTCTGTTAACTGATTTGTAAGTATTTGTAGTATCTTCCTGTATTTTTTTTACACAGTAGTTTTATGAATTTCTTAATAGAAGACCAAAACAAACAGATTTTGTAGCTGAAGTAACATCCGTTTTATGTTTTTAAGGATCTTCTTTTTTATGACAAAATGTAATCCTTAAACCAAAAAGCTTGATCTGAGTAAAGAAAAAGATTTACGTACTGTATAACTTGAGGAAATTAATAATTGCACCTTTAGATGTCATGATAGCTATGACTTTACCATACAGTTTCAATTTTGTAATGGCTGATGTTTGCGTCAAGGCGATACATTTCTTAGAAAAAAAGAGAAAACTGATGCAAAAGCTAGTTTAAACCTGAACAAAGCTTATTAGTTTCTGACACTTCTTGTAGAGCCAATAAATTGATTCTAGCTGTGGAACTGAAGGGGAGCACGGTCTGTTCAAAATCTCTATTATACCAGGGCTTAGTGTAGTGGGAAGTGTGAATCAACAATGAGCCATGGTTTCTCATACCTATTATTTTCTGAAGGGACGTGAACCAGAAATGTCTCTTATGCAACCTAGCTTTTCAGGTGACAAACAAATAGATCATTTATTTAGATGCATAGGTTCTGTTATTAATTAGTAGCTGGAAGCATCTGAATGGAAAATGCCAACTGTGAATCAAAGTACTCATGGAAATGACAGTAGAATCATTTTTTTAGTTATTTATTTTTTAGTGGCATAACTTTTAATAATTATACAGCGTATTTTACTTGGGTTTTCATTGTCCACAAGCCTTTTTTTACAGAAACATAGACAATGACAGCAGATAAAAGACAAAAGGTCCATTGAATCTGCCCAGAGTTTCCTATCTGCCCCGGGACCTACTGTCCATGTGGGGTTTTATCCTTCCCGATCCAACCCCCTACTATTCTCCCTACTGCTACCGACCCGAGCGACCACCAAGACCAAACCCTTCCCTCTGTCCCAGTCATGTATGAAACCATGCATGTATCATTTAAGCAGGATTCTGTGAATATGCTGTGGATTGGTACTTACCCCTCTTTGTGCTTTTATTCTACACTGATTGCCTCTGTAACTATGCAGCCATGTCTTGTATGTATTTTGTCTTACTGTGTTATTACTATATTGATTGAATTTGTCTGCAATTGGAGCTAAGCTGTCCTGCAGTCTGCTGCTGCCCTCCTTGGCACTCACATGAAAGCAATATGCTGCCTCTCAAGGGAACATCCTTACTGGAGCAATTTCAAATAAATAAACAAATAAATATACACATACATAAGACTTGTGCCTTTCAGCTCTCTGAGCCCTTGATCAGGCTGATGCCACCTCGGCTCTGTGGCCGTGGCTGGAGAAGCCAGCCAGCAGCATGCCTTCCAACCACTCGCATCTGAGCCCAAGAAACCAGCTCTTGGAGGCCTTGATTGGGCTGATGCCACCTCGCCTCTGCGGCCATGGCTGGAGAAGCCAGCCTGCCATGCACTTTCCAACCACCCGCATCTGAGCCCAAGAAATCAGATCTCAGAGCCCTTGATCGGGCAGACACCACCTCACCTCTATGGCCGCAGCTGGAGAAAACAGCTGGCCGCGTGCCTTCCAACCACCTGCATCTGAGCCCAAGAAACCGGGTAAGCCAACAGACCACTCCAGGGAGTAACTTTGGAGCCCTGATTGGCTGAAGTCTGCTTCTGAACTGTGCCGATTGGCTGCTGCCGTACGGCTTTTGCCGTGATTGGCCGCCTGGGGATTCTGCTCTCCGCGGCTTTTTCCTCTCTATTACCAGTGCCTGCCACTCGCTCTTCTGTCAGTACTGTGTTTTCTTTTTAAAATGTTTAATGTATAGTAAGGGGAACATCCTACAATGTGTTTTAGGTAGCTAAAAATTGAGGACTTGTGAAAACTGCTTTTACTGTGTAGCCTGTGTTTAGTGTAAAACCAAAATTGTACTTCTTATCTTTCTTTTAACTCTGCCTCTTGCTCTCCCTATCAGACTCCCTCCCTAGAGCTCTTGCCACCCCTGACTCTAATTCCACCTAATCCACTTCCCTGGGTAAAAGCAGTGCCATTTTACAATTGGCATTGCTGTCTGGACTCCTGCCCATATCAACCCCTGCCCTAGCTGCTTCTTCTCATCCTATTGTGTGTACTGCTCTCTCATGCCCCCTGATTTAATTTCTTTATTTCCTTTGTCCCGCTTGACCATACACTGAACCCCTGACTTGTGTCTTTCAGCTCTTGGTTGGAGCCCTTGATCGGGCTGATGCCACCTTGCCTCTGGAGCCGTGGCTGGAGAAGCCAGCCAGCCGCGCATGTTCTAACCACCCGCATCTGAGCCCAGAAAACTGGGTAAGCCCACAGACTGCTCCGGGGACTAACTCTGGAGACCCGATTGGCTGAAGTCTGCTCCTGAACTCTGCTGATTGACTGCTGCCATACGGCTTTTGCCATGATTGGCTGCCTGGGGATTCTGCTCTCCGCAGCTTTTTCCTCACCATTACTGGCACCTGCCGCATGCTCTTCTGCCAGTACTGTGTTTGTTTTGTCCCACACCACCCGCCCTGACCCAGGCCTCTATTAAATGTTCTTTCATCAAGAGCTAGGTCAAATCCTTAATCCTTTATTGGTCTATGAGTGCTAGCCCCACCCAACTGCTAATTTTTTCACCCCTAGCCAGCCCTATCTTCTTAAATTAACTCCTTCCACCCTGGTTCTGGCTCCCTTACCACTACTACCTTGTAAACGGATACAATATCCTAAACAATGCCATGAGAGGAGTCCTTCCTGCTTGTATGCTGCATTCTATCAACCTATGTAGCATACCGTATCCCAGTTGCCCATCTACACCAAGGCCAGTACCCCTTGTTAGATGGTTACTCAGCTCTGCTATCACAGAACAACACATGGCACCACATTGCAGGGATGACCACTCCACTGTCTCGCCTATCCCTTCACCAAGCATTGCACAGTGAATATATCAGAGTGCCCCTGAACCTGATGGTTAAAACACTAATATATGCACTCTTTATAACAAATTATCCTAATGGCAATGCTTCAACCACCGCAAAAACTCCCCACACCAAGCGGAGTAATAAGCGTTTATTCACTAGGTTAACCCATTACCTCAAGAAACTTCTACTGCTCCTACTAATTTGCTCTGGAAATGTTGAGCTAAACCCAGGTCCACCTGCTTCCCTGAACACCCCTGCAGATCTCCCTCAATACAAGGGCATCAGCTTCCTTCACGCGAACGTCCGTAGTTTGCTTCAGAAGCTTGACCTGATTCAAACTTGGATTCCACACGCATCCCCTGACTTCTTTATGATTTCAGAATCCTGGCTTGTGTCCACACCCCCAGACAAAGCTATCAACATACCAGGCTACAGCACCTTCTAATGTGAGAGACCATCCGAGGGGGGGTCGTAATCTATGCTAAGAGCAAATTCTCTGTCACAGCCATAGACTGCACCTCCAAGGTTAAAGAATTTGAATGCCTGGCCTTAAAACTAACACTCTCCAATGATAAGGCACTCCTTATTGTCGCATGCTATCGACCGCCGTCAGGTGGCACAGCCCTCCTGCCCCATCTCCAAAGCTTGACTAACACGGCAAACACTGAGTGCATTCTTATGGGGGATTTCAATCTAAACTGGAGTGATGAAAGCTGCAAGAAGCTTAAAGACCTCTGTGACACATGTGGGCTGGCACAAATAACCCCTGCACCCACCAGACCTAACAGAATTAACCCTGACTGAAGCACCCTTTTGGACCTCATGTTAGTTAACAAACCACACAATATTATGCACACTGGGGTGGTTTCAATGACATAAGTGATCATTGTGCCATTGCCTGCATTAGACACCCTCCTCAAATAAAGCCAGCCCCTAAAATTAAACTGAAAAGGTGCTTGAAAAGATTCTGCCAGAACACCTTCCTGCATGACCTGGGCAGCATTACATGGTAGGACTTTTACCTAGCCCCATCCCTCAACGAGGCTTTTAACATCTTTCATAAACTCCTAAAGGATCTAATAGACAAACATGCCCCGCTAAGGCTCATCAAGTCTAAGAAAAGACCACCTGGCTGGTTCTCTCCGTTACTGAAGAAAGCCCTCAAGGATAGAGACCTCCTGTGGAAAAGGAAATCTCACTCAGAAGCAGCCTGGCTTGCTTTTCGTGCCTCCAGGAATGCCTGCACTAAACTAATTAGATCCAAAAAGACTAGCTACTTCCAAACAGCCCTGGAAGATAATAAAAACAACTCTGCTAAGTTCTGGAGCATTCTTAAAGAGGTCGAAGGCCATACCACTGATGCCTCCCTTCCTACCAAAATAGTGTCTGGGGACACTACCTTTACTGGCAAAGCTGAAATACTAGAACAACTTAATGAACATTTTGCCACTGCGGGGCTGGCCTTTGATACCTTCCCAATCAGTAAGCTCAGCCCACATGGGGATATTGCTGTTGACTCTAGCTCCAACGCTAACACTAACCAATGTTATTCCTCCGCCTTCAGCTTCCGACCTGTTACCTTCAAGCAAGTAGAGGACCTCCTTTTGGCACTGGATATAAAAAACAAGTGCTGGTGCCAACAATATCGAACCCTTCTTCCTAAAAATTGGCTACTACTACCTGACCGCCCCCATTACCCATTTATTCAACTCTTCCCTGATGCAAGGCACGTTACCTAGTGCATGGAAAACTGCACACATCATCCCCTTGTTCAAGTCTGGGGACCTGAGCAACATGAACAACTATCGGCCAATCTCCCTACTATCTACTGTATCTAAATTGCTTGAAAAAATTGTTAACACACAAGTCAGGGAGCACCTGGACTCGCAGAATCTCCTAAACACCACTCAATTGGGTTTTAGAGCTAAGCATAGGACAGTCTGCCCTTGCTAAAGTAACCACAGACTGGCAAATGGCCTTGGACTCTAAGAAGTATATGTTTGCTCTCTTCCTTGAGCTCAGTAAGGCCTTCAACACCATGGACCACAACATTATGCTTAATGCTCTGAGTAACATCAGTTTCGACAGTTCTGCCATTAAATGGTTCACCAGCTACCTTACTAACAGATTTCAGCAAGTCAAAGCCTCAGGAGATTTGTCTCCCCTAAAACCACTACTTTGAGGTGTCTCTTAAGGCTCCATTTTGGGCCCAATCCTATTTGCAATCTATATCAACAATCTTGACTCACAACTGCGCACAGCTAATGTACACCTATTTGTGGACGATACTGTCCTCTACATCTTTAACTCCACTCTGGACTTGGCCTATGAGGACCTACAGCAAGACTTTACTTCTCTCCAGCATAATCTAATTAAACATAAGCTCAAACTCAACGCCAAAAAGACCAAAGCCATGATTCTCTCGCCAAAGGCAGCCCCTGGTCCATTTTGTAACCACAAGATCCTAACTCTACTGGGTGAACCCCTCAAAACTGTGGATATCTTTAAATACCCAGGGATCTGGCTGGACAACAAGCTTAACTTCTATGTCACCTGAATGAGGTCACTAAAAAACTAAGACAATGCTTAGGCATATTCTACTGCATTAAACACCTCCTCATCAAAGAAGCCAGAAGGAGGCTAGTGCAATCCACATTCATGCCACTTCTGGATTATGCCGACTTCCTTTACAATAGCTGTCCTTCCTCAGTAAACTTGACACTCTTTACCACAGGGCTTTGAGGTTCATCCTTAATTTACCTTCTTGCACCCACCATTGCCTGCTATACCTTGAGCTGGGATGGTCCTCCCTTCCTATAAGGAGGAAAAGAAATGCTCTCCTCTGGTTCTATAGAGCACTGTCTGATAAGCTTCCTGCGTATATCTCGAGCTTCTTCCAGCATGCCAAGGGGGTCTTATGTCTTGAGATGCTCCTCTATACTCTGCTTTCAGATACCTAGAGTAAAAACATCCCATGGCTTGGCTGCAATTAAATTCTCCTTCCCTTCCCTATGGAATACCTTGCAAAGTTCTCTAAAACTCTCAACCCTCCCCGGTCCATTCACCTTCAAAGCACTAATAACTGAATATCTGAAAGAAACCTGCAGCTGCTGTAGGTGACCAAGCTCCCTTAATCTCTGATACTTCTTGCGAATACTCTGGCACTTAGTTACGCTCAGCTCCCCCGATAGGAATCCTCCCTTCTCTCTCTCTCTCCCCCTCTCTTTCACTATTTTCTCCTGATTGTCTATTCTAACTGTGTGTAATATTGTTATCTAGTATATTATGGTCTGATCTTTCACACGTACATTCGTGTTTTTGTCTACCCATGCCTGCAACCTGCTTGATGTCCAGGACCACTTTGAAAATGAGCTTGCTCAACGGTGTCTATGCCTGGTTAAATAAAGTTTGATTGATTGATTGATAAATAATTAAAAAAATAGAAATATTTCACAAAAATCCTCTACCCCTTCCTAGATTATTAAATCTCATTTTAACTTGTGTACACTCCTGGGGGACAGTATGGTGGTTGTGTTGGGGACCACGTTTAACCTTTGCCACTCTACCTGGAATCCCAATGCCTCCACGTATGAATAAGGTAAGGCTGTGAAATAAACTCTGCTATGGAGCAAGTTTTTTGGGGCAGTTAATAATTTTTCTGAAAAATAGACCCCACAGGTGAAGGGGGATTTCATCATCCTCACCCGCAAAAGGGCACTTACAGATATATGGACAGTTCTTCAAAATAAAACCCAATTTATGAGTAACAGAGTAAGGGACACACCTAGCTTTTTTTGTTTACTTGTGGATTTATGTGCAAATTAAACATAGAAACATAGAAGAGGGACACACAGAAAAAAGACGTGAATGGTTCACCTTGTCTGTCTGAAGATTTCCTACTTGGAGGTGTTGTAGTCTCTATTTTCCCTCCCGGCCACCCCTCCCCCACTTCCCAATGGACCCAGTGTGGCAGCTAATCTACATTAAATAAAGTGAACTTGAGTTACTGGTTAGTTCCCTGGGCTACTAATAAGAGGAAATGTAAGATTAATAGTAATGCTCCTTTTTTATGATCCCATTATTGAAATAATATAGTTATTATGTAGTCAATATGAAAAATGTGTGTTATTGTCATGCTGAATATTCCATCAACCTAAACAACATCTGTTATCTTATTTCTTAATTTATTTCCACAGCTATGGTAGCTGTAGAATTAAGCAATAAGGCATGACAGGGTGTGGTATATCATGGGATATCGTCACACGCCTCAGGTGGTTGGGCACGAGACCGCAGGCCGAGTGCATCCAACCACCTGAGAAGTGACGATATCCCATGATATACCACACCCTGGAGTGACTTATTGCTATTTTGAACTGAGTGTCAAGTTTTATAAATAAAAAAAAATAAAAGAAACAGGTTTTAAAACATTTTATGAATGAGTTTTTGGGTTGTGTAGGAATACATTTTGAAAAAATAGTTCTCAGACAGTAGAGAGCAAGGAGGCTGGTGGCGCTGGAACTTTTTTGAAGCCGTGATGATGTAGCCTGATATCATCATGGCTCCAAAGAGCTCTCGGCCAATCAAATTCCTCTATTTACGATCCTCAGTCCATAATAAATGTTAGAAAAGTGTACTGTACAATGAATTGATGGCACAGGAGAGGTTAATTAGCTCATAAACCATGAACCCAAAGGGCATGCAGATTTGCAAGCTCTTTAGCTTCCTTAGATAGCCTTATTTTATGAGTACACAACACTTTTTGAGCATTTGGTTTATATAATACATTTGACTAGTTGAAAACAGCTTTATTTCAACTGTTGTTAGAGATCGGAGAAACTTTCAAGCACTGTAGGAATTGACCTTAAATGAGCCTGCAAACATCAAAGTGAACCCTTTAATGATTGCTCCTGACTGTTCAGGAGGCAGCCTCAGTTAGTAATCTGACTTGCAGATCATGTGACTGTGAGTCCGAGGAACATGGCTACCATCGGCTGCTGTGCTGTGTGAGCGTTGCATTCCTAAGCAATGCTCTTTTCTTTCTGGAAACTGCTTGAAAATCCCAGCAGTTGTAAGGTATGTTTATGCTGTTTATTTGCTATATTGTTATGCTGTGTTGAAGGTGGCATTTCACAGTTTTGTTTTATTTTTGAATGCTGCTTGTAAAATGGGTTTGTTGTTTTTTGAATCAAAACTGCATGCAATGTCATTTTAGAAATGGCTGTGCCTGTTACTTGCAAAATGTGCTTGTTAAGGGGAAACAAAACTGAAAAGTTGCTTTCATGAAAGTGTACCGCTTGTAAAATGTGCTTGTTATTACGATGCAATTCTGTTAAAAATGTGCTTATTGTGTGTGTAAGTGTTTGTGGAGGACTCAAACTGCTGCAAAACCCTTTTATATGAAAATATGATGTTTTAAAAAAATGTATTTGTTGGGAGGGGGACTCAAACTGTTGAAACCTTTTTTTATGAAAGTCTGGTTAGAGCTATAGAACTGCCTGAAATTAATATTAACTTTAAAAATTAGAGAACCATTACTTCTTGGCCTATATATTTAAATGTTTAGTGCACCACTGACTTGAATTAACACTGGCGCTCTGGGCAGGACCATATTCAGAGGCTCCTGGAACACCACCCAAACCCAGCAGCGGTGATAGTGCTAATGTTACCACTATGCCTATGCAAATGGAGGATTCCTCATGCATAAAAGTGATTTATTCAGAGGTTTTCAGTGATGCTAAACTGCCATCAGTGCAGTGCTGTTTAATGCCACCAAAACCTGCCCTTAACTGGGTGTTATGGCTGTGCCCCCACCCCCAAATGTATGGAAACTCTACTGCCACTGACCACCCTGGCAGTACAGTGGATGCCCTCCCTCTGAGTGCCCCTGACTGTATATGTAAATATACATATACATATATATATATATATATACAGTATATGTAAATATATACCCTGTTAGTCTACTGGACCTTCTTCCTTAGAGCTCCCCATCTGCATATGTAGACACACACACACACACACACACACACACACACACCCCAGTTAGGGTAACTTAACACCACAAAAGCAGGGAAATGTGGCGTTAGAATGTTCAATCATAACTCCTCACCTCACCCTCCAAGCAGCTAAAAGAAAAAAAACATTAGGGGCTTGGGTCTCCAGAGTCTTGGTGAATCAGCGGTGGGGTCTTTATTGGGGTTGTCAGCCCTAATGATCGCCCCAGCCTGTAGCCTGTAGTCCAAAGCACAAGGAACAGCTCCAAGCCAGTGCCTCACAGTGATACACTTTTCAAAGGTAGGGAAATATGCCTTGCCACATGTTGCCAACACAATTTGTTGTGGCTTTCTTCCTGCATGGCCCTGCATGAAGAAAGGCGATCACGTGTGATGTTGTTTGCTCAGGGAATTTGGTGTGTATAAGGGTTGACAACCCCAAGGCCTAGTTTACAGAGTTTGGTTAGGAGAAGTTGATGATTAATGAGATCAAATGCTTTTGTGAGATCCACAAAGGCCACGCCTGTAGCATTACCCTGATCCACAGCCTGAAAATGTCATTTGTGACCTTCAGGAGAGCAGGATTCAGTGGCATGTTGTTTATGAAATCCATGCTGGTGGATGGTTAGAGCACTGGTCTGCTCTAGGAATGAGTAAAGCTGATTGTATAGGATTCTCTCTTGTATTTTTGCAAGGGGACATAATATAGAGATTGGCCTATAGTTCTCGATTAGGTTTGTGGGGCCACTTCTGTGCATGAGGATGGCTATTGCCGTTTTCCATTTGTCTGGTATAGTTTGTGCGAGGAAAGATTTGTTGATTACTAGTGTCACCAGGAGAGCAATAGCAGGTGCTCCTAACTTAAGAAATTTTGATGGAAAGGAGTTGAAACTGGGAGAGCTATTAGGATTAAGACCTTTTATCAGTTTAAGAACTTCTGACCTTGTGGCTAATTTTAAACGGAAGGGGGTATGGGAGTCATTAGGAATCAATTAATCAGGTTCATTTTATACTGGAAAGAGTGTAAGCAAACATGTCCGTTTTCACAGTCATCCAGCTTACAGAGTATCACAACATATATAGCAAAAGAAAAATACAAGAGCAGGAATAACCGTATTTACAACAAATTTAAATAAAATAGAGATGGAATAGAGACAGTTGGGTCATGGGGCACAATGGGTAAATCGGATTTGTATTTGGCCAGGTCTGTAAAGAAAAGGTTAATGCTGGAAGCTATCTCGGAAGGGTTTGACAGCGTAGTGCCTTAAGAGATCATGGATTGTGGGAGGATTCATTTCTTTCCCTTTAATAAGGAGTTGATCTATGACCAGAAACTTTTTGGGTTGGTAAGATTATTCTGCTGTAGGGAGCAAAGATAGTCATGCTTGGATTTATTGGTTTTTGCTTTGTAGGTGTTTTTCAGCCAATGGTAGGATAGCCAGTCAGATGAGTGCCCTGATTTTTGGTCATTTTTTCATGATTTGTTATGAGAGTGCATAAGGTGTCTTAACTCCCGAGAGAGCCAGGGGGAGTGGTTTCCTTTGGCCCTCCTTGACTTTAGGGGGGCATGGGAGTTAAAGATGGTGGAGAATGTGGTAACAAAATAATCTAGCACCTGGTTTATGTCAGGAAGTGTAGTGATGGGAGTCCAGTCAACTGAGTTTAGACTCTGTTTAAAAGCATTGGTATAAAAATGTGTATGGTCCCGTGCACTTATAATTTTATTTTGGGGGGTTATTAAAGTTATTCCTCCAGACACAGAAAGTCAGGGAGTGGTTGCTTAGGGCATCAGGGAGAACTTCTGATATCTTTACATTTGTGTATTATTCATTATTATCCAATCCAGCAGACTATGGTTGGCTGTTTTCAGATTGAGTCTAGTTGGTTGGTGGATTAATTGCGCTGATTTAGCATCAGTGAGTATCGCTAAGTAAGTTCCAGTTTTCCAAACTGCTGTTTAAATAAATAAATAAATAAGTAGTTTTACTTGGGTATATCCAGTCAAGATTAAAGTCCCCACTGAGTATTATATCTCCATGAGGGATGTTATCTAGGTTGGTGAAAAAATCAGAGTATGTGGAGGAAGCTAGATTGTGAGGATGGTAGACACAACTAATAGTTAGCTGTTTGATGTGTCTGAGGGTGACTGAGACAAATAGGTGCTCAATAGATGAGTTAAAGAGCTAGTGTACTGCTTGACATTAATAGTAATTTTCAGATGCAGTCATCTATCACTTCCAGTATCTGAAGTATTTTTTTATTTTCTGTTTGCTAATTAAAAGATTGTCCACCTGCTAGTACTGGGGTGATGTGTTGAGCAGCACTCTGTCTGGAGGAAAAAAAGTCAGTTCTGTTCCTCCCACTACATCGTCAGAAATGAGACAAAACACCTGGAGGCACCACAATCCTTGTAGCCTGAGCAGTGACTTTCACAAGCTACCAATCAAAATGCAGGAAATTGTGACATCACCAGTAGCCAGGGAGAGGCAGTCCCTACTGCTTCACGTGAAAGTGAAACCTGGCAGTGAGGAATGGTTCTCCTTGGTTACTAATGATATCATAGTCAGTGTGGTCTCATTGTTGATGTAGTGGGAGGAACAGAACTGACTTTTTTTTCCCTCCAGACAGAGTGCTGCTCCACACATCACCCCACTACTGCCAGGTGGAAAATCTTCTAATTAGCAAATAGAAATAGGGTTACCACCTTTAAGAAGCCCAAAGTGGGACATTTCTTACTGAAACATGATTTTTCACAGGACAGTACGTAACCTCGGTCAATGCAACAGACTTGTTTTCTCTATATAATCAGAATTAAGGCTAAGTATTGTAGTTTCCTAGTAGCTTCTATTGTTTCTTATCATTTTAAGGTATTTTAGTTAAGGTATTATAGTTTTTTTTGCAACATTTAATGGAAAGTTAGAAAATATTTTTTCTACTATAAAGTCAGGACATGTAGTATTTTTCATGTTTTTTTGCAGGACACAGCTGTCCAAATCAGGACTGTCCTGAGAAAATCAGAACAGGTGGTAACCCTAAACAGAAAAGAAAAAGTACTTGAGATATAAGAAGTTATAGCTGACTACATCTGAAGTCACAATTAACTGCGGGCAGTTTCCAGGCAGTACACTAGCTCTGTAATATTCAAGCCAGGTAGTTCGCTAGATGCTAGCTTGGCTTTGGTATAGATCAGCACCCCCCACCTCGCTTGATCGGTCAGTCCCTTCTATAAGCGATGAAGTCGGGTAGTGAGATTTTGTGTGAGAGAATGGAGGGCTTTAGTCAGGTCTCAGTAATGCACTGGATATCTTAATTATAATGTCTGATCCAACTTTGAGTTCTGTCATTTTATGCCTGATGCTTTGTATATTCATATGGGCTAGTTTTAAACCCTTAACACTAGACCATTGAGGACTAGAGGGGGTTAGGACTCCCTGTTGCACTAGGACCAGGGTTCAGTGCGATGTTGCCAGATAGTAGCAGGAGGCAAGTCTGGGAGTGAATACAGGGTGGAGGGAGAAATGGTGACTTGTGGAAGTTCATGACCCAAGCCCGTTTTAGTATAGATTTACTATGTTGGGCCTGAGCTAGAATCCCAGGGATAAAGACAATGCATGGGTTGAGACATGCTTGAGAGAGTCGAGGTGTGGGGGTATAGGTCCATGAGTGAAAGGTATATTACTTGTAAACCTTATGTTGAGTAAATCTTAATAAAGATCTACAAAGAGAGTGTAGGATGTTACGAGTCCTTTGGATAGTTTGATATTCTAACATACTAACATACTAAAATGCCAGCAGAATAGGCCTAATGGTCTTTCGTGTCTGCTTGTTTGGTCAGCCCCCACCCTGGGTGCTGACCTTGCTGTCCCCCTAGCCTTCTCTGGCTTCTCCCTTCCCAGTTCCGGATATTCTTGCTGCATTGGATTTTGCTTCCTGAACCCTTCCCCTGTATACCTGTCCCACCCCCTCTTGAACCCCTCCACTGTCTCTGCCTCCACCAGCCCCCTAGGTAGTGCATTCCATGGCTCTACCACCCTCTCAGTGAAGTAGCACCTCCTCCTTTCTCCCCTGAATCTTCCCCCCTCCAGCTTCCACCCATGCCCTCTAGTGGCCCCCTCCTCCTTCCTTCGAAGCACCCTCACTGTTCCTCCCCTATTTACCCTCTTCATGTACCTGAAGACCTCTATCATGTCCCCAGGTCCCTTCTCTCTTCAAAGTGTACATATTTAGCTCTTGAGCCTCTCCTCATAGGTCCTGTCCCCAAGCCCCAAATCATTTTGGTTGCCCTCCTCCTGGACCCTCTCCAGAAGGTTAATATCCCTCTTTAGTGCGGCCTCCAAACTGCACGCAGTACTCCAGGTGCGGCCTCACCAAGCAGTTATACAGAGGGGTATCACTTCCTCCTTCTGGAGGTGATCCCCTAGCGATGCATCCCAGCATCCTGTTGGCCTTGCTGCTGCCCTCCTACAAGTCTCAGAGTTGTTCATCTTGACATCCACCACCACCCCGGTCCCTCTCAGCCATTGAGACTTGTAGTATTCCCAGGGTGTACACTTGGCCTGGGTTTCTGACCCCAGGTGGAGTACCTTGCATTTCCTGCATCAAACCTCAGCTTCCACTTTCTAGACCATCTTTCCAGAGCCTCCAGGTCCCCTGCAGGGCCACCCTCCCTCCTCCCCATCCACCACCGCCCCAGTTTGAGTCATCTGCAAAGAGACTCATCTCACTCCTGATTCCTGTCCTTGTGTCAGATCGTGGCGTTGAACAGAAGGGGCCAGGACTGATCCCTGTGGGACCCCACTAATGACCCTCCTTGGGGAAGAGACTATCCCACCAACTACGACCCTCTGGGTCCGGACCTGGAGCCAGTGCCTATCCATCGGATCATCTGGTTTCCACCCCATTTCTCCTAGTTTATCCAACAGGCCCATGTGAGGAACAGAGTCAAATGCCTTGCTGAAGTCTAGAAAGGGACATCCACTGGTCTACCCAGGTCCAAGGCACTTGTCACCCAGTCATAGAACTCACCAGGTTTGTCTGACACGATTTCCCGGGATGAATCCATGCTGTCATCATCCAGGCACCTGACTTATCCAGGTCCCCCTAGCCTCTCTTGACAATGCCCCCACCTTGCCCACCACTGATGTCAGGCTGACAGGCCTGTAGTTCCCTGCCACCTCCCTTGATCCACCCTTGTGGATAGGCACTGCACGCCACCTTCCAGTCTTGGGCACCCACCCTGTCCTCAGAGATGGTGAAAGCTCTGCCAGGGTTTCGCCAGGACATCTGCAAGTTCCTTCAGCACTCTAGGATGTAATTTATCGGCCCGGTGCTTTCTCTGTCTTAAGGGGCTGAGGGCTTCCTCACTCTCTGCTGTGATTTCCACTTCAGTACCTCTTCTTCCTGCTAGCCTCCCCACCTGCCAGTGATGCCCCCTCTCCCCAGACCTGCCGATTGGTAAGGGCCCCCTCCTCATTATCTCTGTCTCCTCCCATGTATGATGCAGCATCCCCATTTTCCTGGTGAAAACTGGTGAAGTACTCATTTAGTACCTCAGCCTGCTCCTCTGGGTCTTGTGCCCATCTCTTCCCTGATTTAATCCTGCTAATCTGCCCTTCACCCTTCGTCTTTCCCCAATGTATCTAAAGAACCCTTTTCCTCTCCTAATTTCCTGGCCAGGTTCTGCTCCTTCCTTGCCTTAGCCACCCTCACCACTCTAGTGGCCCTTCTAGCCATCAGCTCATACTCCCTTGATCCCTTTCACTCCTTGAGCACTTGAATTTCTTATAGGCTGCTTTCTTTCCCACCACCTCCTGGACCTCCCTGGTCCTACCAACAGGGTTTTGGGCCCTACCGATTTTGTCTTACTCTTGCACAGGTGCTGGTAGCATCCTGCACCCCTCTCCTGATGATTTCCCACCTACTATCCCAGGCGTCCATGTCTGACCAATCCCATCAAATGCTCCTGGGATCCTTCCCATTTCTTAAAATCCACCCCTGAAGTCGGTTACTTCCGTCCTTTGTGCAGCCTTCTCACCCTCCTAGGTCCAGGCAGAACCAGACCGTGGCATGGTCACTCCCGCCAATGGGTCCCTTACCTCCAGGCCCCAATCTGGTCACTGTCTGCCAGGACCACATCAGTACCTGTGCCTCCCTGGTTGGTCCTCACCTGCTGAGTTAAGGACAGCGTCTTGAAAGACATCCAACAACCTCTGTTCCTGGTCACAGAGATGTCATAGTCTCCCAGTCTGTTCCTGGCATGTTTAAGTCCCCTAACAACACCACCTTTCCTCTGCCCAGTCTGCAGTGTCTCCTAACATCTGCCACCAGACTGTCCTCCAGCTCCTCCGCCAGGGCAGGGGTCTATACACCACTCCTATTTTACCTCTTGCCCCCCTTGTTATCAAGGACCCAACGCCTCCACGGTTCCCTCCGCCTCTTCTACTCCCCTATGCCAATGCAGTTTTTACTATCATTGCTCCCTCCCTTCCTCCCCTGTCCTTCCTGAACATAGTGTAACCCTCCAGGTTCAGGTCCCAGTCATGTCTTGCAGTGGCCCAGAGTCTCAGTGACGCTGCCCATCCACTGCTCCCTCAGTTAACATCGCCTGGAGCTCAGGCATTTTATTGCCAAGCTCCTGGCATTTAGCAGGGACTCACCTCACCTTTCCCTATAGTTCCATTTCCCTGCTCGTGTTCCTTGGGATTCTGTTTTCTCCTGGTCTGCACTTTGCCAGTTGGTCTTTCCTGCAATCCTCCTGGTCCCCAGGGGGTGGAGAGAAGTCCCTCCTTTATCGGCACCCCTTGACAGCCTTTTCTCCCATCCACCCCTTCACAGTTTAAACCCCACTTTTCACCAATGAACTCCTCTATTTTCAACTAAGTTCCCCTCCTCCAAATTGAGATGTAGTCTATCTCTAGCATACAGCTCCTTATCCTCCCAGGTCTCCCAATCCCCATCAACCCTACCCTCTGGCCTCACACCACTCCTGAGCCACTGGTTTATCTCCTAATTTTTCTTTTGTGTTCCCCACTAGCCCTTGGCACTGGCAGGATTTCTGAGAGAAACTGTGCATCCTATGTCATGACAGACCCTGGCGACTCCCTGAATCTTGCCTGTATCTCTGGCTAGCTATTTCCCTCAATGTCATTTGTGCCCAGGTGGACCAGTATGTCTGGGAACCCCCAGTCCTTGCCAGCTGATATGCCTCGTGCTAGCCCTGTGCACCATTAGCCCAGGAAGCATCTTGTTCTAACTGGCCAGGCTTCTCCCTCCCTATCCCATTTGATACCCTGATCATGAATCCCCAGCAGGAGCACTCTGACCCTCCTTTTCCTCCATTCCCCCTTCCATGTTCTCATCCTTTCTCACCAGCCCTTCCACCCAGCTGGCTCCCCTTGTTCCTCCCCATCTGTGTGCCACATGCCACCCGCTCCTTATTTACCATGGCCCTCCCTCCCTCCAATCCTATGCCTCCTCCTCCTGAGTATCCTTCTGTACCTTGTTAATTCCCCTCACTGCTCACAACTGGTCCTTCTCCCCATCTGCTAAACTAGACTGGCTCATCCTCCCTTCCTTCCTGTCTCCATTTAGTTCCTCCTTGCTCGTCGTGCTCCCCTGGCCTACCCCCTCAGCTCTCTTTACTGAATCCTCCTTGTACTTCTGGTCCTTCTTTACCTTTCCTCCCAACTGGTCCTTCTCCTTGCGCTTTCCTCCCTCTTCCCCCTGCCCCTCCTGCTCCGATTCACTGCTCCCCCCATTCTCCTGCATTCCAGGTCCCCCCCTGTTCTTCCTGCTATCTGGCCCCTGCCTCCTGCCCCACTCCCACACCCTTTCCGTCTCTAACCACCTCTGTCAAGTACTACATCCCCCCATCCTTGAGCAGTAGAAGAGGAGGTGAAGCGTTTACTAGTATAAGGTCTGATCCACCTCCTGCCTTGCTTCCTTCTGTCCAGCACTGGCTATCCGCCTACTTCCCTGAGAATGTTGTCCCTCCGTCCCCCCTTTGTGAGGGTCCCCAGTTACCTGCCTGCTTCCTTGGTAGTGTACTTTTGGGCCCCCTCTGCCAGGGTCCCTATGTGACCCTTGAGTATTCTCCTGCACTCCTTTCCCTATACCCCTGCCCCCAGTGCTTGGTGCAACCCTGTGGGAGATTTCCAGCCTCCTTCCCCAACCATACCACCCCCCTTCCCCCAGCTTTCTCCTCATCCCCGCAACCTCCTCCCTAAGCTGTGCTAGCTGGTAGCACACTGGGCAACCACCAAACTTCCAAGCCCAGTCCAGTATCATGGCTGCTCCACACCCTGTGCACCCCACCACCCTCCCAAAGATACCGGCCCTAATGATGTGTGGTTCCATCCCCTTTCAAATAGGTTTCCTTGGGTGAGCCACCAGGTTCCCCCTATTCCAAGATACCCCTACTGCCTAATCAGGTCACCCACTAATCCTAGAGACAGTCCCACTGTACACCAGTAACTCTGTTACTAGGTGCAGTACAACACATTAAACATGTAAGGAAAATGAACAACTCCCTAAGCTCCTCTCTCCCAGCCTTTAAATTCAACCCCCAGTGGCTAGAACTACATGAGCTGCACCAGCAGCCTTTTCCTCCAATTGCAGGGCAGGTCTTCCCCTATAAATTTGCAGACTTCTGGGGAGGGAGGGGTGGGGAGGGTGTCTTGGGCAGACACCTGACAAGAGAGAGTGTATCAGCCCTGTGTCTCCCTCCAAGCCCTGCAGCTAAAGAACCAGGCCCAAGCAAATCCCACCAAACAGGTTTTAAATCAGAAGAAATAAGCTCTACTAGCGCAGCCTGTTACAAAGTGAAACATCTACAAAAGAGCCCCACTTACAGCCACTAAATCAGTTTACAAACATCCAGGATCCCCAGAACAATACCCTGCTAGCCCCTTAGAAGCAAGAAGGAAAAGAACTAACTCTACCAAGTAAAATCCACAAGAACCCTCAGAAAACAGCAGCAGCTACTGTCCTGGAACACAACTGATCCTGCCCTTCCAGTTCTTTCTGAGAAGACAAAGCAGCTAGCACCTCAACCTGATTCAGCCCTGCCTCCACTCAATTGGCTGAGTGAGACCTGGCCAGACCATTAACACCCTCCCCACTATGAACTAACTTTTACAGCTAATGGAGTCAGCACAAGGAATCAAAATTCAAGTCAAAGCCCCCAAAATATGTTTGCTGCCAAAGAAACAGTTCTCCAATTTAATCAGCTTCACTAACACCAAATCAAACTAGGCTTGAAATTAACAGATACAGGTCTCAATTCAAATAACCATCTCCAAGCAAATCCCACCAAACAGGTTTTAAATCAGAAGAAATAGGCCTCTACCAGCGCAGCCTGTTGCAAAGTGAAACATCCACAAAAGAGCCCCACTTACAGCCACTAAATCAGTTTACAAACATCCAGGATCCCCAGAACAATACCCTGCTAGCCCTTAGAAGCAAGAAAGAAAAGAACTAACCTACCAAGTAAAATCCACAAGAACCCTGTGAAAACAGCAGCAGCTACTGTCCTGGAACACAACTGATCCTGCCCCCTTCCAGTTCTTTCTGAGAAGACAAAGCAGCTAGCACCTCAACCTGATTCAGCCCTGCCTTCATTGTCTATAGTTGACATGTACTGTATAGAAAGGTGGTAAGAATTAGGGGAGATATTTGAGTGAGTCTGAAAAGTAATTAGGTCTGTGCAGATAGTGTGATATTTATGTTGGGATAGGAGACGGGGAGAGGGAGAATTTGACTAACAGACCTGTATGAAATGGAGGGGAATTTGCCTTCAATCCTATATGAAACAGTTGAGGTGCTAATATAACAACCCAGAAAATGCCTAGAGTTGCACTGCAGTGGGGTAATTTTAGTACAGCAGCAAGAGTATATAACTATTAGGGTGAGTAATACACATTGGTAAAGCGTGGGCAGGTACCAAAATCTATGGTGGATGTCACTAGATAATTATTTTTTTAATCATTTCACCACCCTCTAGTGGATGTCTGGTATAATCTGCAGATAGCAGAAGGGAGAGATAAAGTAGCGCACGAGTCACTAACCGACGGCTACACCCCTTAACCCTGAGGCTATATAAGAAATGACAGACAAGGGTGGACGTGGTGATGAGGTATGAAGAGGAACAGAATTAGTTTTGTCAGTCTATAGGTAAAGTACTGCTCTTCACATTACACCTAATACTATCAGGTAAACAAAGTTAACTGACTACTTTTAAACATTAACATTTTCTGCCTGCTATTTTTTGGGGCTAACAGCAAATTTAAAAAAAAGTTGTCAGTTGCTGATGCCATAATTGATTGGTACATTAATGATGTCATAATTGATTAATTAGTATGCGTTAGAGATTTAGCATATGTTATAGGGGCATTAACAAGTTTTCCTATGGGGAAAAGCCTAAATATATAAATATAATATAGAGAATAATGCATGGCCTTTAGTTAATAACCATGCTATAAACACTTCGAGAGGTTGCCATGACATCATTGTAAACCTCGAGATTGCAGCTTGAGAGGTTTTCAGATGTCATGGCAACCTCAAGAAGTGTTTTCAGTGCAGTTGTTAACCAAAGACCATACATTATATTTTATAGTGTATGGGCCACCAAGATATTGTAATTGTGGATTGAATTATTTTACTTTACTGAATTACTTTACGGAACATTGATTGTTGTAAGCATTCCATTTTGTTATACCATTGATATGACATACTCAAGAAAGGTTAACAACAGAGTGATGTCATAACGATGGCATAACAAGGTTGTAATCTGCTTGATTTCAGTTAATAATAACAGCTATACATAATACAAAGTTTATCATCACGTGTGAGGAAGCAGAACCTTTACAACTCACTTGTGATTAATGGCCCTGCCCCCTCACTCATGAAACTAAATTGCATATTTTGAGTCAGATCATTGTGTATGTCTACATCTCTATGTATCTGTCTGTCTGTCTATCTATCTATCTATCTACATTCGATATGCAATGGGGACAAGTGAAATAAATGATTTATGTGCACAAGAGCTGTTTGACCTCAAATAACCTCACAAGTGGCATAAACCACTTTGAAGAGTGTATCAGTATGAAGTATTGGCTTACAGCTGTACCTTGTGCTTGAGACAGGAGGCTATGGGCTGGGGGGAGGGTGGAGGGGTGAGCATTATGGTTGACAACCCCAAGGAAGACCCCACCACTGATTTGCTGAGACCTGAAACCCAAAACCCTAATGTTTTTTCCTTTAGCAGCTTGTGGGTGGGGAGTGTTAGGGCTGGAAACCCTAACACAACATTCCCATACTTCTTTGCCCCTGTTCAATGGAATTGCACAAAATTTTGCACGTGCAGTGTGTGTGTGTGTGTGTGTGTGTGGGGGTCTTGATTTGGCAAATTTTGTAATGGTTAGATGTCAGGTTCCAAGACCTAGAGTGGAATAATCAGAGTTTTTTTTTGCTGTTTTTTTTTCTCTCACCTGCAGCCCAGACAGTTTGGAATTGTGTTCTGAAATGTTCAGGGTAGAAGGGTCTTGAGCTAGAAAGATGTCTTTTTTTTTTGGTTTGATGAAAAAATATTAATCCATTCTTGAGTTATAAGGATTTGAAATTTTGGTTTTGATAATGTTCAGCAGAGACCACCCGCCTCCCCCGAGGAGACCGGAGGTCGCGAGGGCCTGCCCTGAAGCCCTCCCTGCCTGCAGAAGCCCCGAACCCGAGACACACCAGGTAATTCTACCTTGATCTAGGCTGCTGCCACCACCGTTGGCCATCTGGCTCCTTTTCTGAAACGGCCACAAGCTCCCCTGCTCAGCGCATGAATCCCGGCCAGAGTAGCACCTCGAGTTGCTGCCCAGGCTCAAATGGAGCAGAACTGTTACTTTTGTGCCTGATTTTGAAAGTTTTAAAACGAACCAGCTAAAACTATTTGTATTTGCCTGTAACTGTATTTAAAAGCTTAGAGTCACTGCAAGCCCAGGAACTGTGTTCTATCTGAAATCCCCCCACCCTTCGCTGGTATTACCTAAATAGCCTCTGCCCTCACGATATTTTGCTGCTGTCGGGATTTCTCCATTAGCTCCTTATATTGTTTTGCCGCTAGAGGGAGCCTGATTAAGTTCGAGCAATTTGCTCCCAATACCTCACTTGTCACATTTTACTGCTCTCTAGTAGCTGTTTTCACTTGGTGATTTATATTAAAGGAGCCCTCTGCTGTCTTCTTTCCTCTCCTCTCTACTCCTTTCTCTAGTCAAAATGTCCCTCTCCCTCCTAGCCTCCTCATGGGAATACTTTTGCCTTTCCTATCCTCTTTGAGCTTTACTGCTTGAACACATCAACAGCTTCTGCCAATACTTACACTCAGTTTGACTTCTACTACTCCAACATGCTTACTACTGCCACTCCACTACCTCTACCCCACTCTGCTCTCATCAGCAAGCGTATTAGCCCAATAGTCAGATACCTTCACCTTCATCTGAAGCCACCACCCTGCATGTCTATCAGGGCGTACCTCATCACCCCGCTATGGTTGCTAACCCTATCTCTTATACTATCCGGCGACATTGAGATCAACCCTGGTCCATCTCTGCGTCCTGTCATAACCTTGCCCCCCCCGGCCACCACTCTCCCTAAAACCGATGGACTAACTTTCGCCCACCTGAATGCTAGGAGCCTTATGGCCAACCTCCCTGACCTCCAGGCTTGATCTATACTAACGTCCCGGACGTCCTCACCATCACAGAAACCTGGCTTAAGCCCACAGTGCCTGACTCAGTGCCACTTTCCTGGATACAGCATGCTTAGCTGTCGACCGTCCTGGCACTAAAGGGAGGTGGCCTTGCCTCTACTTCAAAACTCACCTAAACATTACCCCTTCTGCAGGACTCCTCCTACCAAACTGTGAAATCCTGCACTCCCTACTGCTTCTTGGGGTGTAAAGAAACTCCATATTTTTGTACTTATATCCCCCAAAAATGCTACACAAGGCATCACTGAACTCCTAGGGTTTCTGCCTACAGTTACAGGCAAGAATGACATTATCTGCCTTGGTGATTTTAACCTTGACTGGTCCGAGAAAACTCAGCTAACCTATCCTCCTTAGCTAGCAAGGCAAATCTATCCCAGCTCATACATGAATCCACAAGGGTCTCACGTGGGAACGCTGTGCCACCCTCCTTGACTGGATACTTACTAACAGGCGGACTATGTTGCCTCAGCCAGTGTGCTACCTGACACAATTAGTGACCACTATCCCATCTACTGTGTCTGGAACACTGTCATTCCTCCCCTCCCTGCTAAAACTGTAACCTTTCCTAATCTCTCCCGCCTAAGTCATGAGGACTTCTTAACTGACCTTAACCAGGTTGACTGGTCCCCTCTCTACCAAACAGAGGACATTAACATAGCCACAGAATATTTCAACTCCATCCTCCTCTCTCTTCAAAACCTTCACATCCCGGTCACCACACGTAGGATGGCAGGGAAAGTAACCAAGTGGCTAACACGCCCCCTGCTTCAACTTCTCAAATCTAGGGACAAACTTTGGTCCAAGTGGAAGATCTCCCACCTCCGTGCAGACTTTGAAGACTATCGTGCATTACGTAACAACTGCAAAAGACAAATTCGTATTGCCAAAAGCACCTACTATAGGAATCTACTAATAACATCCTCAACAAATCCGCGCAGGTACTGGTCCAAAATTAAGGACATTCTCGGCAATGACAAGCAACAGAATCCAGCTGACATGAACATTCAAGGTGTTCACTGCACCAACCATGACACCATTGCCAACGCCTTCAATGCCCTTTTTTCTTCTCCACCAGTCGCTACTCTAACTAGCCCACAACCTGACTGTCCCTCTTCTCCTCCCTCGCCCTCCCACCCCTCCCTTTCATTCTGGCTCCAACCACATACCTTGAAGTTCACAAGCTACTTAACTCCCTTCCGGCACGCGGGGGTCAAGGGCCTGAGGGCATCCATCCTTGCATACTAAGCAGTTTGCACCTTGGCTGACCAGACCTATCACCTGGCTTTTTAACCTCTCGATTCATACGTCTACTGTCCCATCCACCTGGAAAACTGCCAGAACCATCCCTATACACAAAAAGGGCGATGTCAAACTCATGTCCAACTACCGCCCTATATCTCTTCTGCCCACTCTCAGTAAGCTGCTTGAAAAAATAGTCCACCGCCAGCTGGCTGCTCACCTTGACATGTTTAATCTTCAAACCCTGTGCCAACATGGTTTACGGCCCAGTCGCAGTACCACCTCTGCACTTACACAACTTACAAATGACATCAGAAATAATATGGACCGTGGCCTACTCACTGGGGCCGTCTTTATCGACCTGTCTAAAGCCTTCGACATGGTACACCATCCTCTCATGCTAAAGAAACTCCAATCCATTGGAGCATCTGACCAAGCCCTCTCCTGGTTCCATAGCTATCTTGACAATCGGACTCAGGCAGTAGCATTTCACAAGGCCCTTTCCTCCCCCCTAAACATCTCCCGTGGAGTTCACCAGGGATCCACTCTTGGACCTCTACTCTTCTCTCTCTTCCTAAATGATATTCCCACCATGTCCCGGCATAGCTGCACTCTTATGTACACGAGATGACCTTGTTCTCTACTCTGGTCAAAATCGGTTGCTGCCATCAACTCCGCTCACTAATGACTTCCATTCCTGTAGACCTGGCTCTTTAGCAACCACCAAGTCCTGAACCTAGAAAAACCTGTGCTATGCTATTGGATCCTCTAACAAACTGTCTGCCCCTCGAACAGGCTTCGGGTTCAATGCCTTGATGGCTCCCTCATCTTAAACACTGAGTCCTTCAAGTACCTTGGGGTCACTTTGGATCCCACACTTGACCTGTCTCAACATGTCAATATGGTGTGCCGTGCCGTCAATGCTAAAATTGGCGGAGCTTATCGCGTGCACCACTCCCTCACTCCTTCCACTAGACTTTCTGTTGCGAGAGGTATTCCCTTACCCCAGCTCCAATATGCTCTGCCCCTCCTCTTTGCTGCAAACTCTGCTACACTCCACAAATGGGACACTGTCTACAACTACATCTGTAGATTCGTCTTAACTGCCCCACGTCTTACCCATCATTGTCTCCTTTACGCTGGCTTAAATTGGCTATCACCTAAGGATATTCGAGCCTACTCCCTGGGCTGCTTTATCGACTCCCTGTCTAGACCTCCCTGCCCTGTCTATCTTGCCAACCACCTGACTTCTGCCTCACACACCCGTACCCTCAGGTCTTCCTCTGTCCCCGTGCTCTCCATTACACCTTGCATGACAAAAATGGGTGAACAGGCATTTGCCCATTTTGCTCCCAAATTCTGGAACTCACTCCCCCTTATGGTGAAAACTTCAGCCTCACATCAAGAATTCAAAAACTCGCTGTTCACCCATCTTCTAGCCTCTGGCCAATGCAAATGCTCTTAATTTGCTTTGTCCCACTGCAGGCTGTCGGGTCTGACCCTGAGTACTACACTAATGTTCTCTCATGCAATATGCTTGTCTAGGTGGCTAGGAACCTTGATGTCTTTACTGTCCTCAGCTGTCTTATGGTTACCCTAATTGCTTTATTTTACATCCTTATTATGATCTATGCCTAAAATGTACCCTTATGTAACTATTACTGTGCTACCCAATGTATATCTTGTTTTGCTCCTGTACACCTATATTATGTCTGTGCATTTCTGCATATTGTAACCAATGTCCTGTGCTCTCCTGGGTCGTGCCTGAAAATAGGCAGGTCTGTTGTCTAGCGCACTTACCCGGTTACCAAAAGCTAATAAATAAATAAATAAATAAATAAATATGTCTGATACAAAAGAAGAATTTGGACTTAGTTATTTTTCTCACGAAAGAATATTCCTCTTTCATGACCAAACATCTTCCTTTGTGAGAAAAATGAAAAAACAATGTAGCACCCACCAAAATGCAGGGACACATATATGGTAATTTAAGTATCAAACCATTTTATTAGAAAAAGCAGCATAAAACATCCAAATGTAGCTAAGGAAATAAGGAGAAAAAACACTAACGTTTCACAAGGTCAGTGCCCTGCTTCATCAGAGTGAAATATTTGTGCACACACACCCCATATAAATACTAACATCAATTAATTTATATAAAATGAGCATGTATTAAGACACATTAAAAATACATGGCATTAACATGATATATAGTTAAGCAGGCTCCCACTTTAGAATCCAATGAGGTGTACTAATTACAAAATTCCATTAAATGGGTGTCATTTCATTCATTATCCAATAACCATGAAATTAATAACTGGTTGACAGATAAGGCACTAAACATTTCACATACCTTAATATAACAATCCCCCAATGTGCAAACACATATAACAAGCACTATCTACAATTAACTTCTTAGCATTATAAATTGTTAGTAATAAATTTACAAGTAATTAGATCATGGCAGGCACGTCCTATTTGTTAACTTAGGGTTATCCCCTTGATGTTTATTCATACAATTAAATTACCATATTTCTTGTTTTTTATTTCTTTTTCTCCCTTCCTACATCCCTGCCCAAGCTGCCCCTTCAGGAGTTGCCAATGAAACCCATCCCTGCCACTGACTTACCTGCTGCTCAGGGTCCCTCATCCTGCAGCAGATTACCCCTGGGTGGGGTTCAGGGTGGGGTGAAACCCCTGTACCTTAATGTCTTCTCCAGTCCCTGAGACAGCTGCAGTCAGTGGCACATCAGCACTGGGTTCGGCACTTATTCTACCCGGCTCTGGATGGTAATTTTGCCTGTTCTGTGAGGACGTTGCTGGCCCTTGACGTCAAGGTGTGAGCGCCAACATCCGCAACATCCTCTCCCCTCTTGGTGATACAGCCTCTAGAGGTGATTGATCCACAGACCTCCGCCCATGACCAATCAAACCCCCGAGGTGCTGATGAGCTGTTATGTCCTCAGCCTCCACCAGAGGTCACCGCTCACCGTGATAGATCCCCATCCTCTCCCCAGAGAAGGCAAGCTGTCATTGGATGCTCAGCCTTTCTCCCCCTCGGCCGACCCCTGGCGACCTGAGTCCGCTCCCGAACCTGGGTCGCTGGCGTGGTGCGAGGTATGGCATCCAGTGCCTCAACCCTCAGCACCACCAGGCCAAATTATCATATTTCTAACCTTTTAAAAGTAGTTAACAATTTAATAATACTACCGGAAAAATGAGGCACAGGGCAAATCAAAACATGGACATATCCACGTATTTTAGAACGAAGGCAAAAAAGAAAGAATCTTTGCCATATTAAAATTTACTCAAAAAAGCTGAGAGAGATCAGTATTTTCATTTAATCCCTCATCTCTGTGTGCTTTCAAATAGTAAATCCAAAAACTTTCATGCTGTCCTATTTTTTTTCTCAAGGTCCCCTTCCCTTGGACCTAGAGCAACCTTTTCTATACCAGTAAACATTATATCGTGATTTTTGGTTTTATCATTTAGAATATGTTTAACAATGGCATAGGTATGATTTTGATGAAAAATGGCTCTCACATGTTCGCCTATCCTAGTTTTAAACTGGCGAATAGTTCTATCCACATAGTGGTATCCACAGCTACAAGATAACAAATAACTCCCATACTGCTGCAAGTTATAAAGTTGTTAATTTCAATTTCCTGTCCCATTACAGGGCTCACAAATTTCTTACATTGTGTCACATATTTACAAAAAGAACAATTTCCACATTTATAACTTCCTTTGTGGGGGCAACCAGGTGGACTGCAGGTTAGCAATTGGTCGCGGCATACTTGGGCCCACCAAATCTTTTATTGTTTTAGCTTTTCTGAACACCACTTTGGGACCTGCTTCAACTATATCTTTAAGTGTTGGTTCTAATTTTAAAAGTTCCCAATTATTTTTTATGATGTTCCTAACTTCCCCAGATCTCATAGAAAATGTTGTAACAAAAGGGCATGAGAGGTTAATTTCCTGATTTTTTTAAATTATGCATAAGGGTAACATCACAATCAATTTCCTCAACACTGTGAACTGCTTTAGCAATAGTGTGATAACTATAGCCTCTTTGTAAAAATCTTCCTACCTGTTCCCCTTGTTTTTTTAAAAATGATGGGTGACAACTATTGTAAAGAAGAAGACTATTTCTATCAGTTTCCTTCTGATGTAATGTGGTACAGATCTCATTATTTTCATTCTTATAGATTAACAAATCCAAAAAAAAAAAAATTTGCTCAGTACCGATAGTCTATTTATATTTTAAACAGTTGTTTGTACTTTCCAGCCATGAAATAAAATTTACAAACTGTTCTTCAGTACCTTTCAACACAACTAACATGTCATCTATATAATGCCTTCACATGTCTAGATATTGAAAAAATGGATTTGTGCCTGCGCTATACAGAATACGATCCCACCACGCAATATAAAGTCCTGCATAACATGGGGCCATGGTGGTGCCCATAGTTGCACCCCTGATTTGTCTATAATAGGTATTCTGATGTAAAAACATATTTTTTATTAGTACCAAACAGACTAATTCTACCAAAAAATGTGTGGGCATATCTACCTGGCTAACTTCATCCCTCAAATTTAAGAAATATTGCATAGCCTCAAGACCACTTTCATGGAGTATTACTGTGTACAGGGATTCAATGTCTAGAGTTGCAAAATACCATCCCCTTTCTACTTCTAAATTCTCTACTAGATTCACAACCTCCATAGAGTCTCTAATATAGGCTCTCACTGTGGTTATTAAGGGTTGTAAAAATTCATCTACTAGCATCGAAATGGGCTCCATGAGCCACCCTTTACCTGAAATAATCAGGCATCCTGGTGGCAAATTCCTATTTTTATGTATCTTAGGCAAAATATATATTACTGGAATGACAGGGTATGCCACCGTGAGTGCCCTAAATGCACCATGCTTCCTGGTGCTCTTTGTGTTTTTTGTTTCTATTGTGAGAAAACAATCTTCTTTCATATGGCAGCCATCTTGTTTTTTTGTTTAAAAAAATGAAATCCCATAAAACTTATGTTCTGCAAAAACAAACAAAAAAAATCATACAAAAAAGAACTAAAAATAAACAAACACACGAATCTAGCTAAATGGGGCCGTTTAGCTAGATTCTGGCATTTTTTTTAAAAGACCCCAAAATATGGTTTTGGGACGATCCTAAAATCCTAGGTGGAAGGTTTAGTGAGGGGATCCAATTCTTCTTTTGTGAGCTGAACTTCTTTTTCTTGAGTCTCAGCAAAGAAGAATCTTGGCTCACAAAAGCTGAAGGTGGGACTTAGTTTTTTTCACAGTTGTTTTGTGAGTTGAATATCTTCTTTCATGAGTCATGAAAGAACTCATGGAAGAGGAATCTCAGCTTATGAAAGAAAAGGGTGGTACTTTATTTTTTCTCATAGTTTTTTCATACGGTCATACCATTTTTTTTTGTGAGCTCTCGTGAAAGAAGGGACTTTTTTGAATTGTGAAGCCACAGCTGGAGTTGTGCTGCTGGTTTCAATTGGAGGAGTGAGCCATTGATCCCTTGATCTGTCTCTCTCTCTGTCTCTCTCTCTCTCTCTCTCTCTATCATTCTACCTATCTGTCTGCCTGTCTGTCTGTCTTCTATCTATCTATCTATCTATCTATCTATCTATCTATCATCTATCTATCTTTTAATATTTCTTATGTGGACAGGGGTGCCAGTACACTTCTTTCCCTTCCCTGCAGATCACCACACCCCCTTCCTAATGGGTTGCCCACCCGGTACCACTTCTTCTGCCCCCTCCCCTTCAATCATTCACCCCTTCCCTTAATACACATGGTGGCACTGGGGAATGCCTACCCCGGTACCACTGAAGATCATCCTGACACTGGGGAGCCCACTCACCAGTGTCAGCTTTTGTCCCCCTAAAATAATTAAAACTGTCCCTCACTGATGTGCTTCTATGTGCAGACAGACTCACTCCACAGTTGGCACAAGGCCCAGAGGGTCCCTGCATCTGCATCTGTCACTGCACAGAAGTGCAGGGCCCAGAGGGTCCTAAGCTTCTGCAGCTTGATTGACTCCACTTCTGTAGGGCCCTGTGTGTCTGCATCTGTAGTCACATGGATGAACAGGGCCTTTTTGGCCCTGTGCTTCTGCAGCCAAACAAATCTGTTCACACAGATCCCAAAGGGACCTGAATTAGTGAGGATATGATTCTGCTATCTCAAAAAAAAAAAAAAAAAAAAAAAAAGGAAACTTGTTGCAAAAAACTGTGTTAATAGTTAAGGTTCAGTTTAAAGCAACAAAAGTAGGGAAATATGACATTAGGGTTTCCAAACCTAACTCCCAACCCTTTAAGAAGCAAAAGTACAAGCCTACATGAGCAAACTCAGACAACCATCATCAGGTAAGACAAACAACATACAGCCATTTCCAAATGACACAAATGCAGTAGCACTGATGTGCTGCTTCTGTGGATTTATATCTATGTCTGTATAAGCACAGACCCCACAGGGGCATATGCTTATATAGCCACATATGTGTGTATGTCGTACAGCATTTTCTGCACACAAGTGGCCCTATTGGGCCTGTGCCTCTGCAGACAGTGGTACTCATGCACGCAGTATGAGGTACCTTGTTAGATAGTATGATCTGCTACTGCATGGTTTTCTATGTGCAGCTGCATCACTGAAAACCTGCTGCCCCTTTGAACAATTTCTAGATCCACTGCTGAAACCATGGTGCCCACATTTCAATAGTACCATTGTGTGCATAGTGGCAGGCCCCCTTCTGGAGCTAGAAATATGTGTTTATATCTTACACCCGTGGGTAAATAGGTGCCCTCAAGGGGCCTAAGCTTCTGTAGACAGAAGTACTGTTGCAATTTTTGTATCTGAATACCCACTACCCCCTTGAACAATTTCTAGATCAGCTGCTGAAACCATGATGCTCACATTGCAACAGTACTACTGTCTGCATAATGGCAGGGGTCTGCCCTTCTTTAGCTGGAAATCTGTGTGTATGTCTTACACCTGTAGCAGAAGAGCTGCAGGTCCCTCAAGGGCATGCACTTCTGCAGGCAGAAGATCTGTTGCAATCTTGGTATCATGAATTTTGTGGCTCCTGCACTTCTGCAGCCAGAGGTCAGGGTGTATGTTTCACACCTGTGGCTGCAGAAGTGCAGGCCCATCAAGTATGTGTATGTCTTACAGCATTGCATGATTACCTGAGGCTACAGAAGTACTGGCCCCTTATGGGCCTGCACTTCTGTAGACAAAAGAACTCTTGTAATTTGGGTGTCATGGATTTATATCTGTGGCTTCAGGGGCCTGTGCTTCTGTATACATAAGCAGTGCTGTGATTTGAGTTTCCTGGATTTCTATCTGTAGCCACAAGTGAGCATGTATGTCTTGCGGTGTGCATGCCACAGATACAAATCCATGAAGGTTGCACATTAGTGCTACTGCATTTCTATTATCTGGGAACAGTTGTATGTTGTTTGTCTTACCTGGCGATGACTGTTTGTGGTTGCTAGTGTGGGCTTGTCCTTTCACAGCTGGGTGGGGGGTAGGGTTGGAAACCCTAATGTCACATTTCCCAACATTTGTTGCTTTAAGTTGAACCCTAACTGGTGCATTAATACAGCCTTTTGCAATAATTATATATCTCTCAAACATAACTGGGACTGAGTAAAAGGCTTAATACTTACTCAGAGGGATAGCAGTAGGGCAAGGGGAAGGTGAGGCCAAAACCCCCAACTAGACAATAGGTCCTGAGGTATAACAGAGTATAACAGGACAGACTGGATGAAAAATAGTCATTTTCTGCTGACAATTTCTATGTTTTTTTTCTGTTTTTCTATGGATACAATAGTGCATCTATAGTTAGGGTTGCAAATGCATTTTTATGTTAAACCCCTATTTTTGTACCTTAATAATGCATCAGTCCCTGGACAAAATATCTTGAAATTTACATGTACATTCTGGTATTAAGGATCTCTGGATACTGGATGCTGAAAATCTGGTAACAATTGATTCAGCAGTTTAAATGTTTTGAAATGCTGAATATACCGAACAATATGAAATTTAAGACTGTTTTGTACTGACTATATCTCAAAAATCACTGACAATTGAAACCTAAAACTTTCAAGTTTGTTCCAGTTTGACCCAAGGAAGTGCCTTTGATAGTTGGTTTTGCTCAAAAAAAGTTTAGTTTTTAAATTATTAAAGTTTAAAAATCCTTTCTTTATGCATGTGCAGACACTGTTCTCGGCATTCTATTTCCAAGGCTTTTTTTGTGACAGTGGAATTTATGAGTGATGGAAATGAAAAAAAAAAATTTTGTTACTTGTTGTTGTTATTCCCTTTCCCATTCAGTCATTTTACTTTCTGAATCTGCCCAATTAAAAATGACCCCCCATCCACCATCTGTGACTTAGCCACCCTCGGCCCACCCCGGCAACAAATAGGTTGTTATGATTGGCAGCAGGTGTCCAATGTTGTTGCTAGCATCCCCCTTCTCACCCACCCAATTGTTAAAAATCACCCCACCCTTTCCCACCCTCTAGCAACTAGCCAACCTTCTACCCCCCCCCTCGCTGGCATCCTCCTCTGTCTCTCAGCATGGCTTCTCTGCTTCTCAATGCCGACCCTCAAAGAAATTACAAAAAACAATGACCAAACATGTTTTTGACTTCAGTTTTTTGCCATTTTCCAGGGTGGCCATATTGACACCCCACCTCATAAACACACAAGTGCAATTTTGTTAGTGCACCTCAAATGTGTTTTTTGGGCGTGAACCACCAAAACACATTTCTGGATTCATTAACAAAATGACACTTATGTGTCCAGAAGATGGGGTTGCGATATGGTCACCCTAAAAATTAGGGGTGAAGTGAGTAATGTATGCACATGCCAGTAGGTGCACAATCCCACCGTTGCCTGAGCTGTTGGAAATAAATCCCCCCAGCCTCGCCCACCCTCTCTTTAGCTCCCACACCACCCTTTCTTTGGGGTCTGTTTACTTCCCACATGATCTCCCGTTGATGGTAAATTTTCTTGTACACAACACTTGCCTGTTGATAGCCTTAGAGGGGAACAGTAATGAGGCATGCCCATCATAGCTGGAACGTCCAAGAAAAGCTCTATTCAGATTACCTGTAGCTGGCTGCATTCCAGAGGTATCAATGACTATGTCTGCCCTTATTGAGACTACATTGCCACCATTTTTAGAACCTTGTGATGTCACTGATGATCAAGCTCTGCTGGACTACAGTGGGGTTAGCCTCAGCTTGATCGTTAGAGTCCTCACAAGATTTTAGAAATGCTGGTGATGTAGTATCAATATGGGGCAAACATAGTCATCAATATCTCGGGACTGCTGCTAACCACAGGTAAGCCCAATATCACATTTAAAATAATCTTTCATGGGCTTTCAAACTGTGTTGTGCATAGTTTGAGTGTTTCCCTTTAATAACTAATACTGTAGACATTTGTCTTTAATGGAATGTCCTTAGAATTAAATATAGGCATGCTCTGTAGGTCAAAGTTTGCTGTAGTTTCAGGATGATGCTCGTGCATCATTCTGACATGCAGTGTTGCTTTCAGGTCTGCAACATAAAGAAAATAATACACTACTTGCGTTTTGCTCATGTTCTCCCAACAGCCTTGATAAGTTTTAGTATGCTTTGTGCAGAACTAATGATTCATTTTAATCCTGTCTTTACTAGAAGGAACGGGTGCCAGAAATTGGGGAAAGGTTGGGGGAAGTAATTACAAAACAGACCATGATTGATTCTGTTCTGACCTAACATGTATTAAAGGGGCACTTTGCATGCTCATTGGCAAATAAGGGGAAGTGAGGAGGCTGCTGCCCCTCCTTGCCTGTAGATTCCGGCACCTATGCTAGAAGGACAAATACTTAAGAGTAAAAAAAAGGTCTTAATAAAATTTAGAAATTCTAAATTGCTGGCACTTTATGAAAATTTACTGCTACAGTGTATAGGCTTTTTAGTTTTGAATCCAAGTTTCAATTGTGGCAGGATGCTATGTTTTGCACTACTCAGTGCTTCCTCTTAATTATCTACTGCATACTTTTTATTTTGTATAATTATTATTATGATCAATATCATTGTTTTATAATTGTAACATTACTGATGTAGCTTATTACTGTACTCTCCACATGTCCTTCCCACCAGGACACAGCTGGAAATGAGCTGTTGGCATGTTTTTCCTGGTTGAAATCCAATCAATCAATCAATCAGATGCTCCTTGATGTACTCCTGTGATACCACTTGAGCTAACAAGGAGGTGCTTGGATAGTGATCAGTCTGATCTGAGTACCATCTGATGGATAACCCTATTTTCTTGTACGTAGAGATGAACTTGTGGCAATAGAAAGTTTAATAGGGGAGAGTGAAAAATGTAATCAAGTTTTAATCACTACAATGGCAAAATATTTACACAAGGTAGATTTGAGTAAGACATGGTACACCCCAAACTAGTAAAGGATGTCAAGAAGTAATTGGCACGGTCACTGGCAGAGATTTTGATAAAATCTTTGGAAACCAGTGCCACCACACATCTTTGTGATACACAAAGCTGGGACACTGTCACCAGGGATGGAGTACCCCCTGAAACAATGTCACTGGGACTGACATGTTAGTGAGCTGAGCCAGATGTTAGTGGTCACATATGGGGTGTGGGCCCACTAACCTGCCAAATATGACAGGCACACTGATCTGCGTCTGGCACAGCACTAACCACAGTGCACTATTTCATGCACTGAGTCCCAAGTCAGTTCTGTCACAATCTTTCCCTAACCTTCCACACCCGTGTCTTGTGTCCATATAGGGCATGCCATGAAGTGCTAAACTGGCACTTGCTTGGTTCTTCCTTGTGGTCTAGTGGCCCTCCAAGTGCTTCTTGAATATACCACAGTTCCTGGTGTCCAGTGGATCCCTTCCATTCCCTGACCGAAACACTGGTTACAGTTCCCAAGCCTGTGAGCTGTGTAGAACGTCTTTTAACAGGTCTACTGGGGTTGGAAGGTGTTGGATGTGCAGCTGGGGGGTTAAAACTGGCAAACTGCTAAGCATGATGCAGCACCCCA
Organism: Neoceratodus forsteri; assembly: GCA_016271365.2. Taxonomy (NCBI): domain Eukaryota; kingdom Metazoa; phylum Chordata; order Ceratodontiformes; family Ceratodontidae; genus Neoceratodus; species Neoceratodus forsteri. Next base: position 38,221,215 of record JADMNL010000025.1, on the reverse strand, counting down.
GTGCCATGCTGGCATCTGCATTTACATGAGTGACAGTTCCTTTCTACCTGTGTTGGCACACCACCCATTGTAACAGTGCATGGAAAGGCTTGATATGACATTGTGTATAGCACAATGGTGAGCAAAGCAGAACTGTGGAGCAAAGTGGTCATTACAACCATTGTGTGGGTGGTCATCGTGACCACTTTGTGGGTGGGCATTGTAATCACTTTGCAACACAAAATGGTGACTGCGTATGGGGCCCCAGGTGTTGTGATGATTGTTTTGGCTCTAATGTGCCCTGATCTTTGAAGGAGCACAATATAAATGTTGTAATTGTTCTTTTCTCTCATTGCAGACAACACTAAGCTTTGTGGCAGGGTGAACAGTGACAAGGAGGGCAGAAAGTTGCAGAGGGACCTGGAAAGGTTACAGAGATGGCCTAAGGTAGAGATTCATGCCAAAAAATGCAAGGTGATGCACACAGGGAACAGGAAGGAATACCTATGAAATCTAGAAACTCAGTAACCCAAACCCCACAAGACTGAGTTTGGGATACTAAATTTCAAAATCCCGACATGCACTTAAATGTAATGTGGGGGGCTTTGCCCCCCACACCACCAACGTTGGGGGCTCTGCCTCCCACACCCCCCGTAACTTAAATAACCAACTCTGAGGGGGAGTGGACCTCAGAGTTAAAAAAAATAAAAACATACTGGGGGTGAAATCATATTCCAGCGAAATGGTAGCCGGGAACAGAACCCAGGTCTACCAGACCATGTTGGCTGAGCTGCTAGTAGCTTAGCCCTCCATGCCATGGGAGCAGTTTGGCCAGCTTCTGCATCCTCCAGTGTGTTGTGGTGCCTGACAAGGGTCAGAGTAGCAGTTCATCACATCTGCTACTGTACTCCTGTTGGCATTACTTTCCTCCTTGTCGGGCATGTAGCTGTCGGGATACTGAACTCAGTCCCGTGAGTTTCAAGATTCTGAGTTTCAGTAACTTAAATGTATACCAACAAGAATCCTTGGCTGAAGTACCAGATGGGAGGGTTGAGCTAGGCAGTACTTTAGAAGAAAGGGGCCTGACAGTCATCATAAGTGACTCCCGTGAATAACCCAGCCAGTACAACAAGGCCTAAAGCAAGGCAACCAAAATGTTAATGTGTATTGGAGGGGTTTCAGTAGTAGAAGGAAAGACCTCTATATGGGTAATTAGTGAGACCCCATCTAGAATACTGTGCCCAGTTCTGGAGTTTGCACTTGAGGAAAGACAGCGATAGACTGAAGGTAGTACAGTGAAGGGTACCCAAAATGATTTGTAGCCAACAGTGCAGATCCTATGAGAAATGGCTAAAGGCATGGAACATATACTCACCAGAGGCCAGAAGGGTGAGGAGCAACATGGTAGAAATGCTCAAGTTCCTGGAAGAAATAAACAAGGTGACCTTTGAGGTGCAATTCAATAAAAAAAACTGTTGGGCAGTAACAAAGGGGCATGTATGCAAGCTGGTGCGAGGGAGAGTCAGGAGGAATATGAGAAAATGTTACTTCACAGAAAGAGTGGCTGAGAAATGGAACAACTTACCAACTGAAGTGGTAAGAGAAAACCCAAAAATCAGTGCAAGCATGGCTGGGACAGAGTAGAGGGTGTGCTAGTTAAACAGGGGGGGGGGGAGCAGTGTGGTAGGAGATGAGCGGGGAGAGACAAGGACAACATCTCCATTTAGACAGTAGGTCGCAGGGGATGGTAGGGTAACAAGACAGGGCAGACTGAACGGAACAATGATATTTTTCTGCTGACAATCTCAATCTGTGTTTCTATGTTTCTTCATATTTTTATTATTAGTGGTAAGGCAGACCAAAACAATAATGGCACCGTTTGGTGAGCTGAATGGGATCCAAGGCTACACGAGAGAACAGTTCAGCTTATATGCATGCCATTGTCTTAGGATGTAGGAGAGCCCTACCGCTCTCTGTAGTATCATTCTTGATGCACTGTACTAGATTGAGAAGTTTCTTTTGGTGGTGTTCAGAGGTGTTTGACAGCTTCCTGTCACTTGAAATAAGCCCTTGTGCAGCCGTTTTGGAAACAATACACCCTAGAAATGAACTTCATGCTGTCTACTACTTCAAGACGTTGACCAAGCTGACTAGGAAACCCTGATGTGTGAGTCTCTGTAGATGATCTTGGGCACCGTACTTTGTTCTTTGAGCTAACACCCACTGTGCCCAAGCAAAACTCTTTTCATCAAATATACTTTTCATTTGTTTATCCATTGATACTTTTTTTTTTGGCATGTTTTAATTCCAGTATAATGCCACTGTAGTAAGGTATTAAGTTAGCCAATGTTGTTAGGAGACCTAAAGATAGAGTTTGTTAGATCTGTGAACACCTCTGAGGAGGTGAGGAGCTACTCCAATAAAGATAGAAGCATAGATTATATCAGCAGAAAAAGACCTAGCTGTTCATCCAGTTTGCTTATTTCCCTGCTTTGCTCCTTGTCAACCTATCACCAGGCTGAATTTAGTAGTTCAGTAGCCCTAGTGCCTTATCACCGCCTTCCACATATATTTCTTCTCCTCTTCTGTCTGTTACACTGTTCCCTTATGTTTGCCCCACCTAAGTTTAAAACCCCATCACAATCTTGATTTCAACCACCTCTGCACGCAGTCTGTTCCATTCTGTGGTGATTTGCATATGCAGCCCATGATGCTTTGCATTGTGTGGGCATGTGTAATTTTTTTAGTCTGTTCCATTTATTCACTAACCACTCAGTGAAGAACAAGCTCCTCACTTCCACCCTGATTGTCCCCCACAAGTGTCCACCCATATCCTCCAGTCACTGCATCCTTACTCTTTGTAAACAAGTCCTTACAATCCTTTCTGTTGATTCCTCACAAGAACGTATACATCCTGCCATTCTCTTCTGGCCTCCAGTGTATACATGTTATGGTACGCCAACCTTTCCTCATATTCCCTTGCTGCCACTGGATCATCTCTGTGGCCCTCTGTGTAATAGTCTCCATGCAGTACCTGTCTTTTTTGAGGTGTGGACTTCAGGACTGCGTGCAATACTCTAGGTGTGGCCTTACCAGGGACCTGTATGGGGCAGTATCCCCTCTGTCCTCATTAATGAGAATACTAAAGAGTACCACTCCCAAAACTGATCCCTATGATACCCCCACTCGAGGCTCCCTGGGCTCTGATTGCACCCTATTGGCAACCACCCTCTTCCTCCTCCTGCCCCACAGCTGGTTCCTTATCCATCTGATCAATTTGCTTCCTCCTTCCAGGTCACCCAGCTTATTTTTAGCTGTCGGTGTGGAACAGAGTCGAAGGCCGTGTTAAAGCTAAGGTGCAACACATCCACTGCTTGGCCCCTATCTGCCACTTTTGCGACCCAATCAAAGAAGTCAATTAAGTTAGTTTGGCTACATCTCCCAGCTGTAGACTCATGCTTCCTCCAGTCTTGCAACTCTTTTGCTTCCAAGAATTCCACTATCTGTTTTATAATAATATTTTCCAGCAGCTTGCCTACAATCAACGTTAGCCTGAGCAGTCTGTGATTGCCGCGGACTGTGAGTAAATCTGACCTATTGTAAGGATCTCATAGTAGAACACCTAGCATGCATTTTAACTGCTAAAATAATACAACTGAACTTCTCCTTCCTTCCTTCCTTCCTTCCTTCCTTCCTTCCTTCCTTCCTTCCTTCCCTCCTTCCCTCCTTCCTTTCTTCCCTCCCTCCTTCCTTCCTTCCTCCTCCAGGAAGGCATGCTGGGCTGGGAATACTATTTCCTTCTGCATCCTGGGGAAAGGGTGCAGGGGAATGGTGTTAAAATACTGGAACAAATGAAGTACACAGAAGAGAAAGCAGAAACAGTGGGCAAACATGAGCAAATGTGCAAAATGGGCACAACTGCAAAACAAACTGGCTTACACAACTCCAGGAGCAAATAGCCACTGTACCAACAAACAGCCAGTGTACCAACAAAGAGCCACTGTATCAACGAAGAGCCACCATACCAACAAAGAGCCACTGTAACAACGAAGAGCCACAGTACCAACAAACAGCCACTGTACCAACAAAGAGCCACTGTACCAGAAACAAAATTCCAACATACAATTGTCAAGCCCACATCTACGCAGTTAAAAAACCAAAACAAACTAAATTAACAGAGGCAAGAGTAAACAAAGGCAGTAATGGCTTACAACAGTAGACAGCCAAGGGGGAGGAATGGTGGTTGCAGAAGTGACAGTGATGTGAGTGAAACTAGGGTGTAGGAGAGAGCAGTGAAAGGTAAGTAAGGACGGCATGAGAGACGTGACCATGGAGTAGAGAAGGGCTGAGAGGAGGAAGAGGAGGAAAAGATGGAAGGGGTAAGTTAGGGTGGAATCCTGGGAGCCAACAAGAACAAAGAAACCTGAATGGCCAAGGTTTTAGTGAGGGAAAGAGAACAAGCAGGAAATTGGAGTTTCCGAGTGGAGGAGGAGGAGGGGGAAGATAAGAAAGGAGGGAGTAGGGTTTTCGGGAAGCTAAAGATAATTTTTTTTATATTACTTGTATTTTTCCACCTTGCTTCGGCGTTCCTGGTGTGGGGCATCCAGCTGCCAGCTCTGCCCGTCCAGAGAGCTGGGTGGCTCTAACTGTACCCAGGAGGGTCCAGGACAGCCATCTTGCCATCCTGCTGGAGGGCCCCCCGATGCCTCTGTCAGCCAGGACAGCCCCAGAACCCTCCCCGATGGGACTCCTCCCAAGTCCTTCAGGCAGCGCAGAGTATGGCCATCAGGCTGCATGGTCGTGCCCAGCCCAATTTTCCTCCTCTTTTTTAGTCCCTTTGGAGCGCGGACATGCAATGACATCCAGGCACAACGTGCTGACATCTGCTGCACCCCCTCACACTTGTACCGATGCTGGTAGTACTTCCGGATGTCCCCAGAGGTCACTACAGCATGGTGAGTGTCCCCAACCCACCCCAGGACAAAGAGAGCAGTCTACGGATGCTCGATCCTAGTCCTCCTCTGCTGACCCCCGGCAACCCGGGCTCGTTTCCAAACCCAGGTCACCGGTGTGGCGTGAGGTGTGGCATCCAGTGCCTCAGCCCTCAGCACCACCGGGCCGGGCAGGGAAGCTAAGGATAATTTAACATATTGCTAGATCTTGAATTATTCATGCAGTTGTATCACAGCCTTTGGATATGATGTAAGGGCTGAATTTGTTAAAGAGAACTCAGAAAACCTGGTTTTAAATAGATTATTTACACTCCAACTCTGTCCTCTTTCCTCTTCAGCCTGTCACCCCTGCTCCAAAACCAACCATATCCAGGACTTCCTAACCTCCTGGAAGCCCCCAAGGATCTCCCCCTTTATGGTGGAGCCTTGGGGATTTGCCAAGCCACTTAGGAGACTGAATCCAGCATGGAGGAGAGCCTGTTCAGAGGTGAGGGATCTGTGGGGAAAACCTGAAAATTTTGATTTCTTAACTCTGAACCAAATATTAAAAAGTAATACCCACTATTAGCAATGAATTCTAAGCACATAGTACAGAGAGACATATTCTTCTGATTGCAATACATGATAACACATTTTTGGCTACCTACTACTCCTTAGTGTATTTATAGATTTGATAGTATCAACGGCTTTTTCTGAAATTTCATCAGCTTTACTTACTCCGGAGAATATTAGTCTAGCAGAACAGACAGCGGAAAGGTTGCATTTGCATTACAAACCTTTTGAATGAAAAACCTGTGAACTTTAATCGGAGACTTAATCACCAAGCCCCAAAAAAGGCCTCGAACAATAAATAGCATTCTGCCTCGGTGTAAAATGCAAGATACTGTTTCCTTGAAGGACAAACTAGAGTCAGATACCAAAATAAACCCGTACGATATGATAACATGTCCAACAAAAGTTCCATTATAGCCTTTACAGAAATGACACTTTGAGCTGCATGGTTTTCACATTTAATTGTTCCGGTTTTCAGATGCATCTCTTGGAAAGGGATGATTGGTGCAGCATTGAGCACCGCTAGGCATTTGAAACACAAATTGTAATGAGAAAGAAATAATGTAATCTAACTGGGAACTGGAATGAAGCTCTCAGAAAGAAAGACAGTGACAGCAGGAGGGTCCGGCTACCCATCTGGCTCAGCATTCCAGGGACTTGGTTCAGTTCCTATCATTCCAGGGACTTGGTTCAGTTCCCGGCATGCCAGGGACTTGGTTCAGTTCCCAGCATTCCAGTGATTTGGTTCAGTTCCCGGCATGCCAGGGACTTGGTTCAGTTCCCAGCATTCCAGTGACTTGGTCCAGTTCCCGGCATGCCAGGGACTTGGTTCAGTTCCCAGCATGCCAGGGACTTGGTTCAGTTCCCGGCATTCCAGCGACTTGGTTCAGTTCCCAGCATGCCAGGGACTTGGTTCAGTTCCCAGCATGCCAGGGACTTGGTTCAGTTCCCAGCATGCCAGGGACTTGGTTCAGTTCCTAGCATTCCAGCGACTTGGTTCGGTTCCCAGCATGCCAGGGACTTGGTTCGGTTCCCAGCATGCCAGGAACTTGGTTCGGTTCCCAGCATGCCAGGGACTTGGTTCGGTTCCCAACATTCCAGTGACTTGGTTCAGTTCCCAGCATGCCAGGGACTTGGTTCAGTTCCCAGCATGTCAGGGACTTGGTTCAGTTCCCAGCATTCCAGCGACTTGGTTCAGTTCCCAGCATTTCAGGGACTTGGTTCAGTTCCTAGCATTCCAGGGACTTGGTTCAGTTCCTAGCATTCCAGCAACTTGGTTCAGTTCCCAGCATGCCAGCGACTTGGTTCAGTTCCTAGACAAGTTGCCCTATTTCCCTCTCATTCCGATTTGTGCCTCATATATGTGAAATCTGTTACATAATTAAGAGAAATGGTTGATCAAATTCTAAAGCTCATTTTTCGTATAATAATTAATTCATAGCCACAGGCAGATACAGTAGAAAAACAAAACTGTTCTGTAAGTCTATCAATATTAGATGGTTCTATAATCTTTATTACTGAATGTGACAGTGATCCCTCACCACTGCCACCTGCCTGTGACAACCTGCCCCTTGGGTCATACCAGCTTACAGGGCGATTGTCTGGGTACACTAGTTTCTTAGCCGCCACCACCATACACCACTGCTTAAGGTCAAAACCATTAAAATTAGGTAGAGTGCACTTCGGACAGTGGACTGTGAATAGGGAATTGGTTGTGCTAGCAGAAAAATTAAAATTACCTTCTCAATAATGAAGCACAGTCACTGATTCTATAGTCTTTACTTCTTTACTAGTAATTACTACAGGTATTAACAAATACACAAGATATACTGTATATATAGTAAGACAAAAGGTTGACACAGTTACTGGGAAAGGAAAAATAATGTCAAGTATACAGATATATGATGGATAGAAGAATCTCAAAACCTAGGTTCTCCTAGTATTCATCTTACCTGCCACTTTCCTGGAAGAACTTTCACTGAGTCTTTTCTTTCCTCACAAAGGTAGCTAGCTCTCTTAACAGGGCACCCCACCTTGTTCCAGAGAGAGAGAGACAGAGAGAGAGAGAGAGAGAGAGAGAGAGAGAGAGAGACAGAGAGAGACAGAGAGATGTACCCAGCTCCCCAATTTATGTGCTCAGGGCCGGGGTGGAGTGACCTCTCCCTTGAGGGACAGTTTCCCATCCAGGTGTGTGTGTGTTTTGTGTATGTGTGGATGACATCATCCAGGGCAACTGGCATCTTTCACACCTAGGACATCCTTCATCCAGCTTTACGGCCTTGTTTGCAGGTTGTCTGTCATGTTGGAAATCACACCCTAACATCTGCCAGAGTCTGTAGGGAGCCTCAGCACTTCCCAGTTGGCCAGTGTTTCTCATAAGATCTGCCTGGACATGTGACCTAGAAGCAATGTTCACATCTGTTCCAAATAACAGAACTTATAAAAAAAAATAATTGCAATAATAAATTAATTGATTAATCTGGTCACATGTCTGTCACACTGAATGTTACTTAATACAGCACCAAGTTCTTTTTCATGGCTGATGATTTTGTCATATTTTTACTGACAACTGAAACTACATCAGTAAAGTCTTATGAAGGGTCAGTGCAGTGATGGTCTGGTTTAGGGGATAAGTCTGCTGCAGTGCGGATTTGGTTCAGCTGCTTGCCCTGTTGGCTGGCTACCAAATTCACAGCTGTGGTGACTTTCTGATCTTCCCTATGTCAGGTGTGTGTGTCTGGAGGGGGTTGGGTAGAAGCAGGAGGCGTAGAGGGAATTGCTTTTCACAGTGGTTTGCCTTAAGGTAAATTTAGAGTTAAAACTAATGGAATGGGTCTTCGGGGGTTAAATTGGGCAGGAACCCACAGCAACTCAGTTCCTGCTACCTCTTTCAAAACTGAGTTCGTGCACCTCTGTCATCTTTCTCCATTGAATACAAAGGAGAATGCTACCATTTAGAAATGACAAGTCACCCACCTAACAAAAATAAATCTATAACTGAGAATTCCCCCACCTGAACATTTGGGGCCCGATTCTAGAGTGATGGCACAAGTCACTCCCAAAGGCAACTTGTGCCAAACACAGTTGCACCACGGACCATGCGTCCAGTTCTTTATCAGGCAGAGTCCCCCCACAGCTAAGTCCTACAACTTGCACCAACTGTACCGGTACGCCAAATGGAAGGCGCACCAGAATGGTTGGCCACAAGCCTGTGGCTTGCCTAAGTGAAGGGTGCAAGTGCCCCCCCCCCACACAAACACTGTACAGCCCAGCAGGGCTAGTGGGCTAACGCCCCACCAATGCCCGATCCCCAAACAAAAACCCTACAATACTAGCAGCCCCTCCATGCCTGATCCTGCATTAAATGTAAAAGCCCCAGCGTCTAGCACCCCTACTCCCCAATCCCTGGAACTGCACACGACCACATAAATAGAAATAGCCCCCAATCTCCTGGTAGTCTAGTGGCCCCCCACCAGGCAGTGTCAGTCCATCCTGCTCCCCCCCGACCCACACTCGGTCGGTGACTGGCCCTGCCCACCTCTCACCACCACGGTCAGCTGCTGACTAAGCTCCATATGAGCATGTACTACAGTTGAACCTCGATTATCCAGATAACTCACTCGTACAGACTTGCATCTCAGTCCCGAGTAAATACGGAAGTTAAAATGTTGGGCTTTTTTATTTTTGTTCATGGTTTGCGGTATGCTCTTCTGTACTTATTGCCAGCCTCCACAACAAAAACTGGGGCAATTACAGTAGTAATTGAGGGTTACTTACACTGTATGCTCAGTTCATTCACTAGGGCACTCGTATCATCAGAACGCCCACTGAAATGGACACTCTGCAAGACTGAAGTCGAGTGAAGGCAAAATTAGGACAGAATTTCTGCCCCCAAACATGACTTCCCTGTTGCAGCCTTTCATTTTTGGCATTCTGGAAGGCTTAAAGAAGCACTACAGAAAAAAACTGCTGCATCACATTTTATTTGAGGGAGATCCAGAAACGACAATTGTTGAAACTCTTAAAAAACTTACATTGAAAGATGCTCTGTACATGATTGGGGAGTCATGAGAGGTGGCAGGCCCTGACAGTATCGCAAAGTAATTTTCCTCCACACTCAGGATTGGTGGCCGGGATACGCCAGACAGTAATTCAGACAGTGCACCTGAAAGCCTGGATTTGCCTGACAGTGAATCTGAATTTTGCGAGGAGATTGATGAGCTTATGACGCATGACCAGGAGATTATGACCTCACCTGACCTCAGTGACAGGGACATTGTCTGCATTGTCACAGATCCCAGAGTACAGGAGGATGAGGACAAGTTGGATCCAGAGGAGCCAGAAGAACAGGGGCAAAAGGAGACTGTGACTAACTCACAGGCAGTAGAGCGTTTCAAAAGGTGCATTTATTGGCTTGAACGCCAAGCAGATGCAGATCCAGTACACCTTATCGCTCTGAACAGGCTGCTTGCACATGCGTCTAAGAAAAAGCACAGTGGTGCAAAACATCTAACATTAACTGAGTTTTTTAAATCAGAGGGAAATGTTTAGTTTAGTTATTCGTGCTTCTTAAGCTTTTTATGCTGCTGTTAAATGATTTTAACTGTGTTGCCGTGTGTGCTTTGTAATAAATTTTCTGACCACATTACAGCTTGCTTTTCTTCTGTTTTTTCGATTAACCGGATGATCGATTACCTGGACAGATTTGTTATCCCCATGAGGTCTGGATAACTGAGGCTCAACTGTACTATAAATAGTACAAGTCCAATGAATGAATGACAGTTAATTTATTGAGCGCGTTCTATTTACAGTAGTACGCACTCATACAGAGCTCAGTCAGCAGCTGGCTGTGGTGGTGAGAGGTGGGCTGTGTCAGTCATTGACCAAGTATGGGTCGGGGGAAGTGCAGGGTGGACTGGCACTGCTGGGTGGGCGGTTGAGGGGTCACTAGACTACCAGGGAGATTAAGGGCTACTTTAACTTTTTGGTGCATACCGCAATTCCAGGGATTGGGCAGTGGGGGATTGGGGTCACATTTAATATGGGGAATCAGGCATGGAGGGGGTGCTAGCCCTGTGGGGTATTCATTATGTATTTGGGGCCTGGAGCATGGGGATCTGCTTGCCCTGCTGGGCATTTATATGTTTGGGGGATGGGGCATGGGGGGGCATGATTAGCCCTGCGGGGCTTTAATGCTAGCAGTTTGTGGATTAGGGCATGGGGGGGCACAAGTCTTGGGAGCTGGCCCAGTGGCAGATCTGTACAACCCCCAGAGGGTGTAAGTACACTTACAACAGCAACTGTACTTTGGCGGATGTCCTCTGGGGGTTGTTTGAGAATAGAAAACTTGGGGACTTTGTGGCTGCCCTTCCAGAATTGGGCACAACTGCTGCTGTAAACCCCGTAGCGCCATGCTGCATGGGGTTTATGGCGTAACTGGTGGCATATGTCCACTTTGGTGCAAGCAGCCTGTGACATGTTGCAGGCTGCTTTGCAGTATACCGAATGTCGCAACTCCTGGCATAAGTTGCTACTTGCACCATTTTTGGGGGCGCAACTCAATTTACGCCAGGTGTAACCCTTTCAGAATCGGGCTCTTCCAATTTAATCACTGGTCTTCTTGAACAAGCTTGCATCACTGAGCCAGTACATGGATCTTGCAGTGCTGACATGTTTCTGCTTGTATCATGAGGGGAATAGCAAGGTCAAACCCTCACTAATTCACTGAGAGTTAATAACTTTTCTCATACATTTTTCTTACATTTTGTAGGAGTGCTGCTGGTGTGTGGCCAACATCAAAATCAAACAGGTGTAGCACCACTGCACCCACTTCAAATGCTCCTCAAAAGAAAAAAAGCAAACCATTTAGCTATTCCATTTTCTTACTAACTTTATGTCTTCATTCCATCATTTTAAAGGGCTTTTTCTGGTCTCATCACTTCAATGAAGTATGAGTAGCTTGACTTCTGATGGCAAGTTATCCCCCTGAGCTCAGCTCAGTTAGCTCGCTCGCTCACTCACTCACCCACTCACTCACTCACTCACTCACTCACTCACTCACTCACTCACTCACTCGCTCACCCACCCACTCACTCACTCACTCACTCACCTACCCACTCACTCACTCACTCACTCACTCACCCACCCACCCACTCACTCACTCACTCACCCACCCACTCATCACAGTGTTGACTGAGGATGCATGCTACAGGTCAGTGAGGTGCCACCAATCCACTTCATGTTGCTGGCAGCTGCTGTCTTGTAATCGGCCTCTATATCTTCCTAACACTGCCTGACTGCCACATACTCAAATCAAATCAAACTTTATTTGTAAAAAGGTGCCTTTCCAATGATCAAGGCACCTGTACATAAAACTCAACAAAATACATCAGAACAATTAAATACAGTAGATAAAACCATCAACATATTAAAATACAGACAGCCAACAGATTTATAAATAGGATGACAGTCCATCATAGTTAACTTTACTCTTCCTCTGGAAATGCCAGGCCAAACAGGCAAGTTTTCAATTCTGTTTTAAAACTTTGGATGGTCATGCACTCCCTTATCCAGTGAGGTAGAGAATTCCACAGGGTAGGGGCTGCAAATGCAAATGAATGGGCCCCAGATGTTTGAAGTCACACCCTGGGAACCTCTAGCAATCCCTCGTCAGTGGATTGGAGTGGTTGGGAAGGGCAGTAGGGAGAAAGGAGATCTTGGAGTTAGCGGGGTCCCTGATCATGTAGGGCTTTATAGGTCAGGAAACTGACCTTGAAGGTGATACGTCACTGCACTGGCAGCCAGTGTAGTCTGCGGAATATAGGCATAATATGACTGGTCCTAGGTGTACCAGTCAAAAGCCCGTCCATCGCATTCTGCACCAGCTGCAGGCGGTGGATATCAACCCCCGGTAACCCTAGGTACAGGGCATTGCAATAGTCAAGGCGAGTAGTCATGAAGGCATGGACCAGTGTCAGAAGATCCTCCAGATGGACCAGGTGTTTCACCTGGGTGATATTCCTCAGATGGTAAAAAGAGGTCTTGACAATGACTGACACCTGTGATTTTGGGGTCAGACCGATATCAAAAATCACACCCAGGTTTCACACCCAGTCGGAGATAATGAGCGGAATACCCCCAAGCTAAAGACCAGAGGGTTGTCCCACTGGCAAACCCACCTCCCGATGATCTGGGTCCACCACCAGCACCTCAGTTTTATCTGAGTTCAGCCTCAGTCAACTAGCACTCATCCAGTCCTGGATCTTGGATAGGCAGTTATTAAGCACCGAGAGAACATCTCTCTGCTTGGGTACAAAGGACACGCACAGTTGTGTATCATCTGCATACAGTAGTAGCACCAAATTAGTCAAAGGATTTTTAAAAATCCCTGTTGAGAATTGTGAAACCTTTAGTTAGGGATTTTGTTTTGTTTGTTAGTGTGTTTACTGCTACACAGAGAGGGTTGTCTCATCTGATAGTGTAGTTGAAAATCTACCAGATGGCACTTAAGTACTGTAATAGGAACTGGCCTCTTTCTGTAGGTATAACAAAAATAATTTTAGAGGATTTTTTCCCTAAATTTTGTAAAGGATAAATGGGGACTCTCACAAAATCGCTTGACAAATTCGGAGCTACTACTGTAGCAGTGAAAACTCAGACTGTGCCACCTAATAATGTCTACTAATGGTAGTACATACACAGCAAACAACATGGGTGCCAAAATGGAGCCCTGCAATACCCTGCAGGATAGGGGGAAGAGGATCAGAGGAATACATTCCTGAGACCACTCTCTGCATCCTACCCTCAAGGAAAGATTGAAACCATCTGAGGACAGTACCCGACAATCCACAGATGAACCACAAGCACTCCAGTAGCACACCATGGTCCACAATGTCAAATGCTGCCAAGGGATCAAGGAGAACCAAGATAGAACAGGTCCTCCAATCTCTTGCTATTAGGAGATCATTTGGCACCCGAACAAGGGCTGTCTCAGTGCTGTGCCTCTTTCTAAATCCAGACTGGAGAGAGTCATAGACATTGTGGGTGGATAAATGATCATCCAGCTACAATGCAACCACCTTCTCAGTAACCTTACCAACAAAGGGCAGGTTAGAGACAGGTCTGTATCAAAGGAGGTTTTTTTCAGGAGCGATCATACAACTGCCTGCTTCAAGGGATCTGGAAAGACCCCCCCCCTCCAATGACTTCCAGGCTATCTTAGCCAGGACTGGGCCAGTTCCCTCAATGCACTCCACAAGGAGACGTATTGGGCCTGGGTCCATACTACAGCTGGCTGGCTGCAAAGTCTGAATGGTCCTCACAATATCCATAATGTCTGGTTGGCCAAAGTTGCACCAGACAATCCTGGTGCTCACAATCTTCCATCAACCTCCACAACACCCTGTAGAGGAGACTGGGCGGATACCGGACCTGATGCTGACAACCTTATCTGCAAAAAATTGAGCAAACTCATCACATCTTTCTTGTGACAAGGCTCCACCAAATTGCAGATAGATTGGATTGTACAATCTGTCAACAGTCCAGAAGAGCTGAGCTGGTTGATTCTGCGCAGCAGCAATCTCCCTGGACAGGAATTTTGCCTTCTTATTGGTGATTGTCAATTGATAGACAGTATAATTATTCAACAATATAAGCCTGTCAACCTCCAGGCCAGACTTCTACCAAGCCCTCTCTAACCTTTGACCCACTGTCTTCAACTCCTTCAAGGTCCCATCAAACCATGGGGACCTTGGGCAAAGAATGAGTCGCCGAACACAAAGAGGAGTAATGGAGTCCAGGGCATCCATCAATGCTATATTATAGGCAAGTACAAGATCCCCTTGACCCATGCATTTACTTGACAAGCCCCGTAGGTCTAGCACCACCCTTAGGCCCTCTGGGGTCACCCCCCCTCAAAGAGCGGTACCGGACCATCTCCGTAGGGGCAGGCTCATTGAGGGGAGCCACGAAACTAAACCTTATGGTGTGATGGTCAGACCAACTGACAGGTACCACCACCAAATCAGAGACCTCCATGTCCAGGAGGAACACCAAATCCAATGAGTGACCACCAGTATGAGTTGAGGAGGAAATAAACTATGTGAAGCCCAGTGAAGTCATAAGCTGGAGGAGATCTTGACCAAAAAGTGAGAGTTCATCGTCAACCCAGCCATTGAAATCCCCCAGAATTAACCATCTGGGGGATCCCAGTAAAACACTGACAATGAAGTCTTCAATCTCCTGCAGGAATTCTCTCCCACCCCCGGGTGGATGGTAAATAAGTAATATCCTGCACCCCACACCCACGATACATTTAAAGGATCTGGTGGACCACACTGGCACATCCACAAGGCCCAGCTCTGCTTTAAAAGAAATGGCTACACCCCTGCCCCTGCGATCAGTCCTCTGTATTGTACATAGCAGCATGAGAACATTGTTGTCAGTGTGGTTTTGTGCAGATGAAGCAGCCTAGACAGGAGGAGTAATACAGTTAACAAATAATAGAGATGGAGGAGGAAGAGGAGTGTACTGGGCATAGTGTCATTGTTTTTAGGTGGTGTTCAGAGAATTTTTAAAACAAGGTCAGTCAGATATTTTTTTTAAGTAGTCAGTCTTACTCAAAACCAGCCCCAAGGAACAAGCATGAGCAAAGGTTGAAACAGATGCAGTTGTGTCTGGGTCTGCATTCCTATGATTGCGTCTGAGAATGCCCACCTTACCAGTTCATAGAGATGTCTGCTTCTTAAAATATGGAAGGGCCGACCCTAGCTAGAGTCCCTTTCTGCCCACTGTGTTGTACTGGCAAATGTTTTATGTCTTATTGCTTAACAGTAATGTCAGGATTCTGGGATTGTTTTGAGTGGGACCAGTGAAGACTTTATGCTTGGTGCAGTCTGTACTACTGACTATACAGTACGTCAGGAAAGAGTATCACATGATGTATGAGATTCAATACAATGTGATGTACTGCGACTGAATGGCAGGAAGAAATGCACATTTAGCAAAAGTATTACACAAATATGAATTTTCACCTCACAACTCGTGGTCAAAAGGGCAGAAACAAATGAGTTGAGTTACTCAGCTCCTTGCATTGTGGTGAACATAGACATGTAGTACAGGACCAGTAATATCTAAAATCTAGGCTGCTATGCCTCAGTTATGTGATCGCTTTGACATGCAATGTGCGGTCGCTAAGGCAGAAGTAAAATGAAACCAGTAATTATGGAGTGCCTTACATTTTGCGATGAGCACAACAGAGAGGTAGTGCAATGTGTACAGAATTGGTGACCAGTTGTAGAGTGCATTTGATTGAGAAAGTAAAGATTGCGGCATACAAGAGTGAGAGCCAGTCTACCTTGGCTAGAGGGACTGTTTCCTTTTAAGCTGAATGGTTAGGGCTACTGTCTCTGAGACCAGGGATGCAAAGGTTAGTTCCAGGGTCTGACACTTTGTGCAAGCTTGTATCTCTGTTTACAGAAGATGTCACCCCATGAAGCTGGGTAAGGACATTATAGCTAATAGCAGCACACCAGGAAGATCATGGGGTCAGCAGAGTCCTTCATTCAGATACTCAGGGGCTTTTGAAGACCCACCTTCGAGGTTGAAATCGACAAGAGACTGAGCCTTTTCAGTTGCTGCCCCAAGGCTCTGGAATGCTGTCTTCAAATATAGCCATACTGCCTCATCAGTACATGTTTTCAAATCAAAACTGAAAACCTGGTTGGTTGTGTATGGTCTTCTCAGGTGACTGACAGTCTAACTTATGTGGCTGTGAGATTAGGAGCTAGCAAGTTTCATAGTGTTGAAAATGTTTATGTGAAAAATGTCCATAGAGCACAAAGTGTACAAATGTTTCTGAAATTGTGAAATTTTATATTTATAAATGCTTTTTATTCTGTGAAGCACTTTGGTCTCTGGAAAGGTGCCACATAAGTTAATATCTACCTGTCTGCTTATGCTGTATGCTACTTTGCCTAAAAATATGTATGATCTGAGTGATACACAACTAGCAGTCACTAATATAGAAATAATGCCCTCCTTTATGATACAGTAGTACTTAATACCTAGACTAACAGGCCTCAAATATAGGATTCGTGTGACATGCAACTCATGAAAACTGAGCTAATACATTTTAAAATGTCTCCTTTCATTGAATTTATTTTAGGATAGAATAAACATTGAGCAGTTGCTCAGTTATAGTGCTGTACTGTTTCAAAGTTTGGAATGGTAAACCAAATGAGCCAAACGAATACACCAGCAGTAATGATCAGTTTAGATGCTGAAAAGGCCTTTGATAGGGTGTCCTGGCCCTTTTTGTATGCTACCTTGAATAAATTTGGCTTCCCCCAGGCTTTACCCAAGCCCTACAAAACATATACTCCTCCCCGGGCTCTGCGTGAGAGTTAATGGTCACCATTGGATACTTCCAACTGGGAAGGGTACCGCCAGGATGCCCACTATCCCCATTACTATTTGCAACAGTAATAGAACCCCTTGCGCAACAAATCCGAGATTCCCCTCAGTTGCAGGGAATCTATTTTGGAGGAACGGAGCACAGGATTGCCTTATATGCAGATAATATACTACTATAGCTCCAAAACCCGGAACAATCTATTGCAGAGATTCGCCGAATCTAGACTCCTATGGGGCAGTGTCAGGGTATAAACTTAATCTCACTAAGACCGAAATACTCACATTCAATTGCACCCCTACTCAGAAGATGGTGGAGTCCCTCCCAGGTAGGTGGAACCTGACAAAGCTAAAATATTTAGGCATTTATATACCTCGGGGATAGACTGAATATCACAAATACAATTACTTGCCATTTATTACACAACTAAAGCAAGATCTCCGAATGTGGTCAGTAATCCCCTTGAGCCTCACACGACGAATTGAGCTTATTAGGACGATAACCCTCCCCAGAGCGTTATACCTCTTCCAAAATGTCCCGATACTAGTTCCTTTAAAAACCTTTAAAGAAATCAATCAGGCAATACGGAATTTTGTGTGGGCCGGACAGAAAGCCCGAGTAAATTTTAGTGTGCTCTCTCTCACAGGTAGATGGGGGACTTGCCCTTCCAGACTTAAAGCGATACCAACAGGCGGTAACCATGACTAACGTTATGGCTAGACAAAATAGGACAACACTCCCACATTGGATAGAGATGGAAAGGTTTCTCCTCAATGATGCCAAGTACTTTCGGGTGTTGTACCAACAGGGGTCAGAAGACTTGGCCAATCTAACCACTAACCCTTGGCTTGCAGCTCAGTTGAGGAATTGGAGCTCTCTGAGAAGGTCCTACTGGCTATCACCCTACTTACCCCTAATATCTCCGATCCAGTCACTCCCGGATTTCACCCCCAATGACTTGGATAATGGATTTGACGCATGGAGCACGCTCGGGTTAAGATTTCTTCCACAAATAATGACACGGGGGAAGCTGTGGACCTTTGCAGAGATCCAGACAAAATTTCATTTATCTCACAAAGACTTTTACCGATATTTACAACTCCGACACTATGTAGATAGCCTGCTGCCCTCCCTGCAAAACCCTGAAACTTACCCAATGTTAATACAATGCCAAATCTTAATGAATAGATCGGGGAGGCAAGATCATTTCATCTCCTCCTACCATCAATCCCTGAACTCACGGGATGATGTTTTTACCGAGAGAATTCACACGCAATGGAACAGGGACTCGGGCTACCAACTCAATACTGCTGAATGGAAAAAAGCCTGCAGCCAGGTTTCCAGGGTAAGCAGCTCACATCAATGGAGAGAGTTTGCCTGGAAGGTATTAATTCGCTATTTTAGAACCCCCCTCGATCACTAAACACTATGCACCGAGTAACACAGCGGCCTGCTGGAGAGTGTGTGGGGAGCAAGAAGCCAACCTGACCCATATAATATGGAACTGTCTGGCTCTCTCCAATTACATACAACAGCTTGAAACTCAACTACGAGAGTTTATTGACTCTGGGATACGGGTCACACTGGAGATGTATATATTCCTCATATTCCCTAAACCCTATCAGGGACCCAATACTAGATATCTTCTCGCTCTACTCCTCACAGTAGCCAAAAAGGCAATTACTAAGCATTGGCTATCTGCTGTGGTCCCAACCATCCAGGAACGGTGGGGATATCACTAGACAAGTTTATAACTTGGAAAAGATGACACACAACCTGAATGACCGTGGGGAACTTTTTTCTGAAAGATGGACACGATGGCAGCTATATTATATGCTAAAGGACCCTTTGTTTGTATTGTGAGAAGCACAGCCCCAGAAATTATTGGCTGTCTGAAAAGCAAGGACTGCTCCTTACCCCTGTGGGCCCTTTGGTCTGGTCTCACCCGTCCCCCTCCCCATGAAGTAACTGGAACTGCTATAATAACTAA
Source organism: Neoceratodus forsteri (assembly GCA_016271365.2). Taxonomy (NCBI): domain Eukaryota; kingdom Metazoa; phylum Chordata; order Ceratodontiformes; family Ceratodontidae; genus Neoceratodus; species Neoceratodus forsteri. Next base: position 38,202,332 of record JADMNL010000025.1, on the reverse strand, counting down.
ATCGGGAATTATGGGTTTGTAATACCTAACTCAGTAGGGGTAGAACCGAAAGGTAAATAGTTCGATGTCCTACTGACAAATGCCTCAATGTAAGTTATTAGGCTTATGGGGATAACAAACCGGTTGAAACAACTGTGACATTTGTTGTTTGAACTGTCTGAAACTGCTTCAGAGTTGTGTGTATTGAATGGCCAGATGTAAAAGTATTGTGTAAAATCAAAGATGTTGACCTGTATGTATATAAGTTAAAATATGAATAATAAAAAGAAGATTTAAAAAAAAAAAAAAAATATCTACTGAATTAGGAGTTGTACTTTTTTTGTTGTTAAATGGGGCTCACATTATATAAAAACAGGTTTAAATAATGGTAGTAGTAAAGGTTAATAATGCCAAAATGGTGGACAATTTTTTAGTTTCATTTTAGAGGCTTAGTGACATGTGTGTGTGTGTGTTAGGAGTTTTTTTTAGATGAAATTGAGGTTCAGCAGCTGACTGTGCATTTAGAGAGATTTCATGTACAATAAGCTGGTATCTCTTGGCCAATGAAGTTCCTAGATTGTTTCTTGCCATTTTATAAAGACTATATAAAAAATTGTAGGCAGTAAAAGAGACTGAATTAGTAAGGAACTTAAGGTAAATGTCTGCAAATTACCAAACTCATCCTAAAGAATGGATTGAACAGCGGGCCAGTGACCTGTTAGAGGTGTACAGTACTATATCATCAGCATAAAACTGGTACTGAACACCTTTAATTCTAGTACCCAGGCCATTCAAGTAAAGGGAAAATAAATCTAGTCCCTAGACAAAATCCTGAGGAACTCCTTTTGCAGTGGGCAGAGCCTGCAGCCGTCTTGCTGTAGCTCTGAAAACGGGACACCAAAGCACAATTTTGGAGTTGCAGAACACGCTTCCACAACTCTAAACGACTCTACTCATCCCCTTCCCTCCCCCCTGGTGGGTGCTGCTGCTGTCTCTGGTCCCATCTCCCCCATTTGCTCACCACCACTTTGGCCCGAGTCCCTGATGCTCCCTGAGTCTCTGTCCAGCCCCAGGTAACCGTTGTCCTTCTAAAGAGGGGGCTGGAGGACCAGAGATATTGAACCACTTGCAGCTGCACCAAGAATGTGTGAGCTTGTGGTCCGCTCATGTGCGGTGGCGCGCATCCATTTTCTTGCTGTGATAGTAGTGCATCAGGAGACTCTGACATCACTTAGATGGTGCCTGGAGACATAAGAGCTGTGGTGGAGAAGCTGCAAAAGTATTTATTTAAAGAGCGCTATGGGGCTGAATGTATACGTATTAATGAGTTGCTTATGAATATTAATGAACCCTACCTGCATTTAGCTCATTGGCACTCTTTAAATAAATACTTTTGCAGCTTCTCCACCACAGCCCTCATATCTCTGGATGCCAACTAACTGATCTCAGGGTTCAGGAACACCAGGGGAGCTCCTGATGCACTGCTGTCACAGCAAGAAAATGGATGTGCGCCACTGTGAATGCGTGGACCGCCAGCTTGCACATTCTTGGTGTGGCTGCAAGTGGTTCTGTGTCTCTGCTCCTCTGGCCCCTCTTTAGAAGGAAAAAACATTACCTGGGGCTGGATGAAGACTCAGGGAGCATCAGGGACTCAGGCCAAAGCGTCGGTGAGCAAACGGGGGAAATGTGACCTCCACGAGCTTGGCTGCAGCCATATCGGCTCTGGCCAGAGCTAGTTTTAACAGGGAGGGCCCTGGGCTCCATTCCATTTAAAACACATTTTTGAGTTCTACCTGACAAATAGCTCCTAAACCAGTCAAGAAGATTACAATTAAACAAAAATGACGGTTTTGGTGTATATGTACAATCTGTGTAACTTGTTTCTGTGTGTGTCTGTTATGGAACTCAGTAGGTAACAGTTCTGTTCTCTTCTGAATTTTTAGTATGTACTTTCTGAAACCATATAATAAAGATGAATATATATATATATATATAAAGAAGAACATTACATTCTAAATTGAGTGCAGCCAATGAGTTAAATAACAAACCTTGATCTACCGTGTTGAAATTCTTGGATAAATCAACAAAAACTGGACCAGTAACCTCACTGGCATTGGTAGCCATGCTGATATTGTCAAAGACACTCAACACAGAGATGGTTGAGTGAGAAGTAGGGAAGTCAGACTGAAAGGTATCAGACAACGTGTTACAGTTTAAATAGAGAATAACTTGTTAGAAAATTAAATGTTCCAACACTTTAGCTACTACTGGGAGGATAGAAATATGTCTGAATTATTTTGATTTTCACATAAGCCCTGTGGTATGTATAGGAACAATTGCATCCTCCTCCTCCTCCCATGTCAGTGGCACCCGTCTGAGCTCTATGGGCTGATCAAATCAATATGCCAGTGGGGTATTGATTTGGAAAGCCATATCTTTTAGCAGCATGGGTTCCAAATCATCAAATTGCCACTCTGTTTAGAATTCAGATCAAGGAACATTTCTAAAACCTATAAGGGAAAATGGGTGTAAAGTTAAAAAGAGGCAAAGTAAAATGCTGTGTTGAGTCTAAAGATTCAAACAAGCTGCTCAAGTCATCACTGTTTGAGATGTCATGCAGTGTTTCATTTGTCAATAAACCTTCTGATGAAATAAAATAGTTTTTAAGAATGTCTGCAAGGGAGCTCAGTTGATGAAGTTCTTGTGTAGGTTACTAGGCCTCAAGCATTGTATTTGATTGTTAGATGTGCACAACAAGAAATTCACAGTCACTAATTAAAAAATTGAGCAAATAATTAGCACTTTTATGATGATAGCTCCTTTATGATGACGTCCAACAGTCATAGTTGTACCTAATACCAAGGCTAATATAGGCCACCATTTCTCGGTTTTATTTATTTTTTTTTTCATTTAGTTGTTTAACCAGGTATAGCACACTAAGCTGAAAGCTTTTTTACAGGAGCGACCTGGGAGCACAAGGAGGTTAAGTGACTTGCTCAGGGTCACACAGTATGCAAGTGGAAGCTGTGGGATTCAAACCCAGATTCAGTCTGTTGGATGTCACCAGATTTGCAGCTCAGAGTCTTAGACCACTGCACTATACTGCCTCCAGTTTTATTGTATGGTTTATACGGTTTTATGACTGTCCCCTTCCCCATGGACAATTCATTCCAGTGACAATGCAGTTGTACTCTGCGGCTTTTAATACTGTGGCACATTATAAGCTGGTGGGCAAAGTAAACCAGTGCGGTATAGATGAGACAAACAAAAGGTGGATAGCTAGGGAGCAGGATGCAGTGTGCGGTGGTGGATGGGCACTACTCTGAGTGCAGTGGAGTACTTTGTAAAATGAGCAGGGAAACCCCTGCGTCCCAATTGGTCAGGACCCATGCATGGTGACAGTATTACCAGTGTGGATTTTTTTTTTATTTTGAAAGTTGTTTTTTATTTTTAAAATGTTCATCATAAACCCATTTTGTAAGCACAATAAGACATTCCAGGGCTTTGGGAGTACTGTGACAACCACGCTTCCAGGTGGTGAAGGCACTCAGCCTCTGGCTTTGTACCTCACTATTCCCCTGGGCATACGGTTGTCACAGTACTGCCACCTCATGTTTTATTGCTTATTCATTGGTGTCCCTAAGGGATAGGGGCTGGGACTACTACACATAAACACTTTGATCAAGGATCTGGACTAGGCTGCTTAATCTTGTGGATGGCCCTAAGAAAGCCTGGGTGTGGAATCCTGTGAGGCTGGGGACAAACTTCAGGAGGACCTGAACAAGGTGTGTGATTGGTCTGACTCCTGGAGCCTCAGATTCAACATGGCCAAATGTAGGGTGCTGCACTTGGGGAAGGAAAAGCAGAGTTAGGAGGAGGAAGAAAAGTATCTAGGGGTCATAACAGATAAGCGGCTGAAGCAGCACAGCCAATGAGTGGCCACTGTCAAGAGGACCAGTGCTGGGGTGCATCAAAAGGGGATGATCCAGAGAACATGGAAAATAATCTTGCCACTTTACAAGTCCCCGCCATACTCCATGCAGTTTTGGTCCCCTTAATACAAACTCTGGCCAGAGCCAACACGGCTGCAGCCATGCTTGCTGAGTTCACATTGGAACAGTCTGCCATGCCCAAGATGGCTGATGGAGCTCAGTACGCATGCATGAGCAGTTGCATATGTGCAACTTTACTTCTGCAGTTGCGGTGAAGTCAGAATGTGTACTGAGCTTCGGTGACCATCTTGAGTGTGGCACATGATGGCAACAAAAGTAGTGCACTCGCGGAGGGAGGAGGGTGAGCAGAGTATTTTGGAATTGCTGCAACTCCAAATTTGTTCTTTGGATGGATTCAGTCGGTCATTTTTAAGGCACTCACAAGACTTCTGCTGACTTCGTCCACTGCAACCACAAAAAGGACACTGAGGCAGTTTAGACGGTGCAACCCAGGGCCACCAAAATGATTAGTAGGATGGGGGATGAAGGCTGTTATGAGATGAGGCCGGAGGACCTTAAAATATTCAGAAACAAAGATGAGGATGTGCTGTAATGATGGATCCAGTGCAACCCAATCTGGCCAGTCCTAACTGAAAATTATAAATCAACAAAACAGGCACAGTCAAGCAAAAGATAACTGAGCAGGGGCACACCCAGCATAACAGTTCACAACAGCTTATTGTTTCAACCAGTATTTGTTAACAATTGCCTGTACTATAACAGCATTTAAAACTTACCATAAACCAAATGACAACATTTTTACAATATCAAGGTGCTAGTGCTAGTACTTATGTCAACTGCTTGGACCACCAACAGCCCTGGCTCTTTTGCTCCAACAAGAGCTTTATTGGAGCAGAATAGGTGGGTACTGGCTCCACTTTTAAGGCCACCAATGATTACATCACAGTAGGCATTGTTCACACTGGCCTACTCAAGGGTATTGCCAAGTTCAACCAGATGGAGATGTTTGATGCGGTGTTCTGTGGCAGAACACAAGGATAGGCCCTGAAGCTCAGGGTAGTAAATTCAGAGCTAACATTAGGAGGTATTTTTTCTGCTAGTGGGTGGTGAACATATGGAACAGCCTACCAGCAGAAAGAACATACAAAAAGACAGTACTGGACAAAATTCTGCTTACCAAGGGAATCATTGGGTACCCTGGGGAGCAGAGTGGGTAGAGAATCCCTGTATATTGGGATGTGTTTGCACAACATACTCATTTCATCCCTGTTTATGAAGGAAGGGCAGACTAGATAGAGCTAGAGTTGCTTCTGACCTTAAATTGCTATGTTATAATTGGTATTCTGTGATAATAGCAACTGTAAATGAGCGACTGTCAAAACGACTCATTTACAGTGCTACCCTTTTGGACTACCCTGTAAGGGTAGCGATGGAATACAAAAGTGACAGTAGGGATGAGAAAGGGAGGGTGACTGGAAGGGGAGGGATAGGGAAGAGGGTTTGTGTGGGGTAGTGTGCCATGCTGCCACCGAGCTAGCCATGTGGTGTGGTGGTGAAGGTAGCTAGCTTCGGTATAGCAGATACTGGGTTGGGGGCTGGGGACCGGGGGAAATTTTACTGCTGCCATTGTTTTTGTGTTTTGTGTCAGACTTCCTCCTCCTTCCTGACATGCACCCCCCTGGAGTTGGTTATATTTAGTCAGGGGGGCGCCGGGGGGTGAAGTTGCCAGATGTCTTGTCGCTCACAAGTGTACATCGCCGATTTGCTTTAACAGTGATTGCTGTTTTGCAGTCGCTCTTATGACATGAAACTGTTATGATTTGCTTGATTACTGGACTGCATTCACCCTCATGAGTGTCTTGGCAAGGGTCAAACAACACTCATTGAAAATGTTTCTGATATCAATGGTAGCCCCGTGTCATAATAATATATATATATTTATTTACAGTTTATGTACCCAGTATAGACCAGCAGAGGTGCAATACCTTGTTTCCAGTTGGGGTGTAAATTTACCCATTTTCACAGCTAGGTGGACTGGAGTACAGAACGGGTAAGTGATTTGCCCTAGGTCACACAGTGATTATTTCAGCTCTAATGAGGTTTGAACCTGTGATCCCCTGGTTCTCAAGCAGTACTCTAACCACTGGATCCTACTACCAAATCAGTGATATTAAATGATGAGTAGTGTGGTAAACAAGGAAACAGACCCATCAAGGAGGCTAAGCAGATCATAAAGTCACAAACCCAAAGGGCAAGTGGCTTTATGATCCAGTTTGCTATCTCAATGGATTTTTTTTTCAGAGTATAGGGGACTTGCTCATCTTTTATTTTATATAATCCATTTGGATGGTTACTGTTAGCTTAATCACAATTGCATTTGCAGGAAAAGGGTATAGTGCACAGGGAAATAACTCCTAACCACTTCTATGGGGAAAAGACCTATCCATTTAAAGCAGCAGCGCAACGAAAATGGGCTAAAATTTGACCCCACCTTTTTTTCCTCCTGACTGATGCCAGATATCTTCCAGTTTGTGTTGGTGGTGAAATTTCCAGTTTCTGTTATCATTTAAGAATTTTATAAACGTTTTAAAATAATTAATTCTCAAGAAAAAAAGATGGCCACCTCATTTTTGCATTGAAATAGCACTAAGGACCTGAGGAGGGTTAGAATCCAGACAGAAATGCAAATGTACCCTGCACAGCACATAAAGCATCCAGAAAACTCAAATCAACAGTTTTGCCAATATTTTTCATAACCGTGGCAGAAAATTAGCTTTTTGGAAAAACGTTTTTCGTTGCACTGCTACTTTAATATCTATCTATCTATCTATTTATCTATCTGTCTGTCTGTCTGTCTGTCTGTTTGTCTGCCTGTCTGTCTGTGATTTGATTTAACAAAAACGACACAATGCAAGATATATCTGAAGTTGCCTGGTTAAAGATCTTCTTCTTCTTTCACTTCAACTAACTGAAATCGGACTAGGAGGGCTATTGATCCAATCATATGTTGACGTGTCAGTATCCTAACAAAAATCTCTAGTGATGCCATTCTGTTCTAATCTGAATAGCAGTTTCTGTGATATTTATTAGCTTTTTTGTTCTTTTAGAGAAAAATAATGATTTCTTTCACAAGTCAAAAATTTTGTCTCATCTCATTAATGGCCTACTGTTAGTAAGAATCACTTTTTAAACTGTCAAGGACCTGATGTGAATATGTAATATTGACCCCAAAGGCTGTGATGTTAGTAGCTTAGCAACCAGCCTCCACTATCTTCTAAAACATGTTAGTTATATATTTTTTCTCAGTGATCTACCAACGTTTATTTTTTTTGGTTTATTTGTACGTTTGTTCAAATGGTTGTTACTTGTTAGACAATCTGTTACCTATGATTTCTTTGTAATTAAAGGAACACTGTCAACCTTTTTTGCATCATATTATTTCTAAGTAAAACCCCACATTTTATGATTGCTTACCTTCTCTAAAATTAATTTATGTTGCTGGTTGTTTAATCTGCCACCTTGCTTATTAGAACTGAAATGCATGGGAATGTATAGTTATACACAGCCTTGTTTTGCTCTGAATTGTTTACAAAGCTTACTGCAAACTTCCTGAACATTAAAAACACCCTTAAACACTGCAGCCACTCGTGATACAATATTCTTATCTACTCCCACTGCATAATGAGTAGCTAGAGAGTGTTTTGAGTATTCCTGAGTCCAGGAAAGATGCAGCTGTAGTTGGTCAAGAAATGTAAACAAACTTGTTTTGGTGTGGTAACACCAGTATTATTGACACTCAGTTTTTTTTTTTACTTTTTAAAAGGAAAATGGAGTCTGAATCAACCAGCTTCATCAGCAGTCTCTGTAGAATGAGAACAATAATAAAATGTATTTTTTAAACTAGGGACACTTTGAGGCCAAATGGGGTTGGCAGTGCCCCTTTAAACTGCTTTTGCGCCTTTTTTTCAGATACCTGAACCTGCATGGTTTTTCAAATATTAATAATGACAACATCTCATTGGAGCTTGTATGTCCTGATGAACTGAATAAAGAAATATATGGTGACATATAATACAATAATAAACAATTGTGTGTCAACCTCAAGTTAGACTAACACAAAACGATATGTCGGCCTTAATAGTTAACCCTTTCATTAGGGAAGATGTCTGAGCTTTTATGGGTTCTGTTGATATGCGCTATAGGGAACTGTATTTTGATTAATATGGAAACTTGACTCTAATCAACCCAGTTACTAGGGTCCCTCTTGTCCGCCCCTCCTGTTACATGGAAATTGATATATTTAAAGGGAAACAGCACTAACAACTCTACACCCAAGTGTGGTGGTTGGTTTCAATTTGCCCTTTATATGGAAAAAAAAAATGTTTTAACTGTTTACTGCAGTATAATGGATTGTATCTGGCTGATCCCTGTGACACCCAAGCTGACATTTGTTGTAAGCAGACATCTGAGAATCCTCTGTGTCTGACATCAGAGCTGGGATGCAGCAGCAAGAGATTCAATAGCCCACCGTGCACGTTAGAGGTTTTATAAGCTCCAGTCAGCTGCTTTCCAGTCTTGCTGTTTTCCTGGGGCTAAGTACAGTACTCTATGACTTTTCTTATCCCTGGGAGGACAGCAGGACCGTCAAACAAATATCAGAGTTTATAAAAATTCTACTGTGTACTTCAGGCTGTCGAATCTTTCACAGCTGCAGCCCAACTCTGATGTCAGTGGCAGGGGATTCTGAGATTCTTGGTTACAGCAAATGTCAGGGGGAGTCAGTAGAATCAGCTAGATACCATCTAATATACTGTGGAACACAGTAAGTAAAAGAAACAAAAGAAATTCTACATAAACTGCAAACTGGGACGAGCCCCACACTTGGGTGTAGGGTTCTTAGTGCTGACTGTTCCCCTTTAATTTGAGTAAAAGCAGACATTCTTATCAGCCAGAATTGTTTTCCTACTAAATGCCATTCTTCTTCAGAAGATTGTCTAGTCCTGCTTTAAAATCTGGAATGGTACTAGCTTCCACAACCTCACCAAAAGACTATTCCACTTGATAATCGCCCTCTACGTGAAATAATGCTTTCTAAAGCTTACTCTTAGCCTGCGCCTCTCTCAGTGTCAGTGAAAGTCCTCCATGTTTTCTTGCACTCATTTACTCAAACATCTGTATATATTCCAACCTTTCTATCCTCTTTTTTTTAAAAATATTTTATTGAATTTATGTCAATGTACACATTTATCATCTGAGAAGCAATACATACAGATGAATAAAAAATTATTAATTTCTATCCACTTTAATATTTGAAACACTGTGACCATGTCCATTCTAGGCCTTCTCTTTCTTGTACATTAATAGAGCTTCCGAGGGGTGCCTCCTATGGTATAAGAGACACTGAGCGTGAGGTTTGGGCAAGAGGACCACAAAGCAAAGTTGAGCCATTCTGTCTGCTCAAACCTCATGAGAGGTGTTCTACATACCATAAAGTGGTTCTGTTTGTCGATAAGAGATGTCTCTTATACCATAAGAGACACCCCTTAGAAGCCCCATTAATTAGGCAATAAGGCACAACAGGGTGTGGGTTATTGGGGGTTTATCCACTCCTTGTGTGATGTGTCACGAGGCACAGCCGGGTGACTTAACCACACAAGAAGTGGGTAAATCCCCAATAACCCACTCCTTGGAGTGTCTTATTGTAATTATACAATGTACCCATGTGTAAAATGTGCTTAATTATGTTTCTTTATAAATGCATTTCCTCAGCCATGGGTAATGCAGGATTTACCCACGGTCAGGTTTCAGGATTTTCACACACCATTGTATAACTTGTTATAAATCACTTGAGTTTAGCATGAGTGATTTATAATAGGTTTAGAGACTTTTTTTTAATTTACTTATGCTGTCCTCTCCAAACACTCTGCATGACAGCACACTGTACACAGAATAAGATGTACAGTGGCCGTGCGTGTTGATTGGCTGAAATTGCATTAGTGATTTATAAGAGGCTGAATAATCCGATCATGTCTTTCCTTGTGGTTCTTGCCCACTAAGCCACTAATCAGCCTGGTGACCCTCTTGAGCTCTTCAATATCTTTTCTGTACTGAGGTGACCAGAACTGGTCACAGTACTTTAGGTGTGGTCTAACCAAAGCCTTGGGGGAGGATCACATGACTTGAACTGCTTTTTAATCCCCCCCCCCAATACAGTGGTTCTCAAACTTCAGATTTTGATGGCCTTAAAGTCCAGCTGCCAGAACTTACAGGCGGCCTCATTCCTTCTTTATTCACCCCAAACCTTCTGTTATACCCCAAACTTCCTGGTACAGCACATTTAATGTTACTCAGTAAACAATACATCAAGTTCCCAACGTATTTTCACATGAAATGTATCTGTTATTTCTTTTTTACATACAGCTTTTTGGCCACTAATGGCCTTTTCTGCCTGCTTCTGGCTTATTGCTGGCACCTTCTGTCCCAACCATCATCCCCCCCCACTGTCTCTCTAGCAGGGACCCACATGGGAAGGAACCCGGAAGAGCCAATGCCGTCACTGATGGCCATTGGTGTGTACAGGTTTTTTTTGTTTTTTTCTCCTTTCTCCCCTCCCCTGGCTCCCTGGTGCAGTTTGTGCATCCACATGCTTCTCTCTCAGCTGCATATAATGATGTTCTGTGGTGGTGGTGGGAGAACTGCCTTCTTGGTACACTGCAGGGGTTGCTATGATGCCAGAACCAGGGTGCCTCCCTCTCCTGGCTGGTAGTGTTGCCACACAGCAGTGCCTCCCAGCCCTTAGCCACCTTTTTGACTTCCTGGCTCCACTCCTGAACCTGGGTCCTTGGCACGGAAGTGCATGGCGCCTCTGCTGGACCATTAGATGGCCTTTTCTCCCATATTGTTTTTTAAGGTAAGAAATTGTTCCTTCCATTCCCTTTGTATTTGGAGCTCTAAAGGGCTCTGTGGCTGCAGGGATGTACTCTCTTAACTGCAGCAGCACATTGCCTGCTGGGCTTTAGATTATGGTCCACATAGCCAATTCTTTTTCTCGATTCTGCTGTCCACTGTCTGACCATTCAGGATGTCTATGCAACTGACTCCTTACTTCTAGGTGTAGTGCCTTGTCATTCCAGGTCAAATGTAAGTCCTCATTTCTTGACCCATGCCTCTAATGTGTGCAGGCCTTCCTGAAGGCCATCCCAAAGACCAATTGAAATGAATAGGGATTTTCTGTGATATACGATGATACAATTAAATATCTCAATATTTGGAATCATGTCTCTGGCTACTACTCTACAAGCTGAGTCACATGAAGGGTCAGCATCTCTTTAACATATAGTGGTGTAGACCTGTTGCTTTACTTAGGGTGACCATTGCCAGGTTAGAATTCTACCATTTCAGAATTTTGGTGCATTTTGAGCACTATCATCAAATTGTTTTCTTACTTTTGTTGTGAAACCTAATGTTATCCTAGTCTAATTTTTTTTTTGTAATCTATATTTTGAATCTATATTGGTGGACAAGTTTCCTCCCTGTATTCCTGACATTGTGCTGGCCACCTGGGCATGTTGGGGTAAAGGGTCTGTTCTAATCACAACACATGAATGGTGTAGCAACATGTGCAACCTGGGGAAGGAACTGGGTCATTTCAGGTTACTTAAAACCAGCTACAGGGCACTAGGTCCGAAATGCGAACACGAGAACAGTGCTGCTCAGAATAGGGCAGCAACAATGGCACCTTCAGAAACAGTGCCCACTGAAACCACACAAGTAAACATGGTAGCAATCCAAACACACACACAAAGGACTGCTACTACAAATACAAAATAAAATATTAAATATATGTGCCCCCCACACCCCTCGTTTCTAATATAATCAACTCCGAGGGGGAGTTTGATTACGGGTGAATTTGGAAACTCGGGGGGGGGGGGATCTGTGAGATGGGACTTAGTAAAAGTATGTACACCCATCTCACAGTCAAAAATTCAGAGGCCAGGAACACAACCCTGATCTCCAGATCCACACTGGCTGAGATGCCCTGTACCCTAACTCTGTCCGCCACGGGAGCAGCTCAACCCCAGTCACCACTTTGTTTCCACCCTTCTTCCCTCCCTTCAGTCCCTCCCACTGAGGTAACAGCTACAGGTGTCACAGTAATTTCCATTAGCTGTTCTACCCCTGTAGCTGCCCTAATGTCACTGTTCCTACAGTGTAGTTCTTTTTTTTCCCATATATAATTTTATGGTTTTTTTTCCCCTTTTTTTGTGCCCTGACACTGGCAGACATGTACATACATGTGCATGGAGGCACACACCCATGCTGGGTACTGGCTTGGCCCCTTCTGCCCCACCCTTGGCATTTGCTGCCAGCCCCACCTCACATACTCTTCCCACTGGACCTCCACCTGGTGGGAGCAGAACTACAGGGGGAGTGGACAACCAACCCCTGGAGGGGAGAGCTGCTTACAGCAGCTCAATCCCACTCTAACCCTCCCCCCATGCCAACTCTCCAGTGACCAGAGGTTGTTCCCGAACCCAGGTCACTGGCGTAGCATGAGGTAAGGCATCCAGCACTTCAGCACCACTGGGTTAGCACTACAGCACACTTCTTACACATGCTGTAAATGCAGTGCTGTTCTGACTGGATAGGCGCTGGAGTCATGTGGAACTACTCAGAGTGGAAGCATCCATCTAGGCCCCTGAACAGCTGTACTGACCATCTGAGCCACCTTGGAGTGGAAGTGCTTTTTTCACATCAGAGGTGACTGCTCTGTGTGTGTGTGTGTGTGTGTGTGTAGTCCTTCCAGGCCACTTCACTCCAGTGTTGTCTATCTGGGCCACCTGGGAATGGTGTGGACGTGTTTGAGCTGCTGCACACTAGTGGTGTCCAGAAGGAACACTTGAGCATGGGGTGGATTTACTTCTAGCCACTTTACGTCAGTTACAGCCACATGGGAGTGCAGCGTTGCATCCAAGCTACTTCACACTACTGTGACCACCTGGCAGTCATGTTGAACTACTGTATTTGGACAACCTGGAAGCAATGGGTTTTGCTTGTGCAATAACATGTGTTTGTAGGTATGGGTGCGTTTGACAATAGGAAATGGCAACACACCAACCTCTACTTTCTACTGGGTGCCCAACTTTCATGAACCAGTTAGACAGTTTGTTAATAAAATGACCTAGATTAAGTTTGAAAACTGCTGGACCCATGGTGTGTGTCCTGTGTGTTATATGGTCACTGAAAAGAATCTGCATTCAGTATAGAATTATTACAGATGTGATACACAGTATGTGCTATGCTAATACTAATATCCAACCTGCTAGCTTTGGGTGAATTTCCACGTTAAAAACAATTAAGCAGTAATCAGTAGGCAGTGTGCAAAAACATGCGGCATATGCCTGGTTAGGAAACTACAACAACCAACTAAACAGTCACCCGAGTAATTCAGTTTTTAAGCTAACTTGTCAGAAAATCGTAGGTTAAAAAAACAGGGCAGCAACAATGGGCAGGCTGGATGGGTGAACGAGCTGTTTACTGCCATCATTGTATGTATCTGTGTAACAGTTTGAGTTGTATATGAATACGACTGAACAAGTCACCAACCCCCCCCAGAAAAAAACTGCTATGCTTTGTGCCTTTACACTGCATAAGAGAGGAGGTATTCAAAATCTATAACTCATTTACATCTCAGGAAGATGAGAAAGGCAAGTTTGTTTCACCAGAATCTGAAGACTACTGCACAAAAAATAAAATATTTATTTAGCTTTTGTTGACCGGGTAAGTGCGCTAGACAAATCCTGCCTATTTTCAGGCACGACCCAGGGGAGGGGGATACAGATGAATGCCAACTGATCTTTAACCAGATTAAGCTGTTGGTGGTATTTTTAGTGAATGAGGGAAATTTGGCCAGGACACCGGGGAAATTCCCCTACTCTTTTCAATAAGTGCCATGGGATCTTTAACATCCACCTGAACTACCACCAATCCAGGCAGATGGGACTTCGGTTTAACGTCTCATCCGAAAGACGGCACCTCAGAAATGTAGCACCCCTCTCATGCTGCATTACAGTGTCAGTACTGGGATATTAACCCAAGTGCCAGATGTGGGAACTGATCTCCCAGTCTCAGAGGCGAGTGTGCTACCTACTGAGCCACTGGCACTGCTATTAAATATAACTTTAAAATACATATGTAATACAAATGCATAAAGGGCATGTGCAACATTGTACCATTCCCCACCAGGCATTGGACAGTTGGATACTGTCCAGAAGCTGTGAGTCTGAACACCCATTAGAAGGAGTTATTAAAGCTACAACTGCTGTGGCAATCGGAAATGACACTAGGTGGAGATTACTTTTGACGGATAATCTGATTCTGCAAAAATACATTGATCATGCAGGGCTGAAGAAGCTGTTCTGCAGTAGATGAAAAACAGTCTGCTGAACAGGGGGTGAAATATGGATGAACAAGGTTGTGCATGTAATACTGAATTGCATAAACAAATAGTAAAAAAATAGTACACACTCACAGCTGGAAAACGTGTAATGACAGAGACTGAACCCGGAAATGATACCAATCAGAAACTGAACTGAAATGTTAAGTACTGCAGGCACATGATAAATCAATATCTGTAATGCAATGCTTGTCACCAAAGGACTCACTTTGCAAACACGTTTTCATACTATATAAAGGAAGGTATGATAAAAAATGCCAATAAAAGTGGAAATAAAGCTGAAGGCTTTTTATTGTACTGTATGTGTGTTTGCAGAAATTTCACAAATTAGAGTGTATTTGCCTTCTTGTATCATTATGCATCCTATAGTGCGTGTTCTTCTCTTTTCTTATTATTTAAATCACATCACCTCTTTCACTGCAACCTTAAAAAGAGTTCAAATGTCAATTGGCTCTGTCACTGTCCATCACTATGGGATTCACCTTGTGGTGAAAACAAACTGTCAGAAAGTAGGAAGTTGTTGAAAAAGACTGACCTTAGCTACCAGAAGTTGGCGATATTTGGGGGCTGCTTTTTCCATTGCTAGAGACCCCCTTTTCTTAAAGCTGAATGTGTGAATTTTTGTGGATTTTAGGAAGACTAATGTTATCTTGTCGTGTGCGTGGCCGAGCCATGATATATTTTGCTTAGTGATGCGGTCCTTGGCACATATCAATACCATTTGTTTTTTGATTAATTACTGGTAGTGCCTGGGTTGAAAAATAATGTAGTTTACATTTATGTAGTAGTGTTCATGCAGTGCATCCTAAAGTGTTTTACAAGCAATTTGTTTAGGCAGAATAGCATAGCTGAGATGCTACATCTCATTTCCAGTGGGGTCCTGCTTCTGCATTGGACAGCTTGATACCTTTCAGTATTGCTGGTACTCTGGTTTATTACTGAAGACATTTTCATTAAAAACAGGAGCCTTTCCCTTAGTCTTTATTTGTTCACACTGCTTATACCTGCCATGACATCGTAATACGACCTGCCATGATGTTGTAATCCAGGGATAAAGGTTCTGGACATCTGGCTCCATGAGGGAATATGTGGGAGGTGTAAATTTAAAATCTAACAGGAGGAAGCTGAGAATTAACAATGTTATAAACCACAATAATAAAACCCTCATCCCTTAGTGAAAGCAATAAGAAATACAAAACTCATTTTGAATTGGCTAGTGGAAGTATCTTCAGATGAAGGATGCTCTTAAAGGAATCTAAACAGATAATCCCCCCTCGATGAAGAAGATTGTGTACAGTTTATCAAACTGGCATCACATGAACAAGGAGCTAGTTTAATATATATATATATATATATATGTTGTTTATCTATCTATATATGTAACTATCAAGTTCAAAAATAAATGAGAAAGATTTTAATACACAACTTATTATAAGGGCCCAACTTGCCACAATCCTCTGCTTGCTGTCCTCTTTGGGATCCCAGTAGTAACCCGCAACTTGTCTCCTGTGGGTAGACCCCCCCCCATGATTCCTCAAGCCAAGAGGAGAATCTGCATTCTGGGGTTGAGGTCTGGGAGGAGAAGTCAGCAGGGTCTTGTTGTGGTGAGGAGGGAAGTAGGGTGACTACTTCTGCATGGTGCTGCTGGGGTATTTTATCCCACTGAGATATACCTTTCCCTTCCCCAAGGTATGGCCATGATGGGCGATGCAAAAACAATGAAGCATTTCAAATGTTTACCCGGTGGGTGTTGAAGCACATAACTGTATCACTTAGATATTTTCAAGACCATTGGACTAGCAGATTATGTAATACAAACTAACAAAAAAAAACACGTTGTTGGAAAAGCTGAGTGGAAGTGCACCATACCCATACAGGTGACTGTGGTTCACCATCTTAAACATTGATGAACAAGAGATTAAAATCTTAGCCACTCTGCGTAGGAAAAAAGTTGCTAATATAAGCAAGCAGAAACAAAACATAAGCTTATGTAAAACTATTCCTTAACACAATGTTGGAGGCATTGTTTGTGAATCCAGTAGTTGTAAAGAGTATTGCAGAGTTGCCGTGTCTGCAAATGGTAAAAAAAGAACTCATGATGGCAAGATAGTCAAACCAGTCATTGTATTTTTTAGGTGCAGATTTACCCACATCATATAAAATAGATTGTAAATGAACAAACAAAAGCTCCAGATTGGAATAAAGCTCCAGGGCAGTAGTATGGTAATAATCTGAGTTTAAAACAGATTATAAAAAAGGGGTGAGAATCTGGATGACAGAGGATGAAATGTCCACTGTCCAAGTGACTCTGTTCCTGTTCCTAATTCCTATGTTTGCAGAGAAAAAATTATTGCCACGCAGACTATTACGTATCTTAGTTTTAAAATTATTCAGAGTGCAGCCAAAGGATAGGGGAAGATGGTCACTTTCTGGTCTATTAATCACCTATAGGTCCAAACCTCAAGGGGGCCATCCCAAAGGGCATAGTCAATTACAGAAGCTCCTTGGGCAGAAAAATATGTGAAGTGACCCAGCTTGTCACCAGATAACCTCCTATTTAAGGGAAAACAGTTATGTTCTAACGTAAAATTAGTAAGATGTTTTCCATCCCTATTTACCCTGGTTATGGTTCCACATCAAAATAGTGAGTCAGAAATGGTGATTTGTGAAAACAGCTTGGAATTACAGCATGGCCACTTATAGTGATGTCTGTGACTGTGGGAGGCTTTGCCCTCCACACCCTCTTACTACATATACCAACTCTGGGGGGGCCCAACCCGGAGAGGGGTGAACCGTCAGCTGCTGATAAATGGCTGCACTGTAATTCTGGGCTGTTTTCATGCAATGCCATTCCCAACTTGCTATTTTGATGGGCTACCCCCCTAGTATCATGTAAGTACCTAGCTTTAGGGATAGACTCATTACCTAGGGCCTCAACTGCCGAGTTGTACAAAATACAGTACCATCAAATTTACTGATTCTGGCATTGAAATGGCCGAGCATCAAAATCGGGGTGTTAGAAAATTGTAGGCATATCGACTTAAGGAGTGCCTCTAAGGTGCTCCAGGGATCTTTTAATACAAATTTAGAACTAGCTGGGGGAATATATAAATTAATGAGAATACATTCTAAGTTAAGGATCTTCACACCAAGGACCTAACAAAACTCCAGTGACATAATCCATCTGGCAGAGCAATGCTTATCTATCTTGAAATAGCAAGCCAGACCTCCAGAAAGTCTGCCCATAGTTAGATTTTTTTTTTGCCGGAATTTGAAAAAGTTCGAAATTATTTATAGACATATCATGGTCTGCCAGATGCCTTGTTTCTTGCAGACGCACTAAGTAGAAAGATGAAACAAAATCTAGCCATTCTCTATCTGCCCAGTTGGAACTCAGGCCTGCAGTGTTCCAAGATAATACCTGTACTGCTAAATTGGTCTGTAATAGACCTGGAGCAAAAGCCAGATTAGTATTTAGTCATTGATAACCTGCTTAAATTTGAAATCTATTAGACAAAGGCAATTTAGATTCATCTGTTTCCTGTACCTCTTCTGACCTGGATGACTTTGGGCCTTGGGAGAACAAGAGATCACTTCTAACAGCATATATATATATATATATATATATATATATATATATATATACCGTTGTATTCAGAATTGGGCACTTTTCCAGAACTCTTTCTGCAATGATACGAGATTTAAAGAAAACAGCAACTTCAGCTCCATTCTGATCAAGCCTTCTTTTAGCCTTAATTATGCCTCTTGGGCCCAATGAAATATGGAGGTAATTAGAAAAAAAAGAGCACAAAGATCAGTTTGGACTAAGATGAGTTTCTCCTCGAGGTTTTATTCAGATCAAATATGGAAAGAATATAAGGATTATGCTCATATAAGTCAGGTCTAAATGTTGAATGACCAGCCCCCCTGTTTATATAAGTTAAGACAGAATTTCTATTAAAGAGATGACTTTTGTTCCAGATTTAATTAGCAACTGTACGACTAATGCAGTAAATTTGTATACAATCCATGCCATGTTCATCAATGAGCCGTGTTGCTTTATAAATATTTATTCATTTTGTTTTTGGTAACCGAGTAAGTGCACTAGATATAGAAATGCCTATTTTCCGGCATGACCCGGGAAGTTACAAGTTAAAACACAAAACAACAATAGTGGATACAATACGACAATAGATGGCAGTAGGTACAAGGTAGTTAGAAGTCAGATACAATAGATCAGTAGACAGTAATACAAGGTGTTAAATATCACCCTTCTCTAACTGTAACCCCCACCTTACAATTAAACAGGGAAACGATATACTTCAGGAGTGATTCTTCCTGGGAACAATCTTTCTCCTAGACATCACAGATTCTCAAAATCCCATACTCCTGATGAGGTGACTCTGTCTTAGAGAAACCCCCTTCTTTAGTTTTATCAGGCAGCTGTCTTAGAGGAACCCCCTTCTTTAGTTTTATCAGGCAGCGTATCCCTTTCTAAGGAATCTCGTCCCCCCCAAGACACCAGGCCTAGACTCTACATCAAGTATTAAGTTATTTTCCAGGCATTTCTTACATTCATTATTTAGACTGCTTTTGACAGGTTTACACATTTGGGCATCTGACCCCAAGGAATCCATGGCCTGTGTGAGGAAGGCACTACTCAGCCTGCTCAGAGGATGTAATATATACAGAATCCTTAACCGATTTCGAGTTAACAAGATGGTTATCATTTGAAGCAGATAGCAGCTCAATTGAAGAGGAACTGCTTTTTTTGTTACCTCAGGTTTTGTTTTATTATTGTTCCTTTTCCTCTCCTTTGTCTCCATTCTTTTTTATTTTTTTGGTAAGATCCATCAAAAGATTAGTATCCTGGAATTAAACTGAGCTAAAACCTGGTCTCTTAACAACACAGGTATTCTCTTCAGACTCCCCACAGTCTTCCCTGGAAGATATCTCTCACTAGGAGGATAAAGAGTATTAAACATCCTCATAATATCATCCATTCTCACCCCATTAACCACTGGGTCCTCTCTAATAGTATCAGTTTCTCTACGATGACCACTAACTGTTCCATTATCATTAAAGAGCAGCTGATGCCTTTGGGAAAACTTTCAAAAAACAATATTTAGACACAGTTCAGCTGTTATTTCATATGTATCCTATAGATTGCTATAGATTTCTCCTCTCCATTATTTATTACTGAAGAAATTCCCACAAAAGCAAGATCTGTATCCCATAGTGTTCATCTGCCTCTATAACCGATTCCCTACTTGGAATTATAATGCACTGTTGTGACATCCCAGTCTCTTGCCGTGGGAATAACTGTGCTGTCACAAGCAGAGTATTATGACACCAGGTTATAAAGAAGCAATAGGAGCTGATGAAACCTCAGGGGGAAACAATCCTGTTTTCATGCATATCACGTCAGTGATAAATAACGGGGATACGAAACACAACGTTAATGAAAAGTGTGACGCTGCTTTCTGTCCAGATATTATGTTTTTCAAAGTTCTTCTTAAGGCATCAGTGGCCCTTTAAGTTATCTACATAGGCATTATTTATCTAATTAATTATATCTGGACATAAGTACATTGGAAAGTACAGTAGTGGTTCAATATTCCCTTCGGTAACGACTGAAATAGTTGAGCCTTTGCTCACTGAGTCATCATTATTTGAGGAAGTATAACAGGATCTCTGATTATCAGCATTTTCCTGAGGCAGTGAGCCCTTTCTCTTAACTCCTTCCCTATGGGTAGGATGGTTGTCTTCTTAGGCCATTAATGGTGTTTTGTAAGTCAGTAATGACATCAGATAAGATATTATTACTTTTCTCCTCTAAACAAGAGCTAATTTTATCAACCAAGACGTGCTCCTCAAATGAATTAGGTAAATGCAAAAAGCTATTCCCTAGATTATCCTGTGATGAATTTTTACTATTTTTACCAGAAAGACTCTGCAAAGGCTGACTAGGGAATTCCATAGGAATATTCAATTTTAAGCTAAAAGTTTTTGGAAAACCACCCTGTGGAAGTTCTTCAGACACTCCCTTCCTATTTAATATTGGAGGTTCTACATTCACCACCTCCCCTAAAGAGAGTGCCAGTTTTGGAGTAGATTTTAATTGTAATACATTATTAGAGTAATTAAAAGTCAGCATTCAAATTGTTGTTTGAACTGTTCATTCTGGGAGAAAAATGATCATTAAGTTTTGACTGTAAAAAAAAACATTGTCTACTAGACTCTTAGCAGCTGGTATCTTTTTCTTACTTTTAGTTTTTTTGGCCAGATGCTAGTCATCTTGCTTAGTGGAATGATTTATTAACTTTTTTCCATTTGAATCGATCAATGGAATGGGTTCACTTTCATTCACCACACACTTTTTCTGTACAGAGGTCATTAGTGCATTTAATTGCCCTCTAGTACAAACCATGTTACCCCCCCAAAAGAAAAAAAAAATCTGAGTCTGTCTGAATCAAATGGTTAATTATCAATTAGAGGATGTATAACAAATGTCTCTGGTAGAAACATTCTCCTTTGTGTTAATAGAGCACACAGTATTAGTCAGAGAGCACAGTTCAGAAGATAAAAGCTCAAGGAGGAATCAAATATTTGCATCCAGGATATGCAGGGATCTTCTGGCTTGTTTTCATGACTTAAAGGTCCACATGATAAGATTAAGGTATATAGGCAGAAATATGTGGGCTCAAGTAGTATCAGGTAGTAGCAGGTAGAGTCCGTAATATTGAGATTTCCAAGGCATAGAATCATAGAGTATTTTCTGATGAGATAGAGCAAGAGTAATATGACCCATGGATTTCTCCACCAGCCAGATAACACTTGTTAGGATGCTGAGGTTCCACATGATAATCTATACCAGCAAAAATAAAAAAATAAAATGCAAAATACATAATGTCATATTTGGGCCCCTTTTAGAGTTTAGGTTCCAGAATTTCCTAGATTAAATCAATAATAAATCTTATTCTAATTCCATGCGTGAATGAAACTATTCAGACTTTCAATACTAAGCTCTAAAACTCAAGTCAGAAACCAATCAAATCAAATAAATAAATCCTATGTTAAAGCTAGAATAAGTCATAGGTAAATCAGCTATACAAAAACATGAAAAAGTCAGGGTGTATCCCCTTAAATAGGTTTCCATTTAGAAAACAAAGATAAGCAGTTAATAATTAAAAATAAACATTGAGCTATGACCGTAAAATTACTGACTGGATGCTAAGCAATACCTTTTGGTAACTGCATCATATTCTATGGGTTAGTTTAGAAAATCCACTTGTGGCTCAGAGTGCTGAGCTTCACCTACCACAACAGGTGCTCAGTAGGAACAAGGCTAAAAGCTGGGGGCTGATAGGTTAGAAGCTGTAAACTGGAGGATAAAAGTAGTGACTACATTTTATAAGCTGGAAACAGATGCCACAGATGCCACCGAGAGGTTCAGATTACAGCAGAGCTCATGAGCGAAGCTCAAGAGGTCCATTGTAATCTGAACCTCGAGGTGGCAGCATAGGCTGGTTGGGCACTGCTCTGCCTAACCAGTATTTTTTATAGTGTATGGAGATCAAAAATAGTTTTTCTTTTTTTGTTAAGTGTTTAAACTTGTACAGTATGTCCCATTCTCATTCTGGGCCATTCTCCCACTATCAAATGCAAGTGACAGCTAATACAGAGAAACAGATGATTTTTTTAAATAATATTAAATAAGTTAATGTCCGTATAAAAGTTTAATTTTATTGAACGCAGAGTAGGCTACTAAAGTTCCACACTGTGTTCCATTTTGCAGTATCCATTGGGAACACAGTTTTTTTTTTTTTAGCTCTGCTTTCATTAGAGCTGGTCATGCAGACATTGTTTTCACCTGTGTATAATGATGTTGTACCACAGAAGGGTACAACTGTATTCCAAGACCTTTGCACTGTGGTACAACAGTGTTCTGCTTAGGATAAAAATCCACACAGAACAAACTTCCTCCATACACTAATATAATATGATATAATATTTATGTATTTGTTTATTCTTTAGAGGACAATCTTTATGCAGCAAGTGCCTGTTTTCAAAGACATTCTTGTCATACAAGCAACAACACATACAAATTGTTTAAAACAAAAACAAAGCACCAAGACACACAGATGCAATCTAGCATACAACACATAACATGAACTTAAATACAAAACATAATTTGGTCAAACAGTTGCATAATGATAAAGCTCTTTCATTCAGTCCATGCTTATAGGTAAAAAAAGACTACTAATGTGACATGTCCCTGGAAAAATAATTCCCTATTTTAATTGCATGACATAAAAATGATTGCCATGATTTCAGCCAGGTGGGGCAATGAAAATACCTCTGCAACAAAAAAATAACAAAGAGAAGATCTAATAACGTCACTTATGTCATCAGAACAGGAAAATAGACTAAAGTTTCCAGAACTTGATGACCTGACACTGAAGCAGTGTACCATCATCATTCAGAACATTAAGTTAAAGAGTGACTCACAGAGAGTGAGAAAGGTAGTGTGAATGAAAAATCACATTATAGTAGCAGGTGTAAAGAGGAGGCCAAATAATCTCCTCACCTGCAAGGAAGATTTTATATTCTACAAGGACCATATGAGTCCTAATCAGTGGTTGCTGCACAATTGCAACATCATGTAATAATCAATTATTGCAGAATGGTAAATACTAGTTAACTCATATGCTGATTACAGTAATAACACCTGCAAGCACAGAAATTATAAGAATCCTATATGTCATGAATGAATAACTGTATAATCTTAAAAGACTGATGTTATTTGATAGAAAATATTTGTGTTTGATTACTACTGCTTTCATTTAGTTGATGATACCATGGAGGTGGTAGAAAGAAGGTGATGCAAATCAAAGATGACTAATTAAGAAGAACAGAGAGCTAGAGATTTAAAGCATTTAACTTGGCCGGTTGTGTAACTTTTTAAACAGATGTGGCAGGTGTACTGCCTTCGGGCTGGATATTTAATGGCTGTCAAGTGGCTTTATGCGAAGGTAATTTACCCATTAAGTTGCCCCCGATTCCTTTTTCCCCATAGGGACTTCAGTGTGGAGACCGATGTCCCAGCAGGAGCGTGCTGAGGCACGCTGCGCCCATAGACATCACAGCATCCCTCCCTCCCTGCACCCTGACAGCTACTCTGCCACCCATTTATCTACAGGTGGCGGTATCACTGTGGGATGAGCAACCTGAACCCTATCTCTCCAAAGCTGGAGAACATCCTCCTGGATGCTTAGTCCTTCTGCCACCAGCCGGCCCCCGTGACCTATGCTTGTTCCTGAACCTGGGTCACCGGCGTCACAAGTGGCAGCAATACCACTGTACCCCCCCCCCGCGGGCAACTTAAACCCCCTTTTGTCAGATAAATTGGTTTCCAGCATCTCCAGGAGCATGACCTGAATGTAGAACTGCTATAAACTGCAGTAATGCCCTGAGACATTGGTGAGATGTGGATTTGGGGAGAGGCATCAGAAACGTGTTGGAGCACTGCACAAGGCACCTGAGACCGCCATCTAAATTAATGGTCTGATATCATCCATGTTCAGGGGTGCTGGCTTTGCCACTTTCCCTACTTTCCCATCTGCCTTGAAATCAACAGCTGGTGCCATTTGCAATAAACCAGAACTGAAGTGGTTACCATTTGAAGGGAAGATGGTGAATGTTAACTTCTAATCAGGTGACATTTTTGTTAAACTGTAGTCACCTTGAACAATCCCTACAGTTGCAGTAGTTTTAAAAATTATTGTAAAATTCTGCTGGTTCTCATTGGCTCTGTGGGGCAAGTCTGAGACAGCCCATTTGGACAATGGTGCAAGATTACAGGCAATGATGGACACGGTGTGCTCTGCCTGTCAATGAGGCACAAGACTGACATAAAAAATGTTCTGTCTAGAGATGCCTATGTTATAATGGCCATACGACATAAGTGTCTGCCTGTGTGGTTCTGAGAGTTGAAGAGACTGTGAACGTCGTGTGTGGTGGTGCCAAACCCAGATTTACACTTGGAAAATGTGCAAACAGGTGGTTTTGCCTTTTCAGGCATGTGTATTTACTATTCAGTTCTTATTATCAGGTTTCTTTTGACATGGGATATAATGCTCTGATCCCATCCCCGAAATGGAAAAGGGAAGAGGAATGTCTTTCTTTGATGCATGGCAAGCTCAAACTTGGTTCATCCACTGAATTGTAATCATTTTTTGTATACATTTCTGTAATTTTGTAGGGGTGCTACTGGTGTGTGGCCAATATCAGCACCATACAGTATCCAGCCCCCCCCCCCCCGCCAAAACATGCTGCTCATAGAAGCCCGCAATTCCTTTTAAAGTTATTCTATGTTCTTACTCACTTTCTTTTCATTATTCCATGATGTTAGAAGGATTCTTGGTCTAACAAATCCACTTAACTGGGATTGAGCCTGACCGCCAATGACAAGGTGACCCCCTTATAGGTTATGTATCTATTCTTTTAATTTTAATATGCCAGTATGAGGCAATGTAAAAAAAATGAAACCAGAAAGTGGTCTTTGTTCAAGACAGAAAGAAACCAATGGGATCACAGCTCATATTGGCATGTCAAAATTACGAATATATACCTGACCTATGGGGCCGTCACCTTGTCATTAGTTGTCTGGCTTCATCAGAACTCAGCTGATTTATTGAACCAAAAGAAACCTTTTAAAATCATGGAATGAAGAAAAGAATGTGAGTAGCAAAGTCAAATAACTTCAAAATGATTTGCCGGCTCCTCTTGAACAGCATTTGTTTGGGAGCGGGTCACTGAATACTGTTTGTTTGCTTCTTTGATGCGTACCCGTGGATCTTATTGCAACCTCCGTGGAACGCTCCAATGTTATGATCATTCTTAGAATTCTTTGCTTGCACAGTGCACGGCATGGCTCAAACACACTGTATCTCAAAGTGCTTTACTAGTAGTGAAAGGGACTGGTAATGCAAAGACTATATAGGTGTAGTGGCAGTCATTTATTATCAATGCCCATAGAAAGCCATGGTTAATTGCCTGAATCAATTGTACAAGGAGGAGGAATGTTGGCCAGGATGTGAAAAATGCTACAGGTTCATTTACTTCCATCTGGACACCGCCAGAGATAGATAGATAGCTTGATTGATTGATTGAATGATCGATTTTTTTACTTATATATTTGGGGCCGGCAGTATAGCTTAAAGGCTTGAGTAATGAGCTGTGAATGAGTTTGCTACATCCAACAGACCTGGGTTTGATTCCCGCAACCTCCACTTGCATACCGTGTAACTCTGAGTAAGCCACACCCTCCCCAGTGCTCCTGGGTCGCCCCTGAAAACAGTGAGTTGTGCCTAGTGGGCCTTACCCAGTTACCAAAGAATAAACAATGACGTTATTTATTTATTGAATTTTGGTAACTGGTTGGGACCACTGAGACCAGAGGTCCCTTTTTCAGGGGTGACCCAGGATTGATTACAGACAAATATACAGGCAAGTACAAGCACAAAGCATGCAATCTGTTACAAGCGATTGGAATAATACAATACATACAGTACATAGTGTATTGCACAGAAATTACTGCTTGACATAGTTAAGACAACCTGTGTGAGTCACAACAGCAGACAAGGGCAGATTCTCTCAGGACAAAGCACAGAAATTATACACATCATGGTAATGGGAGGTGGCCATAAGGGACCTGGATTTAGTATGTCATCCAAAAAAAGCATGACCTGACATTACATCAGCTTCCACAGTACTGTGCTATAGTGCCAACATTTTGCATATGAGCCTGAGTCCTGGTATGAGACTAGAACCCATGACCTTCATAGGAACCATAGGAAGTTTCAAGCATTATGGACTTTCATCCTTATTTATTTTATTTAGTTTTTGTTGACTGGGTAAGTGCACTAGACAAATTCTGCCTATTTTCAGGCACGACCTGGGGGAGGGGGATACAGTTGAATGCCAACTGACCTTGAACCAGATTAAGCTGTTGGTGGTATTTTTTTTTTAGTGAATGAGGGAAATTTGGCCAGGGCACCGGGGAAATTCCCCTACTCTTTTTCGTTTAGTGCCATGGGATCTTTAACATCCACCTGGACTACCACCAATCCAGGCAGATGGGACCTCAGTTTAATGTCTCATCCGAAAGACGGCACCTCAGAAGTGCAGCACCCCTCTCATGCTGCACTACAGTGTCAGTACTGGGATATTAATCCAAGTGCCAGATGTGGCAACTGAACCCACAGCCCTCTGATCTCCCGGCCTCAGAGGCGAGTGTGCTACCTGCTGAGCCACTGACACTGTAGCCATTGACACTTATAGCTTGCCAATCCCAAATATTTAGAACTCAGTGGTTCTGTCCCTGTAAACCAGGTCAAGTCTTGACTTGAAGATTCCCATATTAGGGCTGTGGCTGAGAGGATGGGGGTGCCATAATTAGCCAAGCTGTTACAACCTCACCTCATTTTTGCATGCCATTTCATTATGCTGATATAAAACAGACCTTGGACTACAGAATTATCATTGCCTTTATGTCCCTCCTGAGATAATGCTTTATTGACAACTGATGGATGGCTTTGGTGTGGACACACTTAGAAAGACAGAAGTGTACATTCTATAGGTAATATCTCTGGGATAGAAGGTGTTTACTTAGTTGAGCAATTAAGTGATTTTGTCTGGATAATGCTGTTTTATTTTCATGCTTGAAAATTAAAGCAGTGTTGCATCAAGCAATGGACCCACCACACTCCTGACCTATAGACACAATGTTAGAGATATTGTTATTCAGCATGATAAATGCCAAGGGCACTACCTAACTGTTATACAGGTTTTTATTGATTTTGGAACATGGCTTACATTTGTCAATACAACAAATCATAGCAGCATAATATGGGCCAACAATTAACTGAGAGCAACGGATATACATCTGGAGACTAGTTCATATTAAGACTATGTCAAAAAAATGAGTTGATCCTCAAGATGTGCCCTTTCTTACTTTTTTCTTTGACACTGTTTTACATGAAAATGTACTGGATTATCGTATCACAGTATGTCAACAAGGATTATTTGAGCCCAATACCTCCTCTGGGCAAAATATGCAAGTTATTTCTGGCATTATAAATAACAAACTTGGGCTGTCAATGGAAATTAAAAAAAAAAAAATTGTTGCTCTGTGCTCCAGGAAAATGACCAGAAAAATCAAGAGATCAACATATTATTTTTTCTAGCCTAACTTTTTCAAATTGTTATATGGGATAGACCCACTGGAATGTTCCATCCCATTGGCAGGGCAGTCTTGCTGGTGGTAGGGGAGTTATTATACAATGTTATCAGACATGCACTCATACATTTGGTTACAGAATGACTATAAATGAATTCACGTTACCTTGTAACACTGTTTAAATGAGGGAGAGAGTAAGTTCCAGGACAAAGATGATGAATAACCAAATCAGTGCCAGCCTTACAGACTTGGGTGCAGTTCTAGAGTAAATTCTAATATATAGGTTGTGGTTCTCTAAGGCATGGAGTATCCAAATTAATGTGCTATAAATGAGAGCCATTTAGTTAGCCTTGATTGACTTCCAAGACAAGATCAGTCATCAACTGGTGAAAGTCCAATTAGACAATATAGTGATGGTCGCCCACATAAACAAACAAGGTAGTAAAAGAAGCAAAATACTGCTGACCAAAGGAAGGTACTAAACTAGACATAAATAAATATGGAATCAGTGTCAGTGGCTCAGTAGGTAGCACACTCACCTCTGAGGCCGGGA
This sequence comes from Neoceratodus forsteri, assembly GCA_016271365.2. Taxonomy (NCBI): domain Eukaryota; kingdom Metazoa; phylum Chordata; order Ceratodontiformes; family Ceratodontidae; genus Neoceratodus; species Neoceratodus forsteri. The sequence goes on along the minus strand of JADMNL010000025.1, from coordinate 38,174,148 downwards.
AATCAGAGGGCTGAGGGTTCAGTTCCCACATCTGGCACTTGGGTTAATATCCCACTACTGACACTGTAGTGCAGCATGAGAGGGGTGCTGCACTTCTGAGGTGCCGTCTTTCAGATGAGATGTTAAACCGAGGTCCCATCTGCCTGGATTGGTGGTAGTTCAGGTGGATGTTAAAGATCCCATGGCACTTATCGAAAAGAGTAGGGGTAGTTTTATTAAGAAGAATGACATCGTAAATACATCCAAATAAACAACTTTTGAAACAGAGCAAGGAAACATAATTAAACAATTATAATACAGAAAGAAAATAAATAAATAAATGTGGCAGGGGAGCTAGACTAGCTGGTAAACTGGCACAATCATCAACATGTACATGATATGAAACCCTATAGTATCATCAACAGAAACATTGAAACACGAAAAAGTACAAGCAGATACAAACAGATCTATCCAGTCTGCTAGTGAACCCAATTTTGAAGCTACTGCCCTTCTACCCCTCTCCCCATTTATTCCCTTTAATAAATCTTTTGAATGTGATAATCTTTTGAATCTATCCCAGCCAGCTTTGAACATTTGAGTATTTGCAGAATTAGGTCATTTTCATGTATGAGCAAAACAGTGTTAAAATCTCCCATTTTCAAGCAAAGAGGCTGTTTTTGTGTAAACAAAACATTCTTTTTTTAAAAGAAAACAGCAAATTCACCTTAAAAAGAAAGTCCCCTCAACCTATGTGCTGTATACCTGTGTAGTTTGTAGGCATGGACAATGATTGCCTCTCTTGGATCCCCCTAATTTCATCCTAATTTAAATATGAATGAGGTTGCTTCACTCTATTTTGCCCTGGTGTGAAAACCTGTTTGTCTTCATTGCAAAGGTCATGACACCAATCATGCAAGGCATCATGGACATTGATGCATATCTGCATAAGCCTACAGAAGGTTATACCTCAGTCACTTCTGCTACATGTCTTGTGAAGACCCTGTATTCTCTAAAAGCATTTTTTTCTAACTTAAACACACTTTCAATTACAAAAAAACAGCTGGGCACTTACTATGCTTTGAAAAGTTTTATGGCCAGCACAAGACAAGAACGCAGGGACTGCAGAGGATAGCAGCAGCACTGACTAATACAGTATAGCTACTGCAAGCTTTAGCACTAAAACATTGTAAAATTCCAGGATGCCTTACATGATTTGGGTCATGACCTTTGCAATGTAATCAAGCAGGTTTTCACACCAAACTTAAATACTTTCATTTATATTTAAATCCTGATTAAATTAGGAGGGTGCAGTTGAGGCAACCATAATTAATGTCTACAAACTACCTGGATAAACAGAATAAAAGGCAGAGTGGACATTTCATTTAAAACTATGATTTTTTACTTGGGAATAAAAATTGTCACCTGATAACATTTTTTTCATTAAAAAAACTGAGATTTTGGCAAAGTTTTGGCATTTTGTGAAACAATTGTCATAAAAGAGAGAGAGTCAATTTTGCCCATCCTAACTTATGAGCTCATTTAGTTAATTACTTATTGTTTTTTGCTAACTGGGTAGACCCACTCCGTTTTCAGGGGTGATCCAGAATTAGTTACATAAAGAGTTACATACAAGCATCAAACATCAGAAAAGACCGTGCAGAATCAAGTTGTACAAAATATTTCTGCAGAACAGAAAACAGGAGATTAAACCTTACAAAACCTCCACAGATCAAGAGACCTTAGAACACTTCTACAAGTTGAAAGGGTTAATTAGTATACATATTACACTGAAGATTGTTGCTTAGAAATGTGCATGAGCCAATCAGTCCAGAGCTGTGGTGTGGTTTACATGAAGAATTAAAGGTATAGTTATGATATAGATATATATATCTATATATATATATATATATATATATATATATATAGATATATAGATATATATATCTATATATATATACACAGTACATACATTATATATAATATATATTATATAGGGGGTAATAGCACCTTTATATTTAGGGTTGAGTAGGGCTTTCTATATTAAACCTTACTTTTGAACTGTAATATCTTCACTACTATTCAATGGATTTGCACAAAATGTTAACTGTCTCGTGGGTAGATCACTTGATGTGCCAAGTTTTGTTTCAGCTGGATGTGCAGATTCTGAGCTGCACATAGTGCAAAACATAAAATGTAGTTTTTTGCACTTTGTCATCACACTGTGCTCAGATGGTTTGGAAGTTTGGTCTGAAAATTTCAGAGTAGAAAGAGCTTGGTACACAGATGTGCCTTTCACTGGTTTGGTGAAAAAATATTACTCCATTTCAAAGTTATTAAATTTAAAAATGTTGGTTTCTGGGCATGCTCAATACAATCTTTTAGACAGCTTCCTGAAACAAAACAAGAATTTGGTCCTCAGGAAAAAGGATCCTTTTTCATTATGGACAATCCTTTTTCATGAGGGAAATTTCATTTTTTGCCATCTTATTTTCCTTTTTTTTAATGTCAAAGCGCTGCAAAATGACATCTTGCTGAGACACCAAAACATGTATCTTGCTCATTGGGACTCCATTAGGTGGTTTCTGCACTTATCTACTAGATAAATGTGTTTTTTAAATTAATTTAGATTATTTTTTGTCTCTCACTAACTCATTTTTTGTGAGTCCTTTTTCATTCAAATGAAAAAGGATCATGTCTCATGAAAAAGGATTTCTGACTTAGTTTTTTTTCAGCTTTTACCGTGAGTCCTTTATTGTTCAAACAAAAAAGGATCCCTTGTCACAAAAAAGGATTTAGGACTTAGTTTTTTTCCTGATTCTTTTTCCGTGACAAGGGATCCTTTTTCATTAGAATGAAAAAGGAGTCATGAAAAAAGCTACAAAAACAACTAAGTCAGAAATCCTTTTTCATTTCAATGGATCCTTTTTTGTTTGATAGTTTAATTCCAATGAAAAAAGATCCCTTGGCACAAAAAATGATTTATATGTTAAGATCTGTTAAAATGTGTATGTATAGATCATTTGGACAAAATCCCCAAGGTACCTCTGCAGGCTGTGTGATATCACACCAAGAACAGAGTAATTATGTGACCGAATACTCACAAAAAGAAAAAGAGATAAATCTTTTTTTGTCACATTATATAGACATAATCTTCCCTGGTAGTCTAACACTCTCCCAAGCCCTGAAGTTTCCCAGATATTTTTATAAAGTTACCCTGGTGGTCTAGCAGACCCCCTGATCTCTGTTGTCTCCCAGATATTTTTATATATCTTCCCTGGTAGTTTAGCACCCCCCTCCATCCTGGATCTCCCCAAAAACCATTTATGTAACATACCCTGGTGGTCTAGTGGACCCCACCACCACATCCTGGCAGGCAGTGCCCCACCATCCTGCTTCCCTATCCCATCCCTAAGCCAACGACCAGCACAGCCCTCCACTCATCACCATGGCTGGCTAACAATTGAGCTTTCAATGTCTGCATACTGTATATAGTACATGCTCATTGACTGACAGCTGAGCTGTGAATCAGTGAGTGCATACTATATACAGTACATGCTCACTGAAAGCTCAGTTGGTGGCTAGACTTGGTGGTGAGTGGAGTCTGTGCTAACTTCTCAGGAATGGATGGGGAGTGAGTGGTAGGAACTACCCTGCTGTGGTGAGGCGGTGGTGGTGGTCCACTAGACCACTAGGGAATATTACATAAATGGTTTGGAGAGATCAGATTGGGGATCTGCTAGACTTCCAGGAAGATTTATAAAACATCTGGGAGACATCGGGATCAAGTCCACTAGACTCACCAGGGGTGATTTATAAAATATCTAGAGACATCAGGGGATTGGGGGGTGCTAGACTACCAGAGATGATTTATAAAAATATCTGGGAGACATCGGGGATCGGGGTCCACTAGACTACCAGGGGTGATTTATAAAAATATCTAGGAGACCTCAGGGGATTGGGGGGGTGGGGTCTGCTAGACTACCAGAGATGATTTATAAAAATATCTGGGAGATATTGTGCAGTAGCATTCCAGCACCCCTTCTACATTACATGTATAAATGCAAATACAGTGAAGTTGGGAACCACTACCTGGGATGACGTGGTTTAAATACAGCAGTTTGGAATGACAGTTGGTAGTGAAAGCAACCCTTTAGAGGACAATTACTACGATCAAAGCTTGATGAACACACAAGGAGAATATTAATGATAGGAGGGACACTGTATATCCAGTCACAAGACTGATAACCTAGCAACAGTCACATCAATGATTGTGGTGTAATTTTAAAAGTGAATGACTTGCAGGAGTAAGCATCTAATACTAAACTTAAAACTTCTTGCCAGAAGTTTGATTGCCAAAATCCCTATGTGTGCCAATGAGACCTATGTGCTGACAGAGCTGTGCATGTCATGTAATGATTTATTTCAGAGCGTGTAACCAGGCTGAAGAAACGTTTACTAAGCAACCATGACAAGCAGGACTGTAAAAGCCACAGATCAAATGTGCAGCAACAAACAAGAAACTTGCATGAAACAGAGTTTACTAAAATAGGGAGATGTGAAAAGACTGCAAGGTTTTTCTGCATATAAGATACAGATTACAATATGTAACCCTGAGACAATAAACAACATTGGAGCAACCATTTGGACAGTGGCCGGTTTTACTAAATAACATGACACAAACCTAGATCAGAGATTCAACCTGTACAATACGTGACTATACAAGATGTAATGGCAAATTATTGAAGTTATAATTAGACATTTCAGTAAAAAAGGGAAACTGACAACTTTTGGGCTGTGGTTGTCAGTTGCTTAGCAACTGTACAGACCTTCTGTTAGTGGCACCAGGCTATGCTGATATCTGTGGCACATCAGCCTGTGGAGCTGGCTGATTGGAGGCACAAGTGATGTCTTCTGTTTCCTGTCAAAAAAAGGTCCCTCGTTGATGTCACCCCAGCACCTGACCTTCTACTGTGCACCCGCAATCCCTCCACCCACCCTCACTCACCTGAAGAGGTCCCAGGATGAATAACCACTTTCTGATCGGACACATGTCTCGCTGCTGGAACCGTCGACTGCTATATGAGAAACTAAGGTTCAATGTATTTCAATGGGGTTTTCAGCTTTGATGCATAACTTTGCCATTTTGGCATATTTTTGACACCAAATTTTCAACATGGCTCTTTGGAGCCCCCAACTCATGACCAATGTCATTAGAATTCTGCAAATCTGGCCTGAAAGGCAATTTTGGGGTTTCTTGGCAAAATCTCCTTTCGAGTGGGATTTGAACATTTTCTCCACCCTTGTTCATGAGGTGGGGTCATAAGAAGGGTATGTTGAAAATTTTGGGTCAAAATATGTTAACATGGCAAGGCAATGTACATTTGTTGACTTTTACGTATGCTTCTTCATAACTTTTGTAATTTTAAATATTTTTGCCCCAAATTTTCAAGTTAGCCATTTCTTTACACCAGCTCATAAATGTGACAGCTATCATTTTTTCAAATCTTCACCAAAATGTCTTTTCACGCACATGGTGTGGAATGACAATATGGTGGTGCGGAATGATGTTTTGGCGGGGATTTAAAATATTTCCGTGACCGGCTTCATGAAATGGGTGAATAACAAGGCCATGCTAACAATTTGATTGCTGTTGCTCTACACATGGATGCATAGAGCCCATACATATATGCATCTATGGAGACTCCCACAGGCAAAGAAGGATACAATTACACTATCTGAATAAGTATGGAGCTATGGGACCACAGGGCCCAGAGAACCCAGCATTTCCATAGGCAAATATGAAACAATTATATTACCTCAAAAATTAAGGAAATTCTTTGCAAAAAACTCTATTAATGCAACATTTGGGGTTCAGGCTAATGTGACAAAAGTAAGGAAATGTGGCTTTAGGATTTCCAATCCTAAAACCCCACCACCACCCCTAAAACAAATCAGGAGTGTAGTCTTTCTTGGGGTAGTCAACTCTAAAGCTTACCCCATTCTATACACTCCAGAAACATATATCCCTAATGGAGCGAGCTTTAGGGTTGACAACCCCAAGGAAGACTGCACCCCTGACTTGTTTTAGGGGTGGTGGTGTTTTAGGGTTGGAAACCTCTAAAACCACATTTCCCTATCTTTGTCCCTTTAGCCTGAACCCTAAATGTTGCATTAACAGAGTTTTTTTTGCAAAGAATATATAAGCAATAATACCTGATAGGGTGGGCGGTATTGGGCAATACCAGACAGCCCAGGGGCGTAATGAGGCCCGACGCCGCAGGTGGAGGACCTTATAGCCCCTGGAAGGTCCGGTATTGCCCAATACTGCCCACCCTGGAGGGTATTATTGCACTTAGAAAATGGGTATCTGTGCACATTTTAATTAATAAAATGACAGATGAAATGTCTTTGAAAATGAATAAAAACATTACAAAAAAACTCTTTTTTTTTTTGGTAAAGTAGTCCCTTCTTTCTGTGCTGTTCCATTTTTGTTGGTCCCCCCAGCCATTCTGTTTTACATATCCCCCCAACCACCATGTTCAGAAGAAAGATAGGAGTTTTTTGAAAGTTCTCCCCAGCAGTCTTTTGATAACCTTTCTGTGTTTAGAAAAACACTTCTCTGCCCTTCCTAGAAGATGTTTTTTTTACCTTTTGGTCAGAAGATGCTGCTGTTAGATGACCTTGCATGACCTGGCACATAAAACCAGGAAGCTGAGATGCAGAAATCCAATGGGAAATATCAGTGCTCTAAATTGTTATTATTATTGTTATGTTTTTATATTTAACTACGCAGCTCTTTGCCAGCATCAGGAGTCGAGCTGTCGCATCTGTGTGTCAGTTGAGGACTCCCGCTCTCTGAAAATGTATGTGGCAATGCTAAGGATAATGGTACAAGTTACATTTAAATTGACAAAAAACTGTTGCACCACTTCTTTTTTTTTTTTTAAATGATGAACTTTTGGGGGAGCAAGCAATCAGGGGCATAGTGAGCCTGGTAGGACTTGTGCTGTTCAGTCAGTTTTTTTCCTGCAGTGAGCGTGGAGGGGTAGGGCATGCCTGTGAGAAAGTTACGGGAAGTGGTAACAGTGCTGAGCACGCGACTGTGCTGGCGCTTTTTTAAAAAGAAAAACTTTGCTTTCTGCTTACTGCAGGGATGAAGTGGGTTAGCAGATACTTTGCTTTTTGCGGGAGTTTACTGTTAATCTGGGAAATTATTCAATAGGATAGTGGAGCTGACAGCGGCAGATTAAAATCAAGCCTGTGGACCCACGCGGTTGAAAGTTTGAAACGGGCTGCTGGAAAACCGAACCTAGTTTTTTCTATAAAATAATTTTGTTTATTTTTTTTACCTAGTTGGGGGGGGGGAGATTAGTCCCATGGGAGCAATCAAGTTATGGGAAAGACATTGGATTCTTCTGATCACACTGTGCAGGTTAAGTCGAGCGGAAGTAACTCTGCAGGGGACCTCACTCTGAGCTTTTTTTATTACCTGCACAGGCAAAGCTCCATGTATGACTACAACAGTAAGTTTGCCTTATTCATTTTACTCTTCTGAATCACACTGCAGTCTGGATAGTTGCTCTCTCCATGGGGGGGGGCTCTTGCTAACCGAGATTTAAAAGATGGCAGTGTTTTTTTAATTGAAAGTTCTACTGGCACAAGCATTTGGAATGTAATCAGACAGCAGAGACTGGGTCTCATTATTTCCCGGTCTCTGTTGCCTGATACCGGACTGGGTAGCTGCTTGCCTAAGCCAATCAGCTTTAGGGATTTTCCCAACCTATTTTCTAAATAGATATAGACATAACTATATATTATAAGGCACAGTAGTGCCCCATAGTTAGGGTTGCATGGCCACTTCTATGTTAAACTCAAAAGTTTGCACTTTAATAACTTTGCAGCTATTTGACCAATTTGCCTGGAATTTTGTATGCACTGTTTGGTACCATAGATCTCTGGATCTGGCAAGTTTGGTTCCAGCTGGTGGTATGGTTGCAGAGCTGCAGAGTGCCAAAAAATGTAAAATTTACCATTTATCTTTGCTCGGGCATAGGTCCAAAATGGTTTGGGGGTCTGGTCTGAAATTGTTAGAGTAAATAGAGCCTGGGTGACTGATGTGCCTTTTGAAAGTTTGGTGAAAAAATATTAATCTGTTCAAAAGTTATTAAAGTTTAAAGTTTCCCATTGTAGCCTATGAGAAAAGTGAGATGTCTAGTGTGAAAGCAGTCTTTGTGTTCACGAAAGCACTTTGACTTTGGCAAATGGGTTCTGTAGTGTTGTGCTGCCACCATCTTCAGTTAGCGATGGGTAAAAAATGCTGTACTTCAAAAAGTAATAGCCCTTTGTAAACACCAATAGTTGTGTTTACCTAACTGGGGCCTGGGGAACAGGATCCTGGCATTAGATGTTAAAAATAATGCTCAGAAATATGTTTTCTCAATTTGGCTGTTAGAAGTGTCAACTATTTGTGGAAGTACGCAAATGTACTTTTACAAATTTGCGAAAATACCTACAAAAAATGCTGTTGCTTTGCCACTTCACTGCAAATGAACGGTTTGGACTTCTTGGCTGAAATTTGCTGGGTACAAAAGGCTTGCACCACAGATGTTCCTTTTGCTGATTTGTTGATAAAATTTACATTGGTGCCATAGTTATAACATTCCAAATTTTAGGAATTTCCCATAGGATAACAGTGTGGTGCCTGTGGTACCTTCCAGTGGCTATATCTCAAAAACGGTTTGAGATACTGATTTTTCGCTAAACGCGCATGCAGGTTGCGAGGCCATGATTACAACTGCAGTGGAATGTTTTCCAGTATTCCTATCATTACTGAGATTTTGCACCATTTACAGCACAAAGGTTACTTGGAATGTCTCTAAGCCTGCGCTGTGTCTCTACACTTATGGGTAGATGGGAGTGCAGGGCCCTAGGGCTCTGCACTTAGGGCCCTGCGCTCCCACACATGGATACCATTATGCAGTAATGGGAGCGCAGGGCCCTCTGTTATGCAGAAGGCTCCCACATGGAGATGAGAGTTCATTACAAAGTCTCTACACTTATCGATAGATGGGAGCGCAGGGCCCATATGGCCCTGTGCTCCCACAAATGAATACCATTATGGAGTGATCCAGGCCCTGCACTCCCACAGGGAGATAAGGACTAATTACAGTGTCTCTACAGTTATGGTTGGGGCTCTGCACTCCCACATGAAAATCAAAGACAATTACAATATGGATGCATGAGAGCACAGGGCCCTCTGGGCTCTGCACTCCCATAAACTCATATGGGTAAGATTACACATTCTCAAAAAGAAGGGAAATTCTTTGCAAAAAAACTCCGTGAATGCATCAGTTAGGGTTCCTATTACAGCAACAAAAGTATCAAAATTTGGTGTTAGGGTTACCAACCCTACCACCCCATTCCATCCAACCACTGTCCACACACCAACAGGCATCAGGGTGTGCCTTGGGGTCATTGGAGATAACTCTCACCCCCATTCTCCTATACTGTACCATCCCAGCTTCCTTACACATGGAATGGGGTGAGAGTTAGGCTTGATGACCCCAAGGCACACCCAACACCTGTTGGTGTGTGGAGGGTGGTGGAGTGGTAGGGTTGGTAACCCTACCCAAAACACCAAATGTCCATACTTTTGTCACTGTAATAGGTACCCTAACTGATGCATTAACAGAGTTTGTTTTGCAATGAATATATATATATATATATATATACACACACACACACACACACAGATATATACAATATACAGTATATTATATATATATATATATATTTATTCTTTTCAAAAAACATCATTAATGCCTCAGTTAGGGTGAATACCATAGCAACAAAAGCAGGAAAATGAGGTGTTAGGGTTTTCAATCCAAAAGCCCCACCCCCAAGGTTCCCATCACTACCACCCCACCCCATTTCACATCCCCCACACACCACCAGGCATTGGTGTGTGCCATTGAGTCATCAGACCCAACTCCTCCCCATTCCATGTGTAAACAAGCTTACACACTACAGTAAAGGGCAATGGGGTGAGAGTTAAGCCTGATGACCCAGTGGCTACCCTGATGTGCCACACAGCATGTGGAGGGTGTGGAATGGAGTGAGGTCGAGATGAGAATCCTGAGGGTGAGGCGTTGGAAACCCAAACACCCTACTTCCTGCTTTTTTCTATAGTATTCACCCTAACTGATGCATTAATGAAGTTCTTTCCAAAGAATTTCTTCTTTTTCAGACAGTATAATTGTATCCTCATTTTACTGTGGGAGCGCAGGGTCCTTTGGACTCTGCATTCCCATCCCTCCATTCAGATAGTACAACAGTGTCCAAATGTCACAGAGGGAGCGCAGGGTCCTTTGGACCCTGTGCTCCTATCCCTCCATCCAGATATTACAACAGTGTCCAAATGTCAGGGTGGGAGTGCAGGGTCATTTGGATCCTGTGCTCCCATCCCTCCATCCAGATAGTACAACATAGAACAACAGCATCCATATGTTATGGTGGCAGTGCAGGATCTGTACCCTCCATCAAAATAGCATCTAATTGTCATCACTCCTTTTCAGGAGGCATAGAGGCATACCTCTCAACTGTCACACATTACGAGGTACATCACTCATGTTCTCCTCCGAAATTCTTTGTCCCTCATGGGAAAGGTGATATTCCACATTTCCCACTCAGACTTTAAAGCAGAAATTCATAATGCTCTATTATGTTTGGTTATCAGAAAACATTAAGAACATTAGTGCATTGATAGCCATAGTGTTCTGAGCTTGCAGTGCCAAGTTTGAAGATGCATCACACATTTTGGTCACTTGTCACACATCTTGTCACACACTTCGGTGAAGAAAGGTTGAGATGTATGCATAGAGGTGGAAGAGACCTTAGCCTTATCCCAGGCTGTGGTCTGAACCACCCCTTCATGGCTGGGATGAGTATAAAGAAAATCAGCCTCATTTTTAGCCAGAGGATATTTTCTGTCCTTTTTCTTGTCTACTCCTGACAGGGAAGTAGGGGCCCACAGGAGCTTCATAGTGGATTTCTTGAAGGATTTGTATATAGGAAGCGCAATCCTTTTTGTAGGAGGAAGATCCATCATATTTTCATAGTCTTCATCCTCTTCATCATTATCATCCTTGGTGGGCTTCTGAGCAGGGAGGTCCAGGGTGTTCACCATGTGCTGTAAGAAGGTCAGGAGGGAGGAACGATTCTCCTGGTCATCTAGAGAAGTATCAAAGTGTGGGTCAGGCAAAATGTATAGCCCCAGATGCTGGTCCCCATTGTTATCTTAATCATTATCATCATCATCATCATCATCATCTCCCTAAACATAGTAGCAGGATGTCCCAAAGGTTGGGATAGAGCTGCTAGGGTTAACAGGAGTAGAGGCAGCAGAGAAAAAGCCCCCCATACTCTGAAAAGTTTAATATAGGTGCCATGCATTTGCTATTTCTTGTACTGGGGTAAATCTTTATTAGGGTTGGAGACCTCAGTGGGTGACTGACCCTCTTTATTCTTTTCTTTGTCTTTATGCTTTTTTGCCACTGGCATCTACCCTTGCCTTGATGCAGTCATATGCTTGTCTTTACATAGCTTTTTGCTGGAACAGACTCAGTGGTCTGTTCACCATTTCTCTTTTTTGGCATGTCACCATTTTATTGTTTTGTTTATCAGACTTATTTTCTGAGGAGTCCTTATCTTTAGGCTTAGGCAGGGCAGTGGACCCCTCCTTAATAAGAGAAGCATTAATAGAGGCCATCTTTCCTAGTCTTTTGACCCTCTTTTTAATAGGTTTTCAGCAAACTGAGCAAAAATATTCTGGACCCAAGCACTGTAAGCACAGGTCATGGCTAACTGCTTTAGCTAGTATTTTGTCACACTTACTACAATTTTTAAAACCTGTGGGTCCAGTCCTTTTTTTGGCTTTTCTGACATAACAATGTGTCAGAAAGCTGAAAAACATTGGTTCCCAAAATGGGAAAACTGTAAATGCAGTCGGTTCCCCAGAGGTAAAGAACCACGATTTAAAATATCGAAACTTAGTAGAAATACAGAAAAAAGAGCTGTTCTAGTAAAATAAGGGAGCCTCTATTAAAAAGACCTTGAAAACCATCAAAATACTCAAAACGTGGTATATTTTTTACCTAGAAAAGTTAAAAGGAACCGAGGAAAAAAGGGGAAAGTGTGATTCCTGGGAACTAGCGAGGAGCCACTAAAAACTCCTTAAAATGATAATAAAATGTAAAACACTTACAAACTCAGCACAAAAGTAAAGATTTTGGCACAAAAGTATATGTCTCAAGAATTAGAAAGTGCACCTCAGAGGTAATGTTTCTCAGTCAGTTGTGGAAAAAATTCTGAAGCCCTGTGGGCTCTTTCCACTCAGCACTCCTTCTTGCTTGATTCTGATTGGACACTCTATTTTAATGATTATTCATGGCTCCACCTCCGAGGCAGCTCAGCCTGGTCAGCTTACTGCTATTGCTGCTGATGCTAAAGGACTCCTGGGGACAGAATGTTTGTTTTTTCCCTCTCCTGTGAGTGCTAACCTCTGTCTCTGTAACATCCCCACTTGTTGCCACCTGCTGGGCCACCTCCATGCCCACTGCCTTCCAAACTCCTCCAACCTCCACTCCTAACCTCTGGAGGTTGCTGAGGAAGAGGAGTGACAGTGGGTGCCCCTGCTCCCCACTCCGACCTGCTCTGCAGCTGGCAAATTATGGCCCATGCTGCAGCCAGCTCAGAGTGGAGTACTGCCAGCCTCCTGCAGATCAGGCAGCCTTCACACCTCCGCAGTATATCCTGGAGAGGTGTGGCACTGTAGGTTCTGAAGCTAACCAAATCCACTTCTCAAGGTCCCCGCATCTGCTTGCTTCACGTGTGGCTATTCATGGTCCCCTCTTTGATGCCTTTCATTTAAAGAGCCCTTGACACCACTGAGACAACTTTGAAAACATGTAGCATTTAGACACAATTCCGCTTATATTTCATATTCTTTTCTTTCATACTCATCCTTGTTTCTTTATTACTAAGGACATTTGCATGAAACTAGGATTGCAGCCCCATATGCTCTGGCTGATTGTCTACACCTGACATTATAATTCTGTTTATGACATTACAAGCTGTTGCAATGGAGATAATTATGATGTCATAAAGCAGAAGATTATGACATAGGGGACAGGGATCCTGTTTTCACGCAACGCCCCTTAGAAATAAGGAAACAAGGGGGCATAATTGCAGAAAATACATGAAATATAAACTGAATCATGTCTTAATCACGCTGTTTTTAAACGTTCTTACAACACTGTTAGGGCTCTTTAAAGTACCAGAGATAAGGCTATTACCTCCCATTATACTAACTTAATTCTTTTTGTTTGAGGTACTGTTTTGTAGATAGGCATTTGCTAATAACTGTGGAGTTGCTTCCCAACAGTCCCCAAGTATAACCCCTTATACAGCATCATCCAAGATAGGGTTTAGCTAGTACTCCCAAGTTACTAACCAACAATCCCAGAGCACAGACATCAATACATAAATATAACTATACAAAACTGAATACTTGTATCGTTTGCATGAAATCCCATCAGGTAATCCCAGGATGCCCTTGTAAAGGAGTTATATGTGTTACATTTTTGTAATCAACATATTTTTACTGAAATCAATGCATTTTCACTGGAGCCAGTACAGTGACACTCAAACCAATAACATGCATACAGAAATCAATTTATGTTTTATTGAAATCAATAGATTGTTACCCAAAACCACTTACTTTCACTGAATCCAGTAAGTGATTAATAAGACCAATATATGTTTCAATTGACAGGTATATCAATACAAATTTACAAAAAGCAGAACAGCATAACTCATGCCAATGGAAATTTGGTTATATTAATCTATTTATCTTTAAAGCAATTTATCTTCATTCAGTGCAATATAGTTTCATTTTTGGATGCATTTCATTATTAGATAGCAATGTGATTATTGTACCCAATGCATCTTAAAGAGGACAGGAAGCAAGAGCTGACTGGCAGCAGTTTGTAATGTTCTGTTCACTTAAAATAAATTCATATCGCCAAATGATCCATTTATAACTGCACCCGAAAAAACACTGCTGCGATATATGTTTTCAATTGATGTCTTTTAATGGACAGCTTCCTGCACGATTCTCTTCATGGAACCAGCAGCCTAGAAATGTTTTAATCTCATAGTTTGTGTGCAGAATGCTAAACATGAGCTCTGACCTGTGACCTATCAGAGCCCTGCTCAGAGTTCTGTACACAAGCCATGACATACTTGCAACTTCAGATCTCTGGTTCTGTGAAGAGAACTGTAATAAAATGCTGCACGTGAAAAAACAAAACAATGCAAATTATATTTTCTTTTCACATCACTTTTTATTCATGTGCAGTGAAATGGTGGATCATTTAGGGGAATGAATATCCTTTTTGAAAATAGGAACATAATAAACAGCTGCTATTAAAAATAATTTCCTGTCCTCTTTAACACAAACTTATACATTGTTTGTACAAACCTATGCATAATGGTTGTAGCTGAATATCATGTAAACTAGTACATATTTGCGCAAAACAGTGTATTTTTTACAAATCAGTACATTGCTGATTGAGTCAGTGTATAGTTATTGGAATCAATGTGTATTTATTTACAAAGTTACATAGTAATTTAAAGTCAGAAGAGACTCATTTATTACTTTACAGGGATACCCCCTCCCCTTCCCGCCACTACCCAAGGTACCCTGTGATTTGGGGAGTTTGTGCTTGTCCGTTAGTGCTGTGCTACAATACACCACTTACCAAGCTAACATCTTTTGCTGTTTATTTGTTTGTGCACCTTGCTTTTTGGGTTTTTGTGCTGTGTATTTTGTGGTTTCTCTAGTTACCTCCCTTTGTGCCTGGTACATTTGTTTCTTGCTACCCTGTGATTGCCTTGGTAATCAAACCTTCGTCCAGGCTTTCTATGAAGGCCTGTACTGTCTTCATTTCCACTGTCTCCTCTAGTAGGCTGTTCCGCAGGTTCAGTACCCACTGGGGAAAAACATGCCTCCTAATGTTGCCCTTGTATTTAACACATCTGGGCTTTCCCCTCCATCCTGCTGGAGCGTGCAAGATCAGAAATTGCCATTTGGTCTTGTTGCCACCTTTGAGTATGCTTAAGACTGAAATTATGTCCCCTCTATCAGCCTCCCTTTCTCCAGGGTAAAATACAGTTTTCACGTCACAAATGAACAGTCAGATGTTTTGTCCAGATTCAAGCCTGGCAAATGTAGGAAAGGCTCATCAGTGCCCACTGGCCTCCGCTGTGTGACTCAGAATGTCTGTTGTCTCATCCAGCTTGTACACTGAATCCATTCTAATGTCCATGGGACCATGGGAAAAAGCAAGGGGCTCCTCTTCTCATTTATCTTTTGAATGTGCAGTGATCAAGGACTGTAAACAAACATGTTTTTGTGTGGTAACACCAATATGGTGGGCAGTCAGTGTTTACCATACTAAGTGGACTAGTGTGTGTCTCTCTAATGACTTGTATTGCTAAGGAGGAAGTTTCATCTTATAAACTCTGCCTGCACACATAGCTCTATCCATATGTATGCGGACGATACCATCTTGTATGCATCTGGCTCCTCCATAACTGATGTGGTGACTAGGTTCCAGTGTGACTTCGATAATCTTTAGCTTTGGCTTCGCTCGCACCATTTCCTGAATGCCAAGAAAACTGTCTCCATGACCTTCGGCACAAGGCAGAGACTCTCTTGGCTCCCCTTCCTTCCTTCCTTCCACACCCTGGATGGGACACTGCTTGAGGACTGCTCCTCCTTCAGATACCTCGGGGTCTGACTTGACTGGTACCTCAATTTTTCTGTACACATTGAGGCCATACACAAGAAGCTGCATCCTAAACTGTGTGCCCTGTACCACAACTGAGGCTGCATCCCCCCTGCTGGCTCACCAGGCTATTGTACAGAAATTATTCTCCCCATCGTCGACTATGGGGATGTGGTTTACAGTGCCACCCCTCCTCCTCCCTAACCAGACTAGACATACTCTTCCACTCCTTCTGCTGCTTTGCCCTTGACTGTCCCCTCCCCGCACTCCACCCTACCCTTTACCAATCTCTCTCCTCCTCCTTAGAGGACAGATGCCATACCACTGCACCAGCTTTGTGTCTAAATTCTGGTCCCAATCCCTGCCATCCTACCTCTCCTCTTCCCTCTCCTCCAACCCCACTACCTCATACTCACTCAGAAAATTTGACTCTCTCATCTTAGCTGTTCCCCGTCGGACCTCCTCAGCAGGTCAAACTGCCTTTTCCTATAGGTTTCCAAAGCTTTGGAACTCCCTACCTCACTCCATTTGCTTTTTCCCCTCGACTCAGGTTCACAATTCCCTCATTAAAAACGTTTTCCACACCTCCTGTACCTGTTTCTAACCCCCGCTTCCTTTACTTCACCATGTCGTCTGCCTCTTTGTTGTTAGCATTATTTCCGATGCTCCTACCCTGTTTGGTTGCCACTGGGCATTTCCCCTGCTGTAGCCCTGTAATTAACTGCATAATTTTATTGTACTCTGTGTTCCAATGTATGAATTTGCAATTATTATTTAGGTGTTTCTGCTGTATTGTTACTACTGCTCTGCATTGCACTTGTGTAACTATTTTACTATTGGTTCTACTTCAATAGGAATTTTAACTGCTAATACTATATTTATGTATTTTGCCTGTAATCTCCATATCTGTTTTCCCCTTCCCCAGGACGCATCTGGAAATGAGCTCTTGCTGCTCAGTATGCACTCCCTGGTAAAACTTTCAATAGATAAATAAACCTGCACCTCCCCGCAGAGAAGCCATCCAGTTGCTGGCTCGGACAACGTCATGTCATCTACATTTGCACCTTCAGAAGGTTCCTTCTTTGGCTTTACCTTTGCTGACTGCACCAAGTGCACAGCACAGTAGGCCACAAGTTATGGCCAAAAACTGAGATAGACTACAATGTCCACTTTGCAGCCCCTACTCCTGGCCAGGATGGTAAATGTTCTGGTGGAAGGCTAATCCGAGTCCTGTTTTTCAGACAGAATACCTGTCTCTGAGAACAAGGACTTGGAGGAAAATGTGAACCATTCCTACGTGGGCATCAGGAATCAACAGCCTTAGTATAATATGCAGCAGGAGAAGTAACACACCCCTGCTCATGCTGTGAAGCACATCGGTTCTGACTTGGCAGTATGCTGATACTCTCTATTCTGATCTCTGCTTTTTTCCCCCTCAGCATGATGTTTGTCTAGAAGAGTTCAGATTTTCACCAAACCATCTGGGCTTTTTACATTTGCTTGCACATGCACAAGAAACATTTTGTTACAATAAACGGCATTTCAGAGGTGTGTCACTGACTAGTCCAGTGCAGGTCAAACTGCATGGGGCTCAACAGTGACAGACCAATGACCAGGCAAACTGAGTCAATCAATCAAAATCTGTATTTATCCAGGCAGGCACCATTGAGCAAGGCTCATTTGCAAGGTGGACCTGGTCATGAATACATCAAAGTACAGTACAGAAGCAGGTATACAAAAAGCAATAATATACAAGGAAGAAAAAGTATATACAGTGTATACAGTACAGTACAAGGTTGAAATAAATAAATAAAAAAACAGCATTATTTTACAATTGAAGAAGTCAGCAGATGTACAATCAACCATAGGCATACAGGGGTTATAAGCAGAGATCTTTTGAGTGAGGCAGCCGGCAACTACACGTATAGGGGAAAGAGGCCATGTATGGGGTGGCAGGTTAGAGAGGTAAAGAAGAGGAGGGATACAGTATTGATGACTGTGGGAAAAATTGGGCTAAAACCACAGAAAGTGATGATGGCTGTTGTGTACTTGTTTATTATGATAATGACGGAGGAGGGGTAGATAACTGGGACACTGCTATGGATGGGGTGGGATTTTAGCCAGGCTGGAGCGGACAGGAAAGGGTGAGTGAAGCAGGAAGAGTTAATAGGGAAAGAATGAGAACTAGGGGTGAGTATGACACTGGTCACAGCTTGATGGGTGGAAACTTTGTGTAGTTGAAAGGACTAAAGCACTCCAATAAGACAGCGCTTTGGTCCTTTCATTTGCATAAAATGGTGGGCAAAATTGCTGTGTAGCTGGTGTTCTACTGGGTTTTGGTAGTGAGTCACGAGAGTGGAGTCAGATGTCGGTGCAGCCCATTATTCTGTTACACATGTCCCTTATCTTCTGGCCCCTTGGGATGAATGACATTCGCATTGCAATTTGCAGTGCAACCCCCTTCTCTTCTGCTGCAGCTCCCTGCAATGGAATGGGACAGTTCCCATAAGTTCCAATTGCTCAGTTGCAAGCCTAAGATAATAGAACAAAATATAAAGTGTGCATTCCCAAGCAAACTCCATCCTGCACCGCATCATTACCTAAATTGCAAGCTGATTTGAGTGAAGCTGAAGTTAATAATTATTTCATTTTGTGCAAAAAGGAATTGCACTGTTTCCAGCATTGCTTTGCCAAAAATAGAATAAATGGTAACAGTTTTATCATCACTTTTTATAGCATGTTTTCACTACTTTATGCTCTTGCATGAATTTATTACAAGTAGAACATGGCTTCTTTGATCATTTGATGTTTTAAACAAAAGAAGTAGTAAGAGTGCCCACAGTTTAAAGCTCCACACAAACCATGCTGCTATTTCAAGTCCGAATTAATGGTTACTAGTGTTGTTTATTGAAAACTGCTTTCAATAATAAAACTACATTTTTTTTAGTTCATGATTGGTTAGAATGAATTAGTAACATGCTATTTTGTCACTATTTATGTGGAGGCATTGTTGTGATATTTTAGATTCACTCTGATGATGCCTGACAGTGGTCAGGAGAAACGTTAGCGTTGGTACAGCTTTTACTGCTTATTTTTGGGACTTGGTGCATATGTAACATGCACTTTTGTATTTAAATAAAAGGACTTCATTTTTTTCATCAAAGTCCTGTGCTCTCTGTTTTTTGTGAGTGCTCTTACTACTTCTTTTGTTACTTTTGGTCAAAATGAGCACCACAGTAAATTGCCTGGTGCTCCACTTCACTGAGGGAGGGGCTGCTAGCAGTGAAGGTGGATAAATCAGCAGACCCAGATGGCATACACCCAAATCTACTGAGGGAGCTGGCAGGGGAGCTTGCGGAGCAGCTGGTGGGCATGTTCACTAGTTCCCTGGAGTCAGGTGTGGTGCTGTAGGACTGGAGAATGGCACATGTGGTGTCCCTCCATACAAGTGATCCAGGGATGACTCAGGGAATTACAGACCAGTCAGTCTAACCTCAAGTGTGTGCAATTGAGCTCATGGAGACCATACTTAAGGAAAGGTTGATAGGGTATCTGGAGGAGAATGGTCTACAGGATGAGAGGCAGCATGGGTTTGCGGGAGGGTGATCATGTGAACCGAATATGATTGATTTCTTTGACCTGGTCACTAAGGCAGTGGACAGGGGCCAGGTGGTGGACATCCTTTATCTTGACTTCAGCAAGGGCTTTGACTCTGTACACCACAACAGATCAATCAGGAAGCTGGCAGATCTCGGGGTTAGGAGAAAATAACCAGGTGTGTAGAAAACTGGCTGAGGGACAGGACCCAGAGGGTTGGGGGGGGGGAGTTATCTAGCACCAGGGAAGTCACCAGTGTGGTTTTGCAGGACTTGGTGCTGGGGCCAGTGTTGTTCAATGTTTTCATCAATAACATTGAGGAGGGCATCAAGGGCAAAATCTGCCTATTTGCGGATGTCACCAAACTCTGCGGGAGGGTGGACACAGCGTAAGGGGCACAAGACCTGCAGGAAGACCTGAGGAAACTTGAGAGGTGGTCAGGGATTTGGCAGCTTGGCTTCAGTGCCAAGAAATGCAGTGTTATGTATATTGGAGCCAGGAATCTAAGGACTGAGTACTATTGGGGGGGATCTGGCCTGGGGGGTGGTGGTCTGGGTTGCAGCAATGGAGGAGGAAAGGATCTGGGAGTGATGATCACTAGTGACCTGAAGCACTCCATGCGGTGCAAAAAAGCAGCAGCAAAGGCAAACAAGATGCTGGGGTGTATAGCCATACGAATCAGCAGCAGGCAGAAGGAGGTTATACTGCCTTTGAATAGGGCACATGTGAGAGTGAGACTATATATAGAGTATGGAGTAAGGTACTGGAGCCCACACTTTAAGAAAGACATCAACCTGCTGGAGATGGTCCAGGGCAGGGCAACTAAGATGAATTTCAGTTCAGCAGGGTAAGATGTATGAAGGGAGGTTGTGGGCCCTGAATATGTACTTCCTGGAGGAGGGGAAGGAGAGAGGGGACATGATAAAGACCTTCAGGTACTTGAAAGGGATAAGTAGGGTGGACAAGGAGGGTCTCATCAAGCTAAGTGGCAGCCAAACCATGGGGGACACAGTCTGAAGTTGGAAGGGGGAGGTTTTGGAAGGAGGTTAGGAAGCACTTCTTCGGGGAGAAGGTGGTGGCCAGATGGAATGCACTGCCAGAGGAAGTGGTTTCAGTAAAGTCAGTGAGCAGCTTCAAGAGATCCTGGGATAGGCACAGGGGGGAAAATATGGGGCTTTGGGGGGCTGACGGAGAGGAAGGAAGGACTGGGGGGCAAGGTCAGTAACGTAAGCTGAGGACCCTGCAATATGAGCAGATTAGATAGACCAAATGTCCTAATTCTGCCGGCTCCTTCATATGTTTGTATGTGATAACTGTGTCTGCTACCCATGGGGGCTATTCACAAAAGTACATACAATGAGCTGAAAACTGTCGGATCGCCATGCACATCCCATACAGCCACAGACAGGTGCAGAGAGCATGGATGCATGACCACAAGCACCTGCAGGGCACTTGTCTGTGGCTCTGCCCCCTGGCATGCAGGTTCATGGAGGGTGTGGAGCAGTGGACCTGGGCAGGCACCAATCAGGTGCCCGACCTGGGTACCAGAGTGGATCCCTTGCACTGCGGGTGAGTGTGGGAAGGCATGGGTCCAGTTTTCTACAAAGTACAGGCACTTGCCCAAATGGCTGCCCCCAGCCCTCCCCATCTGCCCAGTGGGCTGAGGCAGTAGTGTGGCATGGGTCCAGGTGCCTCTGCTACTGGCAGGTGTCCATTGGAGGGGCCGCATAACACTTACAGCAGGATCAACCCTTGTGTACAGATTCCCTACTTGACACAACCTGCAGCACTTCCATGCATGCTGTGTATCATGAGCATGCCCCCTGGCCCACTCCTGGCATGCCCCTGATGCAGGGCAGCACAACTGGCCCGAGGATCCAGCATGAAACTGGATGGTGCACCAGTAGTGCATGCTGCTGGAGCCCTGCTTCATGGGATCCACACATAGGGTTGCCTACACGCCTGTTAGAAGGAATGTTGTCACTATGCACTTTTGTGCATAGAGCCCCGTGTTAGTACTGTAATTAGCTACTGTGGGTTTGTATGTCTGTTAATTTTTGCCTCTATGCTGTCTATAGCCAACAACTACATGGCAAATACAAGCGGACAAAACTTTGGCATTGACAAATGCTTGTTGACAACTGCTATTACTGTAGAGCAGGGATTCTCAAATGGTGAGGCCAGCCTCCCTTGGGAGGCCCCAACCTGCTCCAGGGGAGGCTCAAGCAAGTCTGAAAAAGTACTGTATTTAAAGTTTGAGTTTTATATATTTTGTGTGAAGAGATTATACAAACTGAAAGAGGATAATAGTAGGTGAATTTAATGTATTTATTTACTAATAGGTGACAAGGGAAGGTGAATGAAGGGTAGGGAGTGAATACATTTCAAAAGATAACTGCAAAATAATCAAGAAATACACAATGAACAATAGTGCAAACACATATGAACAATAAACTAATAATGAGAGGTGGTAATTGATCAATTTGTAGCCTGATGGCAGAACAGCCCAAATACAAGGGTTGAGCATAGAAGTGCTAAGGACAATAGCAGGGAGGAGCAAAGTAATCCCAGAGAAGTTGCTTAGGAGCAGGGAAGGATGGGGAGAGGCAAAGTATGTAGGAAGGTTTTTTTATATAGAGAGGAACAGGGGAAGTAGTCTGACCCATGAAGGTACTGCAACAAGGGGTAACAATGGTTCAAGAATGAAAGTAGTAGAGTACGTAGGTTCGCCTGTGAGGGGGGGGCAATAAGCTGAATAATAATATTTGTTTATTTTATTTATTTGTTATTCAGATAACACCTTTGAGCACAAGAGCTCTTTTTCAAAGGTTCCACGTCAGTATAAGACAAAGAACTGAATGTGATCCAAGTACTCAAAGGGGTTTCAATTTAGTCATGGTGTACTGAGCAAAGTACAGTATGTTATTTTTCTCTGGGGAGGCCCAAGATTATTTCAATTTTTGAGGGAGGCTCAAAATCTTTTCCATGGATTTGGGGAGGCTCACTGTGACAAAGTCTGAGAACTATTGCTGTAGAGTGAACCTGGACTGCATTTGTACTGTATGAATTTCAAAGGTTTGTAATCAGGACAATTGAGAGCTGGAGGGAACAAATGCAGCAGTACAACAGCTTAATAGAGCAGTCTACCCTTGAGAATTGTCAGCAGTAAGATTGTTTATCCTGAAAGTAGTAGCCAAAGTAACCGAGATTGATGTTATCGGACCACTTGCATTCAGTAATAGGATTTTATTTTTTACTGACAGCCTTGAAAGTCTATATTCCTAAAGTTAAAGGAAATTCCCAAATGTTACATTTACGACTTGTGGTTAGATACGTTCATATGGGAAATACATTGATGATTAAGGAGAAAACATGACTAATCATTGGAGTTGTGCAGAATGATAGAATTCTGGTGGCATAATTCAGGCAGAATAGCAATTCTGCTTCCAAAATGCTTTCTGGATTTCTTGTTTAATGGGGCACTGTCAACCCCCTTAGGCCTCATGTTGTCCGTCATTTAAAAAACACATGCTATGATTATTCACATTCTGTAAATATTGCTGATGTAGCCAGTTGTTTGAGTCTGGTTCCTTTTTTCTTTTTAAAAGTGAAAAGCTGACTGCCCACCATATTGGTGTTACCACACAAAAACATGTTTGTTTACAGTCCTTGATCAACTCCCACTGCATCCTTCCTGGACTTGGGAACACCTCAACACAGTTTACACACTCATGATACAGTGGGAGGAGAGGAGACTATTGTATTCTGAGTGGTTGCACTGGTTGGAGTTGTTTGTAACATTCAGGAAGTATGCAATAAGTGTAGATCAAGGATTTGAAACAAAACAAGTGTGGTATAATTATGCCATCAGCATGCATTTCAGTTCTACTAAGAAAGGAAGAAGATAAAACAATCATCAACATAGATGAATTTTAGAGAAGGTAAGCAAACATAAAATGTGGACTTTTGGAATGGCCTGCCGATGCAGCGGTAGCACTACTGCTTGCGACAGTGGCGACCTGGGTTCAGAAGTGAATCTGGGGTGTCAGAGGGTCATCCAGGAGGGGGAAGGAGGACTGAATGTCTGTAGCAGCACTCTCCTTCTCCTCTGGGGGGGGGGGGAGAGCCCAGCACTTGCCTGTTTTTTTGTGGAACCTGGGAGAAAGGCGGTCCAGGCCGAGAAGGTAGGGAGGCACGACAGATGTCGGTGCATGTCGCGCGGGAACACACAGCATGCACCATGACATCCTTGTATGCCATGCCTCCCTGTGGATGAAAACTGGAAAAGTGACCTGTGGCAGGATGATTATGAGCGCCGCAGGTACATCATCCTGAAGTGAATCCTTTGAACGGTGGGGCTTGTGGAGCCCTGCCAACCCTGCTGGGGAGGGGGGGAGACATGCCTTGGAGTAAGATGGCTGGCAGGTAGTCCAAGTGGACATCTGGGTGATGGGACATGGCCATTTGTAGGAAGGAGGGCCAACTGGGAGGGGGAGGAAATAACAATGGGGTTTCAACTAGAAATAATATCATGCAACAAGGGTTGACAGTGTCCCTTTAATTCTGTGGAATTCCAACCAAAAAGCATTTCTATATATCCTGTAATCCTTCTAATATTATTCCATGGTTTGTGGAAAATAAATCTACAGTTTATGTAAAAACTGTTGATTTCTAGTCTTCAATTTTAAAAAAATTCCCACTTTTGGAATTCTGTTTCTGAGGAAATTCCATTAAATTAGGCAGGGTTTGTGAAATTCGCATAATTCTAGTTGAATTTAACAGTTCCACCAAGCTCTACTAAAGGAGTATTGAGTCTGCAATGTTGTCCCTATGTAGTTTTACCCAGCCCCTTTAGAACTCTCTGCCCTACTTCCTTTTTATTAATTACCCTCTTGAAGAATCCCATTGGGGTTCGAACCCAAGAGAGTCCTGTAGTGGCATTAATCACATTACAGGGTAGGTTGTTCCAGTATCCACCACTCTGTCAATGAATCAGTATTTTCTGATGTACTTCTTGAATTTTCCCCCTATGAGTTTAAAGCTATGCCCCTCCCCAAGTAGCTGTGTTGTTCCTTAGCTGAAATAACTCTGAGGAGTCCACCTTCCCTGTATGACTTGTAGTTTTTTTTGTATCATATTTCTCCTTTTCCTCCTTTCTTCCTGTGAGTGCATGCCGAGACTGCCTGATCTTTCCTGATAGATTTTACCCTTCTGCCCCATAATCATTTTTGTAGTCCTCTGCTGGATAGTCTCCCTGTCCTTTTTTAGATGTGGGTTCCAAAACCGCACTCAGTCTTCCAGGTGTGATCTAACCAGTTACTGCACCTATACAGCACCAATATCACCTCTTTGTTACGACCAGTGGAACTACACCTACTACATCCTAGCAGCATTCCCATATACGATACTGCATTGGGAAGAGGGCTTTCAGACTACTGTTTATTATAACTATGTCCCTTTTCTCCTTTGAGTGAATTACTGTGACCTCCATTGATGCAATAAGCCATCCGCTGATTTTTGTTACCAATGTGCATCACTTTACATTATTTTGGCATTGAATTTTAGTTGCCATATGTACACCATTGCTCCAGCTTTTCTGCATTCTTTTTCATGCTGCTGATATTCTCATTAACCACCCTTTCACAGAGTTTAGTGTCATATGGGAAAAAAAGTTACTTTACCCTTTTATCTTTTCCCTAATGTGAAGCTCTCTTTGAATATAGGAAAACTGTACTAAAATATTTACAAAAGTGACAGCCATGTCACCGTGTATATGATTTAATGACTTAATGAGAAAGTGACAGTAACAGTCAGTGAAATCACCAATTCTAACTCAATGTCTTATGATGTTAGGACTACTGAGTTACACTTTGTGTGGCTCTGAATTTGCCATTAATACATGGATTACATAATGCACATTGCCGTATATTCACAAACATTACCCCTAGTGGTAATATCACTTTACTTTGCCTTAGCTGACCTGATTCAGCCACCACCAATGTTGTTCAATTGCTCATCACTAAATTAGGTTGGTGACGGCAAAGTAGGCGTTAATGCTGTGGGTAATGTTTGTGAATATAAACCATTGCCCCTAAAATAACTGAGAGCTACAAATTTATGTGATATTAACACTGGAGGTAATGTCCATGACTACAGGCCATTGCTCCTAGAATGACTGATGGCTACATTTTCTTCAGTTGCTTTCTTCTTATTAACTATTAGGTCACCTATTGTGTAGCCTACAGCCGCAGACATTTACAGCATGGTGGAGTTCACCTGAACTGACTTCTCTTTAAAAATTCAGTCATCCTAAAAATACACTTTTATTTAGCTGTCTCATTAAATGGGTAATTAGAAATTAGCATGTTACACTGATCATTTAAAAACAATCCTGAAAGTATCTGACCTTTCAGTGTTGTAGTCTCTTTCATATATTTGCAATTCAACAGCGTTCCCGTGAACCAGTTCATGACTAATGCTAAATCCATCAGTTAAATAATGAAACAGATGACTGTTCAACAGATGACCATGACCTAGAGTATAGAACATGTCTGTTGACCTATATCAAAGCATATGACTCATATAGCAGGCTTCAGAACAAAAATTAAATACAGTTGGCTCATACTGCAGTAATCAGCTGGGTTTGGAATGTTAGGAACATTTCTCAGTTTAATGTCTCGGACCCTATTCTTAATCTAGTATGATAGTCATTGATTTTAATTTCATGGTTCTATTCATCCAGTGTCTACTCTGCCTTTTGCCAGGAATCAAACCCATGTGCCTTTCTGTGCCCATATAAGCGACTCATTAAATCATACCTGTGGGAGAAAAACTTCTCCTTCTCTCTTCATCTTGGGACACTTCTACATGTTTTTATCCTTTCTTTCTTTGGCAGATGCTGGGTACTTGACTGCAACAATTTTCTGTGTGGGAAGATCTAGCATATTGTTTCCTGTTAGCAAACCATACAAAGTACTGAGATTATCTTTAACAATGTAAGTCATTGGACCCACTTGGCTACAGCAACACTGCATGCCTTCTTGGATAAATGGGACCCATTTATGCAGTACCTTCCGAATGTACCACTACATCTCGTAAGCCCCTTGGGTAAAGATATGTTAAAACCATCTTGAGTGATCCCAGTCTTACTTCTTCCCAACCTTCTGGTGATAACTGGTATGGTGAATGAGCCCCCCAGTACCCCACCTTGTAAGTAACAACCCAGCCCCAGGTCAGGACCGTGATTTAGTCCACTCCCTTCTAATGTATTGTAAATGCACCGTGAATACTTTACTGTGACACAGTATGTAAAATCTGACTGAAATGTAACGCTTGTATATGCACTGTGATATATGCCCTGTCTCTATAACAAAATAAAAAAATCTAACTGCAAAAAAACAACAACAATGTAAGCTATTTAAATGATAAAGCTACAGCTACTCTGAGCTGTGTCTTTTAGTTAAATATACCTATGAGAATATTCTAGGCACTAACAGGCATTGATATTAGACTAAGGCGGTAGGCAGACAGAGAGACTGCAGTATTTGTTCGCAGAACAAATGTCATTGTGATGCTTGGCCAGCTGGTTCTGATTGCTCTATTATTTTGAAAAATAAAAATGTAGTGGGTGATCGTCTGTCATGAGACATCCTGTGCCACCTGGGATGACCCCCCTTCCCAGGTTTCAGTTCAAATGACAGGATATGTTAAACAGCGGATCTCTGTAATGTGATTAACTTCCAAGTGGCTTTGATGCCAGGAAACTAAATATCCATTTTATGACATCTTCAGAGGAGGAACAGTTTATTTCAGCTGGTGTTAAAAAGCGATATGGCATCTAGGTGAGAAAATTGCAGAGTTGTAAAAAGTCCTGTGATGTCTTTGAAAAGCAAGAAACCACACTAGATCAAAGGAAAGACTTAATTAAGAAATCATATGGGGAAATGAGTTTTTGCTGATGTCACCTTATTTAATATGCAACCTGAGTGATAAGACATACTGGTTGTATAATTTTTAATATTCATGGAGGAGCTAGGTGACATCATGGAAGAGGCTGGTTTAGGGACAGTTTAAAGTATTCTGTGGCTGATTTTAGACACTTTTCTTTGAGGGCTCTTAGAACCATCATCTACTTTATGCACTGTTTAGAAGGTAATACATTAGATAGGAAAGACTAATTGTATTGTGGTAAGCATTTATGTTTGTACTTCAATCTTGTTCTTTTAAGTGATCGTATGCTTTATGATATATGGTTCAGTGTTTACATTTTACATATTTATTATCCATTTTTAAGTAAATCCACATTTAAAGAGACTGCCTGGTGCGCCTTTGAAATTCTTTCTTTTGCATGTGAAGTACAGATGGTTAAAGTTGACACTGTTCGTAAGCTTAATGGTAATACCAAACTGGGAAAAGGTAAGAATTTTCCTAAGGTCTTTCATAAAGTCTTTAGGGTTCATTTGGGATACCTGGTTGGGTGCCCTTAGGTGAAAGATATCTGGCATTCACCAAAGAGTAGAGTTATCTGAGCCTGCACATTTGGTTACGCTAGCATAAGGTTCTCAGTTTGAATCCCTCCAGAACTTGAGACCAAAGGTGATTCGGACCCACAAACTGACAGGAGGGTTACCCTGCTCTGTTACCTGTTCACAGTACTGCACTCGGAGGTTGGCACTGTGGGAGCAGAGGGCCTGATCTGCTGAGTGGGTTTGCGACAGTCATCATATAGCTTTTTTTTAGTAACAATGTATTCCTATCAAAAAGATCAATATATCCATTTTTCCTTTCATTGTATTTCCCTCCTGAACTGAAATTTGGGGTTTCAAAGTTTTCAAAACTCCCTGTTATTTGGCCATGCTCACTATGAATACATTCAATATTTTGTTGTGATGCTGTGCTGTTCACCATGAGAAATGCATACTAGCACCCTACTAATACATCCTCAATATGAATCCAGTATCTAAAGTCAAAAAGAAACCTTGAGGGAAGACATTTTTATATATTGCTAGTGGCGGCCATCTTTAATGACTTGAGTTACTAATTATACAATTAGTAATAAAAGCTGTTTTGAAAAAATCTAAGAGAAATGAAAATGCTGATGATAAATCTAATCATGTCAGACATATATTAATTAAGCAATAAGGCATGACCAGGGGTTAGATTATCAGTCTGTTAATCACCCCCAAGGGTGTAATGTGGCATGAGGAGCAGCTGAGTGCCATAGTGCCCCTAGAGGGTGATTAACTGACTGTTAATCTAACCCCTGGGAGTGCCTTATTGCTATTATAAAAAAATATTCCAAAAGAAAAGTGTTAAACGTGTATTTTTAAAATTATTTCCTCATTTAGAGGGACATTTTTAATAAAATAGCTCTTCAATCAACAGTATAAGAATGCTGGTTCAAAATTAGAATGCATCATTCCAGTCATTCAGCACTGCTAGAGGATGGAATGCTGACATGAAGAATCCATGTGCCACTGTGATCCGGGTGTACATGACAGTATACCATGGATTAATGTAAGGCTGTTGGAATCCTAACAGCCAATCAGATTGCAGCATTTCTGAGAACCTTTTTATAATGCTGATTATAACAAGCTCTGACACAGCCACTATGACTGTGACTGCATTAACTAGATAAGAGTGTTTCATGGGCTTAAACATAAACATTTATTTTAAAAATATCAGATGTACAAACCTTTGAGTCAGAGGCTCACTTACAAAAGCACCTCGTTGAAACTAATACAAAGACAGCACAGTTAACAAGTCCAAAAAGAATGGCTCGGAGAGCAGACAGTTATAACACTCATTCACTGGAGATACATGGGTAGCAGTAGATAAACAGATTACATAGTTTAGGCACACATGCACCACATCAAGAAGACCAAAGCAGTTCAAACAATATACAATAGCTAAAGCAAATAGACATCAGGAGTCAAAGAGAAGCCCAGAGTGTTCACATGAAGGCTGTTGCATACATTAACTGAATCAAAGCATAGTACATTGAGAAAGGGCATATTTAAGCAATAAGGCATGACAGGGTGTATGTTATCATGTAATAACGTCACTCCTGGGGTGGATTGAAGCATGAGGTGAAGCCAAGTATTTATTTATTTATTTGCTTGCACGTATTTATTTGATCAACTGGATCAGCAATATTTGCACAAGCTGTGCCCAGTGCAGATTTTACAGCACTGGTCCTGGTCTGGTGATCTGGGTTTTACCCATAACACACTGCATATGGCTTAGTGATATACTATACAGATGGCTGCAGAGTCTAACGCATTGAAGGGTGAAGTTTTAGAAAACCACTATGCTATAAATATCAAGACTCACTCCCTCCCTCACCCCCCCCCCGGTCACAATTAATCCTCTACCAAAGTCATGCTTAAATACTGGTGCCTCTACATCTACACCACTAAGCTTTTAATGCTAACATGCTTCTTCTGCTGCTGCAAGTTAAACGGCTTATTTAAAAACATTTTGTTGAGAAATTTTTGTTTTAGTATATCCATGGTCAGGAAAAATGAATTTGTAAAAGAAACCAAAATCCCCATTTATCAGTTCACTGAATCACAGTACAGCATGTTATGAATTTTTCAGATTCTATGTGTAACCTACAGTAAGTCAAACAAAAATTAGACACAAATGCCTACCTATTTGCAAGTGAAGCAAATGTGGTTATTATTATTCAGTTGTAAACACCTATAGTCACAGCCAGGATTCACATTGCTAGACTCTGGGTAAGTATGATAAGTTTCCTAAATACTGGTACCTTATCCAGCTGTGTTCTGCTTGGTGTGTGTGTGTGTGTGTGTGTGTGTACGTGCTTAAACATGTAACTGTCTATAGTATATAGTATAGCACTGTGAATTCTGGTTGCAGTGTTTTTTCTCTGCTGGGTGTGGCTAAGCAAGACACTGTAACAAGACACTGGCTGCTTTAGGGGCTTTTAGACATCAAACCAAAGGGTACGCTGTGAAGACTAACTTGGAGAAGATGCAATAAAACAAACTTGAATGACAGCCCCCAGACATCATAAAACACCCAGGGAAAATTAGAAAAATTCCTCTAACAGCCTAGGCAGAAACAAAACACTGGATTGAAGTGAGAACTCAAAACTGGTAGCAATACATATATTCCTGATTTTAACATGCAGTTTTCCTTAAAGAATATTCAGTAGAATATAACAGTAGGCCAGAACTGCCTGCCTGAGAATGAAGTTGGTATATTATTTGGAAAAAAGGAAGACTAGGTCTCTTGCTATGCAATGTCCTGTAAAGTAATACACTGACTGCTCTTAGGATGGTGGTGTCAAATGCTGTGAGGTGCCATGGAGAACTTGTTATGCAGAAAGTTCCAGGAAGTGTTTAACCAATTCTACTTCTAATAGCTTTCTATGGTGTCTGTACTATCCATTTGTGCAAGTCAACTCCACTTCTCCAACTTAAAAAGGAAAATACACTTCATCACAGACTGTGTTTACCAAGTACTGTGCCCATGATTAAAATAATTTGAACCCCATCCCCCCAAAAATGTGCCCTCACATGAACATGCATGATTTATCTGTAAAGACAATTAAAAAATGTATTTCTAAATGCATTAGTGACACCGGTGCTTTCAAGGTTATATGTAAAGACAATTAAAAAAATGTATTTCTAAATGCTTTAGTAACACCAATGCTTTCAAGATTTTCAAACTACTAAAAAGACAAACTATGTATATAGATAGATAGAATATGATAAACAAATATTGTTAATCCCAAAAGCTGAAATTTGATTTTAGTATATAAATGTTTAAGAAATACCTGAAAGCTGTCTATTTTCCTTAGTTTTTAGACACTTCTTAGTCTTTCCTTTTGAGACACCAGGTGACTCTGATAATCATTTGTTCCAAGGGTTTTTAAGTCAGTTTGGAGGCATTTTAAGCAACTTCTGTCAGACTTGTTCTGTTCCTTGGTCCACATCCCAAACATGTGAGTCTTCTTTCAGGATGATAGATTCACCTCATGCCCCTTCCACATGGATAAAAAAAAAGGTGGGATGGACCTTTTGGAGCTTCTTGGGTGGAGGTGGGGTGGATTTTACTTCCCCTAAAAATACAATGCTGCCTCTCACTACTCAGGTTCCAGTTCTTGTACCACCCACTTAAGAAAGACAATAGTACCCTGTAACCATTGACTAACATGAAAGTGTATTTTATTTATTTATTTATTTATTTTAAATTTCATTTTTGTTGACCGGGTAAGTGCACTAGACAAATCCTGCCTATTTTCAGGCACGACCCGGGGGAGGGGGATACAGATGAATGTCAACTGACCTTGACCCAGATTAAGCTGTTGGTGGTATTTCTAGTGAATGAGGGAAATTTGGCCAGGACACCGGGGAAATTTCCCTACTCTGTAGGGGGCGCTGCTGCTGTCAGTTATGGCAGCAGTCGGTGAGGACTCGGTGAAGGAGATGGATGTGGAAGAGGCAGGACGGTTCGTTCCACCTCCTGCTTCTCAACTGCCTGGAACGGAGCGGGCGAAAGGCCCGATTTTTGAAGAGCAGACGGATAAAGATGCAATACTGAAGACAGCTCAGGATTTAGACAATGACGAATCTTGGGCTTTGGAATGTCAGAAACGCCGACTGATGGAAGTTATCAATCAGCAAGAAGCTTTGCTGACTAAGCGAATTACCTGCAAGGATATTCAGTGTTCGAATGCAGTACCAGCTGTTCATACTTGGGTAGAGGATGAAGTTTCAGACGACGATTTACTCTTTTCAACACAGCAGCAACAGTTTCCTTCCAAACAGTCTCCTCTGGTAAGCCCTAAATGTCTAGCGGTGAAGCCTTCAGGCGCTGAATTCACCACTGTCAGACTAGACTACACAGCTGATTGTGAGCAGCTGGCGTGGCAGCATCAAAGGCCTTGCCGGGTGAGTCAGCCTGTGATGCTGCACGCCAGGTTTTGCTTGCTTCTAGCACACATTCTACTTCGGAGCTGTTGTTGCAGCCTAACACTAAAGAGTTTTGGTCTGTAGATGCTGCTTTGCTGGCTGCAGGGTGGAAGAAAAATGAAAAAGATAATCGCTGGGTTTCTGGTATGTCTCCCATTAAAATTTCTACGGATATAGATCGGGCTATAGTATCTAGTGCTGATACTGTTTCCTCTCTAGATATTTCTAACACTATATCAAATACGAATGTGTTACCAACTCAACCTGAGTTTCCTGTCCCGGATGCTCCTTTAAACCTTAAACCTGATACACCTAAAAAGTTGTTTGCTTCTCTGTTTCATTTACCTGTAGCCCCTGCTAAACGACACAATGCTGTTCATTTAATTTATAAAGGAGGATTGGACTGTGATCCTGATCGTGTTTACGTGGGTAAAACTTTGATAAAAAATTCCTTACGATTTTTTGCTGCCGAAATATATGCCCTAATTCATCTGTCAGGTGAACATACATTTGATATCAGTTTCAAGACTACTACTGGTTTAGAACATTTTTAGAAACTATATAATGAACTTCGCAACTCTCCTCTGTGGACTCCTTTTGAAGCAATACCCCTGACAAAACCTGCTATAAAATTTGTAACTATATTGTTTCGTAATGAAGGGGTCAGTGTGACTGATTTGACATACTGGTTAAAGCAAAGATGCACTGTTCTGGATGGACCCACTGCTATCTTTAATAGTGAACAATATTGGACTGGGGGTTGGAAATTTAAAGTTTTACTTTCTTCAACTAGTGATGGCCTTAAACATTTTCTAAATTCCTTTTTCCTTGGGCGTGATAGAGAAGTCTTGTTTTATGCAGGCCAACCAAAGGCCTGCTATAAATGCGGCTCTGAGGGCCATACGAGCAGTATTTGCGATCAAGTAAGATGTTCTCTCTGTAATGAATTAGGCCACGTCAGTAGTAATTGTTTAAATGAAATGGTTTGTAGCTTATGCGATGACAAGGGGCATTCTTATCAAAGTTGTGCTTGGGCCGCCCATAATACAAATCCTGGTGGAGATTGTGAGGAACAACGGCTGCTCATAACAGTAGCCCAACGGCAACAGTCTGAACCTGTGCAGTCTTCCCCTTCCTTCCCCCCCCCTCTCCTTCTACTTCCCAAAGCTTTCTTCACTTTCTAGGACTCTCAAACAACAGTTACAAAACTACAGGTGGACCCATGGTAGATTCACCTCCTCGCCTTCACCTTTTCTCAACAGTAGGGTACTCAGTTTAGAAATGGTGATTTTGCCTCCTGAGATACCAGAAACAGTGATGCCCCCCCCCAGCCTATAATACCAGAAAACGTACTTTGGCTTGGAAAAGGGTGGAAAAATCTGTTCCAGCTGTAAAAATGGATAAAACACAGGCTATCTCTCTTCAAAATCAGTATCAGGCTCTTTCTACTGCAGATAGTGATTCTGAAATACTTTCATATTCATCTTCTATGGTAGGGGATGGGGAGGTGGATCAAACTGAGGTACCACAGATCATCCTCCATCAAGGACCCTCAAAAAAGAAACACCCATCTCATGTTAAACTAAAATCTAGGCTGGGTACTAGAAGTGGGGTAAAAAAGAATTATTTTTTTTTCTTTGTAGGGATATACCTCTCTCTTCTTCTTATGACTTTATTTCTCACTTCTGTGAATGTGAATAGTATTATGAGCATGAGAAAAAGGAGTATTTTTTTTCTGCTTTAATTCATCAAAAACCAGGTATTTATTTTTTGCAGGATACAAGACTGCATACTCTGCTTGATGTGCATAATGCTACTAATGCCTGGTATGTGGGGCCTTCTTATTGGTCGATACGTACAGACCGATGCTCAGGGGTAGGGATATTGTTTCAAGGCCTTGAATTTACAAGTTTGAAATTGTTGGATTTGGTTCCTGGGCGGGCTTTATTAATAGATATTTGTGTTCAAGGCAAGTCGTTTCATCTTATTAAAATCTATGCCATGCAATCCAAGGCCGAGAGGGTGTCTCTGTTTAAAATAATTCAGCCTTTTTTATACACGGTACACTTAATAATTTGGGGAGGAGATTTCAATTGTGGGTTGGATAAATGGGATAAGGGGCTACAGACTAAAACTTTGAAATCTTTTTGTGATTCTAATTGTTTATCTGATATAGTGTGCAAAGCAGATTTGGTTGATGCCATGTTATTTCATCTTAAAAAAGTAGTGCCAACTTTTTGTAAAGGTCCTACTAGGATAGATGTTTTTTTTTTATCTCCCAACACTTTTATTTCTACAGCCGGTGTACAGGCAGTGGAATATTCTGACCACTCTATGCTCTTTCTTATTTTAGGACCTGGGGTTCAGATAGGACGAGGACTATGGAAATGCAATTCCTCATTATTAAATCAGGAAAACTGTCGTACTCAAATACAGTATTTTTTATCTGCAAAAAAAAAGATTTTTTTTTTTTTATGACTCACCGATACAGTGGTGGGAAGATTTAAAAAGGGAATTAATTGTTTTGTTAAAAATTTTAAGTAAAAAAGATACAGACATCCAATACTTAACGTATATGCGACATAGACAACAACTACAATCTTTAATCTCTTTATCATATGTTTCTACGCATGATTATAGTGCTCAGATTTTTTCTTTAAAAGAACACATGCGTCGATTTCATAAAAAAAAGGCTGCTGTTTTAGCTTTCCAACAAAATTTTGGTTTACAAGGACCTCTTTCAAATATTTGTCCATATGATACCTGTCCCCAGTGAGTGAAGTCAAAAAGAATGGCTAGCTTACAAGATTCATTAGGATATCTGCATAATACACATGATGAAATTATGAATATTGTGTATATGCATACTAAATCTTTTTCCCATACTAACATTGAATTGGAGGGTATCCAGCAATTTTTAAGAAATATTGAGGTTCCAGAATTCCTGTCTACTTTAAAACAGGAACTGCAGAAGGATATTCATTCTTCTGACATACAACTGGCCATGAAAACTATGCCCATAAATAAGTCCCCAGGGAAGGATGGTCTAACTACTGAGGTCTACAGATTAATTGTAGAAATTTTGGCACAAGAATTGGCACAGGTTTTCTCTTTAATGTTAAAAACTGCCTTACCCTTCACTATGGCACAAGGTTCTCTAGTCTATCTGTATAAAACAGGAGACTGAAATCTTTTAACAAACTGGAGACCAATTTGTCTCTTAAATACAGATTTTAAATTACTGGTAAAAATTTTAACTATGCAGTTACAACAAGTAGCAAATTATGTGATTAGTCAAGCACAAGCTTGTTCGGTGAACCACTCAAATATTTTGGAACATCTCCTCTTACTTCGAGAAATAATTACTAGAAGCACAAAAAAGGAAGTGGAAGGGTTTTTATGCTCATTAGATCAAAGTAAAGCTTTTGACTCTATTAATCATTGTTATATGTGGGAGGTTCTGAGATTTTATAATAAATAATATTCCGGATCAATTTATACACTGGCTTAAACTGTTATATGCATCTGCTACTGTAACTCTCATGGTGAATGGACATGTTGGACCAATAATTTCAGTACATAGAGGAGTTCGGTAAGGCTGTCCCCTTAGCCCACTCCTCTATGTTTTCTGTATTGAACCTTTATTTAAAAAGTATAAATACCTACCCTAGAATACGATCTTTGCAAATAGGGTCTTTACCAAGTCCGGCAAAGTGTCTTGCCTATGCTGACGACCTCTGTCTTCTTTTACCAGATGTACAGTCTATATCCTTAGCAATAAAAGTCTGTAATATTTATTCTTCGGTATCAGGGGCTTGTTTAAATGCATCTAAGAGCCAAGGTATATATTTGGGAACACAATCTCAAATTGACCCTCAGATTTCTGGTACTCCCATTGTTTCTCATCCTATTAAGATTTTAGGATTATTTTGGGGTGCAGGTAATTAAGATTTATTAAATTGGACATTAAGGATTGAACTTGGAAATACGATAGTGTCAAAATGGAATACGTGGAAACTTGATAAAAAAAGTGTGGTTTTAATTAAAATGAAGCTCTTACCACAATTTCTGTATGTTTATAAGGTTTTTCCTCCCCCAAAACAATTGGAAGCTAGATTGTTAAGTTTGTTTTTTTGGGCAGTATGGGGTAGTAGACTAAATCCCATCAAGAGGAATATCATTTATTTACCTTGCTCCTCTGGGGGTTTGAATATGGTAAACCCATTAGTGTTTTTTTATTGTATGTTTTTTTATATTAATTTACGGCCCCTAGTGATAAATCAGGATAAGTTTTGGATTTCATATTTTTATGATATGGTTAAACAATGGTTTTCTATTTGGGAAGGGTCCAGGGTCATTCACTTGAAGTGTGATCCTACACTTCCTGGTTATTATAGAGAAATCTTTATAAAATTACGATTATGGGGGGTCTTTATCCAATCTTTACTTAGTAACACAAGAAAACAGTTGTATCACCGTATAATTACTACACATTTTACTGAACTAATCACTTCCCCCATCGGCCTATGCATCTACAAAATACCCATTTGGCCTTGTTAAATAAACAAAGAGTTCCAAGAAAATTGTGGGATTTCCATTGGCTCAGTTGCCATGGTAAGATTAATGTGAAAAGCAATCAAAAACACAAACAGCATGCTGAACGAGGCTGTATTAGGGTTAATTGTGTCTCAGCAGAAGAAACCATTGAACATCTATTTTCCTTTGTTCATTTATAAGGACATTTTGGTCAACTCTAGCAAGTACTTGGTCTGTACCTATCTTTTCCACAATGACATGTGAAGAATTGATACATGGTATTTTTCACTCTGGTTGGCAGTGTTTTCATAAAGGTACATTGAATATTGTTTGTTTAGTACTAAAATGGTATATTTGGAATGCCAGATGTGGCTTTATGTTGCAACAAAAGGACACTCCTATTGAAATAATTATTCAGAATGTTACAAGGCAACTGTCTGTTATTTTTCAGAAAGAATGTATTATTTTTCTGCAACAAGTTTTAGAAGCGAATTGGCAAAACATGCCTTGGGTAACCACTTCAGATTTTCCTGTTACATGAATGTACTTGTTCAGCTGTTTTTTTCTGAATAATTGTATATTTATTTGTATGATTTATTCTTTCAATAAATTCCCCTACTCTTTTTCGATAAGTGCCATGGGATCTTTAACAGTCACCTGAACTACCACCAATCCAGGCAGATGGGATCTCAGTTTAACGTCTCATCTGAAAGACGGCACCTCAGAAGTGCAGCACCACTCTCATGCTGCACTACAGTGTCAGTACTGGGATATTAACCCAAGTGCCAGATGTGGGAACTGAACCCACAGCCCTCTGATCTCCTGGCCTCAGAGGCAAGTGTGCTACCTACTGAGCCACTGACACTGGTATTTATTTGAGGGCGGAAAACATTTGTTGGAGGCGGGTAAGGCGGAGGAGACTATTTATACCTTCAGTCAGTTCCACGGACAGAAAACTTGACATCACTCCATTTGTACATGCAATACTCCTGTAGGCTCCGCCCACAGTCATAAAAAGAGT
The DNA here is from genome assembly GCA_016271365.2 of Neoceratodus forsteri. Taxonomy (NCBI): domain Eukaryota; kingdom Metazoa; phylum Chordata; order Ceratodontiformes; family Ceratodontidae; genus Neoceratodus; species Neoceratodus forsteri. The sequence continues at coordinate 38,136,226 of JADMNL010000025.1, read as the reverse complement.
CTCAGAAATGCTGCAATCTGATTGGCTGTTAGCATTCTGGCAACCTTACACTAATCCCTGTTGCACTGTCATGTGCAGCCTGATCACCATGGTGCATAAATTCTTCCTGTCAGCATTCCATCCTCTGGCACTGCTGAATGACTGGAATGATGCATTCTGATTCTGAACCAGCATTCTGAAACTGTTGGCGGAAGAACTATTTTATTAAAAATCTCCCTCTCAATGAGGAAAGCAATCAAAAAGTACACTTTTCTTGTGGAATAATTTTTATAATAGCAATAAGACACTCCCATGAGTTAGATTAAAAGTCAGTTAATCACCCCCTAGGGGCAATATGGCACTCAGCTGCACCTCGTACCACATTACACCCCTAGGGGGTGATTAACAGACCAGTAATCTAACCCCTGGTCATGCCTTATTGCTTAAAAAACTATATGATGACATTTTTCTTTCTGACTAACAAATACTACTGCTTCAAGGCCAGAAAAAAGTAATATGTGGCTCTGCAGATTTTTCTTGGGACATTTTCCTTGAGCACTGAGCAAACCTTTTGGTATTTTTTCCACTGTGTACTTAAACTTTTTGTTTAATTATAAACACAACTTGTATATTTCGTCAGTGGGGAATATTAAGGTCCAAAACTTCAAGCTGACCTCCTATGACATGACAATTTGATAAATATTCATTTAAAATAGACTCAAAGTAAAAAAGAACAAAATTTGTCAATGCCAAATGTTTGTTTACTTGTATTTGCTGTGTTGTTGTTGGGTATACATAGCACAAGTTAATAACAATAGTTATAATAGTGAAATTATCTGCATTACCATAGTTTTTTTTTTAATTAATTTTCCTTTTTGTGATTGTGAAATTGGAGCTTCATTCATGCAGGTCCCTTTAGAAATGGAATACAAAGAATGATGGAGATAATTCAAGCCCCATTTTAATGCCAACCTTCCTCTCCTGACATAGTACATGGCCCCATCAGGCCATGACATGCATGTCAACCCCTTGTGAAGGAATGCTGCCCAGACCATCACAAGATGTCAGCTGTGTGATGGAACACTGCACAATACCTGCCCATGTTTGGAGCGGTGGTGTATGACAGTGCTGGCCTCCATACTCGTGCTGCCCAGGTGGCTCCAGAGCTCACCCCCAAACTCGAGTCGCCAGCACTGGAACGCAGCCTGCTAGGCCAATGGCCAGCCCTGCACACACCATTTCTTCATAACTTTTGTTTTGACATTTTGACTTCAAATTTTCTACATAATCTTTTTATAACACCCCTTCTGAACATGACAGGTATGATGATGATTTATAAACTACTGCCTAAAATGTCATTTTGCATCACAAATGTAAAAACAAATTTTAGCCAGGATTTTAAAAATAACACCTATCCTGTTCATGAGGTGGTGTGAAAAAATGACTGTGTTTAGATGCTGAGAAGGCATTTGCTAGGGTTCCCTTGGGGGTTTTATGGGGCACCCTGACAACCTTTGATTTTCTGATTTATTTTTTGACATGGCTCTAACAATTATATTCTTGTCCTTTAGATTATATTCGAATTAAAGGAGACTACTTCACTCCTGCTGTTTTGCAGCGGGGTACTCGACAACACTGCCCGCTATCTCCCTTGTTATTTGCACTGTTTTTGGAACTCTTAGCTGTAGCTATACGTCTTGGCAGGCAGTTTGAAGGTATTCTGTTGGGCGGCACTGAATATAGAATTGCACTTTACACAGATGACATTCTTTTAACCTTATTGAACTCTGATCAATCTATTCCAGGCACTTGCTCTCTTATACAAACATTTGGAGTCCTCTATGGGTTAAACTCAACTTACATAAGACTGAAATTTTATTTTATAACTATTTCCCTTCCCCTCAAGTGTGAGCGACCTTTCCTTGGCGTTGGCATAATACTAAGTTCAAATATCTAGGGATTACTATTCCACAAGACTTGCACAATCTTAATATTTTAAACTTTGAATCTCTTACGGAACAGCTTTAAGAGGATCTGGATTCCTGGGTAGACTGGTCCTTTCCTTTTCCTCTAAGATAGAAATTATCCATATGACTATTCTCCCCCGCTTATTATATTTGTTTCAAACCCTCCCAGTCTTCCTGGAGCCTCATTATTTCTCTTCCTGGAATAAGTGGCTCTCTCGTTTCCTTTGGGGGGGGGGCAAATGCCCTTGGATTCGATATTCTAACTTACAACTTCCCTTTGCGAAAGGAGGCCTAAATCTCCTGAACCTTGTGAATTAAGCACAGGCAGCCCACTTGAACATAATTTTTACTTGGCTTCTCCCCCAAGCCACCCCTGCCTGGAAAAAACATAAATGTTCACTTTTTCTACATATTATGCACAACTCTGTTTTAATACTGTTTGTAACACTTACCTTACAAGTGTACATTAATGCTGATCTTGTAACTTGAATGTAACTTGAACACGACTCTTCCCCCTTCCTCCACCTTACCCCTCCCTCTCCTTTCCCCCTCTCACTGCACCCCTTTTCTTTTCTTTTATGCAAGCACTTGTTTACTTATGAACCCGGCACTTATTATTGTCCACTCTTTCTACCTATTATGTGCAACACTGTTGTACCACTGCTTGTAACACTTGCCTTAGAACTGTATGTTAATGTTGATCTTGTAACTTGAATGTTTGTTTCAATCTTGTTGTACCCCTTCCCCAGCAGGTGGCACTGGGAGATGAGTGACTTGTCGCTCAGTGTGCCTTCCTGGTGAAACATTTCAATAAATAAATGCAGAAATAAATAAATGACCATTAATTATTTACTTGATTTGGGCTTTATCCTTTTCTCGGCCTGAGCCCTCACTCTCTCCCTTACTTCACTTGTTTCATGGCACAAACTCTTAAGGTCAGGTATAGAATTTAACATCTCCCCAGTTTTGCTCTTATTTTTTACTTCAATAGAGTACTGGAGACAGACGACTTCCTTCCCTCGGCCATGAACCTCACTTTTCACAGATGGAGACATAGTGCTCTTACCTACATATACCAATTTATGGATGAGTATGGGGCTGTTCCTTTTGAAATGCTTCAAAAAACGTATGGTCTGCAGGCCTGCTGGCACAGAGGGCTGAGGTGCTGGATGCCTTACTTCACACTACGCTGGTGACCTGGGTTCAGAAATGGACTTGGGTCGCTCGAGAGTCGGCCGGGGTGAGGAAGGATTGAGCGTCCACTGATAGCTCTCCTTCCTCAGGGGTGGGGGTCACAGCATTTCACTGCAGACTGACACCCAGCGGTGGCTGGGGGGTCAGCACAGATGCAATGCTAGGATGGGGTAGACCCTTGCACAGGGCATAAGACTGCCTCCGCAGAGGTGGAGACAGTCACCCCGCCCATTGCACATGTGTGCGTCTGGGGAGAAAAGCAGAAAAAGGTGTCAGAGCTGGCAGGCTCAATGATGGCATGCTGCACCCATGCTTCCCCTCCCTCCCAGCAATCTAGGTATTGGCTTCCGGGGGTTGGGGAGTCCGGTAATCCTCACCACCGGCCCTGTCACGGGGGCAACCCACGGGGATGGCCGGTGGGGGTGGGGTGGGGTGGGGCAAAGTCCACCAGAGAGATGAGTCCCGTCTGAGGGAGGGGCTGTAACCAGCTGTCCAGCTCTGAGAAGGAGTAAAAAAAAAAAAAAAATGATGGTCTCACTGGTAGGGAACATTTTAGGTCCTTGCAAGTACATACATATCTACTTCATAAATGTAAAGAACATACTAAACTTCCTGCCAGACTTCCTATAGTTTTGGCCAAGATTATTGATTTGCATAATGACCACCCCTGGGTCATGTAACTGGTAATGTGTATAGCGGATTGCAGGAAGTGAATACGGAGTCAGCCTGCTCAATCCTGGATCAATGTAACTGGAACCTTCAAGTTTCTATTGATTATTCCCACTGGGAAAAGTAGGCAATCTCTGCATACAGAATGACTTCCTTGACCTTATGGTGCGAGTTTGCATGGAAGTGTCACTCATGATACTTCTGCACCCCTGCTACCCTTATACACTTTCTGCCACATCATTTTGGGGATTGCTGGCAGGGTTGCAGATATAATCCATCTGACCAAGCCCTTTTTTTAAAATTTTTGTCCACTATTGAGGACATACTTGACAACAGTGGTGACTCAGATTGACGCTCTGACTCATCATTTTTTCCATTAACCCCTGAATTTATTTTAATGTTGGTACCCTCTCCTAACTGCCACTTGCTCCATAAATTGTTAATTTATATTTACATTTTGGCAGCTAAAAAAGTGATTACTCATCAATGGATAAAACCAGCCCCACTGACACTGGGGTTGTGACACTGTGTTATGCTGGAAATATATGCAATAGAAACATTTACAGCCACCCAACAGAAATGTCTGGAGCAATTTGAATTACGGTGAAAGCCCTGGGTCTTTTATTATATGTCAATAGGTAAACATTGGACACTGTAATACTTTGTCCTGGCCCTCTTCTCTTTTTTCTTTGCTGTGAAATACCAATTATGGGTAGTTTTCCTGTCCATTGCTTTCTTTGTTTGTTTTCTATGCGCTACCTGTGCCGGAGAACACCACTTAGTTGTTGCCCTACATCGTACAATTTTACAATTTATGATATCTAAACCTGTTGTATTTTTTCACTTTTCTTTTTTTTCTTGCCATAATATCTGCAATAAGCAATATCCTGTTATTACTTTGTTACACACTTTGCTTGCCAAGTATGCTGTTTTAAGTATATTCTCTGATGTGCTCTGATGTGTTAATAACATTAAATATTAAAAAATGGCTGTGTTGAACATTTGGTGTGAAAATATTGAAAATTACTAAAGTTATGAGTGAACATTGAAACATTTTTTAATATACCTTCATAACTTTGGTGTTTTTGTAAGATTTCGACCCCAAATTTTCAACAGTCTTCTTATGACCATCACTTCATGAACCTGGTAGGTAAGGCTTTTCAAATCCTGTCCAAAAAGTGATTTTATGGAGTGACTGTGAAATCACCTTTTGGGCCAGATTTGAAACATTTTACCTGCCTTGTTCATGAGGTAGGGTCCAAAAAAGGCCATGTTGAAAATTTGGTGAAAAAAAATATTAAAAAAATGAGAAAGTTATGAGTAAAAGTTCAAAACTCATCGAAATACATTAACCACACTTACCTTGTTTCTTCAGTTCCTGGTCGATGTTGAAGATGAAGGACATGTTATCTTTGCAGAGTGGATTTTTGGTGCTGAACTCTTTTTAGGTGAATGAGGGATGGGGGTGTGGGTCCGTGAGTGCTGAGCTGGAGGTTGGGTGTGGGACTGGTCAGGGTTGGCTGCAAAGTACATCAATGGGTGGTTTTCTGATTTTAAGGTGTAAACAATACAAAAAAACAGCAGCACAGGGCAGAACGAGGTTGTCAGGTGGTACTGAACAGAAGGATGAAGCAGGGGGAACAGAAAAAATGGCTGGGCAGAGCAGAACAGGATTGGGGGGTGGAACTGAGCATGGATGGGACAGAAAACAAGTGTCCGTGCAGGGCAGAATGGGGTTGGTAGGTGGTACTGAGCAGAAGGATGGAGTGGTGGAAAAAAAGAAAAACAGCAGGGCAGAACAGGGTTGGAGGGAGGTATTGAACAGAGGCATGGAATGGAATGGGTGGGACAAAAAATAAATGTGGGGGAAGGGCAGCATGGGCTTGGCAGGTGGTACTGAGCAGAGGGATAGAAAGGGTTGGAACAAAGAAAAACAACAGGGCAGGGCAGAACAGTATGGAATCATGTGATGATGATGCCAGTTAGCTGGTTGCTGGATGCTGTCATGTAGATAAAAGGATCTAGCCACTGTGTAGTACAAGTGACTGAATCCTTTCAAATACATAACGTTTCCACCCATCAACCAGTTGAACAGCATCATGATCAACCTTGCTAATCACAGGCCAATGATCGGCCTTGCTGGCCACTGGCCTGTCACCATCGAGGTTTATCCATATCTCAGCACAGTGGAAACCCTCCCAGTCAAAAAGCATGCTGTGCAAAGACCCCAAAAGCAAGCGGTCAGACAATATGCTAAAATTAAATAAACTAACTTCAAACCGTTCACATTGTTTTGATCGTATGGTTTTCGACCACGCGTCCATCTCTTTGCAATCTTGATGGGATACCCACTGTCAAGCCCCCTGTAGCCAGAGCTGCCTTGGATGTGACAGTGACGTGCCTCTGAAGGCCACTACTAATAACAGTATGTTTGCTGTGCATATGCAGGTAAACATAAATGTTAAATAAGATGAGACAAATCCTGAGGATTTTATTGTCATGGCCAAATGGGTTTCTATTTTCTGACATGTTGCATATCTGATAATATTGGGAGATTTCTATCTTAGAAATCTTTGTTTGAACATTAGATAATCTTGATGAAAAGGTTGGTATATAGATGAGAACTGCTCAAGAATTACGTTTTAAAATGATTATTTTAAATTTTATTATTTTTTTTAATTTACTGTGCTTTGTTTCCCCAGCACTGCTGACTAGCCATACCCTCTTCAGAGAGGGAAGGGCTGTCACTCTTCTATTTTAGGCAAGTCTCAATCTCTGAAACCATCAAGCAAGTAAAGAGGGTCCTTGGAAAGACCAGAAGGGGAAGTGATCCGATAGATATGAAGTTGGTTGCCACAACGATTGATGTGCTAGCAGACCCAATCTCCAAGATTTTTAATGCCTCCCTAAAATTGGGTGTGTTCCCAGATGCCTGAAATTCTGCCCTGGTTACACCAGTTTTCAAATCTGGGGATAAAACACTCACTGCTAATTATAGGCCAATATCCATCCTCCCACCCCTCTCCAAAGCTCTAGAGAGAATAGTCTCTGAACAACTTACTGACTTCCTGGACAGTCACCAACTACTCTGCAGCAATCAGCATGGTTTCCACAAAAAACACTCTACCATCACTGCATTGGTGGACTACACCACTCAGCTCTACAACGCCATTGACCTAGGGATGGCGGTGGGTCAGTCTTCATTGACCTTACAAAAGTGCTTGACTCAATCACCAGCTATTACTAAACACACTGTTCTCCATGGGACTGGCCCCTGATACAGTCACCTGGTTTCGTAGCTATCTGATGCAAAGAACTCAACGAGCTAGAATCGGCGACTCACTCTCTGACCCTAAGGTAGTGGCCCTTGGAGTACCGCTAAGGTCTATACTTTGACCGTTCCTTTTCAGCCTGTTCATTAACCGCCTCTCTGAAGCCTGCCTGGCTAGCATAGTTTCATATGCAGATGATGCCATTATATCGGTCCCAGGTAGGGACCACTTGATCATCGAGGAAGGCCTACTTAATAGTTTCCACAAACTTGAAATCTGGTTCTGTCAACATAAACTGCTACGAAACCATAAAAAAAACAAATCTCCTCGTTTAAATGTCTGGGTGTTTACCTTGATGACACCCTCAATTTTTCCCACCATGTTGATCAAGTTGTCAAAACCACCAACATAAAACCGGGCATCCTCTACAGAAACAAGCACTCAGTGACATATGCGGCCCTCAAATTAGCCACAGGCAGCACAGTATTAGCATCTGCTGATTATGGCTTATCAATATACATCGCAGGATCAGACACTGTCCTAAACAGGATACAAAAACTCGTGAATAGGGCTTGTCGTCTGGCACTTGGGGCAGATCGATGGACTCACACCTGTGCACTCTACTCTGAGACGGGCTGGCTCCCACTGTACCTAAGATCCCAATACCAAACATGCCGATTGTGAAAAAAGTGCAACTGGGTCTCATGCCAGAATCCATAAGCAGTCTGTTCAAGAAAGCTGTGCACACTAAACAAACAAGAAATGCGACAAAAGGAGGTCTACAAGTCCCTTTCAAGCGCACATCACTGGCCCAAAAATCCATTACTTTTAAGGGCCCCAAATGGTTTAATGAGCTTTCTGAAACGCTGACAGGAAACGCAAAGCTGAGTCTGTTCAAAAGGGGGCTACGGTCCCACCTTAAGAATGTAACCACCTGTAACTGTGCGAGAAAATAATTCAACATATTCCTCCTGCCTTATCCCCTGCCTCCTCACCTCTTCCCCTTCCCACTTTCCCCCCTCCTTTGACTTACAACTCTCTTACACCACCTTTCCCCATTTACTCCTGTCCCACACCACCTCTAGCTACTCTGACAACGCCAATCTGGCTGCTTACCTTCCCCAACCCCATCATCCCCAAAACTTAACACAGACCTATTATTGACATGTCTCACTATTCCCAGTGTATCCCTACCCTGCAACAACTTGATGTAATGTAATTTACTCTACTTTTAAGATGTACCTAAATCTATTAAGTCTTGTACCTCATGTGCCATTTTAATGATGTTCATGATGCCTATCATGTTTTTCCTTTTTCACTGTTATCTTAATTTGTAATTATTGTATTGTATTGTATTGTATTTGTATTGCTCTGTTTTGTCCCTGACTTGGAACCTTTGAAAATGAGTCTTTGACTCAAAGGTATTAATCCCAATTGAAATAAGTAAGTAAATAAATAAATAAAAACTTGCCCACATCAGTCCACCACTCTGCCCAGCCTGACTGAGTTTTCAAGTTGTCCAATTTGCTATGGCAACCACATTTCATATCAACTTGACATTATTTTCAAAGCACAATTCTATGTACATCACCTTCCATGGTTACATTTAGGACTACAAGGAGTATCACAACTTTAATCTGTTAGCAATGATGGGTTGCTTACTGAGGAGCATTTGAAGAAGAAATACAGGTGCTGTTGGGAGGAGCAATGTCTGTCCCCTTGCTAGGAGTCAAACATGGGACTCTGAGGCCCGAAGGAAGCATCTCTAACCATTTAGCTAAATGGAAATGCCTCCTAGCTGGGAGGTACTGTTGGAGAACTCCATTGACTTCTCATACTTGCTAACCCATGAACCACCACTGAAGGTCACCAGGTGTTATAATTACTGAGCACTGCTTTAAAGGAGAACAGTTAACACTAAGAACCCCACACCCAAATGTGGGGCTGTTTCTGATTTGTGCTTTCTGTACAAAATCATGTTTTCACTTACTGTTTACTGCAGTACAGTAGATGGTATCATACTGATTCTACTGACTTGCATGCTGCCATTGTCTGCAACTACGAATCCCAGAATCCCTTGTAGCTGTCATCAGTAGAGGGCTGCAGCAGTGGGAAATTCAATAGCCTGCAGTGCATGTTAGAGTTTTTATAAGCTCGGATATTTTGTTGCTGGTCCTGCAGTCCTCTGTGGGCCCAGTACAGTCACAGAGCACTGTACCTAGCCCTGGGAGAACAGCCAACCTGACAAACATCTGATTGTAGTTTATAAAACTTCTAACATGCACTGCAGGTTATTGACTCTCCCACTACTGCAGCTCTCTTCTGATGTCAGCTGCATGGAATTCTGGGCTTTATAGTTATAGAAAATGTCAGCTTGCAAGTCAGCAAAATCAGTCTGATACAACCTACTGTACTGCAGTTAAAATTAAATAAAAAAATGTTTTTTCGCACAAAGTACATACTGGGACAAACATCTCTTTGTGCTGACTATTCCCCATTTAACTACTATTCACCACTTTCATCACTAGGTGGCACTGTGTGCACAGACTGCTTTTCTCCTATATAACAGTAGGTAGAAAGGTAGTTTTAATTTGTAAAGCACCCTGCCAGGGCTCAGACAGAACATGGACAGGTACAGGTTTAAGAAATCTCACAGATAGCAAATGAAAAAGAAGGTATATATAGTAACTGCGAATATAACCCTAAAGTAGTACTAAAAGTTCAGTGTTCAACTTGATAAGATTAATATAGAAAGATAGAATATGACAGCAGATAAGGACCGCTTCACCCACCCAGTCTGCTCATTAAGTTATTCTAGGCTGGGGAACTGCTTTGGTGAAAAGATACAGCCACAGTTTAGATTTAAAAACTGAAAAGTATGGGTCTAGGCAGGTTTCTCCTGGCATAGAGTATTCCAAAGTACTAGGGTTGCCATTCAAAATGCTCAGTCCTCGGCCTGAAGATTGCAAGCAGGATATCAGGACACATAGCTGCCCTAGTCTCATGGTATTGGTGTCTCTTGCAGAGACATGGGTGGATAGGAGTGTGTGGTGATAGTGGAGGACTGGTCCATTCGGGGCTTTGAAATCAAACAAGTGGGAGATGATCCTCTGTGAGAGACATACAATCAGTGCAGAGTGAAATAAAATAAAATAACACGTTAGTGACTGAACTGAGCCTAGTGGCCAAGGAGTTTAACACCTACTACACCTCATGTGCCTCGGCACTTCTAAAGTCCCTCCCTTCAAACTTCACCTCTCCATCTCCACCCTTTTCTAGCACTCAACTCACCTGTGCCCACCCTTCCTTCTCCTTCTCAACCATCTCTCCTGATGAAACACTCACCGCCCTCTTCTCTCTCAACCTTTCGGAAGGCTCCTCACCTGATGATCTGGATCCTAAACTTCGTTTTCTATCAGCACCTGCTAGTGCCTATCCCCTCTCCTTGATCAGAAACCTAACATTTTCATCCTCATCAGTCCCTTCATGCTGGAAACATGCCGTGGTCCTCCCTCTCCCAAAGAGTGGTGACCACTCCTCCCCTGCCAACTATCACCCAATTTCTCTACCCCCCACCCTTGCTAAGCTCCAAGAGCACCTGGTCCTCTCACAACTTACCTCCTTCCTCTCCGACTCCTTATTCACCCGGTTCCAATCTGATTTTCAGAAGAACCACTCCCTACCACCTCCCTCTTCAGGCTCACTGACTCCATCCTCACCGGGATGGACAATGGCCGCATCACCTCTGCCATCTTTTCGACTTCGCTAAGGCTTTTGACAGTCTCCCATGCCCTGCTTCTTGACTCCCTTAAGTCAGCTAGGCTGTCTCCACCCGCTTCAAACTGGTTCAGAGCCTACTTCACAAGCAGAACACAATCAGTCAAGATCCATGATGTGATCTCTCCCCGCCCCCCCATCACTACAGGAGTCCCTCAGGGCTCTGTGCATAGTCAATTCACTTCTCCATTTTCCTCAATGACTTGCCCTCAGTCTGCTCCCCCCCCCCGTCCACATGTACACAGACAATACCGTCTTATTTACTTCTGGCAAATGCCCTGCAGATGTAGCAACCACATTACAGCATGACTTCCACCAGGTTCAGCTTTGGTTTGCCTCACATCAATTATTCCTTAATGCTAAGAAGACTATCTCTATGACCTTTGCACTAGGCAGAGACTCTCTAGGCTACATTTCCTACCCTCCTTCCACAGCCTAAATGGGACAATCCTTGAGGACACCTCCTCGTTCAGATACCTTGGGGTCTGGCTGGACCAGCACCTCAACTTCTCTGGCCATATTGCCGCCATCTCACAAAAACTGCACCCGAAGCTTGGTGCCTTATACAGGAACCGGCGTGTACCGGTCCAGAAGATGATTCTCCCCATCTTTGACTACTGCGACATAGTCTATGGCACTGCTCCCAAATTTTCCTTGACCAGTCTGGACACTCTCTTTAACTCATCTGGCCACTTTGCTCTCGATGCTCCCTCCCGAACTCACCACTGTGACCTTTACCATGCTATGTTCTTCCCCGCTTGCAAACAGGTGTCTCGCTCACTGTGCAAAACTCACATCTAAATTTTGGCTTGGAGAACTCCCCCCCACCTCTCCAGCTCCCTCTCTTCCCCTCCCCCTCCCTGTCACTCCCTCAGATCCACTGACACTCGCACTTTGCTGATCCTCCACCGATGTACACTTATTGGCCAGTCAGGCTTCACTCATCACTTCCCAAAACTCTGGAACTCTCTTCCTCCCCAAATACAGCACTCCTCCTGCCCTTACTCCCTAGCCTCTACCTTACATAACCATCTCTCCTCTAGCTGCTTCTGTTTTGATCCTCCATAATTTCTTCCTTGTACCTGCTCCCTAGCACATCACCCCATCCTCCCTCCCACCAACCACCCCACTTTCTCTATCTTTTTTCTACCCCAGCCCTCTCTCAATCTCCTATCTTAAATGCCCTTGCCTGGTTCTACCTGCCTGCAGAGTTTTAGTATCCTGAGGGAGAAGTTCTAACCTACCACTCCCTTCCTTCCTTCTGTCCTACTCCTGCCCCCCCCCCATATCTTCTGTCACCGTGTCATTGACTGGCTTTGCCCTCTTGACAGGTTCTCCTCATTCTGGTGTGGGTAAGCTTTAAGCATGCCTCCTCTTACCTTTCCCATGCTTCTCTACTTATCTTCCAGCGCCCAGTTCCTCTTTCTGTTTCCCACCCCCTCACCCCTCTTCCTCCCTATCCCAATTGTCATCGACCAGTTCTTCCCTTGACAGGGTTCTCTGCATCCTGGAGGGGTCAAGCTCAGTCCTGAATTGCCAGTCCCCCATTCTAACCTCCTCTTCCTCTCCCCTCTCCTCTTCCTTCCCTACATTGCCAGCACTTAATTGAGTGCCCCCTACCTCCATGTATTCTATTACATCCACTCCCCCGTTTGTCTCTATTACTCCATGCACTGACAGAGCTGCTACTTGGGCTCGCCCTGTCCTGAGACAAATATCTCACACACTCAGGCCTTACTACGTCTCTACTGGTAATATCCTGGCTCCACCTGTCTCACTCATTCAGGCCTCATTATGTCTCTACTGGAAGTACCCTGGCTCCACCTGTATCACTCCTTCTCCTCCTCCCCCAGCTGGTTTTCTTACACTTTTTCCTACTCTCTGAGCTACTTCTTGTGATCGCCAAGGTCCTGAGTCAAATATCTGATGCATCCAGGCCTCACTGTCTTTTGGTAAACCCTGGCTCCTCCGGCTTCACTGCTCCTCCTTCCCCCAGCTGGTTTTCCGCTGTACTATCTACGGTTCTTCCCATAACACCTTAGGGTTTGATTGCATTGTTTTACCTGTGCAAATTGCAATATCTTTCCAACAATGGATGTTAGTGTAGCTCAACCTCTGTACCTAATAATATCCTCATGTATGTATCTTTAATTGTATGTATAATCTCTGTTTTTATGTCCTCTTATACCCCTCCCCCTAGGTTGCATCATGAGATGAGCAACTTGTTATTCAGTGTGCCTTCTTGGTGAAACATTTCAATAAATAAAATTAATAACTAGCATGTGTAGTGCAGGAGCTATGTGATACAACCTCTAAGTGGAGGTCGGAAACGTCTTTGCTGTGTTCTGCACCAGCTGCAGACATCACATCTGGACACAAGGCAAGCCCCTGTAGAGCACAATGTAGTTATCCAGATGTGGTTAAATAAAAACTTGTATTAGTATTCTCATGTAGGCAGTTTTAATGACGAGGCACGGCCAGGCAATATGTTTAAGATGACATAAGCAACCCTTGGACTGCCCAGTTTGTTTTTATTTTATAACTTTTGGTCAGGAAAGATGCACAAAGCTGAAACTTGTTTCCAGGTGTGTCCTGGGAGCATAGGGAAGTTAAAGAGCTGTTGACATGTTCAGGAGAACTTTAACAAAACCTAATATTTAGACACAGTCCAGCTTGTATTTCCCATTAGTGCTGTATTCCTCCTCCCCATTATTTATTGCTGAGGTCATCTGTATGAAAACAGGGTCTTTGCTCCTGAAGAGTTTGTCTATTCCTGCTACTGTCTCCCTACCTGAAGTCACAGAGCACTGCTTGTGACCTCACAGTTACTCCCATGGCAACAGATTGTGATGTCACAACAGATGATTATGACTTGAAGTAGGGAGTAAGCTATAGAGGCAGATGGACTCTAAAGCAACTCTAAGGGAGAAACATCATATACAGTATTCATACAAATTTCCTTAGTAATAAATAATGGGGAGGAGAAATACGTAAAATATAAATGGAATGCAGGCAGAATTGTACCTAATTATTATGCTTTTTAAAGTTTTCTTTGAGGTGTCAGTAGCTCGTTAAGTGACTTGCTCATGGTCACGTGATATGCAAGTGGTGGCTGTGGGATTCAAACCCAGGTCTCCATGTTTGCAGCTCAGTGCTCTTAACCACTAAGCTATAGTATCTCCCAATAGCACAGTGGGTACTGTGTTGTGCTCCCACACTGTCAACCTGGGTTGGGGAGTAGCCTCACAATATGTATATCACAGGAAATCCCATTAATTTCTGTGGATTTCTGTGATATTTCCAGATATAGAGTACAGTGTATCTTGTGGCTAGCTACTTCTGCAGCAACAGCCTAACTAAACACAAATGAACCCTTTTCCACTAAAATAAAACCTTTTTTTCATCTTTTAAATGCAGTAACTCACATTATGGAATAGGTTCCTTTGAAATCAGTGCACTTCCTGGAAGCATTTAAAGGTATTCAGCCTTCTTTACCAAACTCACAGATTCTACCTAGCAACAGCACAACTACAGGAAAATAAAACCTTTTTTCATTTAGAGAAAAAAATATCTTTTCCCATATTATCAGTGCAATAACCCACTCCAGGGAATTTTCTTATTTTTTTTGAGAATTAGTACACTTTCTGAATGTGTTGGAAAGGCAAGCAGATTTTGGCCTTGTGGCTTCTAGTTCACGCGAGGCATGCATTAATTCTCTGGAGACCCATGCCCTGTCATGGGTTATTGCTCACTAACTCAATTAATATTAGCATAAACAGTAAAACTGGTTTGGGATTTGTTTACTTCCTCTTTCTTCATCTGTCTTTTTCCACGTTTCCCTTAGCATGGCTTGGGAAGCAAAAAGGTGTATGGTGTTCTGACGCTTTCACTACCCAAATGCTTACTGCTGCATCATCATTCACATTCATGCCAGCTAATTATTTATTTATTTATTAAATTTTGGTGACCGGGTAGGCCCACTGAGCCCCGAAGGTCCCTTTTTCAGGGACGACCCGGGATAACAATGCAAGTTCTAAGAATGAACAAGGACATAAGGAACATTTGAGGCATTGTGAGTTACAGCATGAGGTGGTTACAGTAAAGAAAAATAGTGGATACAGGCATGGTAAAAGTAAAGCAGTGGATACAGGCAAGGCTTACAGGCACGGTAAAAGAAAAGCAGTGGATGCAGGCATGGTTACAGGCATGGTAAAAGAAAAGCAGTGGATGCAGGCATGGGTACAGGCACGGTTATCATCATGACATGTAAGCAATTGGTAGTACTTTGCATATAGTTTATTCAGGGGTTACACGTGGCCTCTGGTGAGCAGTCTGTATAAGGCAGGTAGTAGGAAGGTTAAGCTAGGAGACGGGAGTTGGAGAGGAGGGGAGTACCTTAGGAGCTTTAAGTGCCATGACAGTGGCATGCGCTTGACCGTAGAGCACCAGACCAATGCAATTTGTGACTGTGGGGCTCAAAAACACCTTGAGTGGGCAGATGTTTGGATTTAAAACTTCTCTGTCTCTGTCTGAGCCCTCTGAACTTTAAGCAAGTGTCCAGCTTTGCTCATTACGATCTAGTTTGTTGTGGCTTTATAAGTATTCCAGGTTCTGTCACTTAGCTATAAAGCCTGTTCAAAGGAAACAGAGAAGACAAGAGTGCCATATGGAAGCACTGTCTTACTTGGATGAAACTGATTTTCCTTGATCTCATTATAGACCCAGAAAATCCTGAGATAATGCCTTCAGCTGTTGCAATTAAGATTGTTTTTTTCCAGGAAAGCGAGGAAGTGATGTTCTTGACTTGAAGATTTTTATTTTGCAGGGTATTATTTTTAAATAGTGGAATGTCAGGTAACACAGCTGCACTTTGTGCAGACTAAATTGCTTGATTTGGACAAGCACACATGCTGGCTCATATCAGACTTACTGCTGTCCATGAACAATTTTATGTTGAGTGCTAATCAAGTGTCCTTATGAGATGGTGGCTCACAGCAGAGTATTTGTCTGGAAAGACAAAGACAGCTTTCCATGCTAAAATGAATATTAAATATAACCTTTTTCTTTTCTAACAGAGGAAGGCCCAGTGCTAAGTATCTGCTTCCTTAACGGTACTGTCTACAGTCATAGGCCCTGCTTGCCCTCCCGACCCACACACCAGCCATGACGACTCTGGCGCTGAGCTCCCTCCTGGAGCTCCGACCTTCATCGCGGGTGCAGCCGTCGAGGTAATTAAACTACCTCAAGAGAACAGCACCCTTGTGAGGGGGGTTAGCCCACCCTGTCTGGCTTGTCATTTCCTTTATAGGTACTCCCTCATGACATCACTTCCTGTTGTCATTAACCTAAGTCCCCACTTTGCCATTAGCAGGTTATACCTGTCAACCACTAAAGGGACCCTTACTACCCACCCTGCACACACTAGCTATCCCGATCCCTACTATTTTTACTAGGTCCCTTCAAACCTCCTGAGCCACTCCAATCTGCTCCAACTCACACCTCTGCAACTGGCAATCCACACCCCACCCAGCCCTCAAACTAGCCCATTCTCTGACTCGGGACTGCTTGGCTGAACTGACTCCCAGTGACCACTAGGAGTCACTATTTCTTACCCAATTTTCAACTGAAACCCAACCTGTTCTAGGTCTTAGATCGTGGATTTTCTGCCCTCACCCAGGCGTCTCACCAGCTGCCCTTGCTGAGACTTGAACCTTGCGCCCTACCCACCGGAGTCCGTGTCGCTACCACTGATCCAAAGTGGTAACTACGTTTCTTAGTAGTCCATTTAGAAACTTCTACTTAATTCCCAGCTATCATCAAATTTGCCATGTTAGACCACCTCCTCCTAAAATGTCTCCCCCTCATTTACTTTCTAGTACCCTCGTGCCTCCAGCCAGCCATCCCCCCCCAGATCTCTGGTTCCAGCACTGGCAATTCCCCTAGACATGGCTCACACAAACCCCACAATTACCATGCCTACTGACCAAAAACACCCATTCTTCATGCTCCACCGCACCACCATTCCAGGCCACCCCAGGCAGCTTATCGCTCTCGCCCTACCACCCTGCCAATCCCTACCCATTCCCTGCTCCCCCAAGGTTCCCCCCTCAGCCCCCCATACACATAGGAAACACACACACCACCACATCCTGCCCAGAACTGTGATCCTCCTTCTACTCCTAACAGGCAACATATATCCTAACCCAGGCCCCTCCCTGACCTGCCCATCAGGTGGGCCCCCTGGTCTGAGTATTGCCTCCATGAATATATGCAGCATCACACTCCAGTGCTGGGTCATGCTGCACAAACCTGACATCATTGCACTGGTGGAAACCTGGCTATCAAAATCCACTCCTGACTCCTTCGTCGCCCTCCCTGGCTACACCCTATAGCGGGAGGATCGCGTAGGCAAACGCAGGGGTGGCTGCGTGATCTATATAAGGGATTCTCTCACTGGTCAAGCACTCCCTGCCCCAGCCCTGGCAGGTGGAGCACAGGCCCTCACCCTTAAACTCACTCCAGACCCCTCTAGGGGCCCCCTGTATCTCACCTTTGCCTACATTCCACCTAAGAACCAAAACTCAACTACATCATCCTTAATTGACTATCTTACCACCATCCCACATAGGGCTGATCAAGTCCTTGTGGGTGACCTCAATGTTAACTGGCTCAGCCCCACCTCCACCATCACCCAGGACTCTTTTGCTGCCATTGATATGACACAGCTAGTCTCCAAACCCACAAGAGTAAACCCTAAGAGAGGTACCAGCTCCCTCCTTGATGTCATCATCACCAACCGCCCCCAAAAAATCCTGGACATCCAAATCCTCTCTGACTCACTCAGCAACCATTCCCCAACCATATTCCATTGGGTGACCAACCTGCCAAAACTCACCGCCCAGCGCACGCCTCGCCGGCGTTTCAAACCTGGTGGGCTGAAGAACCTCAGGCAATTTCTGGCCCAAATAAACTGGTCACCCATTCACCATGCTCCAGATATAGACACTGCCCTCGCCTTCTTCTCCCATACATTTAATACAGCCTGCGACCTCTTCGCACCCCTCACAGCTAGCAAAACCAAAAAACATAAAGTGCCCTGGATTACCCCTGCCCTATTACAGTTACTAAGACAAAGGGAAAACCTGTGGCACCTGCATAGCAAAACAGGCGGATGGCTGATAGACAAGCCTAGCGCCACTCGGAATAAGTGCACCTGGGCAGTCCGAAAAGCCAAGGCCGACTACTATCAAGCCACCTCACCTCCTCTTGGGAGTGCCCGAACCTTTGGGACAATATCAAACAACTGAATGGAGCACACGCTCCCCTCCCCCATCTCATCTCAATATTGGCGGCACCAACATTACTGACCCAATAGGCATCGCAAATCACCTCAACTCCTCCTTCACGGACCTCAGCCCTATCCTCCCCAGTAACTTCTTCGACCCACCACCCTCCCTACCGACCCCAGATCACCGGCACCCTAGCTTCTACCTACGTAGAGTAACTACCCTCGAAGCTAGACCCCACCTGATCCATGCGCTAAAGAGCAATAGTCCCGGCAACTCCACCGTGGACCCCACCATTCTCCGGCGCGTACTGGACCAGGTCCTTGTCCCACTCACCAGCCTTCTCAATAAATCCCTCTGCCGGGAGCAGTTCCCCACAGCATGGAAAATGGCCATTGTCACTCCCATCTACAAAGGGGTGATAGATCCTCAGCTGGGAACTACCGACCCCATCTCTCCTCCCTCTCCAAAGCCCTTGAAAAACTGGTCGCTATACAGATTACTGAGTACCTGACTAAATACAACATTCTTTGCCCTGAACAGCACGGTTTCCGGGCAGGACACAGCACAGGCACAGCACTAGTGGAGTTCTCAACATTCCTACACACATCCCTGGACTCTGGCTCCCTAGCTGGGGCAGTATTCATCGACCTTTCCAAGGTGTTCGACACTGTTTCCCACCCCCTCCTACTGGGTGCACTCCACCAGACGGGCTTAGCTACTGGGCCACTCGCCTAGTGCACCAGCTATCTATCGGCCCGCTCCCAATGTGTCAAAATTAATGATACACTATCAAATGATACACTATCAAAATCATGTCCCATCCGATCAGGGGTTCCTCAGGACTCCATCCTGGGACCTCTACTCTTCTCGCTCTACCTTAACACTCTGCCAAGTGAATGTACCGGAAATATGCTACTGTATGCAGGCGACGCTGTCATCTTTGCCTCCCACCGAAACCCTACCTCCCTTCAGGAATCCCTGCAGCTCTCGTATACTGATACAGAAACCTGGTTCACAGAGCATAGACTGATCATAAATCTCAAAAAAACGAAAACAATGCTCTTTGCCCACCCCCAAAACAAAGCCAGCAACTTTCCACTCCACATCCTCCCTGGCTCCAAAAAACCACTAGAGCAAGTACACTCGCTCAAATACCTTGGGGTCACCTTTGACTCAGCCCTCAACTACCATACCCACATTGACACCCTTGCCTCAGCAGTCAATATGCGGCTAGGTATCTTATACCACTACAAAAGCGCTGTCACCCCTGCTGCCCTCCGGGTTGTGGTAACATCCTCTATATTATCCCTGGTAGACTATGGACTCCCGGTCTACGGGGCTGCCGACACAACTGCGCTCAACAAAATTCACCTGTTACTTAACAAGGCATGCAGACTAATCACTGGGGCCCCTAGGTTCACACATTCATGCCAGCTATGCAGGCTGGCGACATTGCTGAACCTAGATGAGCGACTGCGTTACAAACATGCCTAATAGCAAAAAAAAAACTCTCCTAGGATTGTCCCCCAGGGCTGACAGCCTCCCCATAGCCAAGCCCCTTGTCTGTACCGGACTTCCCATAAGACTACCTTCCAGACACCTAGAGCCAGGACCTCCCATGGTCAGAGGTGCTTCCCCATAGAGCCCCTTCCTGGTTCAACTCGCTCCATCTCCACGTCACAGATGCCCCTACGATCTCCAAATTCGAAACTGCACTCAGAAGTGAACTGTTCACCACACGAAGTTGCACCTGTATAATCTGAGGCGCTGCCCACTGTGCCCTGACAATGCCCACTGGGCAGCATCCAAACCGCACCACTCTACACTTATACCACAAATATTGCCACTGCTCCTGACTGCTCTTACCACAATACACGGCTGTAACCTGTTAAATTACCATTGACTGCTCCATTTCCAGTCTATATGTTGCCACTATAACCAACCTGGCCTCATTGCAATATCGGTCCAATCACCGATTGATTGATGTTCCATATCCTGTAACCATAAATGAGCGTTTGTATATTGTATTTACGGCTGTATCTATCATGTTCTTCACAAACGTGCATGTTAATGCCATGTATTCCTACATCCTGTAACATGAATGTCTGTGCTGTATTGTCCTCTTTGTGACGAAGTACCTTTGAAAAATGAGCCCCTGGCTCAAAGGTTGTAAACTGATGTGTTAATAAATAAATAAACAAAATAGGAAGAGGACTCTCATACAGCAGGTGGGTTTTTGGTACATCACAGGAAAACTAAGGAGAACCTAAGAGACCTCAGCATCCCCCACACTCTGACTAAGGATTAAGTAACTACATTTTTTTTACTGGAGTAAGTTGATATTGTTACTAGGGAAGGTATTTCTCAGTCATGCCATACCAAACCGATATGTGCCATGCTCACAGAACTTGGTGCTCCCAATAATCTAATTAGGTATTCCTGGGCTGAACACAAGACACGCCTAAGTTAGAATACTGAGAGTGCCCAAGTCTGCTCAACATGTTACATGCTGGTTCTGGAGCCAGAAGATATGATTGTGAAATACTTTCCCTATTAATATTAACTTCACATAAAAAAAAATCTTGTCTGGTCA
The DNA here is from genome assembly GCA_016271365.2 of Neoceratodus forsteri. Taxonomy (NCBI): domain Eukaryota; kingdom Metazoa; phylum Chordata; order Ceratodontiformes; family Ceratodontidae; genus Neoceratodus; species Neoceratodus forsteri. Next base: position 38,115,486 of record JADMNL010000025.1, on the reverse strand, counting down.
TATCTCTGTTGAAAAATCAATAAACATATATATATATATATACATATACATATACAGTATATATATGTGTGTGTGTTTATTCAGTATATTATAGGGGCACAGTAGTGTCCCTGTAGTTAGGTCTGAGTAGGCTGCTTAATGTTAAACTACAATTTTTTGCTCCTTAATAACTTGTGCATCATTTGAGGAAATAGCCCAAAATTTGGCATGTGTGGCCAAGCTGTCTGAGATGCAAGACATGAAAAGTTTTGTGATGGCATCTTGTTCGCTTTCTGAGATACAGAGCACAAAAAAACAGAAAAAAAGCCTATACTTAACATTGCATATTTTTTCCTCTTACCTGTAGCCTAGACAGTGGATTTTTTTCAGGAAATGTTCAGGGTTGAAGGGGCCTGTGCCAAGGGTATGCCTTTGAAAGGTTTCCTGAAAAAATAATAAACGGTTTTAGAGTTATAAGGATTTTTGCATTAACTGAATAATGTGAATGGTAAAAAAAAAACCAAAAAACAACAAACTACCATGACTGCTTATTTTCATGATTTACTTGTCGTGGGGGGAAAAATACCAATTGTGAGGGGAAAAAATATGATCGTTTTGAAAAAAATACCGATTGAGATAGCTGCCATTTTTTTCTTTATTTTAAACTCACAGACTTTGAAAATACATAAAAATGATCTCTATTTAAAAAAACAAACACCTGAACCTAGGTAAACAGGACCTGTTAAACTAGATTCTGCTGTTTTATTTTTAAATTTGCCAGAAATAACTTTTCTGAGTACCTCAAAATGCAGGGTGCTCAGTCTAGCGAGAGTAGCCATTCACGCGCATTCTCTGTATCAGAACAGTAGTACTTTCCTGAGTTCTGCAGCCACAGCTGAAAGTCATGCTGTGGGCTGCAGTGAGAGCAATGAAGTGCCAATCCCCTGTTCTGTCTGTCTCTCTCTTTCTGTGTGTGTGTGTGTGTGTGTGTGTGTGTGTGTGTGTGTGTGTGTGTGTGTGTGTCTGCCTGTCTATCTATCTCCTAATCCATACTGACTGTGTCATCATCAGTGACAACGTCATGTTCTTATCAGCAGGTGCCATGCTGCTAGTGTTATAAACTACTGCCCTACACACCTTTCCAAGCAAAGAATTTAGCTAATTAATACTTTAGCATCACTGGTTGGCTATTTTTACCTATGATGATAGGTCACACCTGAAAACACAGTAAATTGTGAGTGACTAGGGCAGCCAACTTTTCTTTGATGTCTAAGAAATGAAGAGTATTGCTATTCTAATACAGCATATAGTGATCAGGATAGTTAATTTACTCTCTACCTTTTTGCTTCAGTTTATCTAAATAAATGTTTATGCTTTGGGATCTAAACTGTAGTACATTAAAGTGACTAAAATGTCAAATTATAATCTGTTTCTAAATTTACTGAGCGAATTCAATAAAATAAAATGGAAGTTCCATTTTCAGTCACAAACTCTTGTGTCATAGTATTAAAGTTAATGTAATTATAATAAGATTCAAATGCACATCATTAAATTTGCAATAACCTGCAATCGCCCCATCCCCCTGAAAAAATGCAAAAAAGGCAAGTATACTTTATAAGGAGCTCAGAAATAGGGAATCTACATTTTCTGTAAATCTTGTTAAGAAACCAGTTGTCTGCTGTACATATCCAAACCACCATCACTTTCTGCAGAGTGTGTGAAAAAGCCTCATAAGACAAACCTTGCACAGGCAGAGATATTTTCGCGTCAGGGCCTCCTCTTGGTTCAACTCCCTGCCCACATTGGTCACCCGCCACTCCAAACTTGGCGCTTTCAAAGCAACCCTTAGGATTCACCTCCTCACACCATGCACCTGCCCTTAATAGATTTCCCCAACCATCCAATCTTTTGGATGACCACTGCTACACCATAGTCGGTAATATCATCTACAATGAGCCTATACAGTGACAGAGTCTAGATCAAAATACTGCCTACTACATTGGATTATAGCATGTCTCCTGTAATATTGTGCCTTTTGTTTAGCTAACAGCCTGTACAGGCCTGTATATACCGTGCCTTCCCACCAGTATCAATACTGTCTTGTGTATAATGTACTATGTTATCTACTGTTTAAGTAATATATATTATGTGTCACCTCCACCCTGTTTCACAATTGTACTATTGCTAATGTGTTTTTTGTCTATTGTTAAAAGACGTGGAGCCTTTGTAAATGAGTCCATGACTCAAACGTTTGTAATTCCAATACTTTTTAAATAAATAAATAACAGGCATTATTTTTTTTATAATAACTGGTGCAAGTTTTGAATTGAGACAAAAATTATAAGCTGTATTTTTGCAAACGAGCGTGTCCCTGAGCAGCCATAACAGTGAGCGGCTTTTGCTTTCCATTTTCCTTTTATTATCAATTGTGATTTAGGCAATTGCTGCTCTGATTGAGGGAGACTGTCTAGCTGAAGGAAGAAATGTTAGTGTGGTAGTACCACTTTGTTGTGGGGACAAAGTGAAAAAGCAGTAGTACACTGTGCTTTTATTCACACTTTAGTGAAGTAAGAGCGCAAGGAGGAAAATGCTGCAATAACCCGCTATTCAGTTATCACAGAATTCAACAGGTTATTATGGTATTTTATCAGGAGTGCATATCCAGTCATTATAGGGGTTCACCAGTCATTATATCTATCTATCTATCTATCTATCTATCTATCTATCTATCTATCTATCTATCTATCTATCTATCTATATGAAATAGTGGTGCGGTAGTACCACTATAGTTAGGGTTGAGTAGGGTGTTTAATGTTAAACCCCTGATGTTGCTCCTTAATGGCTTTGCCCCCTGTTCAAAGGAGTTGTCCTAAATTTTGCATGCACAGTTTGGGGAGCAAGGTCTATTGATGTGGCAAGTTTTGTTCCAGTTGGGTGTGCGGATTCTGAGATCCGGATAGTGCAAATTTAAGAAAAATTTTTTTTTTTTTGCTGGTTTGTTTTGCTCTCACAGCCCAGATGGTTTGGAATTTTGTTCTGAAATTTTCAGGGTAGAAAGGGGTTGCCTTAGAATGGTTACCTTCTTTGGCTTGGTGAAAAAAATATCAGTCTGTTCCCAAGTTATAAGGATTTGAAATTTCAGTTCTGAGCATGCCCAGTAGGGTCTTTCTGATAGATGTTTGATGTGAAAGAAAAATTTGGCCATTCGAAAGAGGATTCTTTTTTCATGAGGCCAAATTTTCTTTCATGAGAAAAATTCTTTCAAAACCCATAACAATGATGTCCTCTAGACACACAGATACATGAATCTAGCTAAAAAGGACCTGTTTAGCTCCATTCTGGACTTACATTTTTGAAAAACAACCCCAAAATGTGTTTATCCTTAGCAAGTCTTCTTTCATGAGCCAATTTTCTTCTTTTGTGAGGCTCACAAAAGAGAAATAGGGCCATATGAAAGAAGAAGTTAAACTCACGAAAGAGGATTTTGGACTTTGTTTTTTTTCCCGTTCTTCTTTTGTGAGAAGGATTCTTCTTTCGTGAGCTCAAGAAAATCTTACAAATGAGGATGTCTTCTCATGAAAGATTTTGAACTTAATTTTTGTCACATTCTTCTTCCATGAGAAGGCATCTTCTTTTGTAAGCTCACGAAAATCTCATGAAAGAGGATGCCTTCTCACAAAAAAAAATTTTGGACTTGTTTTTTTTCACATTCTTGTTTTGAGAGAAGGCATTTTCTTTCATGGGCTCATGAAACTCTCGCATAAAAGGATGCCGTCTCATGAAACGAGATTTTAGACTTAGTTTTTTTCACATTCTTCTTTGGTCAGAAGGCATCTTCTTTCATGAGCTCATGAAAATCTCATGAAACAGGATGCCTTCTCACAAAACAAGATTTTGGACTTAGTTTTTTTCACATTCTTCTTTCATGAGAAGGCATCCTGTTACATGAGGTCATGGAGATCTCACAAAGCAAGAAGGTGGGCTCATGAAACAAGATTTTGGACTTAGTTTTTTTCTACCCAGATGAACTCCTGCACTTCTACATCTGTATAAACACAGAACTGCAAAGCTTGCAAGGCCTGTGCTTCTGCAGCCACATGGACTCCTCAGTTGCTGTATGGCCCAAAGGACCCTGCGCTTCTGCTTATGTATCTACACAAAGCTGCAGGACCTAGATGGTTCTATGCTTCTGCGGCATGATGGACTTGATATTTGCAACAGAGGGCACTGTGCATCTGCATCTATGCACACATGGAAGCACTGGGCCTTCAGGGCCCTGCACTTCCACACCCAGATGGAGGTGTTCATGCAGGTCCCAAAGGGACCTGCATGAATGACGATATGGTTGTATTATCTCAAAAAGGAAGGAAGTTCATTGCAAAAAACTGCATTACTGCACCAGTTAGGGTTCAGTTTAAAGCAACAAAAGTAGGGGAATGTGGTGTTAGGGTTTTTAACCCTAACTCCTCACCCCTAACCCCCAAGTAACAAAAGGAAAGAACATTAGGGATTTGTCTCTCCTGAGTCTTGCCAAATCAGTGCTGGGCTCTTCCTTGTGGTTCTCAGCCCTAATGCTCATCCCCTCACCCAGCCCATAACCTTCTGTCCAAAGTACAAGGTACAGCTCCAAACCATTGCCTCCTGCTGATACACTCTTCAAAGTTACAGAACTATGTCTCACCACATGTTGCAAACAACATGTAGGCCCTGCTAGAAGAAAACACATCACATATGATGTTCTTTTCTCAGGGGAGGGGGTCAGCATTAGGACTGAGAATTCAAAGGAAGAGCACAACACTGATTTGGCAAGACTCAGGAGAGCTAGAACCCTAGGGTGGGGGTGGGCAGTTTGGGTTGGAAACTGTAACACTACATTTCCCTACCTTTGTTGCTTTGAGCTGAACCCTAACTGGTGCATTAACATATTTATTTGCAATGAAAATAGCTAGATAGGTAGACAGACAGATAGACAGATAACTAGCTAGATGGGCAGACAGACAAGATATGATAACTGGTGACCCCTTATAATGACTGGATATGCACTCCTGATAAAATGCTGTAATAAACTGCTGAATTCCATAATAACTCAATAACAGGTTATTACATCATTTTCCTCCTAATGCTCTCACTTCACTGGAGCACGAATGAAAGCACAGTGGCTCGAGGCTGCTTTTTCACCCTGTCCCCACAACAAAGCAATACCACCACACTACTATCTTCACCGTTGGCTAAACAGTCTCCCTCAATTAGAGCAGCAGCCACCTAAATCACATTTGTTAACAAAAGGAAAACAAGAAGCAAAAACCGCTCACTAAAGTGGCTGCTCAGGGATCTGCTCGTTTGCACAAATATAGCTTACATTTTTTTGTCCCAATTTGAAACCTTTCACCAATTATTATTTATTTATTTATTTTTAAAATTTTCCTATTTTTTCCCCACGCCTCTCGTCGACCATCGACTCTGGTCATGGACCCCTGGAGCCCCGGCCACCGGATATTGCCGTCTCCCCCGGTCATCCCTGGCTTACCCCCCAGAGAGTGGGACCGCGGTTCCGACCCCCTATATCGGACAGCGGAACTGTGACTGGTTGGAAGAACGGCTCCGGTGGCCAATCAGGCTTTCCTGGGGCAGGCGTCACCGAGGCATAGGCGTGGATTTTGTTTCTCCATTTTCCTCCCCGAGGAGGCGGGATGTGCAATGATTCCAGCATCTGCCCGCCTCTCTCCCCCCCGTTTGAGCGTCGGCAGCGCAAGTTCTCCCAGCCTCCGCCAGGAGTCCCCAGTGCTCCGAATGTTGCCCGCACCCTCCCCCCGGAGAAGGAGAGCTGCCCATCGGACGCTCAATCCTTCTCCCCCCAGCCGGCCCTCCAACGATCCAGGTCCGTTCCCGAACCCGGGTTGCCAGCGTCGCAAGCGGAAATCCCACCGCTGCGCTGGCGGGCCGGCCTCCACCAATTATTATAAAAAACAATGTCCGTGCAAGGTTGTCTCATAAGGATTTTTCACACACCCTCAGCATTTGGTAATCTCATGAACCCCTTTAGTTTTGTTCTTGGGGTTTATGGATTGTCACACACCTCTGGTGTGTGAAAAATCCTCATGACACACATCTGCACAGGCACTATTCTCTATATACAGTGGTGCCAGTCAGGACACAACATCATTTTATTTATTTATTTAAATTTTGGTAACCGGGTAGGCCGGCAGAGACCTCGACAGTCCCTTTTTCAGGGGCGACCTGGGGTTAGCTACATGTACCTAGGTGGGAAAAGAAAACCAGTGCTTTGATATACACAATACAGCATTGAGTACATTGTGTTTGAGAATATACATCACAGCATAGAGTACATCACAACATTTACAACATAGTGCACACACTTTTGTTAGGTACATACATTCATGAGTATCAAGCCACATAAATAAGTGCAAAAACCAGTGCATAATTTCCTTTCTTGTTGTCCCTTCCTGCTCTTTGACTGACTGTGCTTTCCTATATCATCCGGGAAAAAAACTCATCCCAGCTGGCGGTGTTGCTGGTCCCTCAACCATCTTCCCATGGCCTGTGATCAGCTGACAAATCTTTGCTCTATGTTCTGAGATGTCGGACGACTAAAGGCACAGGGGCCTTCCAATACTCTGCTCCCAGGCTATGGAATGCTCTTCCACTCAACCTCCAGCTGTCTCAGTCTCACTTTAGATTTAAAAGTGAATATCGTTGTTATCTTTCCTTAGCTGATACTTGTACATGCTTTGACCCAACCTGAAGCTCCTGAGACTTACCAATAATGTCTCCCGTGCTCTAATCCAACTCCAAGACTGGTTCCTCTTCCCCTTCCCATATTTTTCCTTCTCTTTGGAAATAACTTCTTGACTACTAGCTCTCTTTCTTCTCGAACCTTGTTGCTGACCATCCACTGTTGTTTTGCCAAATACCACCCCTGGCCTTCCTTCTGTCACTCTTTCTTGTTATGTTTGAACATTCCTCACTTTTCTCTCTATATACCTTACTCTCTTATTAACCCTTTCACTCCACTAGGTCAGGTCCGTGGTTTCTGCATTTATTATATATCTTACTGCCATTATTTGTATAATGCTTGCCATTATTATTTGTTGTTTCTACTCATTGTAATTTTGTAGCACTGCTGTACTGTTCCTCTATTTGTATTACTGTACCCATGTTGCTGTTGTTCCACTGTTCTCTTTTTGTTGTACTCTCCTGGGTCGTGCCTGAAAATAGTCATTTTATGGCTAGTGCACCTACCCGGTTAACAAAAAAAAAATAAAATAACTTAAATATTGTCACCCTTAGCGGAATCCCTTTGGTAGACCTTAGCTGAGGCAGTGACATTGGGACCCATGGCTTAGGTGTGGTTTTAGCCCTTTCTTGAAACCCTCAAGTGAGGTGCTATCTTGTAGTTCTCTCGGGAGATTGTTCCAAAGTTTGGGTAGGGCTACCCTGGCTGACTGTTGACCTAGGGATGATTTGGCTCTAGGGATTTCGAGTAGCTTGCGATCTGTAGACCTGAGCTCTCTCCTATTTGTTTCAGAGGCTAGCAGGTTTTGCAGACCGGAGGGGGTGGCATAATGTTGCTGCAGCTTATATGCCAGGCACAGGGAGGGGTATGCTAGTCTTGCTTTAAGGGATGGCCAGTTTAGGGCATGTAGCACATTGCAGTGGTGCTCCATCCATTGCACCCCAGTAGCAAATCAGCTGACTCTGTGGTACAGTGTGCTCAGTCACAGCCGTTCCGTGGACCTCAGTGTCTGGAGCATAGTTGCTCCATAGAACAGAATGGGAAGGATGGTCCCGTTGCTGACTGCTTTTCTGGTTTCTTTGGTCAGGTAGGGATTTAACCTACTGTATAAAGGAGGCCAAGTTTTTGGTTTACTGTTTTTGTAAGGTGGTCTATGTGTTTCCTGAAGGAGACCTCCTGGTCTATATACATTCCTAGGTACTTATACTGTCCACTGCTTCGATCCCTGTTCCATTTGAGGTGGAGAGAGATAGAAGGTTTGATCTCTTTGGGCCTTGTTTTTTTTGGACCAAAGAGCATGGCTTTGGTCTTCTTGCTGTTTAGGACCAGCCTGTTTGCCTGACACCATTCTTCAAGGGTTGTGAAGTCTTGTTTTAGCTCCCGATTTAGGGACCCTGTGTCCCTCCTGGTTCTGTACAGCACTGCATCATCTGCATATAGTGTGACCTTTGCCCCTCTGCAGTGTAGAGGCAGGTTATTGATAAACAAGGAGAATAAAAAAGGGCGTAAATAGACCCTTGTGGCACCCCATCTGACACTGGACGCTCATCTGATTTTGCTCCATTCCAGCAGACCATTTGTGTCTTGCCATGAAGGTAAACAGAGAACCATTTTAGGGCTAGTGTGTCTAGGCCTAGTCCGCTCAGGCATTCTAAGAGTAGCTGGTGGTTGACTAGATCAAAAGCCTTGGCTAGGTCAATGAAGACTGCCCCAAGAAGTTTGTTCTGGTCCAAGGCTTTGTACACATCGGTGATGAAGCCTTCCAGGGCTGTTTCAGTACCGTGTTTCTTTCTGAAACCGTGCTGTTGGTCTGCTTGCAGGTTGTGTGTTTTCAGATATTTATTGACCTGTTGGTAGACCACCTTTTCTAGCAGCTTACTTCAGGTACAGAGAATGGAGATTGGTCTGAAGTCCTCCACGTCCTCATGTGGCCCACTTTTGGGATTTGGGATCACTAGTGCCACCTTCCATAGGACGGGTATTTTCCCTTCAATCAGGGACCTGTTGAATAACTGGGTTATTAGTGCTGCAATAATGGGGGCTGCAATCTTCAGCAGCTTGGACTCGAGATTATTGTGGCCTGCAGCGCCTTCTGGTTTTAGGCCCCTGAGCAGCTTTAGGACTTCTCCTGCCGATACCAATTTGAGGTGAAATTCAGGACCCTGAAGGGGGCTCCCTTGATTCACTTGGCTTCCCAGGCCTTGGCTGAGATTGCTAGTTTTGAATTTTTGTAGATTCGAGAAGAAGTCGTTGAAGGCATTGGCCGTGTTTTTGGGGTGGAGAGAGGTGCCCCTTTTTCTTTGATTTCCCCAATCCCCTGCTTTTTTTGCCCTTTAGGAGCAAGTTTATATGCCTCCAAAACTTCTTTGGATCAGATAGGTTCCTGGATTGCAGTATGTGTAGATAGCTCTTTTTGGCTTTTTTGAGCTCTCTTTTACAGCTGTTTCTGATTTCCCAGTATTTCACCCAGTCCTGATATAGGTTAGAATCTTTGAATTTACCCCATGCTTTGTTCATTTCTTTCATGCTACTCTTTAGATCTGGGTTAAGCCACCTGGTGTCTTGCCCTTTGACCCTGATCTTTTTTAGGGGTGCTTGTTTGTTAGCTACCGATAGGAAATGTTTGGTGAATCCCTCTAGGGCTTCATCTATATTAGGGGTATCAAGAGCTTGAGCCTAGTCCACTTCTGACAGGGATTGAAGGAAGAACCCTTCATTTAATGCCGAGTAGTTTCTGGACCAGAAAGTCCCAGGGGGTTGTTTGGGGTAGTTATTTCTCCACACCAGAAGGACTGGTGTATGGTCATTAAGTGAGTCAGTGCACGTCCCTATTATTTTGACCCTATCTGGGTTAGACACTAGCACCCAATCTAGCGCAGTGTGGTTTCCTGTTTTTGGGTTGAAGCATGTAGGCTCTCTTATTAGCTGTGTTAGGTTAGCTTCCTCTAAGTTGTTCTCTACTTCCCCACTCAGCTTTTCACACCAGTTTACGTTAATGTCCCCTAGTATCATTTTTTCACTACCAGGTAGAGTAAGTATGGTGTCTGTGGGTGCTCTTAGGGCACCCATAGCCTTTTTCGTGTGTTGTAAGTACATGCAATCAGGAGTGGCTTTATTCCCCCTAGGAGAGGTTTGGTAAATACCACTTCGCATCCCACATTTTCGAGATCTGGGGTAGTCATCAGTGTAGCACTGAGTTGGGATTCTACATAGAGAAGAACTCCCCACATTTCTTCCCCTTCCTATCTTTCCTAAATGTATTAAAACCTTGCAGTTTCACCTCATGTGGAAGTATATTCGGCTTCAGCCATGTTTCCAAGATGGCAATTATGTCCGGGGAGTGGAGGCTGGTCCAGGCTTCAAGTTCGTGCATCTTAGGCCTGAGACTGTCGATATTCACATGGACCATCCTCAGACCCTTGGCATTGAGCCACTCAAGTGTGGTAGGTGTTAAGTTTGGGATACTGGTCCCTGGGGGGCCCGGGTTTGGCTCTATGTTGGCCACCATTAGAAGCAGCAGGCCCAGAAGAATTGTCAGGAGTTTGGTAGGTATATGAGAGGGGAAGTTTTTTCTATAGGCCCTGATATACTTTGCAATATTCATGAACAGACCCCTCTTTTCCAGTAGGTATACTGTTATCACGTTTGTTCTGAAGTAAGGATTGTTACAGCCAGGGGTAAAGTGGCCACCGTCTGGTCTATCTCTACTCGTGAGACTATCCCTGCCCTTTTGACATGTGATCTACTGCAACAATTATTGAGACATAAATGCATTCCAGTACTATCCCAACTCCCCTTATGGTTGTAATCCTGTCTTTTCCCAAAACTTCTTTTTGTTTAAGAACAGCCTTTCCTGGCTTGGGGTTTTCTCCTGTGTGAGCTAGTGCTACATATCTAAAGCAGTATTACAATCGACCCACTGTAATGCGGTATAAGCAGCATTACAATTGATGCACTTTAATGTGGTATAAGCAGCATTACAATTGACACACTCTAATGTGGTATAAGCAGTATTGCAATTGACACACTCTAATGTGGTATAAGCAGTATTACAATCTACCTACTCTAATGTGGTATAAGCAGTATTACAATCGACCCACTCTAATGTGGTATAAGCAGTATTACACTCAACCCACTCTAATGTGGTATAAGCAGCATTACAATTGACTCACTCTAATGTGGCATAAGCAGCATTACAATTGACACACTGTAATGTGGTATAAGCAGCATTACAATCGACCCATTCTAATGTGGTATAAGCATCCACTTTCCCTTCCAGTAATTATGCAATTTCTAAGATCAGAAGTGATACATACAAAGTGCTCATGATCAGGTTTGGGTATAAAAATGCAGTTACCCTTGCAAGCTTTCCAGCTACTGTCAGCAGAGGTATTATAGCATGACACTTTGGTTTGGTTTAGGTATAAACACTCTATTTCCTTTTAAGATACATGTGGCTTCAACTCTGGTCTTTCAATATTCAGTTGCAGTTTTTAAATGCTTGTTCCAGGTCCTTATTGAGGTGACAGTTGGTCAGGTTTGGGCTGAAAGTCTGTTCCCCTTTAAGTCTTTTCAGCTCCCTCATAACACTGTGTCTATTTTTTTGAGGGGCTGGGCTGTCGCTGCAGCCTATTTAGTTAAAGGAGGTGGTGTGGGGGGGGTGGGAGTGCAGTTCCATGCCAGCACAGCGGTCTCTCCATTGTGGGGGAAGGGAGCCTGTTTCAGTCGGCAGCTCCCTCTACTCCCGATGCCTTCCCAGTCTGCACTGGTGCATAGTTTCCTCTGGCTACCCTTCTTGTAGGGAACCAGATGCTGGATATTCACACTTGGCACCTTTTTTCCTTGGCTTGGGGAGGTTGCACAGATTGCTGTGCTCACTCACCCCTCGCCGGTCGAAATTCTTCCCCAGAGGGCCCTGCACTTCCACAGCCAGATGCATACGTGCATCTATGCAGGGATGGGCTGGGCCCTGCACTTCCATGGGACCGGCGTGAATGAAGATACAATTCTACTGTCTCAAAAAGTAAGAACATTGTTTGCAAAAAACTGTGTTACTGCATCAGTTAGGGTTCAGACTAAACCGATAAAAGTAGAGGAAAATTTGGTGTTAGGGTTTCCAACCCTAACACACCCCTACCCCCAAGCAGGAAAAGGAAAAAAACATTATTTTTTTCGCTGTCCTGACTCTTGGTGAATCAGGCATAGGGTCTTATGGTTCTAATCCTAGCGCTCTCCTCATTCCATGACCAGATAAGGTGACATGTGATATGTTTTCTTCAGGCAGGGCCTAGAGGTTGTTGGCAACTTGTGGGGAGAAACAGTTCTATATGTTTGAAGGCTATACCACAATGGGGTGAGTGTTAGGACTGAGAACACTAAGGATGACCCCACCCCCAATTCACCAAGAGCCAGGACAGTGAAAACTGGGATGTTTTTTCTTTTCCTGTTTGGGGGTTGGAGTGGGGAGTTAGGGTTGGAAACCCAAATGCCACATTTCTGTACTTTTGTCTGTTTAATCTGAATACTAAGTGATGTGTTAACACAGTTTTTTTGCAAAACAAATAAACATCTCTGTCTATATATATATATATATATATATATATACTATACTGTATATATATCATTCTTACTAAAAATCTTAGTAAGGTTATAATTGATTTTGCTAATGAAAATGGTTTGGCATTCACTATGGTGATTTGAATCCCTCAAGCAGGGGACAGTGTGTTTAATAAGGGACAGGGTCCTCCTGTACCCAAACAGACAGTTGCAGTCACAGTTTGGGAAGGAAGAGAGTTGCTGGAACCCACACTCAATGTGGATAGGTTGCAGTGTCTTTTTTCCCATGTTCCTGCCATTAGGCAGCAGAGCTCTACCAGAATGTTGGAGCTTGTTCTAAGGGAGACCCCCTTTTCTGAGGAGAATGTCCCAGACCGTTACAGGATGGGGACATACAGAAATTCCCATTTGTCCATACTTAGAAGTTGGGCTCTGTTCCAGGGTCCAGAGCTACCACAGGTAATTACTGTACCTTCACGTGGGAGGGGATTAGCAGTAATGTGTCCCTGTCCATGTTGAGGGATAGGGTGGTGACTAGACTTCCAACTGCACCTGTTGCACCTGCTTGTGTAGTTTCTTGTCATTCTGAATGACTTTCAATTATCATATGGCTGCAGACATTCAACTGCAGCATTGTGTGAGCTATACTTGTCTTTAGGCACAAATTGGGAGATGTGGGTGATAATGGGTGGTGGAATGGAGCATGAGAAGGAAATGTAACACTGTCCATGAAGAAACACTTATTGCCACACACTCCCTTTCTCCTTCCCAATCACTCATCCTCCCTTCCCACCCTCCCTCCCTCCCTTCCTAGCCACCCTCCCTTGCTTCTCAACCACTCCCTCCTTCCCAGTCACCTCCTCCCTTCTTAACCACCCCCTACCTTCCCAGCTACCCTCCTTGCATCCTAACCACCCTTAGTCCCTATCTTCCCAGCCATCCACCCTCCTTCCTCCCTCCCTCCTCCCTTCTTCCCAACCCACCCAGCCACCCTCTCTCCTTCCCAGCCTCCTCCTTCCATCCCGCCCCAGCCACCCTCCTTTCTTCCTTCCTTCCTAGCCACCGTCCCTCCCTTTTCAATACCCTCCTACTCCTCTCCCTCCTCCCTCTTCTTACATTTTCTAGATATTGTCCCTCCTTCCAGCCCCCCTCTCCTTTCTCAGCCATCCTCTTTCCCTCTCCCACTCTCTCTCTCTCTCTCTCTCCCTCTCTCCCTCTCCCTCTCCCTCTCTCCTTGGGAACTGAGTGCCTCACTTCTGCAATGTGGCCAGTCCTCAAGCAGGTCCCATGTATTTTTGAACAAATCTGTCCTGTTTCTCTTGTGTTCTCAAGTGGAAAATACTCCATGTATTTCATTTGCCTTCCCACAACCCCAAGTTAATGCCAATTTGACTTGACATAACATAAACATTTCATTTCTGATACTGATGAACTGCTGTTGCAGTCACTCCCTTGCGCTGACACTTTGATTCTAGGTTTAGCTAGCACTCAGTGGGGATGGAGGGTCTCTTTGGGCCTAATTTTCAGAACTTCTGTGCTTCAAAATTGCTTTCCTCAGGCAAAGTGCTCAGTCATGTAGCAGATTCTTGAATGTGCTCAGGCAGTGGTGAAATTAGATCAATTCTGTGTTTGCATTTCTTAGGAAAGTACTGTCTGCATGCCCCAAAAGAGGCCTGGCTGGGGTATATTAGATTATTTTTACTGAGTAATAGGAAAAGCCACTGAACATACAGAACAACGTATAGATAACCATACACAACAAGGCTGTATTTCCATCGAGGGATGAGTTGACAATTAGACCTCGAGAGCACATCTCACCCTAAATTGGAAGCATCGGCCTTGTTGTATATGGCCGTCTGTACATTATCTTGTATAGTATATGTTTATTTTAATTCATTTACACTCTCTCCAATTCTGTGTTGAACTGTGGTCAAGTAAACAGAAAACAGAGCAAACAGGATAAAATTAAAACCATTTAATATGATTTAAGTAGTAGGTATAGCACATGAGCTGCCAACATTTCTAGTAGCTTGTTTTATTTATTTATTTATTTTTTAACAAACTATTCACTTGGAGTGTTTTTTTGTCATGCTAATATCTTCATTATGAGGAATTTGCAGTCTAGGTTATCGTGAGAAATCTTAAGAGACAATGGATTCTATCGTATTGTGCCACAGCAGTGACATAGCTACTGTAGTAGAACAGCATTCTGTCATTTTACTTATTTATTTAGTTTTTGTTAGCTGGAAAAGGAGGACTAGGCATTTCTGTTTATTTTCAGCCTTGTCCTCAGGGATGGAGGGATACAGATTGAAGCCAACTGACACTGAACCAGATTAAGCTGTTGGTGGTGTTTTTAGTGAATGTGGAAAACTTAGCCAGGATACTGGGGAACTCCCCCCACTCTTTCCAAGAAGTGCCATGGGATCTTTACCATCACTACTGTGGTCTACCAACATCTGGATGTGTATGTATTTCCATACACAACTACCCTGAACCATATGCTATAAAACCTTATTTTAAATGGTATCCAATTAAATGCAGAGCATAAGAGGTCCGACTATCTTCAGTAAAAAATATCACCAACAGCCTAATCTGGTTCAGTTTCAGTTGATCTGTATAACCCCCACCCCAGACGAGGCTGAAAATAGGCAGGATTGCCTATTCCTCCTTTCCCAGTGAACAAAAACTAAGGCCCTGTCCACACTACGCCTCTGTAACATTACAGAGTGCCCAAACCGTTACCGCAACGGTTTGCGTTTACACCTGTAACGTTACAGAAGGCGTTTTCGTAACCATTGTTGAAACCACATATGAGGTGGTTTCAACAACGGTTATGAAACCGGTTACACCTCGGTAACGTTACCGGGTGAAGTGCGGATGCATGGTAACGGTCCCCTGCAGGGCCCGTACCGCAGTGCGAGCTGCATCCTGGGAACGGGTGCCACCGTAACTGTCGCCCGGCACCCCTAGTGTGGACCGGTGGTACCGGTCCCATAATGGACACTGCCGCAATGTGGACACACTGCACTGCTCCCCGGCTGTAATGGATTGCATCCGTTACCGGGCCGGAGTGGTGTAGTGTGGACAGGGCCTTAGAGAGAGAAGAGAAACTAACAAACTAAAGTAGAAACAACACAGCATATGCAGTATATCTATAAAACAATAACTAGCAACATATGTATATGTTTACATACAGTATATAGTTATATTTGCCTGGTAATTTCAAAATAAAACAGATATGTATGCTAACCTTATGATTTCTAAAACTGTTTCTAAATTACAAGTACTTAATTAACAGCCAAGGCTAAAGTTAATGTAACCCACCCTTTAGGTTAGAGCGCTAGAGAGGTGTGCTGGACTTTACACTACTTTTAAATTTAAAGGCTCTGTGCCTGTGACCCCTTAATGGGTTAATTCTTTGAAGCCTCAGGGAGCTAGGAGTTAGTTATGCTGGCTGTCTAGGGGGAAGGGCAGCACAGCTGCTAGTAACTGAGAGCTTGCAAGAAGTTGTTTTCAGTTTTGCAGAGCTGAGCAGAGCACTGCCTGGCTCCTGCTCTCTGAACTATTTTTCTCTGTGGAGGGCCCGAGATATCCCACAGCTGAACTAGCAGAGGCCTGAGCTACAAGACCCCTGGGTGGAGGTAATATGGAACCATCTGGAGGAGAAGCCCAATGTGTCTTGCAAGTAGTCACTATGGGATTTGAACCGGCACCTAGCCTGGGTGATCAAGTGAGCCCTGAGGGAGGAGGGACATGGAGGCAAGGCCAGAGGCAGAGCCAAGGGAAAGAGATTGCTATGGACCTCAGCTGTGAGAATTGAGCCCAAGTGCAGGAGGGTAGAGAGAGAGTAAGAGATTATGGACTTCGCATCCACAGAGAGGGAAAATGTGCAGCCAGATGCCCCAGTGAATTTGGAGCAAGGATCAGAGGGGACCCCAGGCCTGAAGAGAATACGTAAGGCGGGGGGGTTTGAGAACCAATCACAGGAGAATAGTATCTGAGGCATTGAAGGGGACATGGCACCCATAGTTCAGTGGCGCAGTCACCCAAGAGTGTGCCAAGGGAGGAAGATGCTGTTGTGAGAGGTCAGTGGGCCCATGGGAGCATACGGATAGAAGCCTGCCTGAAATGTGAAATGTATGCTGCCTAGCTAAGCAGGGTTGTCAGTACCATGCCCCGCAATATGGACACTGCTTCCAGGACTATGGACTTTGCTTGGACTTTGACCTAAAGGGCCCCTGGGCCCACTGAACATTTCTCCAGTGGGATACTGTTTGTCAAGTTCTTGCTCCATGGAGAAATCAAGTTTCATTAAAGGATCCAGTTTGTTTATAATTGCTGTTTTGTCTTTATTTCAATGTCTTCCTGATTTTAAAGTATTGCTAATTGAGTTTGCCTCCTAGCCCAGCACCCTGTGGACAGAGTCTGCAGCCCAGGCCCAAAGAATCAAAAACATAAGTCATCTTTTGCAGTTTCCATTGAGGTTCTAATTCTATGTTTCTATGTTTCCCCCTTCCCCACGCACTTTGCCACCATTCATACCACTAGACATCGGGGAGGGGGTGGGCTACATTAATGTACTTCAGTGGCTTCCATCTTTAGGCCGATAGTTCCATCAACATAATGGTATCTGCACTGACAAGACACTTAACTTACATGTTCCCAAAGAACATAAAATGACTTTGCCAATTGTAAGATATCCTTTTTAACCAAATCCCATTTTCTCTTTTGGATAGAGCATTCCATTGCTTAACCTGGATTACAAAATAGCCGGCACAGAAGGATTGAATTTTAAAGGGGAACAGTAAGCACTGAAAGCCCCATATTCGACCATGGGGTTTGTCCACATTTACACTTGGAGTGCAAAAACATTTTTTTTTCCTTGCTGTTTACAGCTTCACCTAACCTGATTCAATATGTCACTTTGCATCTGTAGTCTCCCTCCCCTCCATAGGCAGAATTGCCTAGCCCTCCTTTCCTGGTCAACAAAAACTGAATAAATAGAGAGAGAAAATGAGATCATAGTAAGTTGTTAATTTATGGTCGGAAAGGACTCTAGCTCCATCATGTCCACCCAACTGCTTTATAAGTGCAGTGAGGATGAGATACAGTATTAGTGCTGACTGTTCCCCTATAAAGCAAATGCTTGGAGACTTCTTTGATCAACCAAACTTTGTTTCCAACACTCAAATAAGGCAATATTTGTTCAAAGGAGTGGCTCTGACTAAGTTGTACAGCATTTGGGTGTTTTATATTCTGTTCATCAGTGGTGTAGCTCATTTTAAACTTCTGTTATTTAGAGACAGTTTAATCCTAGTGGGTTAGAGAGCTGGGAACCTGTATATCCAGGTTTGAATCACACAACCATCACTTACATTTTCTGTGACCTAAAGCAAGTCCTTTATCCACTGCATGCTTTATTTAACCTCCTATTATCTTATTTGTTCCCCATAAATTGATTCTTTGTAAAAAAAAAAAAAAAAAAACGTTGTTAATGCACCTGTTAGGGTAACTCAACGCCACAAAAGTAGGGGAATGTGGCATTAGGGTTTCCAACCCTAATTCCCCACCCCCAGCCCCCAAGCAGCAAAAGGAAAAAACATTAGGGGTTTGCGTCACTGGGGTCTTGGCAAATCAGTGGCGGGGTTGTCTTTGGGGTTGTCAACCCTAATGGGCCCCTCCCCCCAGCCTTTAGCCTGTAGTCCAAAGAACAACTCTAAGCCAGTGCCTCATAGTGATACAGTCTTCGAAGGCTGAGAATTATGTCTTGTTACATGTTGCCAACACAATTTGTTGTATCTTTCCGCACAGAAATCCACCCCACCACCGATTCACCAAGACTCTGGAGGCCCAAACCCTAATGTTTTTTTCTTTTGTTGCTTGGGGGTGGGGAGTTAGGGTTGGTACCCTAATGCCATGGTTCCCTACTTTTGTGGCATTAAAGTTACCCTAACTGGTGCATTAACAAAGTTTTTTGCGAAAAATGTCCTTCCTTTGGGACCTGCATGAACAAATGCAGATACCCTGCACCAAGGGAAGACTCCATCCACCTACAGAAGTACAGAGCCCGCAGTTCTGTGCAGCGATGGATGTGAAAAATTCATGGGGCTCTGTGGTGGACTGCAGAAGCGCAGGGCTTTGTGGTTCCTGCACTTCTGTGTGGCTGCAGCTACAAATGCACAGGGCAAAGAGTGCATCTGTCAGCCATTGCACTGCACCCTCTGCCACACAAGTGGGGAGAGGTGCAGGACCCTCTGCCAAGAGAACAGTTGTCTTCACTGTATGGCAGCTGGGCCTGTGTGGACAACCCTCTACCTTTCATTCCCTGGCTGGAGGGGGTGTCACATGACAGCGCCATCCCCCACTCTTACTCCATCCATCTGGGTCACTGATCTCACCACCGAACTCACCTCACTGGCACGGGATAACAAAGCATACCTGCTGGGGTCAAGACCGGCACTACACACAAAGTTTGTGAACAAATTTTTTTTTAAATTTTGACCCCAAATTTTCAAGATACAGTACTCATTTTATGATTCACCTTATAAGCACGACATGTGCCATTTATAGTATATTGGATGACATGTAATTTCACACCAGAAGCCCAAAAACACATCTAGTCCAGGATTTGAAACATGACACATGTCATCTTTATGAGGTGGTGTGGAAAAATGGCTATGTTGCAAGTTCAGAGTCAAAATATTTTAAATTAGGGACATTATGAGTGAACGTTGAAATACTGCAATGTTTACTCATAACCTGGGCAAGTTACCATATTTGTACACCAAATTTTCAGCTAGCCTTCTAATTACCTCACCTCATGAATCTGGTAGGTGAAAACTTTCAAATCCCCTATGAAACATTTTTCGGAGTCACCGAAATGTCATTCTGCGCCACAGGTGTAAAAACACATTTTGGTCTGGATTTGAAAAATGACAACTGTCGCATTCATGAGCTAGTGTGAAAAAAATGGCTATGTTAAAAATTTGGGATCAAAATATTTAAAATTACCAAAGTTACGAGCGTGCATAGAACAATTTCAAGATATGCGCATAACTTTGCCATTTTTACATATTTTGACCCCGAATTCTCAACATAGACTTCTTATGACTCCACCTCATGAACAAGGGTGATAAAAATGTTCAAATCCCGCATGAAAGGTGATCTCACTAAGAGACCGCAAACTCACCTTTCAGGCCTGATTTGCATAATTCCACCACCATTGGTCATGAGGTGTGTTCCCAAAAAGGCCATGTTGAAAATGTGGGGTCAAAATATACAAAAATGACAAAGTCATGCATCAAAGTGAAAAAACTCATTTAAATACACTGAACTGCACTTATCTTCATTTCTCACACTGCAGTTGGCGGTTCCAGCAGCAAGACATGTCTTTGATTGGAAAGTGGATGTTTGCCCTGGGACTTGTTCAGGTGGGTGAGGGTGTGTGGGGATTGTAGGGGGCGCTTACTGGTGGATGCTCAGTGGGAGGTTGGGGTGGGGTGGGTCAGATAAGTGAGGGACTGTTTTCTTTTTGATAGGTTTAACAGAAAAAAAAATATTGAGGGATGGTGTCCTTTATTACAGATATAACATTAATGCAAGGATGGCAATTGGAGGGTAGAGGGTGCCACTAGACACCAGGGAAAAAACATTCATAAAGGGATGGTGATCAGAGGGTGAGGGATGCTACTAGACACCAGGGAAAAAAACATACATAAAGGGATGGTGATCAGAGGGTGAGGGGTGCTACTAGACACCAGGGAAAGATTACAGGAATGAGGGTATGGCATCTGGAGGGTGGGGGCACCACAAGACACAAGGGAAACATTAAAGGAATAAGGGGACAGTGATAAAAGGATGGGAGGCACCTCTAGACACAAGGGAAACATTACAGAAATGAAAAAAACAGTGCCTGGAGGGTGGGGGTGCCACCACACACCAGGGAAACATTACAGGAATGAGGGAATGGTGATCAGATGGTGGAGGACTCCACTAGACACCAGGGAAACATTACAGAAATGAGGTGATGGTGATCGGAGGGCGGGTGATGTCACTAGACACCAAGGAAATATAATGTGCAGGAGGGGACGGTGATTGGAGGTGGGGAGCCCCCCACTAGACAGAAGGGAAAGGATGGCTCACTGCTCTCACAGAAGCCTGCAACATGAGTTCCAGCTGCAGGTGCAGCACTCAAGGAAGCCTCGCTGTTCTCATACAGAGAATGCATGTCAGTGGCTCCTCTCGCTAAGTTGGATACCCTGCATTTTGGGCTGCTCCAAAAACATATTTGTGGCAAGTTTAAAAAAAAAAAAAATAGTAGAATCTAACTAAATGGGTCCCATTTAGCTAGGTTCAGGTGTTTGTTTTTTTAAAAAGATATTATTGTTATGCATTTTCAGTATTTGTGAGTTTAATATAAAAAAATGGCAGCAGGCACGATCAGTATTTTTTAGTGTAAGAGGAAAATCATGGAAATAAGCAATCACAATTTTTTTTATTGTTTGTGTCAGGATGTTAACTGTAAAATTGTTATAATTCTGGAGCCATATAATATTTTTCACAAAACCTTCCAAAAGCACACCCTTGGCATGGGCCCCTTCAATCCTGAAAATGTCATGAAAAAAAATACCACACCATCTAGGCTGTAGGTGAGAGCCAAAAATACACAATAATAAGTACAGAGAAACCAAACATATTTTTTTTCTGTTTTTTTGGCACTTCGTAGCTTGAAAACCAAACAAGATGCCATCGCAGAACTATTGACATCTTGAGACTCTGGCAGCCTGGCCGTGCATGCCAAATGTTGGGCCATTTCATTACACAATGCCAAAGTTATTAAGGTGCAAAAATTGGGGTTCAACATTAAACATCCTACTCAACCATAACTATAGGGGTGCTACTGCACCCCTATAATACAGTACATGTTTGTCCAGCATACATACTATATCTCATGCTTACTTATAAAGCAGAAGGGTGGACATGAGGTAGTTATAGTCCTTTCCGATCATACATTACTAAGACCTCCTCTTTCTCTCTGTATTTATTTAGTTTTTGTTGACCAGGAAAGGAGCGGTTGGCAATTCTGCCTATGGGGGTGGGGGAATACAGATGCAAACTGACATATTGAATCAGGTTGCTGTTAGTGGTGGTTCCATGTGATAACAGCGAAGACAAAATAGCGGCATACATATCAACGAATAAACATCACTGAAAACAGAAATGGTGACTGTGCACAACAGTGAAACCAGAAAAAGTGATGGTTTGCAACACATGCTCTGGGTACAATAGTTACTATACTTTTTATGCGGTGGGGCTATGCCTCCCTGCACCCCATATTCAGGGGGTTTTCACCTCCACACCCTGCTTTATTATTAATAATCAACTCTGGGGGGAGGCCTGACACTGTGGTACAGGAGACAACTCAGGAAGGGGCTATTTGAGGGAGGACTCAAGTCATCAAAATGGGGGGACCACAGTCAGGAGGGCTGGGGACCGTGGAACACAAAACCGGGAAATTGGGGAAGGGAACAAAACCAAAAAAATTTTAAGTGCTCAACACACACAAAAACATGCCTAGCCAGCTCCAAACCTGGGTCCTCCCACACTGGAGGCATGGACTCTTACCACAAGACCAAACGGCCAACTGGGAACTGCCTGGACAAACTACCTCCCATATAGCCATTCCCTATAGCTCCCTCTTCCATTCGCTGTGTTCGTCAGTCACTGTTCTTCTCCTCTAACTCTCGCTCTTACCGTGCCTCTCTATGCTTTCACAGTCGCTCATATCACAGGCAGTTAAACTGAGTCGCTTATATTCAGTCGCTCAATTTGACTCACCCATATCACTGGATACCTTGGCGGTATTTTAGTGAACAGAGGGAAATTTGGCCAGGACACCAGGGAAATTCTCCTACTCTTTTCGAGAAGTGCTATGGGAACTTCAACATCCACCTAAACAACCATCGCAACAGGCAGATGGAACCTCAGTTTAATGTTTCATCTGAAAGATGGCACCTCAGGAGTGCAGTACCCCTCATTCTATACTACAGTGTCAGTACTGGAATTTAACCCAAGTTTCTAGTGTGGGGCTAGAACTCAAAACCTTCTTATTTTCTGGCCTCAGGGATGAGTGTGCAACCTGTTGAGCCACTGTCTCTGCTGTATGCATCCATAGTAATGACCACTTAGACAATTAAAGAGCTCCTGATGCCTCAAATAAACCTTTGAAAAACATAATATTTAGGTACAATTTAGCTTGCATTCCATATGTATCCAATAAATTTCTCCTCCCCATTACTCATTATTGAGAAATTTGCATGGAAACGTGTTCTGTATCCCTTAGAGTTCATCTGCCTCTTTAGCTTACTCCCTACTTCATGTCACAGTCCTCTGTTGTGACATCACAATCTGTTACCATGGGAGTAATTGTGATGTCACAAGTAGAGCATTATGAACTTGAGTAGGGAGAAAGCAACAGGATTAGATGAACTCTTCAGGAGCAAAGATCCCATTTCCATGCAAATGACCTCAGTAATAAATAATGAGGAGGAGAAATACAGAACTAAAGTGAAATACATGCTAAACTGTCTAAATATTATGTTTTGCTAAAGTTGACCAAATGACGTCAGCTGCTCTTTAAGAATGCAACATGACCAACTGTGTTTTTTTTGCTATGTTTTAATGAGGTGGCATGGTATATATATAATAAAAAGTAAGTCAAGGTTCGTTTCCAGGTGAGACCTCATAAGCTGTCTTATTGCACGGGGCTGATGCTTTTGGGTGGCCAGTATCAACTAACAAAGTCTAACGTCCTTTCTTCTCTGCACAATTACAGTCCAAAAGGGCCTCTCAATCATTTTAACCTATTGTTCTTTTCTCTTTGCATTTTCTTCTTCTCACTCTCATTGAAAAAGGGAGTTCTTTGTACCATTGTTCAATCTGAAATGCGGGCCTTCTTGACTATCTTTTTAAATTCACTCTTCATTAGCCGAGTCCTACACTATCTAGTATTTTAAACTGCTTATATAAGCTGTTCAAAGGCAGTTAAGAATTCCAATAAGAAGCTGGAGAGAGCCCTATTTAAAGGAACACACCTTTGATTAGTTCAAAACTTAAAATATGAACTGGCTGCTGAAAATCCAGCAACCTGACTGGCTGAGCCCTCTCCCTACCCATAATTAAAATCCACAACATAATCACAGGTAAGAAAAGGTGCCAGCCAACAAGTCATTTTACGTTGTTCAGACCCGTCCACTTGCACCTTTCAGGAGCCAGGATGAAGTCACGGTCAGGTCCGGCAACTACACAGTAGGGCTTAAGTCACCATTGGTAGCAGCCCCAAACAGCCATTTATCAGGTTAAACTAGTACCTGTAAACCCTGTTAAACACAATAGCTGATGGCCAGCTCCAACTGTCGTGAACCACGCCATTCAAAAAAACACACACAGATGCCAAACCCACTGCTGACCACTCCAAACCTTTTACTCCCCGAATGAAACTAAAACTGATGCTGAAGTGACAGGCCACAGTTTCTTCACTGCAAATAATAAAACATTTTTACAAAATACCCCCCATTACCTGCTTATTGTTCTGTTGTTTTATACCTCTATAAAAGTTTGAACTGCCTGCTCCTGGCACTGACCAAAGCTTCATCACAGCTCTCAGTTATAGCAGTCGCCTGCCTGCTTGAGTCACTCCATATGACGCTCTCCATAACTTTATAATTTTTATTTAGTCAAAGGGCTTCTCTATTATCTTGGTGGTGGGAGGAGGGGGGCAACACTATGAATTCCTACAGGAGATAGTGGACTTCATTGTTGAAGTGGCATTGGAGTCCCCCAGATGGTTAATTCTGGGGGACTTCAATGCCTGGGTTGATGATGAACTCTTGCAATTTGGTCAGAATCTCCTCAACTAATGACCGTGCTGGACCTTACACAGGTGGCTACCTCCTCAACCCATATAGGGGGTCACTCAGATCTGGTGTTCCTCCTAGGGATGGAGATAACAGATTTGGGGGTGAAACCAGTCAGTTGGTCTGACCACCACACCATAAGGTTCAGTTTCAAGGGC
The DNA here is from genome assembly GCA_016271365.2 of Neoceratodus forsteri. Lineage (NCBI taxonomy): Eukaryota > Metazoa > Chordata > Ceratodontiformes > Ceratodontidae > Neoceratodus > Neoceratodus forsteri. Next base: position 38,091,121 of record JADMNL010000025.1, on the reverse strand, counting down.
CCCCAAGTGGACCTGCCTCTATGGAGATGGTCCAGTACCGCCCTTTAGGGGGTGTTACCCCAGAAGGTTTGCTGGCGGTACTGGACCTATCAGGTTTGTCAGGTGAATGCATGAGTCCAGGGAATCTTGTACTGGCCTATAATAGAGCGGTGTGAGAGGTCCTGGACAAAATTGCTCCAGTTCGTGTTCGACCACTCACTCTTCATCCAAGGACCCTTTGGTTTGATGGTTCTTTGAAAGAGTTGAGGAGAGTTGGTCAAAGGCTAGAGAGAGCATGGTGGAAGTTGGGCAGGATGCTGACAGGCTTAGCTTGATAGAACATTATAAGGGCTATCAATCAGAAATCACCCGTAAGAAGGCAGAATTCCTGTCCAAGGAGATTTCTGCTGCATGGAATCGACCGGCTCAGCTCTTCTGGACTGTGGACAGACTATGCAATCCAGTCTGCCTCTCTCCAGTTCAGAAGGGCATTTTCTCAGGCTAAATGTGAGGATTTCACTTGATTCTTTGCAGATAAGGTTGCCAGCATCCGTTCTGGCATTGACCCTACTCTCCCTATGAGGGACTGTGGAGGTCGGTGAGAGGTACATAGATACATAGATACATAGACAGTGTTGGCAGATAAGGGCCTATGGCCCACCCAGTCTGCCCATTTGAGCTTGTAAGTTCAGTTTATGTTTTCCTAGAAGTCTGTTGCCCCTTACCCCTGACCTCCAGAATTCCTTTATGTCTATCCCATGCATTCTTAAATCCTGTGATTGTTTCAGCCCCCACCACTTCCTCTGGCAGGGTGTTCCACTTGTCCACCACCTGTTCTGTGAAGAAATTCTTCCTCACATTTCCTCTGAATTGCCCTCCCTCCAACTTCATCCCATGCCCTCAAGTCCTGGAACATCTTTTTCGCTTAAAAATAGAGTATTCCTGCACCCTGTTCCTCCCTGTAAGATACTTGTATGTCTCTATCATATCCCCTCTCTCCCTCCTCTCCTCCAGGGAGTACATATTCAGTTCTTTCAACCTGTCCTCATAGGACTTGTGATGTAATCCATGTACCATCTTTGTTGCCCTCCTCTGAACCTTCTCTACCCTTTCTATGTCCTTACGTAGGTAAGGTCTCCAGAACTGTACACTGTACTCCAGGTAGGGCATCACTAGTGTCTTGTATAGTGGAATTATGACCTCCCTTTTCCTGCTGGTGATGCCCCTGCCTATGCATCCCAGCATCCTATTTGCTTTACCTGCTGCCTTGTCACACTGTTTCCCTACCTTGAGGTCATCAGAGATGATAACCCCAAGATCCCTTTCCTGCTTGGTGCATGCTATATCCTCACCCCTAACTGATATATTGTGCCAGGGTTTTTGTGCCCCATATGCATTATCTTGCAGTTCTTTGCATTGAATTTCAACTGCCAACCCCCTGACCATTCTTCAGGTTTCTGCAGGTCGCTTCTCATTCTGTCTACACCCTCTGGTGTGTCTACTCTGTTACAGAGCTTTGTGTCATCAACAAACAGTGAAATTCTGCCTTCTAGGTCCTGCGAATGTCACTGATGAAGATGTTGAATAGGACTGGTCCCGCACTGATCCCTGGTGTCCCACTGGTCACTCTTCCTCTGTGGAGTGACAGCCATTTACCACCACCCTCTGTGTCCCAGCACCCAGCCAGTTACCTACCCACCACACTACTGTCCTGCCCACACCCATATTCCCCAGTTTGTGTAATAGTCTTCTATGTGGCACAGTGTCAAAGGCCTTGCTGAAGTCCAGATAGGCCATGTCCACTGCCCTCCCCTGATCCACCTCCCTAGTCACCCAGTCAAAAATTCAACGAGATTGGTCTGACATGACCTCCCCTGGTGAAACCATGCTGCCTTGGTCCTGTAGTCCATTGACAACCAGATGTTCCACCAATCTCCTTCAGTAGTGCTTCCATGATCTTCCCCACTACCGAGGTGAGGCTGACTGGTCTGTAGTTCCCTCGCCTCTTTGATCACACTTTGTATAAGGGACTACATCTGCTGTCCTCCAGTCTTTGGGTACCTCCCCTGTTTCCAGTGATCAGCTAAACAGGATAGCCAGAGGTTCAGCCACCACCTCTTAGTTCTTTAAGGACCCTGGTGCACCCATCTGGCCCCATTGCTTTATCAACTCTTATTACTTCCAGTTCCTTCAGATCCTTTTCGGTAAAGGGACTTGTGTCCATTTCTGCACCATTCTCACCCTTGTACTCCTTCAGACCCATTACCTCTCTCTTCCTCAGTAAAGACTGAGCAGAAATACCTGTTCAATATGTCAGCTTTACTGTTGTCATCCTCCATGCGGCTCCCATCCTCCCCTTTCAGTCTCACTATCCCTCCCTTTGCCTTTCTTTTTTCACTTATGTACCTGTAAAAGGTTTTGTCCCCTCTACCCACTGATTTTGCAATGTGTTCTTCTGTCTGAGCTTTGGCTTCCCTTACTGACCTCCCTGCCTCCCTTTGCTTCTCCTGGTACTTCTCCTGTCAGTGTGGCTCAGTTGGTAGCACATCCGCCTCTGGACCAGAAGGTTGTGGGTTCTCGTCCCACACCGGGATTGGACTTGCACCCAAAAATCGCTGGCATCTGAGTGCAGTATTGGGGGGTGCTGTACTGCTGAGGTGTGCCGTCCTTCGGATGAGACGTTAAATCAAGGTCCCTTCTGCCCATCCTGGTGTTGTCCTGGTGGGTGTCCAGGTGGAAGTAAAAGAACCAACGGCACTCTTCGCAAAGAGCAGGGAACATTCCTGGTGTCCTGGCCAACATTCCCCTTCCCATGAAACCGGTTCATGCAATTATCCAGGCTGTGTGTGGGTGATGATGTGCGATATGGCCGCCACCACACATTCAGTCACTTCACTATCAGTCTAGCATTGCTTGTAAAGTGCTTTGGGATACCGTGTATGAAAAGCGCTATATAAATGCTGATTCTTCTTCCCTATCCCCGTCTGCCTGTGTCTTTTTGTATTGCCTGAATGCAATCTTTTTGGCTTTCACTTTCTTTGCTACCTCTTTGGAAAACCATAATGGTCTCCTCTTCCTTTTCATAGAAACATAGAATTTGACAGCAGATAAGGACCGCTTGGCCCACCTAGTCTGCCCATTTTCCTACCTAACAGATAAGCTGCAGATCCTAATTAACCAACAGCTTACTTCCTCCTACCCCCCACTAGGACTGCCTTATGTCTGTCCCATGCATTCTTGAATTCCCGCACTGTTCTTGACTCCACGACCTCCTCAGGGAGGCTGTTCCATGCATCCACAACCCTCTCTGTGAAAAAATACTTCCTCACATTACCTCTGAGCCGTCCCCCCTCTATCTTCAAATTGTGCCCGCTTGTTCTTGCACATCTCTTTTTCTGCTTAATGCATAATTCTGTTGCTCTTGTAATCCCCATTTTAAATACTGCCCACTGTTCCTCAACCCCTGATTCCTGCCCCATTCCCCTTAATGCCTCTTTCAAGTATCTCCCCATTTTCCCAAAGTCTGCCCCCCTAAAATCCAGGATACGTGTTTTGTGTGGTTTGGTTCTGTTCTTTCTGTGATTTCAAACCACAGTGACTGGTGGTCACTGTTCCCAGGTGCACCCCACTGTTACCCCTATCACACTGTCCCTGTTTGTGAGCACAAGGTCCAGTATTGCCTTCTGCCGAGTTGGTTCCATGACCAGTTGTTAAGGAAGGCACCCTGAAGGAATCAAGGATAAATCTTCTCCTAGTTGATGCTGCTGCTTGGACACCAGTCCACGTCTGGAATATTGAAGTCTCCAACCAGTACTACCTCACTTCTTTGTCTGCCATCCTTTGGATGGCTAGCATCAGCTTCTATCTGTTTCTTCCTCCTGGCTGGTGGTCTATAGACCACACCTGTGCGGATGGCTGGCCCCATTTTCCTTTCCAGCTTAACCCACAGTATCTCTCCCCCATTTTGTTCCTCCTGCATCTCTGTGGCCCTTATGTCATTTTTCACATACAGTGCCACTTCTCCTCCCTTCCTACCTGCCCTGTCTCTTCTGAATATGTTGTAGTCAGGTATGGCCATCTCCCAATCGTGGTTATCATTACCCCAGGTTTCAGTGATGGCCACAATGTCCAGGTCTGACTGCACCGTGACAGCCTCCAGACCTTCCATCTTGTTGCTAAGGCTCCTGGCATTTGCACACATAGCTTTCCATGATTTGACCTCCCTAGACTGTTTCACTGTTCTACTCCAGCCCCTTCCTTGGTTGTCCTTTATCCCTGGTTCTCCTTGCTGTCTGCCCTTCTGCTGAATTGTGCCCTTTTCTGCCTATCCACCTCTTGGGCGCTAATCTCCATCTTTGCACACTGCTTTGTAGAGATAGCCTCTCCTCCGGGTTCACTGGTTCCACTGCTAGCTGTGGGGCGTGAGCAATAGGTACCTCCTTGCTGGCCTGCCACACCCCATTTTGCTAGTTTAAATGCTTGTCAATGTAGCATTTAAACTTATCATTGAGTGCTTGATTCCTCCAGGATGGATGCAGGTCGTCAGGCTTGAACAAACCTCCATCCTCCAGGTGGGTCCCCAGTCACCAATGAATCCAAACCCTTCCTCACAGCACCAGTTCTTCAACCATGAGTTAAAGTTCCTGGTGCATGCACCCATCCTCTCCTTGCCTCTCGCAGGTAGTACTTCTGAGAAAGTGACGAAGCAGCTACTTGCTTGAGACCCCCCCCCAATTTCCTAAACTCTTCCTGAACTTCCTTTGGCTCCCCATTTGCCAGGTCATTAGTACCTAGGTGGATAATGACATCCAGCTCACCCTCCTGTCTTGCCTTCCCAGTGATCCCCACGATCTTCCTTCCATCCCTCCATGCCGTGGCACCTGGTAGGCACCTCACCTCCCTGTCCTCCCCCTCCTGTGTTCCTAGCTGGATCCCTCTTATGATGGAGTCCCCCACCAGGATTCGCTTCCTCCTCCTCTGGGGTCCACTGCTTTCCCCGCTGAGGTCACCTCCTTGGCTAACCTCCATATCCTTTCCTTCCACTTCTCTGGGTACCTCTATTTGGTTGTCCTTGTTTGCCAGTGTGGCATATGAGTTCTTGAGTGGAATAGGATCTGGGATGTGCCTCTGCCTGACCGCTCTAACCCTCCCTGAGCCCACTGTCATCCAAGTGCTCTCGCTCTCGGCATCCTTTGAGGCAGTTGCATTGACTGGGTGGTCTCTGGATTGGGGTGATGGTACTCCTGACCCAGTTTACTTCCACTCTGAGTCTGGCTACCTCATCCCGCAGTCCAGAGAGATGCATGCAGATAGGCAGCACCTCAGTGTCCAGAAGGTCTGCCTGAATATGGCTGCCCCACAGCCACTGCATTGCACCACTCCCCACATTATACTGCAATTATACTGCTATTCCACTATTTGTCTGTTACTGAAGCTCTCCTAGTTCCTTTTTTATTAATTTACTGTCCTAAAAATCCTGCCAGTGATCCTCAGATACTTTTCTTTTTTTTAAAAAAAGAAAATAAACCAATAAATAAATAAATGAGTCAAAACACTTGTGCTGAGGGTTAGCTTCTTCCCCTTTATGCCCCTCCTACTCCACACCCCTTACTATCCCCTGTGTTTAGCTCCTGTCAATCAGATTTAACAGGGTATATAATTAAGAGTTGGGGGAAGGGGGGTGAAAATTTGCAGCAATTAAAGACAGCAAAGAAATACACCACCACTACATTTTAAATTTTCAACAGCCCAAAAACAATTCTAAGTAAAGACAGCAAAGAAATTACAGTGTCACTAAAAGCCCACGATCTAAGTTTAAAAGAAAAATAGCAATTACCAGTTACTGTAAAGCACTGAATTGAATATGTTTCCTTCCCCTTCTGGCTTCTTCTGAGAAAATAAAACTCACTTGCTACCTCAACTCTGACTAAACCCCACCTCTAGTTATCACGTAGCTGAGGTCAGAGGTCAGACAATTTACACCCCTCACCCAAACTACAGGGCAAGTCAGACAAGCCAAGACTAAATTTGCAGCAATTAAAGACAGCAAAGAAATACACCACCACTACGTTTTGAATTTTCAACAGCTCAAAAACAATTCTAGGTAAAGACAGCAAAGAAATTACAGTGTCACTAAAAGCCCACAATCTAAGTTTAAAAGAAAAATAGCAATTACCAGTTAGGTGATGAACACTCGGTCTGTCTGGGTGGACTTTAGCCAGTCAGAATTAATGGATATTGTGCAGATCATCCAAACATTGCACCCAATCAGCTGTAGTTTGGATCCGGGCTCTACATACCTATTAGTGGGTTGTGCAGATGTTATCTACCTGATCCTAGCTAAAATTGTTTGGGGATCCTTGGAGAGGGGTGTCTTTCCAAATCCCCTTAAGGAGGCGGTTGTACGACCACTCCTAAAAAAAAAAATCATTGGATCCAGACTGCCCTACTAACTACAGGCCTGTCTCTAACCTTCCTTTTGTTGGGAAGGTTATTAAGAATGTGGTTGCGTTGCAACTGGACAATCACCTTGTGACCCACAATGTCTATGATACTCTCCAGTTTGGATTTTGGAAGATACATAGTACCGAGACTGCACTTGTTCGGGTATTGAATGACCTCCTAATAGTGAGGGATCAAAAGGCATGTACCATCTTGATCCTTCTTGATCTCTCTGCAGCATCGGTGCAACCCTGCACATCGACACCCCGACGGCGAAACACAAAAAAAGACCATTACGGCGACAGTCGCTATAATGGTCCTTTTTTGTGTTTCCCTTTCCGCCAGTGTTCCACCCCCCCGACCAACTCTGACCTGGAGTTGATAATCCCAAAGTCTGAGGGGCAGAGCCCCCCACATGGGGAGTGTGGGGGGCGCAGTCCCCCACAGAACACACTCGCTGCATGGGCGGCACTATACCGACATTGGTATTGTGCCGTCACTGTGTAGGAGGTCGGCATTTTCACTGTCAACCTTCCTTGGTGTTTCCCTGCAGCATTTGACACTGTGGACCATGGTGTGCTATTGGAGTGCCTGTGGTGTCTCTGTGGACTGTCAGGGACAGTCCTAGAATAGTTTTGATCTTTCCTCATGAGCAGATCTCAGAGGGTGGTCACTGGAATTTATTCCTCTGACGCCCTTCCCCTGTCTTGTGGAGTCCCGCAGGGCTCCATATTGGTGCCCATGTTGTTCCCAGTGTACATGCTGCCATTAGGAGATATCATTAGGTGATACAGTTTGAGTTTTCACTGCTATGCAGATGATACTCAACTGTATCTGTCCTTTCTACCTGAATAAGGGGATGCAGTCTCTGTGTTTAACACCTGTCTCGCCAAGATCAAGGACTGGATGAGCAACAGCTGGCTGAGACTGAACCCTGACAAGACCAAAGTGTTGGTTGTGGACCCTGGTCATCTGGGGGTGGGTTTGAGGGCTGGGCAGGAATCGGACATATGGTTTGATGACATCCAGCTTACTACCTCTGACCAGGTGCATAACTTGGGTGTTATTTTTGACGATGGCTTGACCCTGAAACTTCAGGTGTTTGCTGTTGTCAAATCCTCTTTCTACCGTCTGAGGAACATCACCCGAGTGAAACTTCTGCTTCCTCTGGATGACCTTCCAACATTGGTCCACGCCTTCACCACCACCTGCCTTGACTATTGCAATGCTCTTTACCTAGGGCTTCCTGGGGTTGATACCCACCGCTTGCAGCTAGTGCAGAATGCAGCAGCCAGGCTATTGACTGGTATATCTAGGACCAGCCATATTACACCTGTGCTGTGCGGACTGCACTGGCTGCCTGTTCAGTGGCGGATCACCTTTAAGGTCGGTCTTCTGACCTTTAAAGCCCTACACAAAGTGGGACCCAGCTACCTGCAAGATCTCTTGACTCTCTACCGCCCCCTCTACCCTCTCCGATCCACTGATGAGGGATTGCTAGAGATTCCCAGGGTACGTTTGAAGACATCTGGTGCTCGTGCTTTTTCCTTTGCTGCCCCTACCCTGTGGAATTCTCTACCTCGTCGGCTGAGAAAATGCCTGACTGTTGAGAGATTTAAGTCAGAATTTAAGACTTATCTTTTTCAGATGGCCTTCCCAGATGATTTCAATTAATTTATATATCTGTACTTTTATCAATTTATGTTTTACGGTTCACTTGTAAAGCGCCTTGGTTTCAAGAAAGGAGCCATATAAATAAAGTTTGCTTTGCTTTGCTTTATGTTTACTGCCACAGATAAACTACATGGGGAGACCTCACTGCAGTACCTTCTACCACCTGGTACTAAAACAGTGCCACCTGCTGACCACACCCTGCATACAAAGAACTATTTTTTTAAAACTGTATCCTATATTACCCCCAAAAATCATTTATTCGATATTTTAAAAAGTTTAATTTATTTTTTTTTATTTATACAAATTTTAAACCACTTCATAATAGCAATAATGCACTCCAGGGTATGGTATATCATCACTTCTCAGGTGCATGAGGCCTGTGACCTTGTGCTTTACTACACACTCGAGGCATAACGATATCCAATGCGATATACCACACCCTGTCGTGTATTATTGCTTATAAATGCTAAAGAACACTAACATTGGGAAAATTACATCTTATAAGATAAAAGAAAGGGGGTAATCTAAAACAGAACTAAAAGATATATGGTAGAGACAACATTTTTCCCATTATATGCTTTGCCATGTTAAAATAATAGTGTCGGACTTGGCTGATGAGAGGTTGCCTTGATGACATAGCCAAGCTTGCTAACATTTCTAACATACTAAAAGCCAGCAGAATAGGTCAAATAGCCTGTCTTGTCTGCTCGAAAGCCAGCAACCTAGTGGCTGCTCGCCTTATCACTCTCCTAGCCCCCCGACAGGGTCTTCTTTGGTTTCAGTTTCCCCTTGTACCTGTCCCACCCCTTACTGAAGCCCTCCACTGTGCCCTCCTCCACCAGCCTCCTGGGCAGTGCATTCCATGGCTCCACCACCCTCTCAGTGAAAAAAATGATTTCTACGCTCCCCCCTGTAATTTCCCCCCTCCAGCTTCCACTCATGGCCCCTAGTTGTTCCCCCTTCTTAAGCCTAAACAGCTCCTTGGTTCAAAAAATGGTACTAAGAACTCACTTTTCAAATAAGGGTAAAAAGAAAAAAGTATAGAAAACCAGGTTTCAATAATTTGCAGGAGTGTGTGTGTGTGTGTGTGTGTTGGACTTTGTTACTTCATATTGGCACCCCACTAGCAGCACCCTTTACAATATACAAAGAATATTTGATAGCAGTATGTCATGTACAAGAAATTATTACAATTGGGGGCTAATGAGTGCATAAAGCCACAAACCCAAAAGGGATGAAGACTTTATGAGCCTATTAGCTCCACGATGGCAATTTCATGAATATATGGAACTTTGCTACTGACTGTTTCATATATTACTTTAGGGTGTTTTAACTTCATGTCCAGGCTGTGTTTTTACGGGCAAGTGTTTTTTGTTTTTTTTTAACATTGCGTGCATCCTCAACGTTATGGGCACACATGAGGGGGTACCCACGCACGCTGCCATGCAAGTATACATTTGTACAAATGTGCATGTGTCCACATATGCACAATCACATTTGCATGCTACCATGCATGTGCCCATCAGGAATTCATGCATATAAGAAGAAAGAGGAGTCACTAGCAGTCTCTTAGATGCTGTATTGGAATCGTCTTTGAGAACAGTGTGTGCAGCATGTGAGTAGCATGTGGCTGGGTGAGTTTGCTTAATTACTTTGTTTTGCAGGGTTTTAACAAGGCTGTCTGCTTAGGTACTGTGATGACAGTGCAGCTGTGTAGTGTGTTGTTTTTCAGAATGAGTGTTCAGATTCTGTCTTTGCTGTTTGGGGTACATCATGGATGTGGGCTGTTGGTAGTATTTTAGTGGTTCTGTATGTTTGGGAGAAATGGAAATGGGTGTTTGTAGGTTCAAGGTGTGCAGGTGTTTAAATGGTTGATTTTACATTTTCCATGGTGTTCATTTGCTAGTTTTTTTGTGTGTAGGGCTTAACTAGTTATTGTTGGGTTCTGTAATATTTTAATTATGCATTTTTTCATGTGTTAATGACAGACCAAGAGAAGCAACAGGTGTAGGAAGGGGGCGAGGGGAATGGCACCCGAGCAGCATAGGAGTATGGTTAGAATTGGACAGGAGGAGTGACTAGCATAAGGGGATGAACGGAGCAACGGGGGTCCAGCTGTAACCGAGTGAAGACCAGGGTAGAGTGAGGAAGGGACACCCTCAGGGAAGTGTGATTCATTGTCTCCATTAATGTGTAGTTGCTTGCCTTACATACTGAGCACATTTTCAAACGGATTGTGGTACTGTGCTAAATTAAAACAGCATGTAGTACAGTGCTATTTTGTAGAGCTTGTAGTCGCTTACCTTATGTACTGTGCACTTTTGAAAACAGCTTGTGGTACTGGGCTAAATTAACGCAGCTTGTAGTACTGTGCTGTTTTGAACAGAGCTTGTACTGTGTGAGTCAAAAAAGCTCGGAGTACCTGTACATTTTACAGTTTAATTGTGCTTCGTTGTCTATGCCAGCAGCAATCCATTGGCTGGGCCTGGTATTGACTGATATCTTGCTGGTATAGGGAGTGGAGGGAGTACTTATATGACTAGGGAGTGCAGCAGGAGAGAATCGTGACTGAATAACTTGAGAGAGAGGGGGTGGGTAGGCCCAACCCACCATCCCCTATCCCTCCCTCCCTATGCTACTCAAACTTTATAGGGGAGGAGCTTCGTTGGGATTGGTGGTCGGCACTCACAGGTGCTGTCACGTGTCTGATAGATTACTTCTGACACACAAATGGGAGGACAGCAGAAAGTAGTTATCATGGTGAGCCCTGGTATGGTGGAACATCCCAGGGGATGGGGCATGCAGTATGAAGCAGAGGCAACCTGGACAGGGGGTAGGGGGTCAGGTAAGGGCATAGGGAGGGTAGTAGGCTGCAACAACTGTGGTGCAGCTATCCTTTTAGGGGTCGCATGGAGAGCAGGGGCTACCTGGTATGCAGATATCTGAAACAGTTTGGGGAACAGATTATGTAGTTAAGGGTGGAGATAGATAGAGTGAAAGGAAGAGATTGCTGGGACAATCCAGGACTGAGGGCACGGGGGAGTGCCCAGGAGGACTGCAGGCAGACCAGGTCTGGGGGAGAAGGGGGGAAGGGGCATATGGATTAATAATGACACCTCAAGCTCCACCGGATACAGATGAAGGGAGGTGGAGGACGATAGGGTATAGGGGCAGAAATGGAACCAGAGCAGGTATCATATGTGGACCTCTCAATAATTTGTCAGGGAGGTCTCTGGGTGTGGAGGGGGAGTCATGAAACAGGTTCTCAGTGCTGGCAACACTGGAAGAGATGAGGCAGAAGAACCAAGTAGGCAGGGTTGGAGAGGATGGGAGTACTAGCAACCTGGTGGGCTTTGGAATGGTGCCAGAAGGGGGCAGGACTTTAATGGGGAGGGATAAGAGGGCAGGGACTAAGGGACTGGGAAGGAGGACAGTAGCTGATGAGAAGGAGGTGGGGGGTATGAGGGAATAAGAGGGGGATGCATCAGAGGGCAGCAGCAGATGACACCCAGTGGAGAAAGGAGGGATTTCAGAGCAGGAGGTGGGGAGGACAGTCACGGGGGGGACAGCTGAGCTGCACTTGGGAACAGAAGAAATGGCGGGAAGGGACATGGGGTGGACAGGGCAAGCAGTACAGAGTAACGGGGTGGGATCCTAGTGCTGGGGGATTCAGTTCTGAAGGGGATCAGATAGGGGAGCAAGGGGAGAGGCATAGTAGAGTGTTGGTAGAGGCCATACCAGGCATGACAGCAGACAGGGTGGGGCAATCCATTCTGAAGTATGCTAGGAAGGGTAGGGGGAAACCTAACATAGTCCTGCATTTGGGAACTAATGACCTGTCAGGTAATACAGCTGATGAATGGACACTGTGGATGCCCCCCCCGATGGGAGGAAGGTCATGAGGGCCTACACAAGGGAGGCCTCCCTACAAGCTGTTTCAGGCTACTGAGTAACGGACACTGCGGATACCCCCCCAATGGGAGGAAGGTCGTGAGAGCCTAGACAAGGGAGCCCTCCCCACAAGCTGTTTCAGGCTACCGAGGAACGGACACTGCGGATACCCCCCAATGGGAGGAAGGTCGTGAGGGCCTACACAAGGGAGCCCTCCCTACAAGCTGTTTCAGGTGCGGGGAAAACTTTGCTAGACGCCACGCAGTCTGAGCTGCGGCTGCTGTACTCTCCGACTGGCTACAGTTGCTGATTGGTGCAATTTTCAGGATTCAAACAGTGACTTTAATTCTACTTATTGTCCCCACACGTGTAGAGATACAGTAGTTTTTGCTATGTTGCTTTGTCTGCTTGCATGCTTAATAGCACAGAAAGCCAGACTCCTGTAAGGTGCCTTAATTTACAGAGTTATTAGCAGGATCAGTAGTTTTTTGCCTGCTCTAAAGCAGTAAAAACCTGTCCTCTCTAAGTTGCCTTAACTAACACTGCTAATCCTACTAAACTAAGGTCTGGCGCATATCGGGACATTAGCCAAGCCTCCTGAGTTTGTCTCATTCTGTGATAGGCACCCAGTCCACGAAGCAAGACAAAAAAAAATAAAAAAATAAATAACTAGAATAACATAAAGCAACTCCAGCCCTCCCTCTTGTGCTCACCCCCTCCCCCTGTGAACAAACAAAAGGAGCTTACCTTATTTAATCCCGCTCTTTCTTGTGCTCCTCCACAGGCTACCGAGGAACGGACACTGTGGACGCCCCCCCCGACGGGAGGACGGTCATGAGGGCCTACACAAGGGAGCCCTCCCTACAAGCTGTTTCAGGCTACCGAGGAACAGACACTGTGGACGCCCGCCCCCCATTGGGAGGAAGGTCGTGAGGGCCTACACAAGGGAGCCCTCCCTACAAGTTGTTTCGGGTACAAGGAAAACTTTGCTAGATGCCACGCGGCCCAAGGTGCGGCTGCTGTACTCTCCAACTGGCTACAGTTGCTGATTGGCGCCTTTTTCAGGTTTCAAACAGTGACTTTAATTCTACTTATTGTCCCCACATGTGTGGAGATAGTTTTTGCCACGTTGTCTGAGCTGCGGCTGCTGTACTCTCTGACTGGCTACAGTTGCTCCCCGCTGGCGCTTCATGTCAGCTGCCCCACCACCTCCACCACAACCCTTGGTGGACTCGGGCTTATATTGTGGAGCTCACATGCCTGTTTGAGCCTATCAGCTCACTTCTCCATTTTCAGCTTCTCAGCGGCTGCCGCTAGAGGCTGCCCTAGCAGGGCTGCCTATCCTACTACCGTTGCCACCAGCTCCACAGTAGAACATTCCTCTCAGCTCTGGGCTCGGGACAGTTGTACAGCATAACAGCTTGGGATTGCCAATCCAATACCACACCCTAGGGAAGTATTGGAGTGTGGCACTGAGGATCCCACATGACCCCCACTGCTGCCTGCTGCTGCTATCCCCTGTGCAAAGGATCCTACCAGCAACTCTAATCCAAGACAAAACTTAGTAAGGCAAACACACCTCATAAAGCAAATTGAATGGCTCAAAGGTAGGGTACTCCGCACCCACAGCACCACTCTTGGGTCTGGAGGCTCGGAGGAATATGCACCGCATCGAAGTAGCCCAGCCATATTACCAGCACTGATGGTGCTCACGGCTGTGCCCAAACCCTGCTACCTTCAGAGTACCAGTAGTGCTACTCCTGTACTCAGCTATGCTAGGATGAGTAGATGCAAAAATGAGTGTCTGCCAAGACCCTAACCTGCTTAGGGGTGCTCAGGACCATCATCTACCACACCTCACAGATTGCCCTGGATCAACAGTCTTGCACTCGCTGGTCTTAAAGCACAGATTAGCACACAAGGGAGCCTGCTACTTCATCTTCTCTGGTGTGCATGATAAATGATCAAAACTATCCTCCCTCACTCGGCAGAGGGTCTTCCGCCTCATTCTGCTAATACTGATCTTGTGTGCAGGTGACATTCACCCCAACCCTTGGCCACCACCTGCCAATTCCATCCTGGGGTCCTCTAGTGACCCTACATGGTGTCACACCAAAGACCTGAGGGTGGTTCACATGAACATTTGTAGCCTATGACCCAAGATGCCTGAGGTGCAATCCTGGGTAGATACATATAGGCCCAATGTGCTAGCCATAACTGAAACATGGTTGAAGCCTCACATACTCCCTCACAAAGTGGCATTCGACCACTACGACTCCTTCCAAAAGGATAGAGAGAGGAAAAAAGGAGGGGGTGTTCTTATTTATGTGAGTTCCTCCCTGGCGGCTTCCTTGTCCCCCGTCAATATGCCAAGCCCTACAGGGCTAGAATCACTATTTATCCAAATTGTACTGGGATGTGCAAAGCACCTAACTATAGGCTGTATTTACAACCCTCCCACTGGTGACACCTCAGCACTCCAGAACCTAGTTCACGCCTTAGTGGGGGCACAGCTCACAGAGCTGCTGGTCCTTGGAGACTTCAACTTGAAGTAGGAACCCACCACTGAGCAAAACTACAAGGTCACACTTCTTGATGCAAACTTGACCCAGATCATTACTGAGGTCACAAGACACAACCAAAAAACAGGGAACCATTCCATCCTTGACTGGATACTTGTCTCCAACCCCGCTAACATACAAGCGACTGGCGTGATGTCACATGCCATAAGCGATCACTCACCCACTTTCTGTATCTGGAAAAATCAGCCTCCCAGGATTCCGCCCAGGCTCATAATGGCCAGGGATTTCTCTGGATTCTCTGCTGAGACCTTCCAGAGCTCCTTGAGAAATACTGACTGGTCACCGATAAGACTCCTGGGCGGTACTGACAATGCTGTTCAGTACTTCCAGCGCACTTTCTCTGCGCTGGCCAACCTACATGCTCCGGTTAGGAGGAGACGAGCTAAGGGCCATTGCTACAAATAGTTTCATGTGAGCTAAAATCACTGATGATAGCCAGAGACAAGGCATGGGAAAAGGCAAGGAGCTCTGCTAGCCCTGCAGACTTCACTGCCTATAGATCACTGTGGAATCAGTGACAAAAAATGTCCAAATCAGCCAAAAGGGACTACATAAAATCCCTCCAGCGGCAAACCCTATCTTACCCTAAGTCCTTCTGGTCAAGCATCAACTCCCTGCTAAAAGGTGCAAAAACACCCCAGCAGGGTAACATAATCAGTAACGACATATCACTTATGGATGGAGGGGAGGCTGCCTCAGCCTTCAATTGCTTCTTCACCTACCTGGGGGCACTCAGATCCAGCCCCCCACATTGCACCCTGGGCCCTCCGGCCACTGAATCCCAGGACTCTCCGACTGCCCATTTTCACCTGCGGACAGTGCGAGCCAAAGAAGTGCTGCTCCTCCTATGATCCTTAAAACCCAACAGATCTTCAGGACCTGACGGACTAGATCCTAGGCTACTTAGAGCAGCTGCCCCAGCCATTGCCCTACCTGTAGCCCTGTTAATAAACAGATCCCTGCAGGAAGAAACAGTTCCAATAATATGGAAACAGGCCCATGTAGTCCCAATCCACAAGGGTGAAGCTAGGGAAATGATAGGCCATTATAGCCCCATCTCCATCCTATGCCACCTGGGAAAGATCCAGGAGCGGCTAGTATACTGCCAACTAAGGGACTACCTGGAAGCCAACAGGCTCTTGGCCCCCTCACAACGTGGCTTTCGACAAAAGCATGGAACTGACACTGGCTCATTAAATTTATCTCTGATGTCCTGGCTGCCTTGGACAAGGGTACCCCCACTGGGGCCGTGTTCATCGACTTCTCCAAGGCCTTTGACCTGGTAGATCACCCACTCCTACTAACAAAGCTTAGCCAACTTGGACTTGACCAGCACTCTCTCAATTGGTTCCGTAATTACCTCACTGACAGCTCTCAACAGGTCAAGTGGAGAGGGGTCACCTCCGAACCCCTACCTTTAACTGAGGGGGTTCCACAGAGCTATATCTTAGGCCCGCTATTGTTCTCCCTATTCATAAATGACCTCAATGGCCATCGTAGGGGCAGCTCTGTAGTACAGTATGCTGATGATGCAGTACTGTACAGAACAGGGGTTCATCCATCTGACCTAGGACCCATGCTCCAAGCAGACTTCACCAAGACTGAGACTTGGCTAGTTGAGAATTGCTTGGTCCTTAACCCCACTAAGACAAAGGCGATACTGTTCGGGCCAAAATCCCTGGGTCCCTCCTGGGCCCATCTTCTTCCACTTGCTACCATATCTGGCTCCAAAATAGAGGTAGTACAATCTGTCAAATATCTTGGCCTCACATTAGATCAGGGGCTCACATTGAAGCCCCATGTGGATCTGGTAATAAAAAGCATCCACCAAAAGTTGGGCCTCTTCTATCGTCTAAGCCACAACATGATACCAGAGACTAGAGTGGCAATCGCACAAAGCATCCTTCTCCCAACCTTAACCTACCCAGCCCCTATCATACTCGGCATCGCTAAAGTGGGCCACTGCAGATTACAGACCTTATACCACAAAATTGCATGCTTTGCATCCAAATCCCACCCGAGGACCCACCACTGTGAAGCCCTCACAGCCCTCAACTGGCCCTCTCTGAACAATAGGCTCCAGTACCCCCTATTAAGCTGGACCTACAAGCTCCTTGATGCCCAACCTCCGGCAGGGCTGATCGGACTACTTGCCCCAAAGCAGACCAGACGACCACTCCATTCCTCGAACAAAAACTACTGGAAATTCCCTTGGCCTGCTCTATCACTGGGAGCAGATCCTTTGCTCACCTAGCCCCTGCATTGTGGAATAACCTCCCCAGCCACCTCCAGGAGGCACCCTCCCTAGCCATATTTCAAAAGGGACTGCGTGTTCACCTCCTTAACCTTAGTCCCTGCCCCGTTCCAATGGCTAGCCTACCTCACCTTGTGTCAATTGTGTTCGTACAAAATTGCTCCCCTCTAAGGGTAATGACTAATGACTGCATAAACTGGTACTCTATCCTATATGGAACTTCTTGTGTGCACTTAAAGCACTTACCACCCCACATCTATCTGCCGTCACTGCTGTGCTCTGCATTGTAATGTATATACTGCCCTCTTCCACAGAAACTTAACTGTATACTGTCCTTATAACCCTGTATGATATGTACCACACTGTACTGTTGTATTCATTAATGTAATGTACCTCCTGCCCTCTGCCACAAAAACTGTATACTGTCTTTGTAATCCTGTATGTATGTCCTACACTGTATTACCTGCCTGTATGTGCAAAATTATATGTAACTAACTCCGGGTTGCCCCTGAAAAAGGGACCTTCGGGGCCCACTGGGCTTACCTGGTTAACAAAATTTAATAAATAAATACAAAATGTAGTCCAGGGGAGGTTTGTGGAGCTGGGGCAGATATGTGAGGAAGTGGGAGGATCAGTAACCTTCTCTGAGGTGCTTCCTGTACCCAGGCTGAGCACAGCAAGGAAGCAGGATAGAGGAATTTAACACGTGGTTAAGAGAATGGTACCCGTCCAAAGGGTATGGGCTGGTGTGAGGGTGGGGAGGAACATGGGAGGACAAGGATCTCTATGCCAGGCACAGGCTTCACTTATGTAAGGAAGGGAGGACAGTCTTGAAGCAGAAACTGGAGGAGTACTTGGCAAACATGGAGAATTTAAACTAGTAAGGGGTGGTGGCAAGAGGGCAGGTGCCCGACAATACGTTTGGCCAGGGAAGCTAAATGAACTTACCCCTCATGCTGGAGGCAGGGGACTCAAGGAGGTGACAGGAGGGGGTGCAAAAAAAGGGGAGCAAGTAGGGAAAGGGGCAAACGAAGAGGGGTGGAGGGTGGTAACCTTCAATGCTAGGAGTTTTGGGAACAAAATAGCAGAGCTACAGGCTCTCATGACGGATGGGGAAGTGGATATAACAGAGACATGGGCCACTCACTACCATGTTTGGGACCTGGCTGTACCAGGATGTAAGATGTTTTGGAGGGACAGGGTAAATGGGAAAGGGGTGGTGGTGCTGTATCTGAAGGAAGGTCTAAAGTGCGTCAGAGAGGAAGGGGAGGACGGCAACACACAGTCACTATGGGTTCAGCTCCAGGGCTCCAAACATAGGACCTTCAGGATGGGAGTGGTGTATAGACCACCCTCACAGACTGAGGGATTGGATAGGGAACTGGTAGAATAGATCAGAAGGAGCTGTGGAAGGGGCAGCACGGTGATTGTTGGTGACTTCAACCTGCCAGGGGTGGATTGGGGTACCCCAGCCACCACAAATAGAAGAGATCAGGTATTCCTGGACACCTTCTAGGACAGTTTCCTATTGCAAATGGTTAATGAGCTGACCAGGTTAGGGAAAACCCTTGTCCTCATGCTGGTGAATGGCGAGTTCGTGAGGGAGCTGAGAGTGGAAGAACCACTGGCAGGGAGTGACCACCACTCAGTCTGGTTCAGGATAAACATGGGGAAGGAGGGAGTAGGATCAGGCACAAGGGTCTTGGACTTAAGAAGGGCCAACTTTGGGAGGTTGAGGGAAACAGTGCGGGGATATCTGACCAGGATAAATCCAGGTATGGACACTAATCAGAGGTGGAGGGTCATTAAGTGGGGTATAGAGGAGGCAACTACAACATGTACAAGGGTCCAGAGCAAGAGGGCGAGGGCCAAGAAGCCTAGTTGGGTGAGCATGGGGGTCATGGTGAAATTAAGAAGTAAAATAGCCACCTTTAGAAGATACAAGAGGACAGACAGGGAGGGAGGAGGACAAGGAAGAATACCTGAAGGCGTCAAGAGAGGTGACAAGGGGTGTCAGGGTTGCCAAGGCATCCGAAGAACTCAGGCTAGCACAGGACATTAAAGATGGGGAGAAGGGCTTATTTAGGTACATCGGGGGAAGAGGAGCTACAAAGACCAAATTGTGAGGATTAGAAGGGGGGGTGGATGGATACTAGGGCAGAGCAGGCAGAAGCATTAAATGAGTACTGCTGCTCTGTATTTACCCAAGAGAAAAAGGGGGTAGTTCCCAGGGCGGTTGGGGAGTGGTTGGGGTGGGGAGAAGAAACTGACAGGGAAATCCCAGTGGGCAGGGTACTGGAGGGCTTGAGGGCACTGAAGGTGGACAAGGCAATGGGACCAGATGGCATATATCACAGGGTGCTAAGGGAATTGGCAGATGTTCTGGTGGAACCACTGGCAGACCTGCTCAATGCCTCTCTGGACTTGGGGTGTGTACCACAGGACTGGAGGATGGCATACATGGTGCCCCTCCACAAGAGTGGCCCCAATGATGAGCCAGAGAACTACAGACCAGTAAGCCCCACTTCCATCGTGGGAAAGCTGATGGAGACAATCTTGAAGGAAAGGCTGGTTTCCCTCCTGGAGGCTAATGAGCTGCAGGATAACAGGCAGCATGGATTTGTTTTGGGCAGATCCTGCCAGACTAACCTGGTGGAGTTCTATGATTGGGTAAGCAGACAATTGGACAGGGACCATGCAGTGGATGTGCTGTACCTGGACTTCAGCAAAGCATTCGATTAGGTGCTGCATGGAAGGCTGGGTAGTAAGCGGGAAGGGACAGGGGCCGGGGCAAAGATGATGGGTTGGGTTGTGAACTGGCTTCAAGGAAGACTACAGGGGTGGTGGTGGAAAGCTCTCATTGACCAGGGCAGTGACAAGTGGGGTGCCACAGGGATCTCTACTGGGGCTGGTGTTATTTGGGATCTTCATAGCAGATATCTCAATAGGCATTAAGAGCAAGATCAGTCTGTTTGCTGATGACACCAAGATGTGAGCAATAGTGGATGACCTAGCAGGCTGGCAGGGGCTGCTGAATGATCTAGCGAAATTGGAGGCCTGATAAGACACTTGGCAGCTGGAGTTCAATGCTAAGAAATGCAAGGTGCTACATTTCGGGGCACAAAACCCAAGACGGAGCTACCAGCTGGGGAGTATTCAGCTGGCCACAAACGAGGAGGAAAAGGATCTAGGGGTAATCATAACAGGAGCAATGAACAACTCTGTGCAGTGTAGAAAGTTGGCTGCCAAGGCTAACAGGATGCTGGGTTGCATTGCCAGAGGCATATCCTCCAGGAGGGGGGAGATGATCCTTCTGTTGTACAGGTCACTGGTTAGACCACACATGGAGTACTCTGTGCAGTTCTGGCAGCCGTACCTGAAGAAGGACATTAAGTTACTGGAGGTAGTACAGCACAGGACAACAAGAATGATCCAGGGGTTAGGGGACTTGCCCTATGAGAGTAGGCTGAGGGAGCCGAACATGTACTCCCTGGAGGAGAAGAGGGATGGGGGTACATAATAGAGACCTTCAAGTACATGAAGGGGATAAATAGGACTGACACAGAGGGGCTTTTCCAGTTAAGGAGGGGGAGGGACACCTGAGGGCACAGTCTGAGATTGGGGGGGGTTAGATTCAGGAGGGAAATGAGGAAACACTTTTTTACGGAAAGGGTGGTGGCAGGTTGGAACACATTACCAGAGGAGGTGGTGGCCTGTAATACAGTGAGCTGCTTCAAAAGGGGATGAGACAGGGCATGGGGGAGGGTCACTGGAGGGGTGGGGGGGAGGCAGGGGCAGCTGCAGTATAAGGGCTGCTGGCTGCTAGCTGCCCAATCGAGCAGACTAGATAGACCGTAAGGCCTCTATCTGCTTGTGTCATGTGTTATGAATTTGTTAATCAGGTGGATGTTGTATGGGTTAATAGGGTTATAATGTATGGGCAGTGTCTATTAACCCCTTTTTTCAATCGGTTTATAACCTGATAATCCAATCGTTATGACATCAGTATGCCGTAAACCTTGCTTAAATATGTCATAATGAAAGGATTACAGGATAGAATGTCACCACCTGTCAAAATTCTTGGAAAGGAAAGGTGATCTGCTGCTTGGACATTTGTTCAAAACACACACATTCCATTCAGGCAGGCCTTGGAGACACTGGGGAACTTAAAACGGGTTAAGTGCCTTAAAACATTTTAAATCCCCCAGCACTGTTGGCAGACAGACTACAAGCCCTTAAAACGTTTTAACAAAAGTGTTTTTGAACCCTGCTAGATACCTAGTCTTAAAACCATTTTAAAAAACGTTTTGGAGCTAGCATGTTTTAGGCCCTGGTCACACTGGGTGACTTAAAACGGTTTAAGTGCCTTAAAACAGTTTAAATCCCCCTACCACTGTTTGCAGACAGACTGCAAGCCCCTTAAGGCCCTGGACACACTGGGGAACTTAAAACGATTCAAGTGCCTTCAAACAGTTTAAATCCTTCTAGCACTGTTTGCAGACAGACTACAAGCCCCTTAAAACGTTTTAACAAAAGTGTTTTTAAACCCTGCTAGATACCTAGTCTTAAAACCATTTTTAAAAACATTTTGGAGCTAGCATGGTTTTACTCACAGGTCTGTCCAGGAGTGAAAGTGTTTTAAACTGTAATGGTTTAACTAAAACAGTTCTAACTGCAGTGTGTCCAGGCAAGCACAGTTTTGCGTGTTGGACAATAGATACAAGGAGAACAGGTTTAACACTAGCAGTGTGGTGGCCACACTAACCCGTTTTCAAAAATGGTTACTGAGTAGTGTGTCTGCACTGAAATGGTTTAGCTAAACTGGTTTTAAAAACAGTTTTCAAAAACAGTTCTGTAGTGTGTCCAGGGCCTTACAGACCCGCTGCAGTATAGATCCCAGTGGCTTATTTTAGCACTTTGGTTGCTCAACATACAAACCAGAAGGCATTCACAACAGAGCAGGAGAACAAACACACGTTGAAAAAAATGTTTTTTCCCACGGTGGCTAGTTTTTTGGTACACTATAAAATACAATGTCTGAGTAACAGTGGTCAACTAGAGACGTAACCCCTCTTGCGGTTGCCATGACAACTGTAAACCTCTCTCGAGCTGTACTCTCGAGGTTTACTTGGTTGTCCTGGCAACTGCTTGAGGTGATTACATCGTGGCTAACCACTGTTACTCAGGCATTATCCTCTACATTAATAAGATGCTTTATATTGTGTTCATGAGGAGTTAATGAGTTATTACATGCTTGGAGGTTGTTAATAAGGCGGTGGTGGTTAATTAGCTGCATACAGTATATGCACTTATGTACCATCAGATATCGGGCAATATCTGAGGTCCTTATCTATGGGGAAGAGGGCTCATCCATGTAATATAGTATATACGATGCTATGAGATCTCATTGAAACAAAGTGAATAAGCTGAGGCTGATCGTGTTACATTCTTATTTCGCTCAGTGATCAGGGGGAGGTGCAGCCCTTTCCAGCTAGCATGATTACTGATTGGCAGTCCTGTTGCTTCTTGTGAGCCTTCTCAATGCATACATTTGAGACAATGCCTCCCGAGAACTGTCTTTGCAGAAAAGAGAGAAATCAGTGAAACTTCAGTTCATATAAGCAGGTTAAAATAAAAGATAGCGTGAAACTTGGCTGATGGGAGAGTCACTTGCTATAGTACCCAAGCTTACCCACATTTCACCTAGTGACTGCTGCAGTTATTTGTGGATATGCATCTGAAAGGAATTCTCAAAGGTCCTGTTCACACTGCAAACCTGGTTTCAAAAATGGTTTTAAAATTATTTAAATCTTTTTAAGATTTCAGTGTTATCTTGTCGACCCTCTGGATGAACTGTGCTTAAACGTAGTAGCCGCATATCTGCAGTGGAGGAATTGTGGCAATGTTTGTCTGACTGCATGTTATGTCTGACTGGTTACACATTCCATGATGCATTTTATGGGGTCTGAATGCTGGGGCCAGCTTCCCATCATGCATCAGGGCACTGCCATGTAAATGGTAGTTTCAACATGGTGCTGCCCACTGTGAATCCGCTGTTGGTGCTGACTGTAACAAGGTGTATGTTGCTCTATCATTGGTCTCTGAAGAATGTTGCCAGGCACAGAGACATACAGTATGGAGAAAGCAAGCACTTGGAACTGCATTATGCGCCTGAAATTGTTGAAATCCCTGTGCTTACTGCAGAATATTATTTTTTTTTTAAACTCTTTTTTTTCCATTTTTGAAATAGACAGGTGGTGCATTAATACAGGTTGACATAATAACATTTCAGAAGTTGATGCAATACTAGGCATGTGATACACATTCAAGGAGGACCCTTTAAGAGCATTGATAGATAAGGAACAATAAGAGAGACTGTGATACTGGTTAGTTTCTATTAAAAAACAACAGTTTAAGGGCATTTTCCCTTAAAATTGTATATTCCTGCCCATGTAAGCTTAAGTAAATACTGAGTTCCATGGGGGTACCCTGGGAGGTTTCATTATATAATGGGGGTCCTTTGTAAGAAAATAACATCCATTAATATGTGGAGGCAGTTCCATGACTCCTTTTATGGGGTAGAGCCCTCATTTATAAATGAGGCTAATGAATTAAGATCCTCATAGAGCCACTGACCCTGGGGGGGGTCGCAGGGCTGACTGGCTCCCATCAAACAAAATCCAGAATCAGTTCCAAATTATATCATTTTCTCAGGGGACCAGGTCTGGTCTTGATTGAGAAATGCTCATGAACCAAGGGGTCCAGCTGTTCATCAATCTAGGGATTTTATTTTGCAGTTTGGCTGTCATGTGTTCTAACTTATAAATTTCATATATTGTGTCCTCTCATGAGGGTATGCTGGGAGGATCTGGTTGGAGCCAGAGTCTAGTGATACACTTTTTGGCTGTTCCCAATAGAATGTTGAGCAGGTATGTTTGGTGGGATTGTTTTGGATAGTACAATAATAACCCATCACTGGGGAAAGAATTCCCAGATCTGGGAATAAATCTGAGACTCTATTATTGACCCCATCCCAAAATAAGGATAATACTGGACAGAACCAGAATACATGTGAGTGTTTAGCTATCTCACAACCACAGAGTCTCCAACAGGTGGAGTCTCCCAATTTGGAATATTTGGCTGTAATCTGTGGAGTATGAAAGTATTGAGATACCACTTTCCACGAAAATTCTCTCCGTGTTTACGAATTTGATGTTTTGTGCTGTCATCCCTGGATGGGAAGCCAATCCTCCTGAGACAGCTCCACCTGTAACTCTGCTTCCCAAAGAGAGTACACAGGTTCTAAGAGCTGGGCGGGGATACCTTGCATGGCCTTATAGATTTTGGAGATTATGTGGCTATGATCTCCACCCTCTGCAAATTGGATTAGGAGGGAGTGTATAGGGGGAATCACCTGTGAGGAGGCTTCTGCACCAATTTTAGTGTTAAGAAAGTGCCGAATTTGTAGGTATCTAAAGAAATCCTTCTGGGGTAGAGAAAGCTCCTGTCTGATTTGTTCGAATGTTTTAAGGATTCCCTTATCAAAAAACTGATATGTGTGCTTGAGACCTAATTGGCACCACTTTTTATAAAAGTGTGGTCTGATTGAGCAGGGCCAAACGCCAAATCCATGGCCAGGATTCCCATCCAGATGGATAAAAATCTATTTTCTGGGAGGGAGAGAAATGCCATCCAGCTATCTAGTAATAGTTTGGTAAACCAAGAACCCTGGTCAGATTGACTTAATTTGTGCGGTAGAAAAATTAGATAGGAGTCTAGAGGGTGCACCGCCATAGCCCTTTCCACTGAGAGCCAAGGCGGTGATTGAGCTCGTGGTACTAACCATGACGTTAAATGTGAAAGCAGGGCTGCCAACCAGTATCTATATATATTAGGCAATACCAGTCTGCCTTTCTCCTTTGGGAGCTGAAGCTTATTTAGTGCTATCCGCAGTTTATCTCCTACTCATAGGAAACTTCTTATGGAGCCTTCCCAGGACTGTATGTCCTTCAGCAAGGGAGGTATTGGGATATTTTGCATTAGATAAAAAATTTTGGGGAGGGTATTTATTTGGATAGATTGGACTCTAGAGATTAGTGAGAGTGAAAAGGGTGTCCATCTTAGAAGATCTGACCTTATTTATGTGAGGACAGACGTATAATTCAGTGTGTATAGTTCAGTAACTTTCTGTGGAATTTTAATTCCCAGGTATGTAATATATGGCTTATTCCATTTATAGTTATAGCTTTCCACCAGACCCTGGGGGCAGGGGTGTTGAATTATTAACGCTTCTGATTTGCTCTGGTTAATGGTATATCTAGTCAATGTCTCTATGTCTTGCAAAAGTGAGGTTAGGGTATGTAGGGATTCCTCAGGGTGTGTCATGTACAGTAAAAGGTCATCAGTGTAGTAAGCTAGTTTATGATAGGAGTCTTGAACTTGATAACTGTGTAAGTATGGAGTTTACTGAAGGAACTGGGCTATAGGCTCTACAAAAATGGCAAATAAATAAGGGGAGAGGGGGAAACCCTGTCATGTACCTCGGTGTAAATTAAAGCAGTCTGAGTGTGACCCATTTAACTTCATTACCACCTCTGGGTCCATATATATGACCCTGATGGTATCTATAAAAGATCTGGGAAAATTAAATTTTAATGAAATGGCCTGGAGAAAGGCCCAGGACACCATATCAGATGCTTTTTGAGTGTCTAAGCTGAGTAATACTAAGGGGGATTTTGTATATTGGGCATGATTTATAAGATATAGGGTATGCTTGATGTTATCTGTAGTCTGTTTATTTTTAATGAAGCTTGAGTGGTCTGGGTGTATTAAAGTTGGAAGTATATCATTTAACATATGGGCTACTATGCTTGTGTGTATTTTATAATCCTGATAAAGTACTGAAATTGGGCGATAAGAGTCACAAAATTGAGATTTCCTTTTGAGGTTTTAAGATCACTGAGATTGTAGCCTGTCTCCAGGAGGTGGGAAAAGAGGTGGTATTATGGCCTTTTTGTAAGGCCTCCATGAGGTGAGTTCTAATTAAGTCCCAAGATCACTTATAAAACTCGGGTCCGAAACCATCAGGACCGGGACTTTTTCCATTTTTTAGCTTTTTAATAGCTACCATTAATTCTGCCTCGGATATTGGGGCCATTAATAGATTGTTGGGAGTCTGACAGAGTGGGCAGCTTAATTTGTAAGAGAAAAATGGAAATTCTGTGAGGGTGTGATTCCCCCAGAGTGGAGTATAATGATTGGTAGTATTTCTTAAACGAGTCTAAGATATGTTGGGTGGAGTAATGAGTCTGTCCTGAGACAGGATCTTTTATTTTAGTGATCGTGTGTTGTTGAGTTTGTCGTCTGAGGCGATAAGCTAGAAGTTTAGAGGCTCAGGCCCCACCTTCATAGTAGCATTGCCTTAGCCATGCTAAGGCTTGCTCCGTCCTAGCTGTCAGGAGTTTTTGAATTTCCGCTTCAGTTTGGATCATCTGGAGGCCCACTTCCGTATCACCTTGCATGTGTGCCTCCTGGAGGAACCCGAGTTCCTCCTGAAGTTCTCTAAGACGAGACTCATTTTGCGTCTTCTTGTGGGCGGCGTACGAAATAATATAACCATGGAGTACAACCTTAATTGTATCCCATAGTAGTTGTGGTGACACCTGTGGGGACTGATTATCACTTACCATTTCTGGAATTAATTTTTTTAAGTGCTCACAGAACTCCCGGTCCCTCAGCAAAGAAGGGTTGAATCTCCACTGTGTTTTTTTCCTTTCTCTGTCTATATTTATCTCCAGGATGGTGGGTGCATGATCCGAAAGGCAAATATTTAGAACCTCTGCCCTGTGGATCAAACCAATGTGTTCTTTCCTAATACATATGTAGTCCAGTCTAGAGTAATGTTTGTAAGCGTTAGAGTAATATGTAAACTTTCAATGGATTGGGTGAAGCTGCCTCCAGGTATCAATTAATCCGATATCCCTAAATAAGCATCTTAAATGTTTCTGCCCTAGGGATTGGGGAGAAGGTCATGCTGCTGCGGAAGAATCTAGTGAAAGGTTAAATTGACAGTTGAGGTCTCCCCCACTATCAACATGCCCTGCTGTCGTGTTATGATAGCATCTATCAAGTGCGGCACTGATGAGGCATCTGAGCCCGGTGGAATATAGGTGCTGCATATTGTCAGTACCTGACTTTGCAGCTTGCCCACTGCCAAGGCCAGTCTGCCCTCTCTATCTGCATGTTGGTCAACGATCTGAAACAGGGAATTATTTGGGATCAGGACGACTGCGCCCCATCTCCTACCATGTTGATAGGCCGATTCCACCAGCTGAGAAAAGCCAAATTTAAGTAGCTTCTGGTGTTCTGTCGAGGAGAGATGTGTCTCTTACAGTAGGAGAATGTCTGGTTTTAATTTTTTTAAGTGCCTGAATTGTACAATATCTCTTAATGGGGTCAGCCAGCCCATTCACATTATGAGAAAGAATTCTAAATTGGTTCATCATTGCATAGCCAGTCTATTTCTCCATCCCTCCCTCCCTCCTCCCAAAGGTCTCCCTCCCACAACAACCTATGTCTAAATAAAACATCTGTCACATGTAGTAAAACAAATTTTGCATCTAAAGAATAGTTCTTACTCTTTCGCTCCATGTCTATTATAACTGGGGAAAAGGATGAGGTAATAGGAGGTTAGCCAACTGAGTTCAACTCTGGGTGTTTTAACTATATACAATTCCCAACAAGGGAGGTATTGAGTGACTTCCAACTCCACGGGCACACTAGGTGGTCGTGGTGTAGGCAGATCCCTTGACTGCCTGGGTGGAGACTCCATCCCATCGAAATGGAAGGGCTCCATGGGGAAACTTTTGCCCCAAAAATTTAGAAGGGGAGGAAACAGGGAAAGAAAAATCAAAATAAGGGAAAAAACATTTTTCTAGGGGGGATATAGGTAAAAAGTATACCGGGGGGGGGGAAGAGTGCTGTTCCTTCATGACAAACAGGATGTTCTGTATAGTATAATATCTCCTGCCCTCCTCCTCTGTCTCAGAACTCTACAGGGAAGGAGATGGATCCTAAAAACTAACAGGGGTATGGGCACTAAAAATGAGAAGGGTGGGGGAGAGGAGGGCAAAGGGGAGGATCTTAATGGGAAGTGAGAAAAAAACCCAATTATAAATCCAGTTTGTCCCACATCTCCCACCCCCATCACCCCCTCTCTGTAAAAGATAATTACAATATTGCATCCCTGAATTCAATTAAGAGAAAGAAAAAATAGAAAAGTTAAACATTAGGAAAGTCTATATAGGGCTTGCAGAATATTATTATTTGTGCCTACAGTGTATCTTGGCATTGTGCAGAAAACATTGTGACCCATGAGAGAACCAGCACATGGTGGAACAATATTGTGCTGTGCCCTTGGAATGATGACCAGTAGCTTGATAATTTCTACATGTCAAAACAAACTTTTAAAATATTATGTACTGAGCTTACTCCGTACATATACAGAATGGACACCGGCAACCGCGCTTTGCAAGGCAGTGCCTGTGGAGGAATGTATTGTTATTACTCTGTACCTCCTAGGTGTACCAAATATGATATCAGAGGCTTTTTATGGTATATATATATATATATATATATATATATATATATATATTCTGACTTTTCTGGATTGTAGCTAATTGTGATTATGCTACTGTTTTGTTCAACTTGTATTGTGTACTCTGCATAATCTGGGTCATTCCTGAAAATAGGCAGTCATTGCCTAGTGCTACTGGTGCTTGGGCTTTATATAAGTGCTAATATTTTGTTTGCTGGTCCCGTTGTCCTCATGGGGCTAAGCACAGTCACAGAGGAGGGAGCCCAGTGTTTGGTCTTTGGTAACATCACAGTGGAGTGAATTATACCACAGTGGTGCTCTGTATACAAATGAGCATTGCCCTTGGGTGGTACGGCAGTGAGACACTATGAACACGTGGTTCAAGATGCGTCTAGTGTGCCGGGTGTGGTTTGGTGACCTAAACATTGACTGTACACCAGGAGGCAAGAGACTACGGGAGGCCTTTTTTTATGCTATTAGGCATGATTGATAGGATAGACTGCCTTTGAGCTGAAGCCAGTTTGCTTGCTCATATAAGTTGCATGTGTGTGTCAGGTGGGTGTCCCCAGTCAGAAGATGGCAGGCCTTGTTAAGGGCAGTGGTGACATGGTGTATGGTGGTGTCAGAAGTGAATCCATAGATCACAAGCCCATAATCGATTACTGAGACCATTGAACTATGTATAGCAAGCTTGAGGGCTGGTGGGGTAAGGCAGTGTCTGTGTTTGTATAGTAGCCCAATACAGGTATTCACTGTTTTGGTAACATTGTCAGTATGGCTGGAGAATGACAGAGTGCTGTCAATTGTCACTCCTAAATACTTAAAAAAAGTCAAGTCTGTTCTAGGATAATGCCTGAGCTATTTCTGATTTCCAGCTGGTGGAAGCGGAACCTGTTTTGTGCACTGTGAAACAACATCGTTTTTGTTTTTGTGTAGTTAAGGACTAACTTCTGTGAGTGGAACCAGGCTTCAGCATCAGTAAAGATAGTCTGCAACTGATCAGCCAGGAGTGTGGGATCAGTATTACTTGAGTAAAGAACCGCTTCATCTGCGTAGAGTAGGATCTGAACATAACAGGAGGCTGGGAGCTGATTCAAGAATATGGTGAAAAGTAGTGGGCTCAGGAGAGACCCTTGTGGGACACCTGAATGAACTGGTTGTTTTGCCGAGAGTGTATCACCAATCCTGACTTGCTGAGTGCATCCGCTGAGGTAGCTGTTGAACCAACTGGCGGTGTCTGTGGATAAATCTAGAAATATACTACACCACAGCAAACAGTAAGTAAAAAAAGAAAGAAATGATTTTGCACACACAGTGCAAATTGGGACCAGCCCTATATGTGGATGTGGGACTCTTGGTGCCATACCTCTCAACTGTTTCATTTTTTTGTTAGGAATTCCCGAATTCAGCCCCCCATTCTGAAGTCCTTATTGCCCTGTGCAAATTCACAAATTTTCATGCCACCAGTATGTTCGCCATTCTCTCTGGTGGCTGCAGACTCCAGTTTCCTTGTTGAATATGCCAGTCAGTGTCGGACATCATGTGAGCACACCCACAACCAATTGGGTGCACTCATCCTTTAGTATGTATTGATGCACCAACTTTTAAAAAAAATGCATGGCTGCCTTCCTGCGGCATGCAACTGGACTGGAAAGCCAAAGCAAATCTATATGCTGTGAAACAGACTCACAGTAATGGGCTCTGCAGGAAGGGCAACTAGAAAGCTGGAGTCTGCAGCCACCAGAGAGAATGCCGTGCACATTGGGGGCATTCAAATTCATGAATGACAACTGAGAGGTATGCACTTGCCTGCCTCGACAGGCTCCATATATTGAA
Organism: Neoceratodus forsteri; assembly: GCA_016271365.2. NCBI lineage: Eukaryota > Metazoa > Chordata > Ceratodontiformes > Ceratodontidae > Neoceratodus > Neoceratodus forsteri. Next base: position 38,060,868 of record JADMNL010000025.1, on the reverse strand, counting down.
AAGTTTGCCTCCCATATTGCATGCAGAGATGAACAGGCATTAACAGGGAATGTACAACTCATAGACCTCTTAGCTTGACTTGCACCACATCAGACTTGTTGCAGCAATGCCCAAGTAGCATTTGAGAGGTCTGAAAAAATGTGCTGTGTAGCTTCTTCATAATTCAGTTGCTCCGAGTCACTCAATTCTTTTAAAATTAGATCCCTCATTACAACTCCAGTTGTGGTTAGAAGCACCGCCACTATCTTGGGGAGGTCCTGCTGAGCCTTTGCTGGTTTTGGAGAAATGTGGTAAGCTCTAATGGAGCTACATGGGGCTGCACCTTTGAGCCATGTTGCAGTGATGATGTAAGTAACATATTTTTGTATTATGCAATGGCAAGAAAAAATCCTGGACTCTGATTGGTCAGTCTGGGACTGGACCTGTGATGTTATCCCAGCACAAGATCACGGCTCTAGTCTCAGCCTCACTGTGAATCTGCAGATGGCCATATGATCCACATGCTTGATTGTTTAATCTTCTCTTAAAAAACAAAAATATTTTTCCACACAAACACATCTTTAAAATTTATTTTTATTTTGTATAACAATGAGCCATTGTATAATAGCAATAATGCCCTCCAGGGTGTGTGTGTCATTTGGGATAACGTCACGCCTCAGTTATTGGATGCACTCGGCCTGCGGCCTCATGACCAACCACCTGAGGTGTGACGTTATCCCAGCACAACACACACACCCTGTCAGGCATTCTTGCTTAATTACATCATTAGCAGTGAGAGTCTTACTTAGGTGAAGTGGTTAGTGCAAGGCTTCATGTTTTGATAAGCGCTGATAAACTGATGACATATATACTGTTCGGTTAAATGTAGAGCCCCATGTAACCATTATTTTAGAAATGGAGGGAAACTTCCTTCCTTTGGTGCCCTCTGGCAAGCCCACCAGTCTGATTTTGGAGGCCCAGCTGGCATTGTCTAAGGCCTCCAATCAGTATTTTAGTTGAGAATATTCTTGTGCTAATGTACTTGAAACTGAGAAAGCCTTCAAAGCCTGAGGCTCAGCAGAAGCCGTTGTTTTATTGGCAACTTCTAGTCTTATGTCCTGCTCTACCTTGGCATTAGTGGCTGTAGTGCTTCCTATGGTGGGTGTGTTTTGTTGTCCCTCCACAAAAGTTGTATGAGATTTAGATTTAGTACTATGTCGCACTAATCTGCTAGTATTACTCAAGCCTCTCTGTTCTCTTAGAATAGTAATATGTTTTGAACTTGTATTTTTAAATTGTGATTTTGTGACAACGTGGGTGTGTTGGCACTTGCACTTTTACACAAGACTTCTTACTCTAGTCCCTTTGTGACTTTACCTGATCGCACCAGCTTATACCATATTATTAACTTTGCATTGTTCCCTGAGGGAGAACATGCTGGGATCTTAATACTGGCGAGCCTTACATCTGAATTTTCAATTCCTGCTACTGTGATTGGCTATGAAGCCCTATAAAGGATATAGCTTTAGTATAGGGTAGTTTGGCATGGATGGTATTTTTTGCACTGTCGGACTTTAATTGTGTATAAGGCACAAATAAATACTTTAATATTAACTCCTGAGTGCAGGTACTTTGTTGTTTCTTGTTCTTTTTGGGCTTGCATTATGGAATGTGGCTATGTTAGGAAGCTTTTTTTTTTTTTTTCATGGTGTCTGGCCCTGGCTCCAGTGTCGAGGGCATCATGGACTGATTCTCAGTTGGTGGTTGATTCATTGCTTCACTTGCTCCACCTTTATGCGGATGACCCATTGCTTAGTTTGCAAACAGATGATTGAGTAATATGCTAGTCACTCTGTAAGACATGAAAATACTTGTCCTTAGATGATCAAAGCAACATGTGGCTTCAATCAATCAATCAATCATCTCCATTTTACTAGGCAAAACACCATTGAGACAGACTCATTTGCAAGGTGGGCCTGGGTAGGTCATAACAAAGACACATAAGCTAAGTGTTGCTATAATATCATGAGACAATAGTCTGTGTAGCGCAAATACGAGCTAGGCATAAATAACAGTGCATACAATGTGGCTAACAGTACAGTAGACCTCAAAAACTCAAATACAACATTGATAGGGCAAGAACAAAACATATTTACAGAATAATACAAATCAGCATTTACAATAGAAACAATACCTGCTCAGTTGCAACAAGACTTATGGGATAGGGGAGGGTGCTGGGTGTCAGGTAAGGGCAAGTCAAGGGTGTGTGTGTGTCAAGGGTAGGAAAAGGTGAGGGCTAAGATGTCAGAGATGAGGGGAAGTCGGGGGGAGGTAGTAAAGGGAGGACAATAGGGTGTTTAAGAAGAGGAGGGTACTGGGTTGCCAAATGGGTGGACAAAGGAAGACTAGCAGGGCGCGACGTGTTGAAGATGTACAAGGGAAGGACAATGTACAAGCTAGTATGCAACTGAATTTGACACATAAAGCATCAAAAACAAACACTTGTTGTACTGTACTACACCGTGATGCAATGTTTAAGTCACATAATGGTGTGGTACAGCACCGCCATGCTGAATAAAATATGGTGTCCCTGATTTTGGTCATTTGTCCCTGATTTCTGGGGTCTCCCTAATTCTGGTCCTTGCAGATTCAGAAGCATGCTTGTTGCTGACTGTTCCCCTTGAAAATAGGTACAGTTCAGCAAAAACACATCGCAAATGCATCAAAGTGTGTGTATTGTCATTGCAATATATATAAAATATTCAAATAAATCTAGGTAAATATAACAAAAAGAAACCCTCAAAGCATTAATGTTTGACTCGGTCAATTTGCTGTAACAGTGCCATAAATACAATTTAACATCTACATGGAAATGTTAAGCAAAATTAAATAGCATGTTTAACTACGTCAAACAGTTATTTGTACCACTGCATAGAATTTGTAAATTTAACCTGAGTTATAGATCGAGTTGTAAAAATATTTCTTGTCATGTAATGTAATGTAATTTGTTAAGACTTTGTATGGCAGAATATTCAGAACTCCAGCATGACACAAATTTAGTAGTTAATGATTTTTTATCTTTTCAGACCATTAGTTTATAATCATAAGCTCCGAATGGCCCCACAATAGATCCATGGGAGCAGGGATTCATGGGATCTGGCAGTTCACATACAGATTGCCACATTCACCACTGCCAATTAAGGCACTGCTAAGGCCGTATGGTGCAGAGTGTGTGGGTAATTTTATTTATTTAAACATTGTTGACCAGGTGAGTGCACTGGCACAGGTGCCTTTTTCAGTTGTGACCCGGGTGCAGTAGCGCATACAATGGGGGTAGAATAATACACAACAGTTGAGGTTCAACAAATGATGCAGATGGTAAAAACACAATTACAAAAAGCAATGTCACTGGCTTGAGAATATGTATAAAAACATTGGATTTAGGGTAGAAGGGGGTACAACAGTTTAATAGATAACAAGTAGATACGTAAATACTCAGGGATGTAAGAGTAAAAGAAAAAAGAGAAGTAAGAAGAAAAAGAAAGGAGAACATTGGAGAAAAAAGGTACAAGTCAGGTATGATAGCAAACAACTGGCCTGGGGGAGTAAAGGGAAGAGAGATTGCAGCAGTGACAGCATAAAAAAGGTGTAGAAGACTTTATAAGGATGAACAAAGGGATGGATTGAGGGGCATGAAGATCCAATGTTAATTGAGAGAGGAGGGGTGGAAGAGATGGAGGGGGAACAGGTGTAGGTTACTGGGAGGAGGGCAGGATTGAAAGTTTATGAATGGGGGAAAATACAAACAAAAGAGGGGACAAGAGCATAGTTGGTGGGGGAGTCATGAGTGCATTGGGAATAGGTGGGGGGAGTGGGACATGTAAGGGGGTAAGAGGTAGTGGGAATCGGGGGTAGTAGAAGGGTGGAGGGCAGAATTGTGTAGGTTACTGGAAGCAATGACATGTTTGAGATGATGTGCAGTGTGCTTTTAGGAGCTTTGTAAAGGCTGGGGTGGTGGGACATTTTTTGACTGGAGGGGGAAGGGAATTCCAGATGAATGCTGCATGGTAACTAAACGAACGCTGTCTGATGTTTGTACGGAACATAGGGACTATGAGATTATTATTTATGGTTGAATGGGATGCTGGGAGATCCACAAATGAGAGTTGTTTTTTTAAGTAAGCAGGGGTGCAGATTAGATAGTTTTCTTGACAAAAGTGGCAAAAGCCACATTGACTTTGAGGTCTGAAGGAAGCCACTTTAGGGAGTCATGGACCAAGCAGTAGTGCATTTTAGATATGCTACCAAAGGCAAATTTACCAGTTTTGTAGTAAAGGGTGTACTTTTTTTGTAAGGTGAATGTGTTTGTGGCACTGATGATAACAGAACTGTAATCGAGGGAGGGCACAATGTTTGCCAGTGCAATCCGAATTCTGGCTATGGGTGTTAGGTACTTCCTTATTCTGTAGAGAGAACCAAGCTTTTGGTGAATAAGTGATGTAGTGTGCTGGACATGGGTCTCGAAAGACAGTGATGGATCGAGATGAACACCCAGGTATTTAAAGGATGTGGTGTTTAGTAAGGGGGAGCCATTTGCTGTAAGTATAGAGAATGTGGGGGAAAGCTTATTTAGGCAATGCCTAGTCCTGAATAGCATGGCTTGGGTTTTTGGCAGATTAAGGACCATCTTCTTGCAAGAAAGCCAATTCTGGAGCCTGACGAGGCAGGAGCTGAGTGAATGGTTGATATCATCAATATCTTTGCTGTGTATGAAAAGTACTGCAACATCTGCATACAGAATGGATTTTATGGGTTTGCAGGGCTCTATGATGCCAGTTTGACAACTACGTTGTCAACTGACATCACAGCAACAGATTTGTCGACTGCAGGTTGCGGTTGACATAAATCTGGCAAGAGACCCCGGTACTTTTTCTGTTGGGGGTGCCCCCACCCGCCCCGAACTATAGGATTCCAACTCCAAGTCAGAGTTGATTTCGGGGAGGGGGTGCAGGACCAGGAGACAGAGTTTCTGGGTCTCAGGTGGACCATTGCAGTGAACTGTTGATCTTGTCAGCATCGACATGTTCGCTGTAATGGTGTCGCCATACAGTCGGCATACTGGTTTGCAGACTGTAGGCAGGTTATTATTGAATATTGTAAAAAGGTGAGGCCGAGAATGGAGCCTTGATGGCCACCACTCGTGATACGGTTTATTGTGGACAGAACGTTTCCTATTTTTACCACCTGCTTTTTTATGGTTCAGGTAGTCTGAAAACCAGTTGATAGCAGATGAACCTAGGTCCAGGTCCAACAGTCTATCAGTGAGCAGTTTATGATCAACCAAGTCAAAGGCCTTGGTGAGGTCCACAAACATGGATCATGTCACAAGACCGTTGTCCATGGAGTAGCATATGACATCAGTGAATTTGATCAGGGCTGTGTTGGTGCTGTGCCCTTTATGAAAGCCATGCTGTTCTGGGCATATGAGGTTGTATTGCTGCATGTAGTCCACTAATTGCCTGTGCACAATTTTTTCTTGTAGCTTAGCAAGGGCAGAGAGAAGTGAGATTGGGTGGTAGTTCTCAAGAGATTACTTATTTCCTTTCTTGTGCAATGGGATGGCTGTGGATGATTTCCATAGGGCAAGCATGGTGCCAGTTGAGAAGGAAAAATTAAAGAGCTTAGTGATTGGAATAGTTATTTGAGGTGCAGCAAGTTTAAGGAATTTGGGCAAGAGGCCATCAGGGCTGGCAGGTTCATTCATTTTTAGTGTGGCAAACAGCCTGTGGACATCATGGCGAATAACCCTTTTTAAATAGAAGTGGGGGTTGTGCGGGTCTCTTTTAGGAAAGGTGGGACTGTTTTTTTGGGGGGAAGGGGCACTGGTTCTGTATTTATTCAAGAAATTGTTAAAGAGGTTGGCAATATCTGAAGGGTCAGTGTGACCAACACCATTGATGTCAATGGTGGGTGGAGGTGGTTGGGAGTGTTTTTTAAAAAGAGGGCTTACTGAATGGCAGAACTTTTTGGAGTTGTTCAGGTTATTCAGTCGTTGAATTTTAAGATATTGAAACTTGGCCTAGAGAATTTCTCTTTTACATTCATTTCTCAGGAATCTATATTCATTCCAGTAGGTGGTAAGGTGTGATTTTTTTTTTTAACTTACTCCGGGAAGCATCCCTTCTGTGCATCAGGGCAAAGATCTTGCTAGTGAGCCAGTATGATTCTTTTTGGTTTGATTCTGCGAGTGTGTAATGGGAAGATAAATGCTAAGGCCTTAAGAAGTTGGTCGAGTGCCACATCGACATTTGTGGTTGTGTCTAGAAAAGTCCAGTTAATAAGCGATAGGTCATGTAAGAAGGACATGGTGTCAAGGTTGGTGCAATTCCTAAAGGAACTAATCCTGGGTGGGGAGTTATTGGGGTACTATTGTACCATTTTCAGTATGTTGCCAGATGGTCACTGACTGAGTCACTGAGAACACCTGATGTAATAATTCTTTCAGGTTTTTTGACGAGAATCCAGACAATGAGAGTGTGGTTGCCTGTTTTATGGCTAAGTTTAGTTGGGGTTTATAGGATTTGATGCAGCTGACATGAGTCTAGGGTGTGTCTATAGTGAGCTTCATTGCCAATCCAATTTAAGTTTAGGTCACCTAGTACAATAAGTTCAGCAGAGGAGATTTGGTTTGTCAAAACGGAGAGGTCATGGAGACCGTTCAGGCCTGCTTTAGGTGGGTTGTAGATTCAGCAGAGTATTAATGTTTTTTTTTTTGCCAAGAATAACATTATTGACTAATGATTCACATGGGGACTCAGTGGGGAGGAAAGGGTTGCAGATTTTTGCCTCAAGGTTGGAATGTATGTAGAACATGATACCACCTCCTTTTTTGGAGGTCCTGTCCTTGTGGAAGATATTGACGTAAAGGATTGTAATTTCTGCATCACTAATTGTGGGGGTGAGCCAGCTCTCGGAGAAGGCGAGTACATGGGATTTATATAAAGAGATGAGTGTTTTTCGAGTTCATGTATTTTTGACTGTATAATTCTTTCTTTTAATAATTGAGGGCAGATAAGTTTTTGCTGGGTGCCTGCCAGTAATATAGTATGAGAGGGAAAAAGAAAACTAACCCCAGAGGCAATGCTACCAAAGCAAAACCAAACTTGAAGAAAACAACAAATTTAAATCAAACTGATCATTTAAAGAAAATTACCAATTATTTTGTTACTTCTGGTTAGCAACTGCATATTGTAGGGCCAAAAAGCATTGTTAGGATAAAAAGGTCCCTTGTCCCCAAAAATACCTAATTTCCTGTTAAAGAAGGTTCATCGCTTCCCTTAAGTACAGAGCATCCCTTACTATTAGAAATAAGGGAATTAAAAAATTCAGAATTGAAAGGGGAAGAGGACCAATTAATCTAGTTACCCAACAAAAATTGGGAAAAATGTAGAAAAGAAAAAGATTTCACTTGCTACCGCAGTTAGTGAGCGAAGTCATGGGAACAAAGAGGAGTAGGGCATCCTAGATGATGTAAGGACAGGGGCTGAGAAAGATAAAACTGTTTCTAGCCCTCGTTCCAGATAAGCATTTTTGTTAGACTTTGAGAATTTTATTTCCCCATATGTTGATCATTTAAGCCTGGACCCCCTCACAACATCCACCTGATATTCCACACCTTTGTAGTAAAGAGGGATCCATTCATAAATCTGAGGTTAGAGGAAAAACAAAAGGGAAAGATTCACTTAATGAGAGCTATTTAACAAGTAATAGTGATATTGAACTAAAAATGGTACAAGTGGCTTTACGTGAAATTAAAATGGAAATCAGGAAAAATGATTATTTAGGGCAGCTGGTATCTCTTATGACCCTGTTAGTGGAAAATAAGAGGAATCAGGAGGTTAATGATAAACACCACACTGAGCTAGAGAGGAAACCCTCTTTTAATAATAAATTGCACAGTAGTGTAAATACACCTCCCGCTAGTCCTCGATAGGTCCTTTAGACAGCTTGACTTCATACAGGTAAAGACAGACAGTGGTGGTGGTGGTGGTGGGGGGGGTGGGCAGATAAGGGGATTAGGAAGCCTGTGTTGCTCCTTCACCTCCTCCCCTCCTTCATACCTGTGGTCTCCCCCCCAACCTCGCATCCAAGGTACAATAACGAACATAGGTTTGTGTTCCACAATGCACGGGAGGATGGGCAGCCACATCCATTTTACAGTTTTGTTTTGTTTTGTTTATTGTCATAGGTTTGTTTAGTAAACGATGAGTTTAGACAGATTCCAGTGATTCTATAACCTAACTCTAGTATTAACATTTCCTAGCCTAGAAGAGCACATGCACTGTACTTCACACTTAAAGAATGGTTATTGTATGTTTTCAGAATGTTGAATTGAGATGTACAGTCTTTGAGGGGTTTCTTTATACTGTAATGAATGGCACATGAGAATAAAGCTGAGTTAAAAAATACAAATCAAAAAAATTACAGAGCAAATAGCTATTAGTCAATTAGTCAAAGAGCTGCAGGGAGAGGCTAAGAAAATTGTAGCAGAGGAACCATCTGCCTTAATTAAGAATAAAACAGCAGGAACTCAAACTAGAGATATTATGGTAATTCATAAGGAAGCAAAACACACTGTACAACGAGACGTTAAAAAGAAGGGCCCTAGTAAGAATGAGGCCAATAGGAAAATGCGACACAGGTTGAATGCATACCCAAGTGCTAACTCAGACAGTAAATTGGATTGGAAGGTGAATCTGGACAGGGAAAAAGAAACTGAATTACGTTTAAGATTAACAGTGGTGGCTCTACACCAGGGCCCACCAGGGCACGTGCCCCGATAAAAAAATGCTGTGCCCCAGTTGGTGCCCCATATGTTGCAGAGCTTCCACCATAGTAACAATATACCAGTGCCCTGGCTGCCATCTGTTGTGCCCCAGCTGTGCCCTGGTAACCATTTGTGGCTAGAGTCGCTACTGAAGATTAACCATCATGTTTTTGGATGGGGTCCCTAAAGGGAGGAGTGAAAACCCCATAACATTATGTATATTGACGTACAGCATTTGTAAGGGAGTGCTTGGAAACAGATTTAACTGCAATGGTGTTTATTCAACCTATAGATATACGGCAGGATCCATGAATGGGAAAATTTACCCTTCTTGAGATGAAGCAGTTCAAGGCTTTAGGAACCATTCTTGGTGCTACTTTAGTGAATATGAGATTACTGGAGTCAAACAAAAAAGACAGGCTATGTAGTGAAGATAACACTGGAAAAAAGCAACTTGGTTCCAAATCAGTGGATGGGTTGTTAAAAAAACATTACAATCAGGATAAATTACAAACCAAGATCAGAATTTGTTCACTCTTTGGAGGGGGACAGTGAGTATACGACCTGGAAGGGAAGGGAGGTAATTAGAGGTAGGACCCAAAAAGTGGTGAGGATCAATAGCAGGACAGTCTTGGAACTTTCTTCATCTAGCATTGAACCCAGAAGTTTGATGGAAGACTCCTTGGAGGAGTCTGGAGCCAATAACAGCACAATTTCAATCTCCTCAAATTTACACTATGGTAAATATTCAACAGTAGCTGGAATATCTCAGGGGTAGCTAACAAAACTGAGGACTTTGGCTGGGTGCAGAAAATGATGGAATTTGATATATTATTAAAAGAGTCCTGGTTATGGGACAAATAATTCATGTTAGAAGGTTATACTGGTTGGGAAATGTGGGCCAAAAGGAAGTATAAGTACGGCAGAGGCAGAGGAGGGATGCTTACTCTGGTGTCTGCTGCCAAATTCCAAAACAGTCTTAAACTTGAATATGTGGCCCCATTATTTCTCTGTGTCTGGATTTCCATGAAAGACACCACGAGTATGATCACTGTTAATACTTACATTCCTCCTGTAAACATAGCCTCTGCCAAAAAGGCGTTGTGCATTTTGGATGCTACTTTGTCGCAATTTCAATTAGATTTTCCAGGAACCCCTATTGTTGTAATGGGAGACTTTAATTCCCAAACTGGAGCAAAAATAGAAGGTTATTCCCAGGAATGGCAGCTTGACAATACATACAATATCCCTATTAGGACTTCTAGGGACCAAATTGTGAATAATAAAGGCCTCAAACTATTGGAAGTTGCTGCATCCAGTAATATACACATTGTAACTGGTCCATGGTGATTTCTTCAGTGAATATACATTTCCAGCTATGTCTGGTGGCAGTGTACTGGATTTGTGTTTGATATATACATTATCACAGTTACCATTTTACAGTTTGGGACAGTGATCATATGCCAATTGTACTAGATTCAGAAACATAGAATGTGTTGGCAGATGGGGTCCATATCGATCACTTAGTCTGCCCATTTTTACAACCCCCCCCCAGGCGGCTGCATGAAGTTTCCCACACTGTCTGTCCCACGACAGCTTGAATTCCCCAACAGCTTTTGACTCCACCACCTCCAAGGGGAGGCCATTCCAGGGCTCCACCACTCTTTCTGTAAAGAAAAACTTTCTGTGATTGCTCTTGAACCTACCCCCTTTCAGGCACACGTTGTGACTCCTGATCAGTGTGCAATTGCTTACCTGAAGGATATCCTGTACTTGTACCTTCTTTATATCCTTCAAGTATTTGAAGGTCTCTGCCATGTCCCCTCTATCTCTTCTTTGCTCCAGGGAATACATGTTTGCTGTTTAAGCCTTATATCATATGGCTCGTGATGCAGACCATGTACCATTTTGGTTGCCCTTCTCTGTATGGACTCTAGTCTATCTATGTCCATCTTTAGGTGAGGCCTCCAGAACTGGACACAGTACTCCAGGTGAGGCCTCACCAGGGACCTGTAGAGTAGCATAATCACCTCCCTTTTTCTGCTGGTTATGTCCTTCCTTATGCAGCCCAAGATGCTGCTGGCCTTTTGTGCAGCCTTCTCACATTGCTTGCCTACCCTTAAGCCGTTGGTGATAATAGCCCCAAGATCACGCTCATGTTCTGTTACTGCCAACTGTTTCCCATTTAGAAAGTATTTCCTCCCTGGGTTATGTCTCCCCAGGTGCATGACCTTACATTTCTTGGCATTGAAGTTCAACTGTCAATAACCTGACCATTCCTCCAATTTTCTAAGGTTTTGCTCCATGACTTGAGCCCCATCAGCTGTGTCCATCCTATTACAGAGCTTAGTGTCATCTGCAAAGAGGCACACCTTCCCATGTAGGGTGACAGCTATGTCTCTGATGAATAGATTGAAAAGGATTGGACCCAGTACTGAGCCCTGAGGAACTCCACTTGTCACTCTACCCTCCTCTGACAGAGTGCCATTTATCATAACTCTATGAGTCCTACCGTCTAACCAGTTCTGGACCTAGTTTACAATTTTTTGCCCTACACCCATATTTTCCAGTTTGTTTATTAGCCTCTTGTGTGGGATGGAATTGAAGGCTTTGCTGAAATCAAGGTATACCACGTCCATCACACCTCCTTGGTCTGTCATTTTTGTTACCCAGTCGAAGAAGTCAATTAGGTTAGTCTGGCAGGATCTTCCCACTGTGAAGCCATGCTGCTTTGGGTCCTGTTGCTCACTCTCCTCCAAGAAAGCTGCTATTCTCTCCTTTAATAGGGATTCCATTAGTTTTCCTACTACCGAGGTGAGACTGACTGAGCGATAGTTTCCTGCCTCCTCTCTACTGCCACTTTTGTGAAGCGGCACCACTGTAGCCCTTTTCCAGTCCTCTGGGGCTTTTCCACACTTCAGCAATTTGTTGACTAGCTCTTTCAGTGGGGCTGCCAGCTCCTCTCCCAGCTCTTTCAGTATCCTTGAGTGCATTTCATCTGGGCCCAGTGCCTTGTTGACTTTTAATTACTTGAGTTCTTGCAGGACTCTTTCCTCTGTGAAAGAGCTTGTGGCTGCTCCCTGGAGGTGGCGTTTTTTTTCTGCATAAGGATGGTCCTTTGCCTGATTTCTCTTGTGTGAAAACTGAGCAGAAGTATTGGTTTAGTATCTGCATTTTTTCCTTGTCATCCTCTATGTGCTGGTCCTTGTTTGTAGCTAATCTGACGATTCCCCTTTGCTCTTTCTCTTCTCCTTCATATACTGGTAGAAGGTTTTGTTACCCTATTTTACCCCCTTCGCTATCCTCTCCTCTGTTTCAGCTTTTGCAGTCCGAATGGCCTTTCCAGCCTCTTTCAGTAATTCTCTATAAGCCTCCTTATCACTGTCCTTTTTTGTTTCCTTGCATCTCTGGAATGCTTTCTGTTTCTCCTTTATTTTTGATGCTATATTCATGGAAAGCTAGAGTGGTTTTCTTCTCCTTTTGAATTTGCTTACCATCTTGGCACACTGTGATGTCATTAGCGTAATTGCATCCTTCAGTCTGCTTCAGCGTTCTTCCACTCCCCCTTCTGCTTTGTAAACCAGAATCTGTTTTAGGCAGTATTTCATTTTGCTGAAGTCTGCCTTTTTGAAGTCCAGGACTTTCTGTTTGGAGTGACGGATGGCCTCAGTTGTGTTTACTGTGAACCATACCTTCCTATGATCACTAGATCCCAGATGGGTTCCCACATGTATGTTTGAGACTCTACTATTGGGGGCCTATGTCTGAATGTGCAGAGTGGCTGTGCGTGTGCATCCCCGGGCATGGCCACTCCCGCACTCCATTGCTTCCCATGGAATGGTGACAGGAACAGGTGTGCAGCCCCTACACACTGCATTCTCCACTCTGTGCTGACTGCAACATGCAGGGGGCAGGTGGGGGGGGCATGCCAGCACTATGTATGTGCTGTTGTGCATCAGCAGCATGTAGTGCTGGGCACAGAGATGCAGAGGTGGCCATGGGTTATGCCGGCGAGAACCCTGGCGTATGCCCCCTATGCACCCCACGCATCCATCCCACACCAGGGGACTGTAGCATCCACATCCACAGGCTGCCCAGGGCCACTGACCCCAGCAATCAGCTGTGCCCCTCGCCATCTCTGTGTATGCCAACCCCCCTGACACACACACTCATGGGGGCACTGGCCCCTGGGCTGCAGACCCCCCCATACAGCACTGCCTGCCTGCCTCTGCGGCTCCCTGTGCTCTGGATCCTGGCTCCACCTGGCATGATGTAGTGGGCTGTGTCAACCCCCCCACACCGTCGTGGCACTGTTCCCCACCCCGTACCTCCTCATCAGATTGGGGGCATGACACAGTTGGCGGCACATCCCACTTCTCAACTTCACAGCCGCCTGCTGTGTGGACATCCATGGGGGAGCACAGCCAATATGCCCCCCACCGCATAAGGGACCCACTGAAGGATCCTGGATGGGCATCCCATTGGATGCCCACCCAGGTGCATAGCTCTGCGCATGGCTGCCCTGTGCGGACCTGTGTGCTGGGGCAGTGGGGCCATGGACAGGTGGCTGGTGGTCATGGATGCTACCAGTGTGCACTTTTCCACAGGTGCAGAGTTCCATGGGTGGGATACATGCCTTTGGTGCATAATTCTCACCCGTTGGAGTATAGGCCCCATTGTTTGTTAGCATAAGGTCAAGGACTGGTTCCTCTCTAGTGGGGCTTTCCACCAGCTGGTTTAGGTCCTCTCCCTGGAGTGACACTAGGAATTCTCTGTTTCTCTGATGTTGCTGTGTAGGAGCTCCAATCTACGTCTGGTAGACTGAAGTTTCTAACCAGCAGTAACTCCTCCTTTTTGGCCATCTTTAGAATACTTTCTAGCATTTCCTTGTCCTTTTCGACCTCCTGAGATGTGGTCTGTATAGCACTCCTACTTTTATGGGGGCCCTTGTTCTAGTTCTGAGAGTAATCCAGAGGGTCTCGACCTCATTTTGTGTGCCCTGGGATTCAATTACCTTGATCCCCTCTTTTACATAGATGTCTATCCCCCCCTTTCTTTCCTTTCTGGTCCCTATTGTACAGGTTGTATCCTGGGATGGTTACATCCCAGCTGTGGTTTTCATGAACCACATTTCTGGCACCGCTACCCAGTCCAGGTCTGCTTCTGCCTTCATGGCAGTGAGATCTGGTATCTTATTTGCCAGATGGCAGGCATTGGTGTACATTGCTTTCCATACTTGGTTATCACTCGTGTTTGTTAGCTTTCTCCTCATTGTTACTGTCTGCATACTATTATTACCTTTGTTATATTCATGAAGGGATCCGAGTTGTCTTTGCTTTGCAGTACTCACCATGCATTGGCTCGCTTGTGTTTTGCTTGCTAAGGGGGGAGGGGCTACTGCTGTTCAGTGCAGTGTATCAGATGTCAGGCCCTCTCCCCTTCTGCTAGTTATTATAATGTTCTTAAATACATCGAACTTGTTCCGGTCCTGACCCCTCCTTTGTCAGGTGGGAGGCCGTCGAATCCAAAGAACTCCCTCTCCCAGAAGCCCTGCCAATCTCCTACGAAGTTGTGTCCTTTCTTGTGGCACCAGACTCTAAGCCAGGTGTTGAGCTCACCTATTTCTCTTTTCCTGATTTTTCTGCCTGCCTCTGCCCATCTCCCATACAGGCAGAATCTCAGAGAAGGAGATGCTGGATGAAAATGGTGCTAACGTTTCAACCAGTCTAGTCAGGTGCTCCTAGAAACAAAAGGTGGGCCCAGAAGTATTAATTTGGTTCAGCTAGACCTTCAGAATGCTTATGAAAATATGATAATAAGGAACAAAAAAATAATAAAATGGGCTCTTATGTTGCACCTAAAGTTAAAGAACTATTGTCTAGCTTAAGCAAGTTTACTGAAGATATTTTCTCTAAGTCCTTACTGTCAGAAGATCTTATTGAGAAATATCAATGGATTATTACAGTCCTGAAGTCCAGACTTACTACACAAGAATTTACACAATGGGATTTAAGAATTACTAAGCAAAAAGAGTGGTTTGATAAAAAATGCCAACTTATGAAAAAGACTGTGCCCCCTGAAAGCACTTTTAAATTAAACATGAATATAGGAGCTTGTTGGAACATAAGAAATCAACTCATGGACATAGTTTATGGCAGGCATCACAAGAAGCAGTAGGGGAAAAAGATAACCATAGCTTCTGGGATCTAGTGGCTTTTCAGACAAGGAATAAGCATAAGAATACTATTTCGGTTATATCATCCACTATGTGACAAGACTTCTTTCAAAAATGTTTCTGCCAAAATACACTTAAGATCTGGCTTAAGACAAGACATGGTGGGAGACATTTTCCCCTACATGGAAATACATTCCATTGAAGTACTTACCGCTATTTCCGGCTAACCATAATGACCCCTGCTGGGGTAGTTGGGCAAATAAAGGGCTTAAATATTTGCATCAAATGGTTAATGAAGAGGCTGTAAAATCATTTGCAATGCTCCAGGAGGAATTTAGATTTCTCACAAAATTTTTTTTAGATACCTCCAATGTAGACGTTTTATAACCAATACTGCTGGGATCTGTGCTGTACAAAGTAATCCGGCTCCGCTGTTGATGTATATATATCAGAAAAGTTATATGGCAGATACAAAAAAGTTCATTTCGTACATACATCAAACACTACAGGAAGGTGCAGGTTCCTTATATATTCAATCCATAGAAAATAAATGGCAAGCTGAATATAAGAGCCAGATATCAGATAAAGAATGGAGTCTAATCTGGCAGGGAATACATAAAACAACAAACTCCCCAGTGTGGAGGGAGTTTAGATGGAAAATATCAACAAGGTACTTTATTACCCCTGATATCTCTTCTAAGTACGGGACCTCCCAAACTGATAGATGTTGGAGGGGATGTGAAGACAAGGGCTCCCAGTTTCATATCTTTTGGAGCTGCCCTAAAATAAGAGATTATTGGGCGGAGATAGCTTCAGCCATTAAAGAAGTTTTGTAGTTAGAAAACCTATCAGAATTCCCACATATGGTATTGGCCCCCGGAGTGAATTCAAAAGCTCAAAGATATTTATTCTTCATATTGATAGCAGCAGCCTCCAAATCAATTATGCAGCACTGGCTAGTTAATAGTTTATAGTTTATAGTTTATCATACTCTATATGGTGGTCAAATGTGAATAACATTAAGACAATAGAAGCTCTGACTGTTCAACTTAGACGCCAAACAGACCAATTTAATTTGAGGTGGCTTCCCTTTTTTGAATACGTGGAAACCAAAAAAGGTATACCAATATTAGAACAACTCCTACTGAAATAGAGAGTAAAATACCTATTAGCCCTATGGTTGGACGAAATTCCTGTAACCCCTGTCCTATACCTGTAAGACCCAATCCCAATCCCAGACGTGAGATGCTGGGGTGACTTGAATTGATTTTTAAGGTTACATCCATCCCCAGTTTGGGGAATCTGATTTATTTATTTTTTTCTGTAATTACTTTCTGTTTCGTATGTTCTTGAATTAATCATTCTATTACATAAGTATAAAGTATGACTTATACAATAAACTGTAATACAAGGTAAACAAAGGAGAATATGGGAAGGAAATAAGAAACACACAACACAATTGCTTGCTTTTACAAGATTCAGTTTATTAAGAAGGTGTTGGTTGGCGGAGGGAAAGGAATGTTTGGGTGGTGAGTTGCTGGAGTGGACCCACTTGTTCTCTGGTCGCATGGGAGGAGAGGTGTTTCTGGCGAATCTCACCAACTGGAAAGAGACACGGGTAATCTGTCCAACCTGCAAGATACAAAAAGGAGTGATCCTGGTTAAAGGTTATATATATATATATGAGAGTGTGATCCTATATAATGCTCTGTAACCGATATGTTAATACTGAACTATCTTTGTGTCTTCTTGTTAACTCCTGTAAAAATGTAAAATGTAATATGGAACTGAAAAAGAAAAATTAATAAAAATTAAGTTCCAAAAAAAAATTTTTTCTGCCACAGAAATAGACAGCACAGAAGAGGGCATAAATGAGAAAATTCCATTTAAACAACTACTTGGGCTCTAAGAGTTTTTGACGACTGGAAATCAGCCAGAAACATCACACTAGACTGGAAGACAACCCCCTGTAGAAGAGCTTTACTTGATTTTCAGGTATTTTTATGCAGAGGTCCGTACTTCAAGTGGTTCAGAATATGCCCTCAGCAGCTTCTTCAGGCTGCGTGCAGCTTTAAATGGGCACCTGAACTCTCTTTCAGTTGGTTGAAATATTTGCCACATTAGCAACTCCTCATTCAAGTCCAGCAACACACTTTTTGTGTCCGTAATGAAACGATATAGGAAAAATCAAAAAGACAGGTCAAGACGCCATGGCCCCATAACAAAACCGGACCTTGAACTTTAAAGAAATTCATCAGTCCCGTCACCGGACATCATGCCTGGCCTGGTCTGCAAAGTGTGGCTGGATATCCAGCTCTACATGGCCAGGGACGGCAGGGAGGGGCTCAGAGAAATGAAAGTTGATAGTTTAGTACTTAAAAAAGATCAGTCTGGACTGGAGTATGCCATGTTGTCCTACAACGAGCACACTAAAAATCATAGTAACCCCAGTGAAATGAACAAAGAAACATACCATGGCTGGATGTACGAAATTCCCGTGTCTCCTCTGTGCCATCTCCAGCCTGAGGAAATATCTTTCCAAGCTGCCTCCTTATTCGTCCTCTTTTTATTGTCACCCGAAATGGCTGCCCCAACATTTTCTGAACACAACAAGCACCTGGTACTCTAAAGAACTAATGGGTGTAAACTTTCTCTCCACGATGATGGCCCAAATCTGTAAGGAAGCCGCACTGCTGAACTGCTATACTAATATGTTTGAGCCATGGCAGTGCAACTAATGTCCGATGCCGGGCCCAAAAACAGGGAAATTATGTCCATTACTGGACATAGAAGTGAGGCCAGCCTAAGGTCATACTAGGTACCATCCACGGAAGACAGACACTGATGGAAAAGGATTCTTGCACCAAGAACTGCAACTGCTGAAGAAAGGACATCTGCTGCTGCTGCTGCCGGAAATGGTGAGGTCACAACACGGCCCGAAATCACAGTGCCGTCTCAGTTCAAGCCACACGCAGTGCACAGGGTCCATTCAACCTTTCAAACTGCACCTTCAATGGCACCATCAACTTTATCCATAAAGAAGCAGGCAAGTGATGTTTCCTTCATTTACAGAGTCATTACTGAAAGAGCTGTTGCTAGAATGTAAAGTAAGCCATTCTAAATGATAATGGTTTGTTTTTCTTCTCCAGCACTGATTCATTCCAACGAAGTCAATGTCCAACTAAATCAGCAGGCTCACCAATAATGACTACTGCAACCCTTCTGTACTGCATATTGAATACAAAAAATGACTTTTACTGTTCACAGAATCAGAATACTACTGATTTTACTGTTCACCGCATTTGAATTCTTTTACTTTAGTATATTTTTTTAAGCAAAGTTCCTATTTACTGTGTAACAGTTAACAGTGGTTTTGACTACTGCTACCTGTCTGTACTGCTCACAGAATAAAACATGACTTTTACTGTTCACTGCATCTGAATTCTATACCTTTTACTGGTAACTGCATCTCAATTGTTTTAGTATAGTACTATTATTTAAACATAGTTCCTATTTTATTGTGTCACAGGTCACAGTGTTTTATTTCTTCTCCTTCCCACATATACATATCTGTGCTATTTTATCTGGTGGAAGGATATTTATTCAATCTATTTTAAGTAATTAAAAATGCTTGTGACTGTCTTTCCTCATAATTTAAGTGCATTTTCCCATTTTATAAGTGCAATAAGACACTCTGGGGTGTGTGCATTAGACACATCTAATGCACGGCTTGGGGCTGAATGCCCCAGACCGTGCATTAGATGTGTCTAATGCACACACCGTTGTGTGTTATTGCTTACATGTTCCCAAACCCCTCTAGATTTAAAAAGATACATTAAAAGACTTTGCACAGTTGGATAAATCAGACCTTACTGTAAATCCCAGCAAATCCAATATTCTAATTTTTGGTAAGTCAGGCTCTCAGCGTACAACACCATGGTCATTTGGTAATATTTCATTTGAGGTGAAGGCTGAATATAAATACCTTGGACTTGTATTTGATAAACACCTCTTTTGGAAAAATCATATATCCCATGTTAAAAAACAGGTAGCTAAGGCATCAAGGGTTATTATTAGATTTAACCAATTTTTTGCAAGCAACTTGTGTGTTGCTTTAAAACAGGCACTTGATGCCAAAGTGATTGATGCTCTATTATTTGGCTCAGAACTGTGGGCCTTCAGTAATGCTGCTAGAGTCCTAGGGCTCGATTCATAAAGGTCAGTGCAAGTTGTGCCAATGGCAGCTTGTGTCGACTGCCGGTGTGCCAGGGACCCTGTACCCGATTCGCTATCAGGTAGGGTCCCAGCAGCAAAGTCCTGCAGCTTGTGGAAACTGTGGACATGTGCCAAACAGATGGTGCATCTGAGAAGGGTTGCCACAAGCTGCGGAGTGGCCGTGCACCACTCTAGGACATCCCTGGTGGTCTAGCGGACCTCCTAGCCCCAATCCCCATTTTATTAAATTGTCACACATCCCTGGTGGTCTAGTGGACCCCCTCAGCCCTGATCCCCATTTTATGAAATTGTCACATGTCCCTGGTGGTCTAGCAGACCCTCCAGCCCCGATTCTCATTTTATTAAACTGTTGCATGGCCCTGGTGGTCTAGCAGACCCCCAATCCCAATCTCTGTTTTATGAAATTGTCACATGGCCCTGGTGGTCTATCAGACCCCCCTGGCCCCAATCCCTGTTTTATCAAATTGTCACACATTCCTGGTGGTCTAGCAGACCCCCACAACCCTGATCTGCATGTATAAGAAAATATTCTTCCCTGGTGTCCTAGTAGACCCCCCCTCCTTTTCCCTGATCTGCCCATATAATATAAATATATTTTTGTCTGGTGGACCTTCACCCCAGCAGGCAGCCCCACCATCCCACCCCCCATCTCAGTCCCGAGCTGGTGACCAGTATAGCCCTCCCCTCTCCACCATGGCTGGCCACTGCGTGAATTCTCAATGAGCACATACTGTATACAGTACGTGCTCATTGACATTGATTGACAGCTCAGAGTGAGCTGTCATTCAATGAATGCATACTTTATACAGTACACGGTCATTGAGCAGTTGGTGACCAGCCATGGTGGAGAGAGGAGGGCTGTGCTGGTCACCAACTCAGGGATGGGACGGGGGGTGTGGGGTTGTGGGGCACTGCCTGCTGAGGAGTGGAATGGAGATCCACTAGATCACCAAGAAAATATATATTTATATTACAGTATATGGGCAGATAGGGGATAGGGAGGGGAGTTCGCTAGGCCATCAGGGAAGGATATTTTCTTATATGGGCAGATTGGAGGGGGGGATCTGCTACACCATCAGGGACATGTGACAATTTAATAAAATGGGGATCGGGTTTGGGGGGGTCGGGTAGACCACCAGAGATGTGATTATTTTAATATAAGAGGTAGGGACTGGGGAGGGGGGACTGCAGCACATCGGCACATGTTCTCTAACCCTCCCAGAGGACTCACTTCTAAGTACCCTTAGACAAGCCCTGGCTGGTCTAATGGTACTTAGACATTTGCCCTCTGGGAGGGTTTTGAGAATCCCGAATTAGGGGATATGGCAGCCTACATCTGCTATAAGCGCCCTACTGCCATGCCCCCTTTGGAGTATGCGGCCTGTGACTGATGCAGGCTGCTTTTGTGAATTGCTCCCGTGGCATCTTCTGATGCGAGCTGTACCATGCATCATTCATTGTGGCATAAGCTCCTTGTGCCATTAAGAGGAGCTTTGTGAAGCAGGCCCTTAGTCTGTCCAAAATGTGTTTTACATACAAGTCTTCAGTTTATGTAGAGACATCGCAACAGCTTTTCATAGAAGTGAATTAAACCTAAAATCTGCTGTACTAATGGCACAAGTAAGAGCCCCTCAGACTCAGGAAGAAAATTATTACTACGAATGAGGAAAGGATCCTTGCAAAATGTTGGCTGGAGGCAAAGATGAACAGAAGCTCCCTGAGGTGGTTTCAGCAGTTAAATAAAGGGTTAAAAAGAGTGGGGCGTATTGAAATTTGGGATGAGTATGCATTAAAGAACATTGATCGGTATGTTTGTTCAGCTATACAGAGATTAGAAGACTCCTTATTTCTAGCAGAATTTGGGAAACTTATTGATATTCCATACTGTCAAGCCTATTACCATTTGAAATGTCCTAGGAAGGTAGGAAATAAAAAGATTTTGTGAAAAGGCAGCACATAAATTCTGAGTGGGTACTGTTATGAACAATCGTACTTTTGATGGTTGGTGTCTATATGGGGGAATGGATCATTGCTATAAATGTGATATGCATGCAAGACTGACGGTGTCTCATTTAATTTTTAGTTGCTCCTTATTAACTAATGCAAGGAACAGATGGCTTCTACCTATATGGAAGGTATGGCAGCAAGTAATAATAGAAGTAAATTAATGGAGTGTATGTTGTTTTGTGACATCACTAGCCGTATTTTTGCTATGGCAACTTCCGCTCATATTGCATTTTATTGTATTTAATGTAATGTATAGGGATATTTGGGGAAGATTTTGTTTTGTTATGTGCTGGGAATTGTTCTTTTTAATTGCTAAACTATTGTATGTGATAACTTTGTTTTATACATGCTATTATAAAAAAATAAACTTGAAACACTACCAGCTGGTGTTCCACTGGCACTTGTAGACTGTGCCCTGCAGTAGCCCACCTCCCCTCAGTTCTCTGTGGCATGGAGGAGGTCTGTGGTTTGTGGCTCCTGTGTAGCATGTGGGCAGCATACCCACACGCTGACTAGCTTGTGGGCATCTGGCTGCCAATGGGGGGGTACAGCTGTTACAGTAGTCCTCAGGCTAGTGTAACAGAACCCTTTTTGATACTGACCCAGTGGAGTGTAATCAGCATTGTGAAAGCTGTGCTCCACAGGCCCTATGCAGGCATACCCAGTCCTCGCGCTCGACCTGGACCAGCTGTGCAATTGCACGGGTACAAGTGCATGCAACTGTGGGCAGGGCAGCATAGGAGGTGCAGGTGACTCATGCATCCAGGAGTGTCCTTTGGACACTGGGATGTGCATATCCCAGCCCTGTGCACCACGTATCGTGGTGTGTAGGGCCACAAGCTCTTTATGCATAGGGCCCATAGAAAACACATCAAGCACAGCACCACAATTTCTTTTACAATTAGTGTATCCTGGTGAGAAATTTGTATATTTTGGTCCAGAAGGTCTTGAGTTCATGTCTCACACATATGACTTGGGCTCACACTCAATTCTGACACTAGTGTGTATAGACATAGATCACAAAGTATGGTGGTAAATGGCTGTCAGTCAGAACCAAGACTAGTTAATGTTGATGTCCCGCAGGGCTCTGTTCTGGGTTCCCTTATTTTCCAGATTTTCATCTCAGATTTAACAACAGGCTTAAGTAATCGGCCAATCAAAAATTCTGATTACAATAAGCTTGGAGACCCATGTGTCACAGCAGAACAAAGACATTCATTACAAGAGGACCTACATTTTATACATCAGTGGACTACCAAATGGGAATGGAAATTTAATATTGATAAATATAGGATTGTGCACCTGGGTGAGTGCAACCCATGCCATCAGTATAATCTGGGGGGCAAATCACATGCACCACTACTAGTGAAAACAATCTAGTGGTAACTGTGACTAGGAGCCTTGAAACAGAACCTAATGCAATATGGCAATATCCAATATCAAGAGCAAACAGCATCCTGCAGGCCATAAAGAGAAACATAACATCAGGAGACTCCAAGATAATTTTTCTTTTATATAGACCGTACATACGGCCGCATCTGGGCTATGCCACTCACTTCTGGTGCTTGTACAAGAGACAGGACATAAATGAAATAGAAAATATCCAGAGACCTGCAACAAAAACAATAAATACATTGAATAACCTTCCGTACACACACAGACTGAAAGAACAAAACCTTATGGCCCCGATTCTAGAAGGGTGGCGCACGTTGCAGCCGAACGCAACTTGCGCCACCTGCAACTGCGACAGTGACCCTGCACTCTATTCTAGAAGGGGCAGGGTCTCTGCAACAAAGACCTGCAACTTGCGATATGTGGCTAAGTATGCCGCACAGAAGGCATACCTGGCCAGCACGTCGTAACCCACTGCCGCAGGTCACAAGTACACCCCCACCCGTGCCCCGACCCCCAGGTCGCCCGCCACAAATGCGGCATGTTACCTGTCCTG
This sequence comes from Neoceratodus forsteri, assembly GCA_016271365.2. Classification (NCBI taxonomy): domain Eukaryota; kingdom Metazoa; phylum Chordata; order Ceratodontiformes; family Ceratodontidae; genus Neoceratodus; species Neoceratodus forsteri. Next base: position 38,037,696 of record JADMNL010000025.1, on the reverse strand, counting down.
GTAGTCTAGTGCCCCCCCTGAACAGAGTTAAATAAAAGAATATCTCCCCTATATCCCTGGTAGTCTAGTGGACCCCCGAACTGTAACATAATAAATAAAGAGAGCCCCATATCCCTGGTAGTCTAGCGGCCCCTCAATCTGTATAATACATGAATAGATCTCATATCCGAAGTCTATGCTCCCCGAATTGTTATTAAAAAAGATCTTGCTTCTGGTTTAGTGTTCTCACTAGCATCTCCTCACTCCTCTCTCAGTGATTGAATGGTCACTTTACTTTCTTTCATGGCTGTAGGATTGAGTGTAGATAGCGCTTATTGGACAGATGCGCCTAGAAATTACTTTGAGCGTGCCTGTGCAGTAGCGCTTAATATTGCACTCAGTCAGCGGGCTGGCCATGGAGGTGAGAGGTGGCTCGTGCCAGTCGCTGGCTGGGGACGGTCGGGGATGCTGGGTGGGCTGGCATGGCTGGGTGGCCATTAGACTACCAGGGAAATGGGGATCTTTTTATTAATATACTGTTCAAGGCGACTTAGTTTACCAGGGATACGGGGATCTAACCTTGTATTATACAGATTGGGGGCTATAGACTACCAGGGATACAGGACTCTTTTATTTATTGTTTTACAGTTGGGGTCACTAGACTACCAGGGCTGGCTTATTGCTGCATATGCGGCGCATGCCTCGTGGTTCGGGCTAGGTGGGGAATGGCAGCCGGGCTTCTGCCAACAGCTGTTTTGGGGGCTGGGGTATGAGTAGCCCTGTGGGGCCCCACTGGGGTGTGCTGGGCATGGGGGGTAGGGAAACCATGCACTGTCTGCTAGACAGCCGATGGGTCTACAGGACCCCTGGGGGCATCTGTAAGTTATATCAGCTAAATGCTGGTATAACTCACATTGCCAGATCTCCTCCAGGGGTTCTTGTAGAATTCCGAGGTGGGCACTTTGTGGCTGCCCTTCTAGAATGGGGCACAACTGCTGCCGTAAACCCCCTAGCACCATGTCGCAGGGGGTTTATGCGGCGTAACAGCTGTTCGGTGCAAGTGGCCTGAGACATGTCGCAGGCCACTTTGTAGAATTGCGTGTGTTGCAACTGCTGGCGTAAGTTGCTATAACCGCCATTCTGCTTGGCGCAACTGCTGTTCCACCAGGCATAACCCTTCTAGAATCTGGCCCTATGTCTCTAGAGAAAAACACAGATTAAAAGGTGACCTCTTACTAATGCATGAGATTGTTAAAAATGAATATTTGTTTACTGAAATTGGTTTCAGCCTCAAACCAGCTAACCACACAAGATGACAGTTGCTACTATAGGAAGGCATTTCAATACAAAGACAATCATTTGTCAATGCCAAATGTTTGTCACTGGTAAGGCATTGCTTTTGTATTGTTTTTTCAGATTTTTACCCCAAATTTTCAATATAATGTTTTTATGATCACACCTTCTGAGCATGACAGGTGTCATTTATAAAACAATGGCTAAAAAGTCATTGTGCACCACAAGTGTTAAAACACATTTTGGGTAGGATCTGAGACATGACAACTGTCGCATTCATGAGGTGGGGTCAAAAAAATGGCTATGTTGAAAAGTTGAGGTCAAAATATTGCTAATTACCACAGTTATGAGTGTGTGTTGCAAAAATTGCAATGTAGACTCGTAACTTTGTTGCCTTTTCATATTTTTACCCCAAGTTTTCAGCCTAGCCTTCTTATTACCCCACATAACCTGCTTATGAGCCCACCTCATGAATAAGGGTGCAGAACATTTTCAAATCCTGCCCAAAAAGTGATTTTGCACCACAAGCGTGAAAACACATTTTGGCCAGGATTTGAAAAATGACAGCTGTCAAATTCATGAGGCGCTGTGAAGAAATGGTTATGCTGAAAATTAGTGGTTAAAATATTGAAAATTACCAAGGTACGAGCCTGCATTTGCAAATTTCAATGCAGGTTCATAACTTTGTTGTTTGTTAATATCTGTGGCCCAAATTTTCAACATAGCCTTCTTATGATCCCACCTCATGAACAAGTGCAGAGAAAATGTTCAACTCCTGCCCAAAGGTTATTTTGCACAGTGACTGTGAAACCACCTTTCAAAGCGCAAAAACACATTTTGTCCAGGATTTGACAAATGACAGCTATCACATTCATGAGGAGCTGTGAAAAAATGGCTTTGCTGAAAATTTGGGGTACAAATATTGAAAATTACCAAATTTACGAGCCTGCGTTCACAAATTTCAACATAGATTCATAACATTGTTGTTTTTTTGATATTGTTATGCCAGATTTTTAACAGAGCCTTCTTATGACCCCACTCCATCAGCAAGAGCAGAGAAAATTTTCAACGGCTTCCTGAAAGGTGAGTTTGCGCAGTGACTTCAAAATCACCTTTCGGGACATATTTGCCTAATGTCACTTGCATTGCTCATAAGGTGGAATCCCCAAAAAGGTATGTCAAAAATGTAGGACAAAAATATCCAAAAATGGCCAAGTTATGCCACTAAGTTCAACCCTCCATTGAAATAAATTGAACCGCATACCTGATTTCCTCAGTTTGTGGTCTGGCTTTGAAGAGTGAAGATGAGTCTGTAGTCCAGAGAGATTACGGCATTGGACCCCCAGTGGCTAAATAAGGGCATGGGGGGGTGGATGCTAAGTGGGAAGGTCGGGTGGGGGTGGATTAATGGTGTAACAGACATCGACGGATGTTTTTGCATTTTTTACAGAGTTTATTTTAAAAAAATGCAGAGGGAGGGTTTTCTTTATTTCAGGTTTTGATACTGGAGGATTGGGCACCCCCAGTGTGAATGTCATGTTTGGGGAAGGGTGGGTGCTGAGTGGGAGGGTTGAGTGGGGAGGGGTGATGGTTACAGTGGCACCTGGCCAGGTGGAGGACAAATTGGCCCTGAGGTCACATTATGTTGACTATCAGGGGGCAATCTCCCAAAAGAAGGCAGAGTTTTTGTCTAGGGAGATTGCTGCGGTGAGGAGCAGACCAGCTCAACTCTTCCATATGGTAGACAGACTTTCACATCTTGTCTGTCTCAGTGCTGGAGGAGTAGGTTCTAGCACTAGGTGTGAGGAGTTGGCTTTGTTCTTCACCGACAAGGTGTCCTCTATCAGGGTTGAGGTCTCTTTGAGTATCTTTTGAAAGGGATGCTGTGTCTGGCCTGAGTTGTGCTGAAACACTCATCCTGTCTGGGATGAGTTTAAGCTGGTTGGGGTGGAGAAGGTGATTGGGATAATCTCAAAGCTGCGGTCTACACAGTGTGATCTGGGCTCAGATCTGACCCGCCTGTTGGTTGGATGCTAGAACCTAACAGGACCTGTAGTTGCTGAGGTTGCCTGGAGTTCATTGAGGAGTGGGGTCTTCCCATTGTCCTTGAAAGAAGCTCTGGTTAGTCCCCTTTTAAAGAAGCCCTCTTTGGACCCAGACTGCCACGGCAAATACAGGTTGGTTTCAAAGCTCCCGTTCCTAGGGAAGGTTATAGAGAGTGTGGTGGCAGTTCAGCTTGAGTGACATCTCGCATCTTCTTCTACCTATGAGCCTTTCTAGTCTGGGTTCTGCGCAAGGCATAGTATGGAGACTGCCCTGGTAAGGGTGCTTAATGATCTCCTGATGGCAAGGGACAGGAGAGTCTGTACCATCTTGGTTCTCTTGGACCTCTCTGTGGCATTTGACACTGTGGACCGTGAGGTGCTGCTCGACTGCATGCGGTTCTGGTGTGGCCTGTCCGGTAATGTCATCAACTGGTCCAGGTCATACCTGACAGACAGAGTGCAGAGGGTAAAAATTGGACTTTTCTCATCTAGCCTGAAGCCTCTGAGTTGTGGGGTACCGCAGGGGTTGGTCTTGTCACCCTTATTGTTCATGGTGTACATGCTGCCATTGGGGGACATTATCAAGTGGTACGGGTTTGGGTTTTTTCTGTTATGCAGATGATACCTAACTGTACCTGTCCTGTGCACCTAATGTCCAGGTATCAGACTCCATATTTAACAGCTGCCTTGAGGAAATCCAGTCATGGATGACTCACAACTGACTTAGGCTCAACCCAGACAAAACTGAGGTATTGGTGGTGGAGCTAGGTCATTGTGGAGGAGGGGGGATGGGGGGTTGTACCCTAATCTAGTGTTGGGGGGTGTTCCCCTTGTTCCCTCTAGACAGGTGAAGGATTTGGGTGTGATCCTTGACGACGGCCTGACACTTGATGCCCAGCTGTCGGATGTGGTCAAAAGTGTTTTTCATCATCTCAGGAATATCACCTAAATCTGAGCCTTGATCCCTCCTGAGGACTTGCTCACACTGGTACATGCTTTTGTAACTTCCAAACTGGATTACTGTAATGTCCTGTACCTTGGATTATCTGGAGGCAACCTCTGCAGGCTGCAGCTGGTGCAAAACGTGATGGCGAGACTTTTGACTGGGGCAAGGAGATGTGAGCATATTATCCCAGTCCTCCATTGGCTGCACTGGCTGCCAGTCAGGTGGAGGATTGTCTTCAAGATAGGGATCCTTACCTATAAATCCCTGAATGATGGGGTCCCTACCTATCTGCAAGATCTCCTTGTCCCTTACCGTCTGTCCTGGATGCTCCGTTCTGCTGAGGGAGGCCTCCTTGGGGTTCCCAGGGTTAGGTTGTGGCATTCAGGAGACAGAGCATTTGTGGTGGCCGCGCCAACCCTGTGGAACTCCTTACCTGATTATTTAAGGGGGGCTCCCTCGGTGGAAGCCTTTAAAAGGGGACTAAAAACATACCTGTTCCAAATAGCTTTTATTGATTGATGCTGTGCTGCTTTGAATAGATATATGGTAGTCTGTACTTAAAATGATTCTATTATATGTATTTTTTTTTGTTGTTTAAAAAAAAATTGTGTTTTGTATCACGGTTTTATTGTACGTCAGAGTCCCAGGAATTGGGCGCTTGATAAATAAAATATCTTATGTAATCTAATCTAACCAGCAGGAGCGCCAGCAATGTAAGCCCCCAAAGTGGGTGGCAGAGAACCTTTCCACTGAAGCCCGGAGGCTTTATTTGGCTGATCCCCAGCTCTGCTGCCTGCCCTGGAGTCAGGGATATTGGTTAATGTGGCCAATGGCCGAAATGCCAAAATGAGTCCATGGCTCATTTAAATTTTACCTGCCTTTCCCTGCTCAATGGGCACTTCGTGACTTGGTCGACCAAATAGGCCTGTGTGATGTCTGGCGTATTTTTAACCCCAATGATAGGGGCTACATGTTTACCTCCCCAGTTCACAGGTCCTCCTCCTGCATTGATTATATACTTCTTTCCCAGACCCTTCTCCCCAGTATTCTGGCCTCTTCAATTCAACCTGGCCCTCCCTCAGATCATTCCCTGGTTACGTGCCATCTTTCTCTCTCATTCCTTCCCCAATGGGGAGCATGCTGGAAGATTAATGATCAATTACTGAAAGATCCTGAAGCAACCCAACATATCTTGGATCACATTAAGCAGTTCTCTGAGGTTAATTGTAATTCCACTGCTAGGCTGGACAGAGTGGTATACCTTTAAGGCATATATAAGGGGAATTTTGATTGGTCTAGCATCACAGAGAAAGAAAAAAAGGGAACAGCAACTGTTACAGCTTCTTTCTCAAATCCAGAACATAGAAAAGAAATTGGCCCCCCCTTTCCCCTGAACCTCTTAGGCAGGAATTGGTCAAATTGAGGGACAACTATCTGGACCTTTTAAGAGAAAAGGCTGAATTTGCAGTCTTAAGAACTAAAGCTTCCTACACAGACCAGGCTGAGAAGGCAGGGCATTTGTTAGCTTTTAGAATAAGGCAACAAGAATCTTCTCGATTCATCCCCCATGTTCGCTCTCAGGACGATGGCTCCCTGAAAACGCCGCCAGCAGACATTGTAGCCGAATTTACCGATTACTATAAACAACTGTATGGGCCCATGCTTGATCCACCTTCGGATCAGACTCTAGACAGCTTTTTTAGGGGCCTTCCATTTACCTTCCCTCACTGAAATGCACCGGCATGCATTAGTACCCCCTGTCTCTGCGCTAGAATTGACTGAAGTCATCAAAAGTCTGCCTACAGATAAAACCCCCAGACCGGATGGTTTCTTTTCCAATTTTTGCAAAAGATTTAAAGACCAGTTAATCCCTTTACTTCTGCCAATGTACCAGCATATTTTATCTGGGGCACAGGCTGACCCAACTCTCTTTGAAGCCTTGATTATCCTTTTGCTCAAAGCTGACAAGAATCCTGAATTGGTTACAAGTTACCGACCTATTTCCCTCCTTAATCAGGATATTAAGATTTTAACTAAATTACTTGCTCACCATCTTAGCCTAATTCTCCCTGACCTTATAGGTCCAGAGCAGGTGGGATTCATGAAAGCGAGGTCTTTGGTAGGCCACTTTCGGACTCTGGTGCATGTCTTCTCGGTGTCCAGAGATCCCCCTTTCCCTGCAGCTTTGGTATCTCTGGATGCCAAGAAGGCCTTTGACAGAGTTAATTGGAATTTTCTATTCCGGACTCTCAAGGCCGTTGATTTTCCCCTCAAATTCCAGAAATGGATACAAGCTCTGTACCAGTCCCTGACTGCCCATGTGACCAGTAATGGAGTGATTTCCGAACTTTTTTCACTACAATCGGGTACAAGACAAGGTTGCCCTTTGTCTCCCCTGCTTTTCAATATTTATTTAGAACCCCTCATCAGTAGACTGGTGGCAAGTCAGAGGGTTCGGAGAATCACCATCCAGGCCCTGGAAGTCAAGCACTCTGCTTATGCAGACGCCCTCCTCCTCCAGCTGTCTCATCCAGATACATCCATCCCACCCATGTTAGAAATTATTAAAGAATATAACCAGGTTTCAAATTACAAGGTGAATGTTAGCAAAATGGTTGTTTTCCCCCTTAATCATAAAGTGTTTAAAGATACTGTTTCAGCATTAGGGCTTTCCTGGACCCAAGATTCCCTTAGATATCTTGGAATTGAGCTGACCAGGAATCTAGCTCTTTGCCTCAGATGGAACTGAGACTCTCTGGTCCAAATTATTAGTCCGGATTTGGATTGATGGTCCGCTCTCTTGATTTCTTTGTGGGGGAGAATCAATCTAATTAAGATGAATGTTTTTCCCCCATCTGTTTTACGCCCTTAATTTACTTAATATTTGGCTTCTGTGGTCCTGGTTTATAACAGTGCATGGGCTCCCCACCAAATCCATCTGGTCTGGTAAACAGTCGAGATTAGCCTTCTACAAACTGGCTGCTCCCAAGCTTAAAGGGGGCCTGTGCCTCCCTCATCTAGGCCTTTACTATTGGGCCAGTCATGCTACCAAATACCTTAGATGGTTGTCGGTGGGCTACTCATTAACCCTCCACTTTTCTTCCCCGCTCTGGCTCAAAATTGAACTAGCTCATGTTTGCTCCTGTGGTCTATCGCCGGCAGCACTTTTGCACATCAAGTTAAACTCTCTGCCCTCTAGTCTCAAAGCCTCCCCTATAGCAACATCGGTAAAAGTCCATTCCCAACTGTGTGCATTCCTCAAATATAGACACACTCTTGAGTTGTCCCAATCCATATGGGGTAACCCTAACTTTAAGATCGACAACCAAGTTCTGACACCACGATGATTGCCAAGCTTGGGGGATGGCCTGCTCACCAGCTTTATAATGGAAGATGGCTCCTGGTTTTCTTCTGTGGAAATCATGAGTAAATTTAATATTCTGAACCCACACATTTTTAAAGTCTTCCAACTGAGGCACCTTCTCATTAGAGTAATGGGAGCAGATCCCCCCCAGCCTGCCAAATTATCTTTCCAATTGAAACTCAGCCAGGTTGCAGGTTTTCCCAAGCTGTTTCCAAGACATATGGGATCCTATATGACTGGCTTTACCCAGACTGCTTTGGCCCCATGGCTTTTTGGGCTTCTTTATTCCCAGATTTGAATATCGATTGGCCTGCCCTCTGGTGTACCTGTCACAAATGTGTAACCCACGACAGGTTGCTCTTCATGTAATTTCATTTACTGCATAATGTGTATTATTCTCCACAGAAATTAGCCAGATTTGGATTAGTGCCCTCTTCCTCATGTTCCCGCTGCCATCAAGAAGAAGGCACCCTACATCACATTTTCTGGACTTGTCCTAAAGTGGCCCCACTATGGGTTAGTATTCGTCAGAACGTGGATCCTCTCTTAGGACTGTCCGACTTATTTACTGCGGAAATTTGTTTACTTGGAGATTATTCTGGCATCTCAGTGCTAAATCGCAAATGTTACGTGGCCCTTATCTCTGTGTCAGTCAAAAAGTTAATATTGAGACACTGGAAGGAGAGTGAGGACATTTCTTACACTGAATGGCTTACTGAATTGCTAGTCAATCTTCGAACTGAGAAAGCGATAGCGAACCTCAATAATAGGCTTAATAGGTATAGAAGTATCTGGGCCCCCTTACATACTTTATATTCCTTATAATTGATGCACACTGATGCATTTACTTCTATCTAAGTGTATATGGTTCTCCTGCTGTGCTGGGAGGGGGGGGATGGCTAGGGAAGTGGGGGGTTGGAAGAGATGGGCGATGGGGGAGGGTAGGGGTGGAGGAGGGAGGGGGTGGGTCCATTGCATTGTTAAATGTCTGTCTATTATGTTGTGTCAGGTATGGATCCATTCCCTGTATTGTAAAAATGTCAATAAAATTTGAATTAAAAAAAAAAAAAATTACCTGCCTGGTGGCTGTGCATGTGCAATGGGGCATGGTCATGGTGTTTGTTTACATCTTGGCAGTCCAGCTTCTAAGAGTCCACCTGACTGCTGAAATACCCCCCTCCCAAACATGCCAGGAGTCATGAAACAGTAGTCAGACCTCAACCCCTCTCAGAACATGGGCTGAGGTCACTGGATTGTAGTGGCTGCAGCTGCAGAGCACCAACTGGGCTGGCTGGCCTGAATCCCACCAAGGATCACTGCTGTGGGAAGCTGCAGGAGAGAGTGGGATCATAGCCCTGACCAGGTAAGCCCAATTTGGGGGCCTTACACAGGATGTTTTTCTTTTTTACATGTTTTTTAAATACAAACATCGTGGAAAGGGAAACTTGGGGGGGGGCATTCACTGAGGGAGAAGGGAAAGAGAGAGCAAGGAAGAGGAGGCATAGCTGAAAGCCGCTCAGCTGTTTGCTGAGGTGGCTTCATACAAATCAAAGGAACTAAGCCCTCTTGTATTGGAGTGGCTTCAGTCCTTTGAAGTACACAAAGTTTCAGGCCACCAAGCTGAGAGTTGCATCAGGACCACAGTGCATGGTCATTGGCCTACACTACCGAGCCCCGGCTATTTTGAACTGCAGTGGGCTCGGCAGTGACACACCCCTCAAAAGTGCTCTCATAGCAAGATGTTCCCTGTGCATGCATGGATGGCGAACATAAAAAGGCAGTACTTCTTTACACAACAGGTGTACAGGCCATGGAATGCTCTACTCTTAGAAGTTGTGATAAGCAAGAATAAAAGTGAATTTAAGAAACAACTTGACTTATTTTTAAATTCAAATAGTGAGCTGCAATATTACAAATAAGGGAGTATAATGGGCACTCAGCCTATTAAGCTTCAGTCCCTTCACTGTGTGAACCTTTGTATATGGCGGTATTGCTATGTTGGTGCAGTCTTTCCTTTGGATGAGAGTTTTCTTTGGTAGCTGTTCATCTGGATGTTGAAGTTCTCATCACACTATTACAAAATATTATGGGCTTTCTCAAGTATCTTGGCCAATATTCCCTCCAAAACAGTTTCTAATTCAGCTGTCCATGGCTCTGTGTGTGTGTGGGGGGGGGAGAGGGGGTGGTTAAGGCAGACTGTATAAAGGCTGCTCCATTGGTTTGCTAAAGTCACTGCACTACCAGAATCAAGCTCATTTCTTTGTAAGGTGCTCTTAGGTTCTGTGTGTATGAAAGAGCTCTAAATCATGCGCAAACAGAAGGGAGGGCCCACTTACCCTGCTGAAAGATGAAAATTGCAGCAAGTCACTTAAACAAGAAAAAAAGCTTTATTCCCTGAAAGAAAAACATGCAAGGCAAACAAATCCTTGAATGCATAAGGGTTCTGACAGTCTGACATTTCCTACTATACCTCACATACCTCATCAACCAATCTGATGAAGTGCACAAGGTATAGTATAGTGCAAAACCACAGACTATCAGAATGCTGATATGTTCAGGGGATGTTGCTTTTCCTGCCTTGCACATGCTGTTTTTGCTCAAGAACAAAGCCTTTTATTTTACTTTTAAGTGACTCCTTGTATTCTTCATCCTGTGTTTGGTTAAGTGTGTTTTCCTTCTGTTTTTATGTTATTACCCTTCCAAGAGTAGCACCTTGTTACCGTAGAAGCAGTCCTTATGTTTCCTACAGTGCTCCGTAAATCAATTTCCAATTCTTTTGGCACCACAGGGTACTTGTATAGAGAATTAAGCTTCAAAAGAAACCAAACTCATTCCCCCCCCCCAAGTTCCAGCCTCACCTGCATTTATGATGACCCCTACTGCTTGACAAGCTAGTCCAAGGTGTGAAAAACCAATGTTGCAGTAATATCTAGAAAAAATGTATTTCCTCATCAAATGTGCACAAGCAAATCAGTGGCTCAAACAAAAAGCTTTTAAGTACTGCGTTGAGAGTGCAATGGATGTTAAGCATTCAGCGGGTGGAGAGCAGATGAGCCATGTGTATGCCATCAGATTAATATACTTCCTTAAATATTTTCCTACTCTGGTAATTCAAGTTACATTAATAAGTAATGCTAGAATTTGACATTTGTGTGGCAGCGCTGCTGCAGACACTGTAAAAGCAGCATACAAACAGATCATTATCGGTTTGTTTTGTAATGCTATAATCTGTTTTCTATGGAATCCTTTTTCTGAATTGCATAGTTCAATGAAGATTTCAATTTGCACTGATGAAATTACATCCCTTTTGTTATTTAATCTAATTTAACATTTATGATGTTTATGTATGAATTCACCTAATTCTATTAACATCTCCTAAATAACTCCCCTGGGGCTGTAGCTAGGACTGAGTGCCAACCCCATGCATATTCAGAAGCAGCTGCAAGCTCTTGATTTATGAATACAATTACTGTTGCCCTTACTAAGGGAATTTTTCCACTGATTTCTGTGTGGGTTCACCTTTTCTACTCATGGCACATTCCTGAAGGCGCCACTTATTGTCAATGTGTTGGTAAATGCATGGGCCCTCGCTACAAATACCATTGATGAGTCTGTAAGCAGTTCAGTGTGCAGTAGGCCGGGAATAATTCTTTGTCAGTCAAGATGAATTTGGCATGTGAGAACAATGAGAAATAATCCTTGGTTCTGTTCATCTACAAGTGACGTATTTTGGATGCAGTGTATGCTTCTCCTAACTGGGAGGCCATAGCAGAATCTCCATGCTCATGTGGAGCAAAGTTGACAGTATCCTTAAAGGTGAACAGTCAAAACAAAGGGTCCCACACTCAAGTGTGGGGCTGATCCCAATGTGTACTTTGTGTGCACGAACATTTAGTTTACATACTGTTTACCGTAGTATAATAGATTTATCGGACTGCTTTTGGTTAGTTCTAGACTGACATCTTCTGTTACTTACAGTATATCCCATGATCCTCTGTAGCTGACATCATAGTAGTAGGCAACAGTAGGAGATTCAATAGCTTGCAGTGCATGTTATAGTTTTTATAATCTCCCATCAGATGCTTTCCGGGTCTCCTTTTCTCCAGGGGCTAAGTACAGTCTTCTGTGACTGTACTTAGTCCAGGGAGGACAGTGGGACCAGGAAATAAAAGATCAGAGCTTATATAAACTCTAACATTCACTGCAGGCTATTGAATATCCAACTGCTGCCTACTGCTCTGATACCAGCTGCAGGAGATTCTGGGATTTGTAGCAACAGAAGATGTCAGCCTAGAAGTAGGCAAAATTAGTCTGATACAATCTACTCTACTACAGTAACAGTAAGTAAACCAAAATGTCTTTGCACATGAAGTGCACATTGGGACTAGTGCCATACTTGAGTGTGGGGCCCTTGGTGATGATAGTTACCCTTTAAAGATCTGTCCAGAGCCTTGTGATTCACTGTATATTACTGGAAATAATAGGTGATATTGTGGTAACAAGGGATACTATGCAATGGTTCAAATCTTTTTGAGTAATAGAGCTCAAGTTATGGTGGAGAGTAATATGTATGGGTCTGTAATACTAACAACAGGAGTTCCCTAGGGTTTGATTCTGGGGATCAATCCTGTTTCTGATTTACATTAGTTATGTTACAAATACAATGCATAATACAGATTCTGTATAAGGTTTCATGTTTACAACACTTATTCTAGCAACTGATCACTCTTTTTCAAGTATACAAATCAGATTATAATATGACTTGAATGGGTTACAAAAATGGTTTAGTGACTCTAATCTGGTAGTGAATCAAAGAAAGACATTGGCTATGATTATCCATCATCACACCATATTGTCCAAAGAACTGAATAATTCATTTATTTCCACATGAAGTACAAACATATAATCATAAATTTATAACTTACAATGGTAGATCACACTGAGCGCGTCTGTACAATTATGTACAATTATTTAAACAAAAATAAATATCGTTAAAATAAATATAACAATTTAAAATCTTAACCAGAGCAAGTACAGCATGATTGTGTGAATAAATACATTTTTAACCTTTTTTTAAACTGGGCTTTGGCTCTTGACCTGCGTACATCAATGGGAAAAGTGTTCTATTATTTGGATACAAAGCATGCAAATGCTCTTTGCCCATGTTGGGTCTTGACAAATGGCAGTGACATATACTCAGATTCGATAGATCTAAGCATGTTCCTAACAGTGTTAGAGGCAATAAACAATTGCCTAAGATGCTGTGGTTCACCAGAGCACATGATATCGAACATAAAAACTCCTAAATTAAATGTTCTTTTATTTTTTGGAGTTAGCCAATTAAGTTTATTATACAAGTCACACGAGTGTGTCATTCGAGTCGATTGTGATGCAAACCTCCAAATATTGTTACAGGCAATATCCCATTTATGCAGGTCTGCATCGCAGGCATTCGAATAAACAGTGAGTGGCCATTCAACCTAGACAATATACAGCCTCGCTTCCTTAGTTTGCTGTTGTTGAGCTCGCTACAATATGCCCAGCATACAGTTTACAGTACGGCATACACTGTCTATCTGGCAGTATAGCTTGGAGGTTAGAATAATGAGCTGTGACATCTGACTCTGAACAAGTCATTTAACCACTTCAGTGCTCCCAGGTTGCCCTTGAAAACAGGCACTTGTGCCCAGTGGGCCTTATCTGGTTATTAAAAGAATGAAAATAAATATGTCAATGACTCTAACAGGACCCCAAGATACTTCAGAGACAACACATTCTCAGTGGGGGCTCCATTCACACTTAAAACTTTAAGTTCTATGCCTAAATAAATTAATTTCTGTTTTGTTCCAAACAACATAACCTTTGTTTTATCTATATTCATAACAAGCTTACTTTCCAGCAGCCAATTAGATATGGTAAAGGCTAAAAGGTGAAGGTTAAAAGGGATAAAGACTAATTTGTTCTATACCCTCCTGGGTCGTACCTGAAAATAGGCATTCGGTTGTCTTGTGTACCTACTTAGTTACCAAAAATCAAATAAATAAATAAATAAATAAGTAAAAGAAGATATAAGGAGATGAAGAGGGAGAAGGATAGGGAGGTGTATCAGGAGAAACAGAGAGAAGCAGAGAAAGCAGTGAGGAGCCTGAAGGCAAAACTGATGAGAGACTAGCCCAAGCGGTAATGATAGGGGACACAATGTTTTTTAGGAATGTAAGCGAAAAGAGGAAGACAGGAGAGAGACTGTAAGGTTAAAAAGGGACGGAGAGGGGACTGTGTGGTGGGAGATCAAGAAAAGGCAAACATCTTTAATAAATACTTTTGTTCAGTGTTCACAGTGGAGGGGGAGGGGCCACAAAAAAGTAACAGGAGTTCTGAAGGGAGGGAGATGAACATTAGTCCTTTTTCAGAGGAGAGTGTCCTACAGGGGCTTGCTAATCTGAAAGTGGACAAAGCAATGAGACCAGACGGGGTACATCCTAGGGCACTGAGGGAGCTTAGGGAGGTATTGGCTGCACCTCTAGCAGTCCAATTTAATAGCTCACCTCTAGCAGTCCAGTTTAACATCTCACTGGAAACAGGAGCAATTCTAGAAGACTGGTGGAGAGTAGATGTAGTTCTACTTCACAAAAATGGTAGCAGGGAGCAGGCTGGCAATTATCAGACAGTCAACCTGACATTGGTGGTGGGAAAGTTCATTGAATCACTGCTGAATGAGATGATACTGGAATATCTTGAATGTAATGGGTTATAAGACCCAAGACAGCATGGAATCACAGGAGGGAGGTCATGTCAAACAAATCTGATGGCTTTCTTTGATTGGGTGATCAAGGAATTAGATCAGGGTGGTGCAGTGAATGTGGGCTACCTAGACTACAGTAAGGTATTCAACCCTGTTCCACATAGAAGACTAATAAGCAAGTTAGGCAGCTTAGGAGTGGGTCCAAAGGTGGTAAACCGGGTAAGAAATTGGTTAAGGGATAGGTGACAGAGGATGGTGGTAAACAGAGTTCACCCTGAGGAAGGAAGGGTGACCAGTGGAGTGCCTCAGGGATAAGTGCTGGGACCAATCCTTTTTAATGTCTTTATACATGACACTACAGAGGACCTGGAGGGAAAGGTCTGTCTCTTTGCAGCTGACACCAATTATCTACAGTGGGGTGGATAATCAGGGTGTGTGTGAAAAGGATGAGCAGAGACCTGAGAAAACTACAGGAGTGATCAAGGGTATGGCAGCTGGCTTTCAATGTGAAAAAAAGTGCAAAATAATGAAATTGGGGTACAGAAACACAGAGAGAGAGTGTGAAATGGGGGAAGTGTTATTGATGATCATCAAGCAGGAGAGAAACCTGGAGATAATCATCTCTGATGATCCAGAGGTGGTCAGGCAGTGTGACAAAGCAGTTGGGAGGGCTAGTTGGATGCTGGGATGCATAGGGAGAGGTAGGTTCTATGTGATAACGGCGATCACCGTTAGGGTGAGTGTACATTGGTGAAAATCAATTAAGGTGATATACACTCATGGCGCAGACCAAAAGGGCACTGAAAACACATCTTTTTTTGTTTACGCGGGGGCTCCCCCTACTAAAGGATTCTCAACTCCAGGGGGGTGCATGTTGGGGGGGTGAAAACAAAAAAAAATTAAAGCCTGGACCAGCGCAAAAATACCGACCTGTCCAGTATCGAACCCGCCACCCTCCCAACCCTAGCCTGCCACGAACTCACCACGCTACATGACCAGTTCAGCAGCCCACTACCACGCTACACCTCACAAACCCTCCCTCAATCCGTCACATGGAGTGCTCACTTCCCCTCACGTGCGAGTACATATAGCGACAGGATGTTGCTATATTTATATTCGCCCCCCTCATCCAGTAGCCCTGAGAACTGGCGCTGCTATTGAGTTGCCCTTTTTGTAAGCACTCAATAGCAGATGCCCTTATCACAGGATACCGTCCTGGTATCACCAGCAGAAGGAAGGAGGTGGTGTTGCTTCTGTATAGATCAGAGGTAAGACCTTGCCTAGAATACTATGCATAGTTCTGGAGGCCACATCTCTGGAAGGACATAGACAGAGTGGAAGCGGTCCAGAGTAGGACAACTAAAATGATGTGGGTCTTCATCAAAATTCCTACAAGGAGAGACCAAAGGAATTCAATATGTACTCCCTGGAAGGGGGGATATGTTAGAAACCTTAAATACCTCACAGGGTTAAATAAGATACGTGAAGAAAGTATTTTGCAGAACACAAAGTGCTCAAGAACAAGAAAACATGCTGTGTAGTTGGAGGGGGTAGATTCAGGAGAAATGTAAGGAAGAGCCTCTTCACAAAAAGAGTGGTAGAGTGCTGGAACAGTCTAACAGCTGAGGTGGTAGGGGCCAAAACAGTGTGTGGGGGGGTCAAGATAAATGCATGGGACAGACATAAGGGAATCTTAGTGGGAATGAATGGGGGGAAGGAGAAAGAGCCGAAGATCAAGTAGGGTTTGCGGTGATACTGTATGTAAAGAAAATGGGCAGACTGGGTGGGCCAAGCGGTCCTTGTCTGCTAACAAATTCTATGTTTCTTTGGCAATAAAGTCCACATTAAGGGCATAGTTCAACTCACTAACATTAGTAGAATGTTTGTAAATAATGATGTCATCTGTGTAAAGCAGAAGTTTATTTTTTTTATTTTATTTTTTATTTATTTATCAAGTCTAGGATTACAAATACCTTTGAGCCAAGGCTCTTTTACAAAGGTTCCACATCAGAGAAATACAAATTATGGGGAACATCAAAACAGACATTACAACAATGTGGACATTGCAACCAGATAACAGATTAATACAATTCAAGGGTAACATTGTAAGTATGGCAGCCAGTGGCATTTGTTAGAGAAAACAGATGAGATAAGAAGTGCCAGAGTCATAGGGACAGGGAAGGGGGGGGGAGAAGTAATGTAGGTAGGGTGGGGAAAGGGTGAAAAGTGCAGCATTGGGTATACCAAGATGTGAGGGTAGAATCCAGTGGGGGGACCACTAGAGCAGGCAGGGAAGTGGAGAAACAAGGTTAAGTTGGGCAGTCACAGGAGCTGTTGGTAGTGAGATAGTCCCGGAGCCTAGTTTTAAACATACCAATTGTCGGGGCAGAGGAGATGGTGGGGCTGAGGCCAAGTTTATAGCTCAAAGATAGTTGGGGAAGGGCATTAACAAAAATAGAAAACAAAACTGGTCCAATGGTAGAGCCCTGAGTCACACCTGAAGACAATGGAAATAGGCCAGATTTTGTACTGAGTAATTTCACAGCTTGTTCCCAATTGTCTGAGTAATTTGCAAACCATTTCGGGGCAACCTGGAAAATTCCCGCACAAGATAATT
Source organism: Neoceratodus forsteri (assembly GCA_016271365.2). Taxonomy (NCBI): domain Eukaryota; kingdom Metazoa; phylum Chordata; order Ceratodontiformes; family Ceratodontidae; genus Neoceratodus; species Neoceratodus forsteri. The sequence goes on along the minus strand of JADMNL010000025.1, from coordinate 38,020,710 downwards.
TATATAATAGTAGGTCATAGTAGACCAAATCAGAGGCCTTGGTCAGGTCCATGAAGATGGCACTAGTTAGAGTACCATTATTCATAGCCAGGTGCACATCATTCGCAAAGCTGACTGAGGCCATTGAAGTACCATGGCATAGTGTACATCTACGGTGCTCAGCACAAATCAGATGATATTCTCCCAAATAACCCATAACTCCTTGCTATTGGATTATATAAATAGCATTTCTTCCGCAAAAAATGCTTTACTCATGGGTGACTTTAACCTCCCAGGGATACACTGGAACACTCTTAGCACTATTACCCAAATTGAAAATACTTACCTTGAATCCTTTTTGCTAAATAATATGGAGCAAATAGTGAAACAGAATACATGGGGAAATAATATACTTGACCTAGTTTTGCATAATCTGGGTGACAGTATAACTAACTGTAATGTTTCCCACCCCCTTGGAACTAGTGACCATTCTATGGTTAACTTTACATATAAAGGTATCTATGGTTCTGACACAGGATGTGCAGTTATCTATAATTTTATAAAAGCTGATTTCCAGGAATTTAATAAAGAGTTGACATCGTGGGACTGGGAAGAGGAATTTACGAACATGTCACTGAATGAAATATGGTCTATATTCAATACTAAATTATCTACATGAATATTAAAGATATCCCTCAAATGAAAAAGGAGATCAAGTTAAATGTAAAACTACCTGGATAAATGCCAAAGTTAAAAAACTGATAAGACAAAAAAAAAAGGCATTCGAAAATGCAAAACTTAGTGGTACACCGTCAAATTGGGAATATTATAAAAATTTACTGAAAAAACAAAAAGTTGTGTTAAAAAAGCCAAAAGGGATTATGAGGTACACTTGGCAACAAGGGTTAAGGATAACTATAAGTCCTTTTACAAATTTGTAAATATTAAAAGGGGTGCCACTCCTACCCTAGGCCCATTAAAGGATTCAACTGGTAAAATGATTTTAGAGAATTCCGATATGGCAATGCTATGTAATCAATACTTTACCTCTGTTTTTAATAAAATGTCCCTGCCTAAAAAAAATCATAACCCACATAAAACACCTGGGTCGCACCTTATTACAGCATTAGACATTCAAAAGCGTCTGTTAGGGTTGGACTCTATTAAATCATCAGGCCCGCATGGTCTTCACCCTCGCATTCTCAAAGAAATGGCCATTCCCTTATCTGGTCCAATTACAGCATTATTTATTAGATCTATCGGTGAAGGACAAGTAATTGATGTATGGAGGCAAGCTAATGTTGTGCCTATTTATAAAAAGGGTTCAAAACATGAAGTATCTAACTACCGGCCTATTAGCTTAACGTCTATTTTGAGTAAAATCCTAGAGGGAATCATCAAGGAATATCTAGGGGAAATAGTTAACATCGATTATTCCCAGCATGGTTTTGTTAAGGGCAGATCGTGCCAGACAAATTTGCTGGAATTTTACGGTAAAGTTAGTATGGCTCTAGATAGAAATGAGGCAGTCGATGTCATTTTGCTGGACTTCTCAAAAGCCCTTGATCAGGTCCCTCATGGCGAATTGTTAGACACTTTGATTGAAATGGGTTTAAATGGTAATATTACCAAATGAGTGGAATCATGGTTGACCAATAGAACACAAAAAGTCTGTATAAAAGGTTCTTATTCAGGTAAGGAACAAGTTACCAGTGGTGTTCCACAAGGCTCTGTGCTCGGCCCATGTCTCTTTAATATATATATTGCTTCATTAAGCACGTCAGTCAGTGTATGGCTAACCAAATTTGCGGATGACACTCGCATAGGCCATACTGTAAATAATGTTGAAGGTGCAAATACTCTACAGCATGCACTTGGTGAACTTGAAAATTGGGCAGACAAAAACATGTTAAATTTTAATATAGATAAGTGTACTGTTATGCACTTTGGGAAAAATAACCTATTAGCCAAATATAAGTTGGGAGGCAAATTACTAAATGTGGTGGAAGATGAAAGGGACTTGGGTATAAGGGTACAAAATAATTTGAGTCCTAAACTACATTGTCAACAAGTCATTAAAAAAGCTGGAGGAATACTTCACTGTATAAACAAGCACATTCAAAGTAACAGTAGTAGAGTGTTACTCCCCTTATATACTTCTTTAGTGAGGCCTCACTTGGAGTATTGTGCTCAGTTTTGGTCACCACAAGACCAGGGCTCAAAACGTGCTCTGGAAAAAATTCAGAGAAAAGCAACAAAGACAATGAACGAAGTTAAAGATCTAAATTATGATGATCATTTAAACAAGTTAGGACTTTATTCCTTAGAATATCGAAGAATGAGGGGGGGACCTCTGTATGGTTTTTAAAGCTCTTCATGATGACAGTTTATGGGCTAAATTGGGACTAGCTATAAGAAATAATCCATATGAAACTCGGTCTCACCCCTTCCGACTTATGGGAGAATGTTGTAAAACAAAGAAAAGGAGCTCCTGGTTTACAATAAGAGTCACTAGTGTCTGGAACCAGTTACCCATAAATGTGGTAACTAGTGATAAAATGGACATTTTCAAGTCAAGATTAGATATTTATCTACGTAAAAACTCAATATATGGTTATACTTAAATTTTCCTAGCGAGCTATATGGATCTCGGTCTTTTTTTGCTCTGATAACCTTTGAAACCTATGAATAACCTGCTCATAAACAAATTTCTCTACATTTTTTTCAAGTCGAGAGAATATAGAGGTAAGTACACTGTGTGTCCGATGGGGTACCCAATCCCCATTGGCTTTAGTGCCCCTCCAAAAAACAGACTTCATGCTGCCATGCTGGGAGCCCACCCCAGCGAGGCAAAAGTCCCGTGTCGTCATGTGCTACCACACACTGTGTGGCCAACGGGGGTGCCCAGTCCTCCACTGACTCCACTGCCCCCCCCAAACTTTCAGGTGATATGCTGGGAGCACACCCCAGCATGGCAAAAGTCCCACATCATCTTTTTAAAAAATAAACCTGTGAAAAAAGAAAATGGTCCCTCACTGTTTCTCTTGCACTCCTCCCCCCTTTCGGTGCAGAATAGCGTGCTCACTGTGGGAAATCATTGTTCGGATCAGATTAAGAAAATCACAGTAACACTGTTCATGAGCGGAGGTCCCAAAATGCCTGTACTGAAAATCTGGTACAAAAAATCCCCACAAGAATTGATGCTCATGCCATTCCACCCCCACCACCACCCTGCAGCCAGTGATAGGCATTGAGGTGCGCCTTGGACTCTTTGGCCCCAGAGTTCACGCCATTCTCCTATACTGCACCTATTTCAGCACATTTCCTTATGGAATGAGGTGAGTGTACAGACCAAACACCCCAAGGCACACCTCGACACTTGTCAGTGTCTGCAGGGTAGGGTGAGATCAAATGTCGTGACCCTTATGGGAGATGACCCAAAGGCACACCCCAATGCCTGTCCATCTCTGCACAGTGGGGGCGGAGTTGGCGTCAATTCAGTACAACACTGCCATTTCTGTACTGCATCTGTCTAACTCCTGCACTTCCACTGCTAATGCCAGCAAGCAAACATTCGGCATTGACAAATGCTTGTTTATAAACTGGCACAACTATGGATACCGTCCATTTCCTAGGGACAATGCCTGTAATGAAAGAGCTATTAAACATATAGGTTAATGGTGCTGCAATAAAGTCAGTAGCCAATCTTAATAATTTGGGTTCCAATTCATAATAGCCACTACTTTTATTGGGATCCAATTTTTCCAATTCCTCATAGCCACTACTTTTATTGGGATCAAATGTTTTTATTTTTTTTTAACTTTTTATTTATAGTTTTTATGATCATACAGCATATACTGTTTCTCATAAGCAATAAAAGCACGAGGTATGCAAACCTCCACATCACAAGTACAGGTATGGTACAGGATGGTTTTATAAAAGTGATAAAAGTTCGGGTAATGTGAGAGTCACCAGGTATCTGCATAGGAGTATAGTCCAGACTTTTCGTCCTGTAGATTAATAACCCTCTCACCTATAAATAACAAATTATACAATGGCAAGAAAAAATCCTGGACTCTGATTGGTCAGTCTTGGGCTGGACCCGTGATGTTAACCAGTACAAACATCATGGATCTAGTCTCAGCCTCACTGTGAACCTGGAGATGATTGTTTGGATGATGAACTTTTTTTTTTTGCATCTCCTCTTAAGAAACAAAAATATTTTTCCACACTAATAAAAACATTCTTTAAAATTATTTTTTTACTTTATATATAACAACGAGCCATTGTATAATAGCAATAATGCCCTCCAGAGTGTGTGTTGTTTGGGATAACGTCATGCCTCAGTTGTTGGATGCACTCAGCCTGCGGCCTCATGCCCAACCACCTGAGGCGTGACATTATCCCAGCATGACACACACCCTGTTGGGCATTATTGCTTAATTAGATCTCTTACACCAGGAAATCAGTTCCCTTGTAGAACTTACTCGTGAAGGGAAAAAACAGGCTTGATTAACTGCAAACAGGTATGTAACCAGATAGTCTTGTCTCAATGAAGTTGATGAAAGTATCCATAGGTTCCTGCATGACATGGTGACCTGCCCTATGGAATCAGGAGCATAGATAGGTAATAAATCAGGTCACAAACTGAGAGGTGCCTTATACACCAACATATATCACTTTACAGTAACCGCCTAATAGAAATGATTAAAAGACATATTCATATTGGAGCACCATACATAGAAACATAGAAACATAGAAGTTGACGGCAGATAAGGACCGCAAGACCCATCTAGTCTGCCCATTTCTTTTTCTACCTTATAAATGTGCCATTGGCCTTTGCTCTGTCAGTGGCCTATCTATTCATAGTCATTTGTATTGCTCCCTTATGCCTATCCCATGCCCATTTGAAGCCCTGCACTGTATTCATAGCCACCACTTCTTGTGGTAAGCCATTCCATGCATCCACCACCCTTTCTGTGAAAAAGAATTTCCTCAAATTCCCCCTTAATCGGCCCCCCTCTAATCTCATGCTGTGTCCTCTTGTCCTGCTATTTTCTTATATTTAAACATGTTAGACTCTTTCACCTTGTTAATGCCCTTAAGGTGTTTGAATGTTTCGATCATATCACCTCTCCTCCTTTGCTCAAGGGTATACATATTGAGCTCTGTTAATCTGTCCTCATATGTCTTCTGATGCAGTCCCTGCACCATTTTGGTTGCCCTTCTCTGGACTGCCTCAATTTGGTTAATGTCCTTGTGAAGGTGTGGCCTCCAATACTGCACGCAGTACTCAGATGGGGCCCTAACCAGTGTCTTGTAAAGAGGGATTATTACCTCCCTCTTACGACTTGTGATACCCCTACTAATACACCCCAACACCCCTAGCCTTACCTACTGCTTTAGAGGTCTGCTTGGATGATTTCAGGTCATCAGTGATGATGATGCCCAAGTCTTTCTTCCTTTGTGACTGCTAGCAACTCCTCCCAGCTCATAGGTGGCTTCAGGGTTTCTCTTCCCTATGTGCATGATCTTGCACCCTTGCATTAAACCCAGTTGCCACTCTTCTGACCATTTTGCTAGTTTATCCAGATCTCTTCTCATTCTGCCCACCCCATCTGGATCATCTACTCTGTTGCAGATCTTAGTGTCATCTGCAAACAGACAAGCCTACCCTCTAGTCCATCTGTAACATAGAAACAGAAACATAGAATTATAAGGACCACTTAGGACCACTTGGCCCACCCAGTCTGCCCATTTCTACCTACTGGATAAGCTGCAGATCCTAGTTAACCAGCAGCCTACTTCTTCTTACCCCACTCCCCAGAATTGCCTTATGACTGTCCCATGCATGCTTGAATTCCACCACTGATTTTGACTCCACAACCTCCTCCGGAAGGCCATTCCATACATCCACAACCCTCTCTGTGAAAAAATACTTCCTTAAATTACCTCTGAGCCCCCCCTCTATCTTCAAATTGTGCCCTCTTGTTCTTGCACACCTCTTTTTTTGAAAGATGCTACCCTCTTGGACTTTGTTGATTCCCTTGAGGTACTTGAAAGTTTCTATCATGTCCCCCCTCTCCCTCCTTTCCTCGAGGCTATACATATTAAGCTCCTTAAGTCTTTCTTCACATGTCTTCCGGTGCAGACCCTGCACCATTTTAGTTGCCCTCCTCTGGACAGCTTCCATCCTGTCTATGTCTTTGTGGAGATTGGGTCTCCAGAACTGCACACAGTACTCCAGATGGGGTCTCACCAGCTGTCTGTACAGAGGGATAACAACTTCCTGTTTTCTACTGGTGATGCCTCTCCCTATGCATCCCAGTATCCCCCAGCCCTCCTTGCTGCCCTCTCACATTGCTTGCCCACCTTTAGGTCATCTGATATGACTACCCCCAGGTCCCTTTCCATTTTTGTTGTTGTTAGTATCTCACCCCCCATTGTCTACTCTTCCCCTGGGTTTTTGTTTCCCAGGTGCATTACTTTGCACTTCTTAGCATTGAATCTAAGCTGCCATACATTTGACCATTCCTCTAACCTTGCCAAGTCCCTTCTCATCCTTTCCACCCCACCCTGTGCATCAACTCTGTTGCAGATCTTAGTGTCATCTGCAAAGAGACATACTTTTCCTTCCAGTCCTTCTGCAATGTCGCTTATAAAGACATTGAAGAGGACCGGTCCTAATACTGAACCCTGCGGTACCCCACTAGTAACCCTCCTTTCTTCTGAGTGGACTCCATTTACTATTACTCTCTGTGTCCTATTCTCCAGCCAATTCTTTACCCAGGCTGTCATCTTGGGACCCACTCCCAGGCTGGCTAACTTGTATATTAATCTTTTGTGTGGGACTGTGTCAAATGCCTTGCTAAAGTCTAGGACCTAATGAAGATGTTGAAGAGGACTGGCCCCAGGACTGATCCCTGAGGTACCCCACTTGTGACTTGCATCTCTTCTGACTGTATACCATTTACCACCACTCTCTGTTTTCTGCCCGTCAACCAGTTTGCCACCCAGTTGACCAACTTCTGACCCACCCCGAGCCTACCCAGCTTATTTATCAATCTTCTATGTGGAACAGTGTCAAAAGCTTTGCTGAAGTCAGGTAGCGACATCAACTGCTCCCCTTGGTCCCACCACTCTGGTTAGCAGTCAAAGAAATCTATGAGATTAGTTTGACAGGACCTTCCTTTTGTAAACCCATGCTGTCTTGGATCCTGTGCCCTATGGATTCTAGATGTTTGCACTATCCTTTCCTTAGAGTGCCTCCATAATCTTGCCCACTACTGAGGTAAGACTGACTGGTATGTAGTTCCTCGCCTCCTCCTGCTACCACTTGTGAAGCGGGATCACATGAGCCCTTCTCCAGTCTTCTGGGACCTCTTCTGTGCTCAGAGACTCACTAAACAGTTCTGCTAATGGCTCTGATAGTTCCACCTTTAGCTCCTTAAGGACCCTGGGATGTATGCCATCAGGTCCCATTGCCTTATCCACCCTGATCTTAGCAAGCTCTTGTAGGGACCCTTTCTTTTGTGAAGGGGTAGTGCTCACCTCCCTCCCCTGTGTCCATGGCTGAGCTGTGGGCCCTGCCTATCTTCTCTTCAGTAAATACTGAGCAAAAGTATCTATTTAGGATAGATGCTTTTACAGGGTCCTCCTCCTCACATGCTCCTTTTTCTCCATTAAACTTAGCAATGCCCCTCTGGACTTTCTCCTTTCACTAATGTATCTATAGAAAGTCTTGTCACCTTCTTTACTGTTCGTGCTAGTTTTTCTCAGTTTGGGACTTTGCCTGCCTTTACTGCCTTCCCTGCTTCCCTTAGGGCAGTTTGGTATGCCTCTCATCTTCATCCGTTGTGTTCCCTTATATTTCTGAAGGCCAGCCTTTGGCTCTGACCTTTCTGCTACTGTATTTGTGAACCAAAGTGGTTTCCTTCTTCTTTACACTTCCTTTTCTGTCTAACACAATGGGATGTTGCTTCAATATTGCATCCTTAATGCTTGCCCACTTTGCCTGTACCCTCACCTGTGTTTCTTTTGCCAGGTTAGCTTAACTCTGTTGGCCATCTTATCAAAGTCAGCTCCTCTGAAGTCCCATAGTTTTGCCTTGGAATGGGATGATTTAGATGTAGTAGCCAAATTGAACCATACCATGTGATGGTCACTGGCCCCCAGGTGACCTTCTACCTGGAGATCTGTGATCCCTTCCTTGTTAGTCAGTACTAGATCTAGGATAGTCCTGTCTCTCGTGGGTTGCTGTACCAGTTGTTTGAGGCCCTCCCTCTGCAGGGAATCCACTATGTATCTAGTCCTGGCAGATGTTCCTGCTGGTATTGACCAATCTGTATCCGGCATGTTGAAGTCTCCCATTATCAGAACCTCCCCTTTAGCTGTCATGTTTTGTATATCTTCTAACAGTAATGTGTCTATGTCCTCCCCCTGGTCTGGGGGCCTGTAGACAACCCCAGTTCTTATGGCTGTCCCATTTCCTGTTTCCAGGGTGACCCACAGTTCTTCTGGCTCATTATGTGTATTCTGAATTTCTGTAGCTTTGATATTTTCATTGACATACAGGGCAACTCCTCCCCCCCTTTTGCACCTCGGCACTACATGGCAATGTAACTAGTAGGCAATATAAACAGCTTTTATCATTTATAAAGCAACCACTAAGAATTAAACCTTTAAGAGGAAACTGGACAAACTACACATTTCCAAACTGGAAGCAAAGTCCACAATCAGTCCAACTTTTGAGCCTTAATCACCATAGCCACACATTATTTAACCTCCTTCTATAGAAGAATTTAATGTCAATCCTCTTCATCTGAGGTGTTAGTATTGAGATCCAATTTTTAGTGCTGTGGGCGGAGCCTACAGCCATTTTGGGATCATAGCTCTAAAAACGGCTGATCACGGAACCTTCCATTGGACTTTTGGAAGTGTCCTTCCAAAAGTTCAATGGAGCTTGAAACACTCTGCCACAATCGTCTGCCACTGAATGACAGCTGCACTATTTCAGCTGTTACTTCAGATTCCGGGCAAGAACTACGCGATGCATGACTTTAGCGCGATGCGGCCGTTTCATTGGAAAGTGTTATGTTGTGAATGGCTAAATGCCATTCACTGCAACTACACATGAGTGCTGCACATGCGCAGTTGCATCACCACTGCCAGCACTGGCAGGAAAGAAGAACCTCCCATTGCTGCTGTCGTCCCCACTCCCCCTCCCCACACCGACATTGGGGTCCTCAATCCACGTGTCTGCATTATGTGGTCCCCCCACTCATGTGGCACACTGGGACCCCACCCCAGAGTGCCCAACTGTATTTATATTTTGCCCCATGCTGACATCAGGGTGCCCAATCCTCATGTCAGCATTATGTGCCCCCAACTCATGTGGCACACTGGGACCCCACCCCAGAGTGCCCAACTGTATTTATATTTTGCCCCATGCTGACATCAGGGTGCCCAATCCTCATGTCAGCATTATGTGGTCCCAACTCATGTGGCACACTGGGACCCCACCCCAGAGTGCCCAACTGTATTTATATTTTGCCCCATGCTGACATCAGGGTGCCCAATCCTCATGTCAGCATTATGTGGTCCCCACTTATGTGGCACACTGGGACCCCACCCCAGAGTGCCCAACTGTATTTATATTTTTGCCCCATGCTGACATCAGGGTGCCCAATCCATCGTCAGCATTATGTGCCCTCATCTCATGTGGCACACTGGGACCCCACCCCAGAGTGCCCAACTGTATTTATATTTTGCCCCATGTTGACATCAGGTGCCCAATCCTCATGTCAGCATTATGTGCCCCCACTCATGTGGCACACTGGGACCCCACCCCAGAGTGCCCAACTGTATTTATATTTTGCCCCATGCTGACATCAGGGTGCCCAATCCTCATGTCAGCATTATGTGCCCCCCAACTCATGTGGCACACTGGGACCCCACCCCAGAGTGCCCAACTGTATTTATATTTTGCCCCATGCTGACATCAGGGTGCCCAATCCTCATGTCAGCATTATGTGCCCCCCATCTCATGTGGCACACTGGGACCCCACCCCAGAGTGCCCAACTGTATTTATATTTTGCCCCATGCTGACATCAGGGTGCCCAATCCTCATGTCAGCATTATGTGGTCCCCAACTCATGTGGCACACTGGGACCCAACCCCAGAGTGCCCAACTGTATTTATATTTTGCCCCATGCTGACATCAGGGTGCCCAATCCTCATGTCAGCATTATGTGCCCCCAATCTCATGTGGCACACTGGGACCCCACCCCAGAGTGCCCAACTGTATTTATATTTTGCCCCATGCGTGACATCAGGGTGCCCAATCCTCATGTCAGCATTATGTGCCCCATTCATGTGGCACACTGGGACCCCACCCCAGAGTGCCCAACTGTATTTATATTTTGCCCCATGCTGACATCAGGGTGCCCAATCCTCATGTCAGCATTATGTGGTCCCCAACTCATGTGGCACACTGGGACCCCACCCCAGAGTGCCCAACTGTATTTATATTTTGCCCCATGCTGACATCAGGGTGCCCAACCTCATGTCAGCATTATGTGGTCCCTCACTCATGTGGCACACTGGGACCCCACCCCAGAGTGCCCAACTGTATTTATATTTTGCCCCATGCTGACATCAGGTGCCCAATCCTCATGTCAGCATTATGTGCCCCCCAACTCATGTGGCACACTGGGACCCCACCCCAGAGTGCCCAACTGTATTTATATTTTGCCCCATGCTGACATCAGGGTGCCCAATCCTCATGTCAGCATTATGTGGTCCCCCACTCATGTGGCACACTGGGACCCCACCCCAGAGTGCCCAACTGTATTTATATTTTGCCCCATGCTGACATCAGGGTGCCCAATCCTCATGTCTGCATTATGTGCCCCCCATCATGTGGCACACTGGGACCCCACCCCAGAGTGCCCAACTGTATTTATATTTTGCCCCATGCTGACATCAGGGTGCCCAATCCTCATGTCAGCATTATGTGCCCCCCAACTCATGTGGCACACTGGGACCCCACCCCAGAGTGCCCAACTGTATTTATATTTTGCCCCATGCTGACATCAGGGTGCCCAATCCTCATGTCTGCATTATGTGGTCCCCCACCTATGTGGCACACTGGGACCCCACCCCAGAGTGCCCAACTGTATTTATATTTTGCCCCATGTTGACATCAGGGTGCCCAACCTCATGTCAGCATTATGTGCCCCCCAACTCATGTGGCACACTGGGACCCCACCCCAGAGTGCCCAACTGTATTTATATTTTGCCCCATGCTGACATCAGGGTGCCCAATCCTCATGTCAGCATTATGTGCCCCCCACTCATGTGGCACACTGGGACCCCACCCCAGAGTGCCCAACTGTATTTATATTTTGCCCCATGCTGACATCAGGGTGCCCAATCCTCATGTCAGCATTATGTGCCCCCCAACTCATGTGGCACACTGGGACCCCACCCCAGAGTGCCCAACTGTATTTATATTTTGCCCCATGCTGACATCAGGGTGCCCAATCCTCATGTCAGCATTATGTGGTCCCCAACTCATGTGGCACACTGGGACCCCACCCCAGAGTGCCCAACTGTATTTATATTTTGCCCCATGCTGACATCAGGGTGCCCAATCCTCATGTCAGCATTATGTGGTCCCCCACTCATGTGGCACACTGGGACCCCACCCCAGAGTGCCCAACTGTATTTATATTTTGCCCCATGCTGACATCAGGGTGCCCAATCCTCATGTCAGCATTATGTGCCCCCCAACTCATGTGGCACACTGGGACCCCACCCCAGAGTGCCCAACTGTATTTATATTTTACCCCATGCTGACTATCAGGGTGCCCAATCCTCATGTCAGCATTATGTGGTCCTCACTCATGTGGCACACTGGGACCCCACCCCAGAGTGCCCAACTGTATTTATATTTTGCCCCATGCTGACATCAGGGTGCCCAATCCTCATGTCAGCATTATGTGCCCCCCAACTCATGTGGCACACTGGGACCCCACCCCAGAGTGCCCAACTGTATTTATATTTTGCCCCATGCTGACATCAGGGTGCCCAATCCTCATGTCAGCATTATGTGCCCCCCAACTCATGTGGCACACTGGGACCCCACCCCAGAGTGCCCAACTGTATTTATATTTTGCCCCATGCTGACATCAGGGTGCCCAATCCTCATGTCAGCATTATGTGGTCCCAACTCATGTGGCACACTGGGACCCCACCCCAGAGTGCCCAACTGTATTTATATTTTGCCCCATGCTGACATCAGGGTGCCCAACCTCATGTCAGCATTATGTGCCCCACTCATGTGGCACACTGGGACCCCACCCAGAGTGCCCAACTGTATTTATATTTTGCCCCATGCTGACATCAGGGTGCCCAATCCTCATGTCAGCATTATGTGCCCCCACTATGTGTGTGGCACACTGGGACCCCACCCCAGAGTGCCCAACTGTATTTATATTTTGCCCCATGCTTGACATCAGGGTGCCCAATCCTCATGTCAGCATTATGCCCTCATCTCATGTGGCACACTGGGACCCCACCCCAGAGTGCCCAACTGTATTTATATTTTGCCCCATGCTGACATCAGAGTGTCCCAATCCTCATGTCAGCATTATGTGGTCCCCAACTCATGTGGCACACTGGGACCCCACCCCAGAGTGCCCAACTGTATTTATATTTTGCCCCATGCTGACATCAGGGTGCCCAATCCTCATGTCAGCATTATGTGCCAACTCATGTGGCACACTGGGACCCCACCCCAAGTTGCCCAACTGTATTTATATTTGCCCCATGCTGACATCAGGGTGCCCAATCCTCATGTCAGCATTATGTGGTCCCCAACTCATGTGGCACACTGGGACCCCACCCCAGAGTGCCCAACTGTATTTATATTTTGCCCCATGCTGACATCAGGGTGCCCAATCCTCATGTCAGCATTATGTGCCCCCCAACTCATGTGGCACACTGGGACCCCACCCCAGAGTGCCCAACTGTATTTATATTTTGCCCCATGCTGACATCAGGGTGCCCAATCCTCATGTCAGCATTATGTGCCCTGACTCATGTGGCACACTGGGACCCCACCCCAGAGTGCCCAACTGTATTTATATTTTGCCCCATGCTGACATCAGGTGCCCAATCCTCATGTCAGCATTATGTGCCCCCACTCATGTGGCACACTGGGACCCCACCTCAGAGTGCCCAACTGTATTTATATTTTGCCCCATGCTGACATCAGGTGCCCAACCTCATGTCAGCATTATGTGGTCCCCTCACTCATGTGGCACACTGGGACCCCACCCTAGAGTGCCCAACTGTATTTATATTTTGCCCCATGCTGACATCAGGGTGCCCAATCCTCATGTCAGCATTATGTGCCCCCATTCATGTGGCACACTGGGACCCCACCCCAGAGTGCCCAACTGTATTTATATTTGCCCCATGCTGACACATCAGGTGCCCAATCCTCATGTCAGCATTATGTGGTCCCTAACTCATGTGGCACACTGGGACCCCACCCCAGAGTGCCCAACTGTATTATATATTTGCCCATGCTGACATCAGGGTGCCCAATCCTCATGTCAGCATTATGTGCCCCTAACTCATGTGGCACACTGGGACCCCACCCAGAGTGCCCAACTGTATTTATATTTTGCCCCATGCTGACATCAAGTTGCCCAATCCTCATGTCAGCATTATGTGGTCCTCAACTCATGTGGCACACTGGGACCCCACCCCAGAGTGCCCAACTGTATTTATATTTTGCCCCATGCTGACATCAGGTGCCCAATCCTCATGTCAGCATTATGTGGTCCCCTACTCATGTGGCACACTGGGACCCCACCCCAGAGTGCCCAACTGTATTTATATTTTGCCCCATGTTGACATCAGGGTGCCCAATCTCTCATGTCAGCATTATGTCCCCCTATCTCATGTGGGCACACTGGGACCCCACCCCAGAGTGCCCAACTGTATTTATATTTTGCCCCATGCTGAATCAGGGTGCCCAATCCTCATGTCAGCATTATGTGGTCCCTCATCTCATGTGGCACACTGGGACCCCACCAGAGTGCCCAACTGTATTTATATTTTGCCCCATGCTGACATCAGGGTGCCCAATCCTCATGTCAGCATTATGGTCCCCACTCATGTGGCACACTGGGACCCCACCCCAGAGTGCCCAACTGTATTTATATTTGCCCCATGCTGACATCAGGGTGCCCAATCCTCATGTCAGCATTATGTCCTCTAACTCATGTGGCACACTGGGACCCCACCCCAGAGTGCCCAACTGTATTTATATTTTGCCCCATGCTGACATCAGGGTGCCCAATCCTCATGTCAGCATTATGTGCCCCCCACTCATGTGGCACACTGGGACCCCACCCCAGAGTGCCCAACTGTATTTATATTTTGCCCCATGCTGACATCAGGGTGCCCAATCCTCATGTCAGCATTATGTGGTCCCCAACTCATGTGGCACACTGGGACCCCACCCCAGAGTGCCCAACTGTATTTATATTTTGCCCCATGCTGACATCAGGGTGCCCAATCCTCATGTCAGCATTATGTGCCCCCCAACTCATGTGGCACACTGGGACCCACCCAGAGTGCCCAACTGTATTTATATTTTGCCCATGCTGACATCAGGGTGCCCAATCCTCATGTCAGCATTATGTGCCCCCCCATCATGTGGCACACTGGGACCCCACCCCAGAGTGCCCAACTGTATTTATATTTTGCCCCATGCTGACATCAGGGTGCCCAATCCTCATGTCAGCATTATGTGCTCCCCAACTCATGTGGCACACTGGGACCCCACCCCAGAGTGCCCAACTGTATTTATATTTTGCCCCATGCTGACATCAGGGTGCCCAATCCTCATGTCAGCATTATGTGCCCCCCAACTCATGTGGCACACTGGGACCCCACCCCAGAGTGCCCAACTGTATTTATATTTTGCCCCATGCTGACATCAGGGTGCCCAATCCTCATGTCAGCATTATGTGCCCCACTCATGTGGCACACTGGGACCCACCCCAGAGTGCCCAACTGTATTTATATTTTGCCCCATGCTGACATCAGGGTGCCCAATCCTCATGTCAGCATTATGCCCCCATTCATGTGGGCACACTGGGACCACCCCAGAGTGCCCAACTGTATTTATATTTGCCCATGCTGACATCAGGGTGCCCAATCCTCATGTCAGCATTATGTGGTCCCCCACTCATGTGGCACACTGGGACCCCACCCCAGAGTGCCCAACTGTATTTATATTTTGCCCCATGCTGACATCAGGGTGCCCAATCCTCATGTCAGCATTATGTGGTCCCAACTCATGTGGCACACTGGGACCCCACCCCAGAGTGCCCAACTGTATTTATATTTTGCCCCATGCTGACATCAGGGTGCCCAATCCTCATGTCAGCATTATGTAGTCCCCAACTATGTGGCACACTGGGCCCACCCCAGAGTGCCCAACTGTATTTATATTTTGCCCCATGCTGACATCAGGGTGCCCAATCCTCATGTCAGCATTATGCCCCTACTCATGTGGCACACTGGGACCCCACCCAGAGTGCCCAACTGTATTTATATTTTGCCCCATGCTGACATCAGGTGCCCAATCCTCATGTCAGCATTATGTGATCCCTCATCATGTGGCACACTGGGACCCCACCCCAGAGTGCCCAACTGTATTTATATATTTTGCCCCATGTGACATCAGGGTGCCCAATCCTCATGTCAGCATTATGTGCCCCCCAACTCATGTGGCACACTGGGACCCCACCCCAGAGTGCCCAACTGTATTTATATTTTGCCCCATGCTGACATCAGGGTGCCCAATCCTCATGTCAGCATTATGTGCCCCCCAACTCATGTGGCACACTGGGACCCCACCCCAGAGTGCCCAACTGTATTTATATTTGCCCCATGCTGACATCAGGGTGCCCAATCCTCATGTCAGCATTATGTGCCCCCCAACTCATGTGGCACACTGGGACCCCACCCCAGAGTGCCCAACTGTATTTATATTTTGCCCCATGCTGACATCAGGGTGCCCAATCCTCATGTCAGCATTATGTGCCCCCCAACTCATGTGGCACACTGGGACCCCACCCCAGAGTGCCCAACTGTATTTATATTTTGCCCCATGCTGACATCAGGGTGCCCAATCCTCATGTCAGCATTATGTGCCCTATCTCATGTGGCACACTGGGACCCCACCCCAGAGTGCCCAACTGTATTATATTTTGCCCCATGTTGACATCAGTGCCCAATCCTCATGTCAGCATTATGTGCCCCCCAACTGATGTGGCACACTGGGACCCCACCCCAGAGTGCCCAACTGTATTTATATTTTGCCCCATGCTGACATCAGGGTGCCCAATCCTCATGTCAGCATTATGTGCCCCCCAACTCATGTGGCACACTGGGACCCCACCCCAGTGTGCCCAAATGTATGTTTTGTTTCCATGTAAATAAAGAAAACCTTCCCCCAAAGTGTTTTTTTAACCTGTAAAAAAGAAAACAGTCCCTTGTTGTTGTCCCAGTCCCCACTCCCCCATCCCCACCCTTCCACTGAGCACCAACCTCCCTACACCCCCCTTACCCGATACTTACCTCCGGAGGTTGGCGCTGTCATCTTCTCTGGATTGGGACACATCTGCACTCTTCAAAGTTGAACCGCAAACTGAAGAATCAAAGGTAAGCGTGCTATTATGACATTCAATGGGGTTTTCAACTTAAGTTGATAAATCAGCCATGTTTGGGAATTTTGGCCCCAGATTTTCAACATGGGGTTCTTGGGAACATGAACAGTGTCACTGTCATTTTTTAACTTGGCCTCAAAAGGTGATTTCGCGGTCGCTCAGTGGAATCACCTTTCGGGACTGAGTAATGAAATGACAGTGCCACTGTTCATGAGGTGGGGTCATAAAAAGCTCATGTTGCAAATTTGGTGAAAAAATTCCCAAAAATGACTGCGTTAAGAGCGTGCATTGTGCAGTTGCTATGCATGCTCCTAGCTTCTCCAATTTTTAATATTTTCACTCCAGATTTTCAACATTGCCATTTTTGCACACCTTCTTTTTAACTGTGTGGCTGTCATTTTTCACATCCTGCCCAAAACATGTTTCCACACCTGTAGCACAGAATGGCGCAGTCACTCTTCGAAATCACCTTTTGGGATGAGTGAACAAAATGACACTGGCACTCTCCATGAAGAGGGGTCCCAAAAAGGCCATGTTGAATATTTGGTGCAACACCTTCAAAAAATGGCCAAGTTACACTCTGGCGTTCAATAATTTCTATGCACACATGTAACTTTGGTCACTTGGCAGCTCGTCACATCCCTATCGGCTCTGTCCAGAATTTGTTTTTTAGCTGCAACAGTACCTAGGAAACCTTTGGACAGCAAAAATAACAAGCATTTGTCAATGCCGAATGTCTACTGCTTTGGAAGATGTCTACTCCTGCACCTTGTTTATGTCCTTGAGGTACTTGAGTGTTTTGTGCCCTCTGCCAGACTACCCATCTTGTTAATCAGCCTTCTATGTTGATCGGTGTCAAAGGCTTTCCTGAAATCAAGGCAGGAGATGGCCAGTGCCCCTCCCTGATTTACTTCTTTACTGAGGCATTAGGGTTTCCAATCCTAAAGCGTACTCCCACCCCCACCCTGCAGAGACTGACAGGCATTTGGGGTGTGTCTTTTGGTCATTGGCCATAACGCTTATGCCATTCCACCTCACCCCACCCTGCAAACAGCGATAGGCATCACGGTGTGCCTTGGGGTCTTTGGCCATTACACTCACCCCATTCCATAAGGAAATAAGCTGAGATGGATGTAGCATAGGAGAATGGGGTGAACAGTAGGGCCAAAGACCCCAAGGCACACCTCGATGCCTGCCACTGGTTGCAGGGTGGGGGTAGAATGTCATGAGCATTACGGCCGGTGACCCCAAGTCACCCCCCCAATGCCTGTCAGTCTCTACAGGGTGGGGCATTACAGTTTGAAACCCTATCATCCCAGGCATTTGTTAGTATTTCTGCTCAAATTTTCAACATGGACTTTTTGGGACACCACCTCATGAACAGTGACACTATCATTTCATTACTCAATCCCGAAAGGTGATTTTGCACAGTGACCACGCCATTCGGTACCACAGGTGCGAAAACACATTTTGGGCAGGATGTGAAAAAATGACAGCTGTACTGTTCATGAGGAGGTGTGAAAAAATGACAATGTTGAAAATCTGGAGTGAAAATATGAAAAATTGGTGAAGTTACGAGTGTGCGAAGAAACTACGCAATGCACATCTATAACGCAATCAATTTTTGGAATTTTTTCACCAAGTTTTCAACATTTTTGGACCTCTCCTCATGAACTGTGGTACTGTGATTTTGTTAATTTGTCCTGAAAGTTGATTTCCCACAGCGACAGTGCCATTCTGCACCACAGGTGTGAAAACATAATTCAGGCAGGATGTGAAAAATGACAGCTGTACTGTTCATAAGAAGGTGTGAAAAAATGGCAATGTTGAAAATCTGGAGTGAAAATATTAATAATTGGTGAAGTTACAAGCATGTGTAGAAACTGCACAACACATAACATGATCATTTTTGGAATTTTTCACTAATTTGCAACATGCACTTTTTGGGATCCTCTCATGAACAGTGGCACTGTCATTTCATTAATTGGTCCCAAAGGTGATTCCACACAGTGACCGCGAAATCACCTTTCAGGACTGTGAAACAAAATATAAGTGCCAGTGTTCATGAGCTGGGGTCCCAAGAACCCCATGTTGAAAATTTCGGGGGCCAAAATTCCTAAAAATGAGTGAGATATCAACCTAAATTCAACTCCCCCACCCCACTAACTCCTATTATACGGCTTACCTTGAAATCTTCAGTTTGCCAGTCGCCTTTGTAGAGTACAGATGTGTCCCGCTCCACAGAAGATGACTGCTCTCGACCTCCAGAGGTAAGTATGGGGTGGGGGTGCAGGGAGGTGGTTGCTCAGTGGGTGGGTGAGGAGGAGGACTGGGGAGATGATGGTGAACTGTTTTTTTTACAGGTGGAAAAAGAAAAAAAAGACTTCAGGGGACCATTTTCTTTATTTTCCAGGTAAAAAAAAATATACATTTCGGCACACTGGGGTGGGCTCCCAGTGTGCCACAATGGGGGAGACATGCTGACATGGGGATTGGGCACCACAGCGGTGGGTGCACATCATGCAGCATGCCAGGAAATGGCTTGGATGGCTGACGTGGAGTAGGAGGCAGTGGATGATGACAATATGCCATCAACCTCAGGACTGGGTGCCAGGTGTGGATCTTCAGCAGCAGCACATGGGTGGCAGGCTGAAGGACTTGGGTTGCACCTGCCTGTGGGGGAGGGGATGACTCTGTGGCTGGTGGGGACCTGGACACCGGTGACATCCTAGAGGATGCCCAGGTGGAGGATCTGAGTGGTGAACAGGTGGTCCTCCTGACAGTCACTAGTGACCTTGGATCAGATGGCTCAGACCAGGGTTACTACATGCCTGTGGAGGGGACTGTGATTGGTGACATGGGGTGGGGCATGCTGGGGTCTGCAGCATGGGTGCCATAGGGGTGGAGTGCCATGCCACCATAGGTGGGCCGGTTACAGCAGGTGGTGGGCCATGTGGGGGCCGTGTGTGCACCACTGGACATGTGGTGCCTTTCACGGGGAGGGGTGTAGGGCCCACAGGGAACACATCACATCACAGGGACTGTGCAGCAGCAGGAACTACAGCAGCTGACACAGCATCCCCACCATGTCAAACAGC
This sequence comes from Neoceratodus forsteri, assembly GCA_016271365.2. Classification (NCBI taxonomy): domain Eukaryota; kingdom Metazoa; phylum Chordata; order Ceratodontiformes; family Ceratodontidae; genus Neoceratodus; species Neoceratodus forsteri. The sequence goes on along the minus strand of JADMNL010000025.1, from coordinate 38,000,878 downwards.
AGGCACAACCCCCGGCTGGCATTGGCATTGCCACAGCTGTGGTGCCGGATGGCTACGGATCCCGCCCTCTGCTCCAGGCCACCCTGACATCCCAGCAGAAGGCCCAGATAGACCTGCATGCCCTTCGGTGTGAGATGCGGCATGAGCTTTCACAGCTGCAGGAGACTGTGGCCTTGGGTTTTTCCCATTCAGAACAGCAGGTGGAGGACAGGATGGGGCACATGGTAGCCATGCTTGACCATGGCTTTGCGGGTCTCACTGTCACTGTGATTGAGCTTACCACAGTCCTGCATGGGGTGCATGGTGGTCAGTGGGCTGTGCAAGGGGGACAGTGTGCCCGTGGCATGAAGGCCCACAGGCAGGCCTCACGCAGCTGCAGGGCAGGCATGAACTCCAGCACCACTGCATCAGGTGCGTCAGCCAGCACCCTGTGGTGCCATGGCTGGCCGCCCACCCTGTCTGGATCTGCTGGTCAGCTGGGGCACTGGAACACCACCCTCCCAGCTGCACCATGGTCCTCCCCAGATATATCATCAGCACAGAGCACCCCTGGCTCAGTGTCCCATGCACATGGTGTGCGTCATGTGTGTGGTGGGAGCCGCCTCAGATAGGCACAGCTGCCCTGCACAGACACACAGGCAACACCCACATGTGCACACTTGCACGTGCGCACACACACACACACACACATAGTCACTGGCATGGTCAGACATGCACAGCCATGGTGGCCCTTCCCACCCTGTCACCTCGTATCAGGCACCTCATTCAACACATCGCTTCACCATGCCATGGCTGTCTACTGTGGTCACATGCGTGTCCTGCACAGCACACAGTACACATTGCCATCCTACATGCATTCACTACCACTGTGTTGTGCACATGCTTTGTTGGTGGTCCTCACTATTGTGGTTGCCTGCACATAATAAAGTCATTGTCACTGTACTGTTCTGGTTGCTGTGCTGTGTTTACTCACTGTTCTGCCTGTGACAGTGTCCTGATGATGCCAGCCCTGTGCTCCAGGGCCCTGCAGGCCATTCAAGGACCTCTCCTCTCAAGTTGCTCCACTGTCCCCCTGACCTCTGGCTCTGGGTCACTGTCAGCCTGTTCCTCAGGTTCAGGTGACTGTATCCCATGATTCATTGCCATGTTGTGGAGCATACAACAGGCTAGGATGATACAGCATACCTTCTAAGGCTATACTGTAGGGCACCACCTGACATGAATAGGCAGTGGAAGTGCATCTTTAGTATACCAAAGACCCTCTCTGTGATGTTTCTAGTGGCGACGTGTGCCTCATTGTAACGCTCCTCAGCCACTGTGGCCGGCCGAGGTACTGGTGTCAGCAGCCAGGGTCATAGGGGATAGGCGTTGTCCACTGTTGAGAAATGTGCACTTGTTAGTGTTGCTGTTCTGCTGTCTGCCTCTTGGTGTGGTGCACCACCTGTGTTGCTGTCCCGACCCCATTCCTTGCATACCCCTGCCGTGTGGCGTGTGCATGTCTTGCATGCTGATACTCACTGACTAGGTGCCCACTGGGTATCCTGCCCTCCTCAAAGGCCTGACACAGCTGGGACTGGTGCCAGATGAAGGCATCATGGGCACTGCCGGGGTACTGCACAAAGACATTGCTGATGCGCCCTGTCACATCGCACACCACCTGGCAATTGATGGAGTGGTACCCCTTCCTGTGCACGTACACCTCACTGTCATCACCAGGTGGTGCACAAATGGGACATGGGTGCAGTCAATGGCACCAAGTTCCGCTGGTAGGTGCGCAACTCGATGGAATTGCTGCATGGTTTCTCTGCACTCTGCTGCTGTGGTGGGGAATACTATGAATTCACCAGCATGTGGCAGGGAAGCATCGAGGAACTGGGTCAGGAGGCATGAGGTGGCATACTGTGATACCCCTATGGTGTCCCCCATTAGTCACTGAATGTCCCTGTGGCTAGGAAGCACATCGCTGCTGTCACTTTCTCCTCGACTGTCATGGCATGGCTGCGTCTGGTGTTGGGCTGCAGCTACTCATGCAGGAGTTCACATAGCTGCCTCAACATTCCCTTGTTCATCCAGTGATGTGCTCATCTGGCAGGGTCTCGAAGGAGACTCTGGGCCGATACCACGTGTGCAGCATATCGTCTCCTTGGCCTGCGTTGTGGGCCATGTTGGCCCTGCTCCCTTTCATCCTCCTCCTCCTCCTCCTCCTCCACTACTGCTGCCATAGGTGCAGCAACACTGCATTAAGCACTACTGCCATAGTGACTTCCTGTTCTGGTCCCTCCCCCTCTATGTTTTTCCCTGAGACAAGATCAGCCTTTTATAGGCGGTAACTAGTGCCATGCTATGTGTCGTGCTATGTGGCCTTGTGCGGCGCTGTCACTCTGAATATCCCATAGTGCGTGTATGCTGGTTCTCGCCCCCTCACTTTGCCCCTTGAATACATTATGGATTTGCCTCATGCTATTGCAGTTAGCGCGCTCTGGAGGCAGTATAGCATAGTGGTTTAAGGCTCTGAGCTGCAAACCTGGAGACCTGGGTTTGAATCCCACAGGCCCCACTTGCATACTGTGTGACCCTGAGCAAGTCACTTAACTTCCTTGTGCTCCTAGGTCACACCTGGAAACAAGCTTCTGCTTAGTGTGCCTTTCCTGGTTAAACAATTTCCCCCCTTTGAATATTGCAGCTCCGTGCTAATTCTGCACTATTCCCATGCTACTGGTTTGCGCGCTGCGCTATGTTTTGAATATCTGGGCCACAGTGTGCACAGGGCCTTACAGGTGTAAAAGTGGTCTCATTGATAGCTCTAGGGCAGGAGAACTGCTCACCTTCAGTTTGAGGTTCTCATACCCTAAGAATGTGCATGAGACCACCCTTACAACCGTAAGAGTGGTCTTGGCAGCAGTATTAACATAAAAAATGACCCACTGTTTGCCAAAGTCAGCTAGATCTAAACATGCTATGCAGCAGATTCTCCTGCTGTGGAATATGGCAGCACTGTTTATCAAAATGCAGTGAAGACTGAGCCTGCCAAATTGGGCAAAGTGTGTAACAGTTTGGTCAGATACGTTTTAGGATGTCCCTTTTATTGGTATCACTGTCGTATGTACACACATTTGAAGGGGACAGGAAATTTGTGCTAATTGGCAGAAATGTGTAATGTTCCTGTTTACAACAGTGAAATTCATACCTTCAAATGATCCATATTTAACTGTACCTTAGTACACACTGATATGAAAACTGTGTTTTCAATTGTTTTCTTTTTATGGACATGCTGCACAATTCTTTTCATGGAACCACTAGCTTGGAGTTTTGCTATGTCATCATTTGTGTACAGAATTCTAACTATGAGCTAATATTCTATCAGAACCATGCTCAAAGCTCTGAGCGCAGACTGTGACATAGCTAAAACTCCAGACCACTGGTTTCATGAAGAAAACTGCAGCATAATGCTGTCCATAAAAACAAAACAATGCAAAAAGTACAGTTTTGTGCATCAGATTTTATTCAGGTAAAGTTAAATGCAGATAATTTAGGGGAATGGATATAATTTCTGAAACTAAAAACATTAAAAACAGCTGCCAATTAGAAATGATTTCCTGTCTTCTTTGAACTGGGATTCATCAAATGCAAGAACTCTCAAAGATTTTTAGTTTTCACAAAAAAAAAAAAAAAAAAAACTATCCCATGAATTTAAGTCCTTTTCTAATAACAAAATCATGTACGTAACCTGAGAGAAGTTCATTTTAGAGCCTTTATCCAAAGTGAAAATGTATCCTCCATACTGTGTTATAAGTTAAAACATGCCTTTCATATGCAGTAATGTGCACAGCACAAAACTACCCTTAGGATCATCACAATGCATCGAATATAGCTTACCACTGCATGCAGACCTCCCACTCATTTGCATGTGTGCAGTCCCTAACTTTGTGCCATGATGCAACCTAACTCGTCCCATGCAATCTGATGCTTGAATATAGGAAGCTCCGTGCCGAGCCCAGACTCAAGGCACAAACAACAGTTTGAGCAGTATGAAGATGTTTTGCATAGTGCTTTGAATATCTGACCCTTGTTGCCCTAACAACCTTATCTCGTCAAAAAATAAAGACTACTAACTTATTTACTTGCTTGTTATTGTTATATTTTGTTTTAATGGCAATCCTCATTCAGTGATGAATCACCAAAAACATTTGATTCACAAAATACTAAATAACGAATAGTATTGTACGAAATATTTTTTTTGTTCCTGAAAGTATGTGACTTCATTAAACAGCTTCAGTTGGCAACAGGCAGTTCATCAGCCATGTTCCAATACGTAAACTGGAACATAAGAAGGAATTAACAGAAGTGTTCAGCTATTAAATTAGTCTGAAAATCAAGAGGAGAACTGCACCAGGGGCAGGATTTTGAGAAGATTTAGAAGCCAATAGGGCATACTCTGCAGAACGAATTGATATAGTTATGTGCTGTGTTTAACACAAGGAACCATTTCTATGGCTCTAAGTAACCTGCATAATTATTGCAGAGTTTTTTATGTTAAATGTTATCATCTTAAATTTCTTACACTAGTAAAACACTCACAGATTACTTTATGATGTGGGCATACAGGGCAAATATACTCAAGACATCTTGAATTATTTTTTATTAAGACCATAAAAACACTGACTAGAGCCAGCAGTGCTTTGAGGGTTACAACAGAGAGGTAACATACTATTGGTTGAGGTCTTGGAAAGTTAGATAGCATTTATTTTTTTTCATATTTTTCTTTTCAACCCTGGCCAAGGCAGAATTGGCTCCCATCTGCCCTTGCCCCACCTAGCCCCATGTCCACCACCTACCTCCATTACCCTGATGGATTGCCCCCCCATGGGGCCTAAAGTGGGAAGGCCATTCCCCCCCGAAGTCCTAATCCAATAAGGCCAGTAGGTACCCTGGTGGTGAGGCAGATGGGGGATCAGTGCGTAGAGTATCATTGATGCCTGTCTCGCCATATTTTCCACTGCTTTTCTCCCTCCTCTTAGCCATGGTGGCACAGGCTGTGCATGCACATGGACGCACACATGCAACCTGGAACCACGGCTGCCATCGACTTACATCTGCTTGTGCTCAGCACTACCACCAAGCCTTCATCTGGTGTCAGCCAAGAGCCAAGACAGCCCCCCAACCTGGGAGAGAAGAGCTACCTCACAGCTGCTCAGTCCATTGCCATCCCTTCTACCAGCCAATCCTCAGCGTCTCGAGTTCATTCCCGAACTTGAGTTGCAGTGTGTCATGAGATAAGGCTCACAGAGCCTCAGTCCTCTGTACCACCGGGCTGGCACAGTTAAATAGCATTTAGCTGATATACACACGACAGAACATGGTCATATATCAGCAGCACTAACACCTCCTGGGGCACTCTTACCCTGAGAGAAACTCACAGTCGGAAATGTGTTTTGAGTGCTGGCTGCTATTTGGTAAATTAACCATGACATCCAGGGATGGCTCCTTTGATGGGCATGGGGGCTGTAATGTCTGTCAAGGACAAACCATGAATGTCAAGGTGCCCAGCCAGGGCCCAGAGCTGGACCGTTGCGTGGCGGAGTGGTAGCACAACCACTATCACCAGCTCAGCAGTGGCTCTGTGCCAGGTGTACAGCATATCCACCCAATAAAGAGTACCCTGTCAAAACATTTTACCTCATTGTGAATGAGGAGAAAGACTCAGCGGCTACCTACGTACAATGCATTAATTAGTCATTTCTGCACTTAACTGAGTAATGATCTAGACAGCAGCACAGTCCTTTGTCGTGTAACCCCAGTGGCTGTCAAAGCATCAGAATCATGATGTTTCTGGGGCACTTGTACTTCTCATACACCAACAGAGATTTTAAACAATGGCATGAGTCAGTTTCCAGTCTCCAGACATATTAGGCAATTCCTGGATGCTTTAATAAGGAGAACAGGTCAATCCATATATCGATTCCAAGTGACGTTCAGCAACAAAAACTGGTTAAGTGATGATTCTGTTATATTACTTTCTTTCTTTCTCGGGGTCTTGGGTGCAATAGATTGTACACATATTTGACAAGACCCCTGCCGTGAACGAGAATGCTTATGTAAACTGATAAACTTCCATCCAACAAACAGACTGGTCGTATCTGACAGTCAATGAAGGAGATCATATAAACTGTAGTTGATACTACACTATGCTACACCATACTACGTTACAGAGTTACATTTAACTAATGTGTGTGTGTCACAAAAATGGCATCCAGGTATATTATAAAAGAATTAAAAATGTACTTCATTTCTAATCATTCTGTTTATATTAATACACATTTACTAGCAGAATCACTTTTTATGTTTTTTAATGTAGTCATTATTGTTCTTTTGAAAACTGTTTATCCAAGTTATTACTGAATGCCAGAAATATGTGAACAGCTGCTAAACACTGGTTATTCTATTAATATTCAATGTAAACCACAGATAAGAGAGCAATGGACTCCAGAATAGTAAACAACATGGGTTTGTGGCAGGGTGGTCTTGTCAGACCAATCTGATCTCAGCAAGACTTTTTACTGTCTCACAGAAGGTTGCTGAAGAAGCTAGAGGATCTGGGTGCAATAAAGGACACTGTTAGTTGGGTGAAAGACTGGCTGGAAGGGAGACAGCAGCAGGTTTTGGTTAACAAAGTCAAATCAGCAGAGAGGGAGGTCACCAGTGGGGTGCCACAAGGATCGGTCCTGGGACAAGTTATTTTTCCAGTATGTTCTTCAGCTGCATCGGAGAAGGACTACAGGGCAAGATGTGCCTCTTCATAGATGGCACTAAGCTCTGTGGCTTGGTAGACAGCAAGTAGGGGGCTAGGGAGATGTAAAGAAAACTTGCAAAGGCTAGAAAGGTGGCCAAAGGTTTGGCAGTTGAAATTCAATACCAGAAAGTGCAAGGTGATGCACATAGAGAACAAGAACCCCAGGACAGAGTACTGGATGGGTGGGTGGGGTAAAGCTGTGCATGACCTCTGAGGAAAGAGACCGAGGGGTCATCATCAGTGACTTCCTGAAACAATCAAGCCAGTCTAGCAAGGTCTACAGTAAGGGAAACAGGATGCTGGGGTGTACAGGAAGGGGTATTGACAGCAGAAGGAAGGTACTACCTCTCTATAGATCACTGGTGAGGCCCACCCTCAAGTACTGTGCCAAGTTCTGGAGTCTTCACCTAAGGAGAGATAAGGACAGGCTGGAGACAGTGCAATGCAGGGTGACCTAAATGATTCAGCGACAGCAGAGCAGATCTTACAAGGATCGACTCAAGGCACTTAACATGCACTTGCTGGAGGCCAGACAAGAGAGGGGAGATATGACAGAGACCTTGAAGTGCCTGAAAGGAATGAACAAGGTAAACAGTGAAGAACTATTTTGCGTAAGTAGTAGAGCAAGAACATGGGGGCATGAGTGGAAACTGATGGGGGGAATGTTCAAGAGGGAAGTGAGAAAGTTTTATTTTACAGAAAGGGTGGTGGAGCTGTGGAACAATCTGCTGCTGCTGCTGATGTAGTGGGTGCCAAAACTATCAATGGTTTCAAACATGGCTAGGACAGAGTGAAAGGCTTGGTGGTTGCTCGGGGTGGTAGCAGTAAGGTGGGGAGCATGGGGTGGATAGTGTGGGTTAGAACCCTGTATGGACAACAGGTCCAGATTTGTTAGGGTTTCATGGGCAGACCTGATGTGCCAATGGTCTTCTTCTATGCACATCCCCAATGATACAACTACACAATTCCTATGCCATCCTGGTGGAGAGGGACCGTCCCAGGGAGGTACCCATAGTAGTGACCAAGGGGAATGTGGGGGACCTCTGTAACAGAGTCCCCAGGGAGTGTGGCAGAGGACCCCATAGGATGAGGAAGGAACTCCTGGTGGGGGACCCCGCTGTGAGGGGGGATAGATTTGGGGATAGAAAGGGAGGAGGAGAGGGAGGTCAAGTGCCTGCCTGGCACCTCGGCTCAGAGGGATGGAAAGTGGATCCTGAGGATCACTAGTGCAGCAGGACAGGAGGGAGAGCAGGAGATCATTGTCCACCTAGGGACTAATGATCTGGCTGGGGACGAGGTTAGGATAGTGCAGGAGGAGTTCATGTAATTGGGGGGGAGTCTTAGGCAGGTAGCACACTCAGTGACCTTTTCTGAGGTACTACCTGTCTACGATAGGGGAGTGGATTGGATAATCCATACCAGGAACTTCAGTCAGTAGTTAAAGGAGTGGTGCAGAAGGGAGGGATTTGGCTACATTGGGGACTGGGGTCCCACCTGGAGGGATAAAGGCCTATACAAGGGAGATGGCCTGCATCCATCCAGGAGGGGAACAAAAGTTCTCAGTGAGCAGTTTAAATGTTACATAGGTAAACATTTAAACTAGCTGAGGGTGCTGGTGGAAGGAAGTAGGGAGACATAGACTGCATCCCCCCCACTAGCTAAAGTAGTCAATAGGGAGAACCATAAGGGTAGCAAATCCCCAAGGGTATCTGATAACAAGAAAAACAAAATGGTAGGTATGAATAGGGATGGAAATTATGACACAGTGGGTAAGGAAAGAAGGCAAAAGGGAAAAGGGGGGTTGGCAAGCAGGGTGGTAGCAGTATGTGGAAGGCTATGTGTGCAAATGCTAGAAGTCTGGGGAATAAGATCCCTGATACAGTGGTCATTATGACCGAAGGTGATCTAGGCATTGTCACCATTACAGAGTCATGGTGCAATGAGAATCATGACTGAGAATTAGCCATACCAGGATATGGACAGGAGTTGCTCTTTACATGAGGGATAGCATAAAAGCAACAGAGATGCAGAGAACACAGGGAGGGAGTGAAATTCTGTGGGTCACCCTAGAAAAAGGGAATGGAGCCACTATTCACACTGGAATGATCTACAGACCTCTGGCACAGGGGGAGGAGATGGACAAGGTTCTGGCAGAAGCCATCCAAAGAATGGCTAATAAAGGGGAGGTGCTGCTGGTAGGGGACTTCAATATGCATGGTGTAGATTGGAGTATCCCAGCTGCAGCTTCAGACAGAAGCAGGGACATCCTGGACTCCCTGCAGGGGGCGTTCCTCAGGTAATTTGTAGAGGAACCCACTAGTGAGGGAGCAATAATGGACCTTGTGCTCACCAACAGGGACAGTGTTGCAGATGTCAAGGTGGGTGGCCACCTGGGGAGCAGTGATCACTGTATGGTATGGTTCAATATAAGGTCTATGTCAGAGGTGAACCACACAAAGGCGATGGTCCTAGATTTCAGGAGAGCCACTTATACAGTGATGGGAGAATGCCTCGGTGATGCCTTGGCATGGTGGGGGGACTTGGGAGGAGTGGAGGAAAAGTGGGCAAAGCTAAAAGGGGCCATAGTGAAGGCAAAAAACCTCTGTGTCAGGCAGGTAAGCAAAAGGAAAAGGAGACCGCTATGGTTCTCAAAAGAGGTGGCTGGGAAGGTAAGGGAAAAAAATCTAGCATTCAGAAGGTATAAGGTGGCACAGAGGAAGGAAGATAGAGAGGTGTATCAACAGAAGCAGAGGGAGGTAGGGAAAGCATGCAGGAGTGCAAAGGTGCAAATGGAGGAGAAGATAGCACAGGCAGTAAAGAAAGGGGACAAAACATTTTTCAGGTATGTTAGGGAAAAGGGCAAAGACCATTGTAAGGCTATGGAAGGAAGTGGGGGGAGTGTGTGAAGGGGAAATGGAAAGATCAGACATGCTGAACAAAAAGGGAGGGTGAGGGACCACAGATCTGTGTCAGGGGCATCAAAGGATGGGGCATGGACACTAGACTATTTACAGAGGAGAGTGTCCTTAAAGAACTTACACATCTTAAGGTGGACAAGGCAATGGGACAAGAAGGATACATCCAAGATTTTTGAGGGAACTCAGAGAGGTGCTGACTGCATGTCTGACAGCCCTTTTCAACCACTTGCTGGAAACTGGAGTGGTCCTGTAGGACTGGAGGAGGGCAGATGAAATACCACTTCACAAGAGTGGGAATAGGGAGGAGGCTGACAATTATAGGCCAGTCAGCCTGACTTTGGTGGTGAGGAAATTAGTGGAATTGCTACTGATAGAAAGGATTATAGAATATCTTGAATCCAGTGGCTTACAAGATCCGAGGCAGCACGGATTCACTAGGGGGAGGTCATGTTAAAATAATCTTATAGATTTCTTTGACTGGGTAACCAGGGAAGTAGATCTGGGTGGAGTGGTGGATGTAGCCTAACTAGATTTCAGTAAGGCCAACACTGTTCCACATAGGAGACTCATAAACAAGCTGGGCAGCCTAGGAGTGGGACTAAAATGGTAAGCTGGGTAAGAAATTAGTTGGAGGATGGGTGACAGAGGCTAGTGGCAAGTGGAGTTCACTCTGAGGAAAGGAAGGTGACTAATGGGGTGACGCAAGGTTCAGTCCTCCTTAATATCTTTATAAGTGACACTGCATAGTGACTAGAAAGGAAGGTATGTCTTTTTGTAGATGACACAAAAATCTGCAATAGAGTGAACACTTTGGTGTGTGTGTGTGTGTGTGTGTGTGTGTGTGTGTGTGTAAAATGAATAGAGATCTAGGTAAGCTTGAGGAGTAGGAGGTGGCAACTAAGTTTCAATGCAAACAAATGCAAAACCATGCACTTGGAGCATAGAAACCCAGGGTCGGAATACAAAATGGGGAGAGTGGTATTGGCAACCACCAGACAGGACAGAGACCTGGGTGTTATCGTATCTGATTTCCTAAAGGTGGCCAAACAGTGTGACAAGGCAGTAGGGAGAGCCAGTGGGATGTTAGGATGCATAGGGAGGGGTATCACCAGCAGAGATGGAGATGGTGATACCTATGTATCAGTCTCTGGTGAGACCCCACCTAAAGTACTGTGTCCAGTTCTGGAGTCCTCATCTTTGAAAGGACATAGAGTTGATGCAGTCCAGAGGAGGGCAACTAAAACGATGAGGGATCTGCATCAAAAGCCCTATGAGGAGAGACTGAAGGACCTCAATATGTACAGACTGGAGGAAAGGATGGGGGGGGAGGATAGGATAGAGACTTTCAGATACCTCAAGGGTATACAGTAAATAAGGTTCAAAAGGAAGCCTTTTTCAGAGAAAAGGATGCACAAGAACAAGAGGTCATGCAATGAAGCTGGGGGTTAGAATCAAGGGAAATGTAAGGCAACACCAGAAAGGGTGGTGGGTGCTTGGAACAGCCTGCCTCAGGAGGTGGTGGGAGCAAAAACTGTTATGGGATGTAAGAAGGGATGGGATAGGTATAAGGGAAAGGGGGGTAGGTAAAGGCAGAGATCAAGTAGGGTGTATGGTGTACAGTTTGTAGGGAACATGGACAGACTAGGTGGGCCAAGTGGTCCTTATCTGCCATCAAATTCTATGTTTCTGTGTTTCTGCTGTATTTCTACACTTTTTATTCTCAAAAAAATGAAACCAAAATTTAACAGAAACATTAAATATAATTCTGCTTCTAAACCTTCAGTATCACACAATTGGCACACTCGCCTCTGAGACTGGAAGATCAGAAGGCTGTGGGTTCTGTCCCCACACCAGGCACTTGGGTCGAATCCCAGTACTGACACTGTAGTGCAGCATGAGAGGGGTGCTGCACTCCTGAGTTGCTGTCTTTCGGATGAGACGTTAAACTGAGGTCCCATCTGCCTGTTCTGGTGGTAGTTCAGGTGGATGTTAAAGATCCCATGGCACTTCTCGAAAAGAGTAGGAGAGATTTTATTCAAACACAGCAAAACATACACATGAATTCACAACAAAGAAATACATTATTTACATTCCCTCTTTCTTTACCAGAAACATATCACCTTAAATTTCTTCAACCTTAAAGCACTAATTTTCACTTTCTACCTTACCCTTGCATTTCCACCCCTTACCCCTGTACCCCTTCCCACCTCCCATTTCTTTTACAGTTTCTCTTTCCAACACATTATTACATTTCTTTAGTGATTATCTTCATCCTGTTATTCCTGCTTTAATTCATGTAAACGTTCTTAATTTTTCCTACCATATACGACCATTCCTTTCTACTCCTGTTTTTCTTCCCTTTTTTTTCCAAATTCTTAACTGTTACTCTCCCATTATTCTTAGTCACACTTTCTACACTCTTTCCATACAACAATACCTATTGTTATAACCAGATGGTAAACACTTTGCCATTAATAATTTGTTTGCTGTGTTGTTTCCACTTTAAATTCTTCATCCATAGTATTATACTGTTTTTATCCATATTTCACAAACTATGTTACCCCTTTCCACCACATCTTCTCCTTTTTCCTAGGATGATTCTTACAATCACTCCTATAGACTTCATTCACCACCTGAGCACACAATTTTCCTATCCCTTCATATGACACTTCTTTTTGTTGTAATAACAACTGACAATGGCTCTGCCACATAAATTATTTTATGCTTGCAAAAAGGACATGTAATGTAGCCCAGTGATGTTAGTCTAGCCACTTGGAAAACTCCTAATACCAAGTTTTTGTAACTGATTTTCTTCAACCATGGCATCTTCCACTCTTTTTCCAAAAACAACCACATTCCCTTAGCATAAGCACATTGAAACAGGAAATGATCTTGAGATTCTGTTGCACTCCCACAACCTGGATACAAGCAGCTGTGTTCCTCTACTGCTTCGTGCTTCTGATTGCCCCTTACCCCTATTTTTCCATAGGCCATCAGCCACTGTACATTCCTCATTTTTTGGCGGACTCTAGGGTTATTCAGCATCTTATATACTAATTTATTTTCAGACGGAGTCCCTCCGGTTCCCCCGCTCCTGTTTCCTCCACAATTTTCTCGTATATCCCTTTCCTAGAGCAATTCTTTATTTGAGACCTAGTGATTTTCCATTTCTGTTTTTTTTTTAAAGTTGTTTTAAAAAAGTCTGGTATCTCCTTTTTATTGAATCATTCAGGTATTTCTTCCCCCCAGTCCTCCATCCACTTTCCTAACACGTTTTTCCCCCATAATCCTGCTATATTCCTATTTTCCTCAAAAGCGTTACTGAGGTTTTTATACCAAAATAATGTATGGAAGAAAACTATCGGGCTGATCATCCCTAGCTCTCCTTTTTTTTTGTTTTTTTATATGTTATCTCCCTTTTAACTGGGTTCAGCCTACTGCCCCATAATAATTGGAAAAAAGCCCCAACACCCTAGTTTCCAAAGCTATTGGTAAGGGGAAAATTCCCACTATATGCAGAAAGCAGTGTAGTAGATACTGTTTCACCGCATAAACCCATTTATCTTTGGACATTTTCCATGACTTCCATCTTGCTACCTTTCTTTCTCCTGTCTCGATTGCTTCAATCCAATTTGCCGTTGCTGTATCCCCTTCCTCAAACCGTACCCCCAATATTTCTCTTTTTTCTGCTGACATTTTTATTTCACTATGAACTAAGTCCTGTTTTCCTGGAGTACCCAGCCACACCCCTTACCCTTATTTACTTTCACCACAGTCCCAGATACCTGAGAAAACTTGCCTATAATTTCCATTATCTTTGGGACCTCTGTATGTGATGCCAAGAAGATACTTAAGTCGTCAGCATATGCTGACACCTTTATTTCATCACCAACCTGGTCTCTGTTAATTCTTTTAATTTCTTCTGCTGCGTTAATTTTCCTTTTTACTGGGTCCAATGCAAATGTATATAATAGTGGACTTGGAGGACAACCCTGTCTTACCCCCCTTTGTATTGATATTAGTTTTCCATGATTTCTCCCATTTCTGTCTTTGTTACCGCAATTTTCTATAATATTTTTACCCATCCACAGAACTCTTTAGGTAAACCATATTTCTCCAATACTTGTAGAAAGAAGTCATGGCTGACCTTGTCAAAAGCTTTACTCTGATCTATTGTTACTAGGCACCCCTCTTTCCCTTGTTTTTGGCAAAATTCAACAATGTCCTGGATTATTGTTAGGTTTTCCTGTATATTTCTCCCCGGTATTGCACATGTTTGTGCTCCAGTAATTAAACGAGCTGCCACCCCTCTCAATCTTTTCTGGAGGACCTGGGTTAGAATCTTAAAATCTGTAAAAAAAAAAACACTTATTGGCCTCCAGTTTCCTAGATCCTGTCTATCTCCATTTAAAAAAAAAATACTACCCCTATAGAAAATTCTATCAGAACATGTTGTTTATAAAACATACTATTATATAATCTGGTTAGAAAAGCTGCCATGATTCTTGGAAAAGTTTTATAAAATGCATTGGGTATCCCATCCTCCCCTGGAACTACTCCATTTTTTTAACTGCTTTATAACCTCCTAAATTTCAAGTTCCGTAATTTCTTTTCTAAGATTTTCTACTTTCATTCCCTCTAAATCAGGTATATTTATGTCTTGTAAATAACTTTGTATCTCCTGATTATCTAACTCCCTGTTGCTCAACATTTTGGTTTGGTATTTTTCTATTATTTGTCTTACCCCCTCCGTAGAATTAATAACATTACCCTCATTATCTCTTAAACTAGTTATTCTAGACCACTTCTTTTTTCCTTCAAAGCTTCACATGGATCAGAGTAGTTTTTTTTGTGTGTGCCCAAACTTAATTCTGTTGCTAATGACGCAGCTCTGTCATATTGTACTTTCTTCATGTCCCCCTTAATCCTCTCTATCTGCCCAGATAAATTCTCTCTACTTGTGTACAAAGCCTCATAGAGACGAAGTAACTGATTCCTCATTCCTAAATATACCATAAAGTTATTTCTGTTTTTTTTCTCCCAAAGCTTTTCATCCAGTCACTTACTTAATTTTTCAAATCTTTCCACCAAATAAAGAAATCATCGTACAGACTTAAAACAGGGGCTCTATTAACAAAAAGGTTTGCCATTTCCAGTTTCACTGACATTTCTTGTAACCTAGCTGTGTTCATTTTCCACCTTTGTTTTGACTGTTCTACCCCATGTTTCTGTACATAATATTGTTTTAATTATCAAATGATCTGAAAACGAACTTGGAATTGTGACTGTCTTCAAGATATCTAACCGGTTTGTTAAAAAACAATCAATTTTGCAAAATAGTTTGCCTCTAGAAAAGGTAAACTTAACTGGTGGTACTTTTAATGAAAACCTATTTCAATTTGACCACCCTTACTGTTCTCTGTAATGCATGAGAGTCACAATATATTTTTTCCCCGACATTTTCCTTTCTGCTGTCTCCAAAGAGCAGTTAAAATCCCCTCCATAATATATATTTCTAGCCATACACAAAAATGATTGCACCTGTTCAAACAGCTGCACTATCTCTGATTTTATATGTGATGCATATAGCACTAAAATCTGCTTGGCTGTCCGTACCATAGGCCATCCACCACTAGGGCCCTTCCAGGTTGTAAATCAAGTAGTTTTTGAAATTTCCAATTCCTGCCTGAGAACAAAATACCAACCCCGTCTGCCCTGTCATCCCCATAAGACCAGTAAGATGGGTCCCACACCCATTCTCTTTGTGCCTGAGACACAGACAACATACGTCTCTTGTACAAAAATGACCTCCCATGCCAACCCCCTTAGCTTGGCCCACACTACCCCTCTTTTTTTCCATTTAGTATACTGCAAACATTTGCAGAGGCCAAGGAAAACAGTACAATATGTTATTTGCCTTTAAACATTCCAAAAACTACATTTAATTTAAATTATTTTCCTTCTTTTCTTCTTTTTCCTTTTCAGACTTTTCCCCAGTGTCTGACTTGATTCCTCAGAATTTTGTTGCCCTGAGTGCACAGAAGACATTGCATCTGAATCCTCTTCTCTCATAATGTTATCATCCTCCTTTTGGTTGCCCAACACTTCGAAAGAATTGCCTAACCTTATGTCATGAGCTACTCCCTTGTTACTCCTCAGGCTCATTCTTCTGCCTTGCTCCTGTATAGCGGCAAGATCTTTAGGAGGTGGGGGGATGGCATTTCAACTATCTGCCAGCTCGGATCGCCCCCTATTTGTTCTTCTCTGATTACCTCCTCCTCTTGAGTAATTTAATCTCCTGCTATTTTTGCCTCTGCCCTTATCCTGGCTGAGGGCTCTCCTCTTCCATTTCTCTTACTCTGATCCTCTGGTTGTTCCAAACCTGTGTTTTGACTGGGGGGTTCCTGCGGGGGGAAGGGAGGAGGTCTCCTGGGTCCAGTCTCCTCCTCATCCTATAGTACTACTGGTTCCTCCCTTAGTCTCCCTTGTTGTGCCTTATTTATTGGATCTTCTGGGTTTACACTATGAAAGTTATTTCTAGCAGCCCAAGGGCAGTTTTGATATAGATGGCTGCATTCTTCACATAGATTGCACCTCACATGGTTGCAGCATTGAGAATTGTTCTGCCCTCTCTCACCATACAGGCCACACCAGACAACATCACAAACATTTGACAGGTGTGATCATGACCCACATCTGTAACAGGCCTTTGGTTGCCCTGGGTAGAAGACCACACCCCTATCCCTCCCCAGGAAAAAAATATTTGGAATATGGTCAATTCCTTTTTCAGTTTGGTGCAATTTCACTTTAAATCTCCAGCCTCCTGTTCACAAAAACTCTGAATCTATTATTGCTTCTGAGGTGCTGAGTACTTCACATTTCTGGTTTAGCCACTGGTTGATATCCCCCACATGTGCACATTGATTTTGGAACACGACTGTTATGGTTTTTATTGTTGGTTTGGTCAGGGGAATGGCTAAAAAAGAGACCCACAGTGGTGAGAACTTTACCAGACTGTACTTCTGCCAAAATCTCTCCAAGCCCCTCATTGAATGGAAGCTGACATCAAAGACATCCTCGCCAGATACGTGGATTACAGCATATATTTCCATGGAAATTAATTTCATAAACCCTTTTAAAAGGGTTCTTCCTATGTACACCCTGTCTGGGAAGACCTCTAGACCCCCTTTGTGTCATAGACACACCGCAAATCTCCTGGGGAGTTGTATATTACTTGCTTTAGGGGTGGGCCTGTTCTTCCCCTACCCCTAACAGGAAGAGGGGCATTGCTCCTATCTTCATCTTCTACATTCCTGTTTCTAAGAACCTCGGAGTATGAACTTGGTGTGTTCCCTCTTAACATGTTGCTCTCCTCAGGCAGGGGGCCAGCAGGGAATTGGATTCCTTCCCCCACCACATTTTTCCCAATATAATCTCCCTCCTTTTCCTTGGCCACATTCTTCCTCCTACCTCTTTCCACACCTATTTGGCCAATATGTTTCTCCCCCAGGATAACCCCGACCTGCTGCCCAATCATCCTCCTGTAAAACTGGGTCACTAGACCCTGAGGCATTACCACTGCAAGGGATGGGGGTTCATTCCTTCTCCGGTTCCCATCGCCCATCAGATTTTTGTTTCCAGCCCGCTCCCTGAAATGCAGGCCCGGGGTCCACTCTTATCCTGGGCTTTCTTTTGTTGCTAGTCCAACAGCATGAACAATTGCCTGTCTTGCTGACATCTTTTGTGTGATGACATTTCCTTTCCCCAGGGTCTCTTCCGTTTGCCATCTGCCCTCGCTCCTGTTAGTTCCAGGTTCCGGGCTTCCTCTCCAGCCCAGGTATCTCCTCCATTCTTCTATTCTCTGCTCATCCTCCTCTTCCAGCATTCATTGCATGGACATGCATTTCTCCTCCATGACCTGCTCTAGGTGAGCTGTTGCTTTATTTTTATCTATTTCAGTGGTCGAACGAAAGTCAACCCCATTCTCTCCATCTACCTCCATATCCAAATAGATTTGTTCTGCTGACTCCACCTCAGACATGTCCATCACTGGGGCAGATTCAAATAATTCTTCTTTGTCAGACACCCTGCTCAAAGTGGCTTCTGTCTCCACAGGGTCTCCACGGTAATCCTCCTCCACTACAACTTGACCATCCTTCTCCTCCGAGGCAAATCCATACTAGCCATGTCTCACAGACAGCAGTTCCCACTACTGATGAGTAGGGGAATTTCCCCGGTGCCCTGGCCAGATTTCCCCCATTCACTAAAAATACCACCAACAGCTTAATCTAGTTCAAAGTCAGTTGTCATTCATCTGTATCCCTCTCCCCGGGTCGTGCCTGAAAATAGGCAGAATGTTTCTAGTGCACTTACCCGGTCAACAAAAACAACATAAAAGAAAATAAATGCATAAATAAATAGTAATATGAACAACAAAAGTTAGGAAGCTTTTAAGTCTTTTCTAGAAACTTGGTTTGTACTTATGTGTGACAAAACAGTCAGCTATAGCAATGCTCATTAAGTTGCCTGTTTGCGCAGTGAGGGACTACAGTACCTGCTGAAAAATGTGATGTTATAAGCATGGTTCCATTGATTTGGGGCCCTTCCCTTCCTCCCTACAATGTTCCTGTAGGAGGCAGTCTAAATAAATGCACACTGCTGTACTTATGAACTCTTGAACTCTGTAGTCCTGCATGGTGTAGTGTCACCTGAAATCTCTCTCGAGGTCAGATATTAAATGCTGTGGCCAGGTACTTAAGATCATGTCATGATTCTTACAATTCTATGCAGAATGCACTGCTTCATCTCTTTGAATGTGGTCCTCAGAGAGATGTGGCTGTCTGAGTTGTTTGGACCTTGCCTTTGTGCTCTTGGTATGCCTCTTTTTGAGATTAATACCCATCCTGTTACCTAAGCATACTGCATTTACCTTCTTTGGACTTTCAATCCAGAAGAACTACCTGGCATGTGAAGAGGCCCTACTGGAACCCTTGCCAAACAGTGTCATAATTATCTTAGTTATATTTGTACCGGTAGAACATCTACCTCGTCCTGTGAAACATCTTACCTTCTCCCTACTCCCACTGTCTCTATGTCTCCTGGGTAGCGGTGATCTTAGGCAGTA
The DNA here is from genome assembly GCA_016271365.2 of Neoceratodus forsteri. Taxonomy (NCBI): domain Eukaryota; kingdom Metazoa; phylum Chordata; order Ceratodontiformes; family Ceratodontidae; genus Neoceratodus; species Neoceratodus forsteri. Next base: position 37,982,046 of record JADMNL010000025.1, on the reverse strand, counting down.
ACTGAGGATTTTTTTATCGTGTTTTATGTAATGTTATAATTCATATTGTAGTACCTTTCCCAATGGCTGAAAACTGATCTCTCTGATCCAACCCACTTCCTGGTTAGCTGTAACTGTAAGCTCGGGGTGGGTCAGAAGTTGGTCAACTGGGTGGCAAACTGGTTGATGGGCAGAAAACAGAGAGTGGTGGTAAATGGTATAAAATCAGAAGAGATGCAAGTCACAAGTGGGGTACCTCAGGGATCAGTCTTGCCGCCAGTCCTCTTCAATATCTTCATCAGTGACATTGCAGATGGACTGGAGGGTAAGGTTTGTCTGTTTGCAGATGACACCAAGATCTGCAACAGAGTAGATGATCCAGATGGGGTGGGCAGGATGAGAAGAGATCTGGATAAACTAGCAAAATGGTCAGAAGTGTGGCAACTGGAGTTTAACACAAAGAAGTGCAAGATCATGCACATAGGGAAGAGAACCCCTGAAGCAACCTATAGGCTGGGAGGGGAGTTGCTAGCAGTCACAAAGGAAGAAAGAGACTTGGGCATCATCATCACCGATGACCTGAAATCATCCAAGCATACCATTAAAGCAGTAAGTAAGGCTAGAGGGATATTGGGGTGTATTAGTAGGGGTATCACAAGTCAGAAGAGGGAGGTAATAATCCTTCTTTACAAGACACTGGTTAGGCCCCATCTAGAATACTGCATGCAGTACTGAAGGCCACACCTTCACAAGGACATAAACCAAATTGAGGCAGTCCAGAGAAGGACAACCAAATGGTGCAGGGACTGCATCAGAAAACATATGAGGATAGATTAATGGAGCTCAATATGTATAGCCTAGAGCAAACGAGGGAGAGAGGTGATATGATCGAAACATTCAAACACCTTAAGGGCACTAACAAGGTGAAAGAGTCTAACATGTTTCAATATAAGAAACAGGACAAGAGGACACAGCATGAGATTAGAGGGAGGCCGATTAAGGGGTAATGTGAGGGGGTTCTTTTTCACAGAAAGGGTGGTGGATGCATGGAATGGCCTACCTCTGGAAGTGGTAGCTACAAACACAGTACAGGGCTTCAAACAGGCATGGGATAGGCATAAGGGAGCAATACAGATGAGTATGACTAGATAGGCCATTGACAGAGCAAAGGCCAATGGCACATTCATAAGGCAGAAAAAGAAATGGTCAGATTGGATGGGCTTTGCGGTCCTTATCTGCCGTCAACTTCTATGTTTCTATGTTTCTATCAATCAATCAATTTATTTTAATGATCGTAGCACAGAGCAGTTGGGATTTCCCTGTCTCTGTGCTTTACACACCATTCCCTCTTTACCAGTATATTCCCTTGGTGCTCCTCACTTCTGTCCACTGGCTGAGATAACGGACATATGTGCAACTCCATACTATATGCCAATGCTGCTTAAATCTGGGCCATGGGGCATCTTATTAACATAGAAATATAGAATTTGACGGCAGATAAGGACTGCTTGGCCCACCCAGTCTGCCCATTTCCCTACCTACTGGATAAGCTGCAGACCCTAGTTAACCAGCAGCCTACTTCTTCCTACCCCCACCCCCTAGAATTGCCTTATGACTGTCCCATGCATGCTTGAATTTCACCACTGTTTTTGACTCCACAACCTCCTCTGGAAGGCCGTTCCATGCATCCACAACCCTCTCTGTGAAAAAATACTTCCTTAAATTACCTCTGAGCCGCCCCTCCTCTATCTTCAAATTGTGCCCTCTTGTTCTTGCACACCTCTTTTTTTGAAAGATGCTACCCTCTTGGACTTTGTTGATTCCCTTGAGGTACTTGAACATTTCTATCATGTCCCCCCTCTCCCTCCTTTCCTCGAGGCTATACATATTAAGATCCTTTCGTCTCTCTTCATATGTCTTCTGGTGCAGACCCTGCACCATTTTAGTTGCCCTCCTCTGGACAGCTTCCATCCTGTCTATGTCTTTGCGGAGATTGGGTCTCCAGAACTGCACGCAGTACTCCAGATGGGGTCTCACCAGCTGTCTGTACAGAGGGATAATAACTTCCTGTTTTCTACTGGTGATGCCTCTCCCTATGCATCCCAGTATCCCCCCAGCCCTCCTTGCTGCCCTCTCACATTGCTTGCCCACCTTTAGGTCACCTTTAGGTTATTACACCAGGTGAGCTCATCATATCCTCTTGAAGTTAGGAAACCATGAGTGCAACACACTGTACACCATTCAAACTTTCAGAAATCTTTTTGAAAGATTTGTTTTTGCCGTAACAGGTTGTATTGAGATTTTATTAGACCTTAACATATACTGTGCATGAAACAGTATGGCTGATACATGACATTTAAGGAGTATTGTGATACATACAGGAACTAGCTGACTACACTGAAGGTTACTGCATCAAGTGACTATATTGAGCACTTACATATTTCTTCTGCCTGAGTGAACATATTTGGCCTCACCAGGGACATTAGGTGCAGAAGAATAGTAAAGGTCATTTTGAATCTGGAACTCATGGCAATACAAACAGATACACATTAGGCATCCATACTGAGTATGCTAAATAGAGACTTTTTTCATACAGGGGGTTGTGCTCCTTGTGACCAGAACAGGCTGGGCTCCCTTTTGCTCTGCCATGCTGACCCTCACTCTCCTGCATCTCCCCAGAATTTACCTGGATACTGGATTACTCCCACGGACACCCACCCATTGTGGGGTCAGAAGGGGAAGGGCTGTCCTCCCCCCTGCTCCTATCCTGCACCACCACCAGGCCACCACCTGGTGGCAGTCATTTTGCAGAGCGTGCAGTTCCTCCCCCAGCCAACCCCCAGCAACCCATGCTCATTTCCAAACATGGATCACCAGCGTGGAGCGAGGTGTGATGTCAACTGCCACAGCCATCCCTCAGCCCCACCACGATCCAGGGGAGGGGGATACAGAGTTTTGAAAGTTTTTAATAAAAGTTTCATTCCATGGGCTATTGCAGATTATGGACAACTAGGAAATATCAAGCTAGTTAGATGTTCTAAAGTGGAATTATCTGGTTAAGTATTTATTAGTAGTAGTACCAGATTAACTCTACCCCATCTAGCAGTTAAGTAAAGTATCCATATGTATTTCCTCTGGATTGTATTATGAGTTATGTTGTGTTTTAACTTCAGACAATACTGGAGCTGGAATAATATTCATCTGACCCTGTAAAAAGAACTGAAAAAGAATGTGTTCATTCTTAGACTGAACAACCACTAGTATATTCTGATCATTTCCAAAAATATTCTTTTATGATATTTCTTTTTTTTTAACTTGTAAAGTTTATTAAACTGTCACAGGATGGATACAGTTCATAAAAGACATCCTTACATACAGTTGAGATATACAGAGCTTTCATTGCGAGCTAAAAGTATATGTCAACTAAATACTCTGTCTCATCTTTTACAGAGGGGAGATATGCACAGAACAAAAAAGGAAACAGAAAAAAAGGGAGTCTGGCAATTCAAAGCTAACAGTCTGAAATTCAACCTTGAGAAAGCCCTTTCTGGCAAAATAAATTCTGTTCATATTGTACCAAGATTAAAAGTACAGCAATTATTCTTATGCTCTGTACACACATATTAATAAAAGACCAACAAATCACTCAACTGTATCTGTCGGCTGTGTCCTGTGTGTGTAATAATTTCCAATAGATTTAAATAAAACTAAAATATATATTCAAATCCCCGTGAGAGAACTGCATGGTGCCAGAAGGTCTCACAGTGCAATCAGCAAAGGCTAAGAATCAGCAGACACAGACACGTGTTTCGTCCTCATTTGGACTCATCAGTGTGCCATATCTGTGTCTTAGCCCAGGGAGAGGGAGCCAGCCACCTTTTAAGGGGGGATGTTATTTGTTTGGATCATGGGGATCCCAAAATAGAAAAGGAAAAGAACTACAAAAGAACCCCAAAGCAAATGCCCTGAGGTATGGGTTATTCCGAGAGGATATTAGCTGTACAGCCAAATTTTAAAGAAAACACAAGTGCACATTTTAAATTGTAATCTTTTTTAAGATCCCTGAATTGTTTTTGGGATATTATGCATTAGTGTTGTAGTACTCCTTTGAAGTGAGCCCTCCAAAAATAAAAACAACCAAGCACATACATCTCAGATTTAGAAGTGGGTTGCCATCTGGGAACAAGTGACCACCAAACAGTGTGGTTCACAATAAACACAGCTGTAGAGTCAAGCCATACAAAAGCAAGGGTGTTGGACTTTAGGAGTGCTGACACTGGCAAAATGGGAGAGTGCCTCAGAAAAGCACAAGCAAACAGACAAGAAGGAGGGGTGGAAGAACAATGGCGAAAAATCAAAACTGCCATCACAGAGGCAACAAGCCTTTGTGTAAAGCAAATCAACAAAACAAAAACGAAGGTAAAAGCCACTGTGGTTCTCAAAAGAGGTGGCAGGAAAGGTTAAGGAGAAAAGGATAGCATTCAGGAAATATAAGGAAACACAGAAGGAGCAGGACAGAGAACTATATCAGATAAAGCAGAAGGAGGCAGGAAAGGCAGTCAGAATAGCAAATGCCCAAACTGAGGAAAAGATAGCCAACTCTGTTAAGAAGGGGGATAAAACCTTTATAGGTACATTAGGAATCGAAGAAAGACCAAGGAGTGATACTGAGGCTTAATAAAGGGAAGGGGTGGGGTGGGCAGAGGGTGACAGTGAAAAAGCAGGATACTGAACAAATACTTCTGCTCAGTATTCACAAAGAAGAAGAGGAGGAGATACCTAAACTAAACAATAGAAACACTCTGGATAGGGGGGTCAATACCAGTCCATTCACAGAAGAAAGGGTTCTGAAAGAACTCTTAAAACTGAAGGCGGACAAAGCAATGGGGCCTGATGGGATTTACCCAAGAATTCTAAAAGAACTAAGGGCAGAACTAGTGACACCACTGACTACCTTCTTTAACAAATTATGGGAGGATGAGGTGGTACCTGAGGACTGGAGGAGGGTGGATGTGATTCCACTTCACAAAAGTGGGAGCAAGACAGGGGCAGAAAACTACAGACCTGTTAGTTTGACCTCAGTGGTAGGGAAAATGATGGAATCACTTCTGAAGAAACAAATTATTGAGTACCTAGAGGCCAACGGGGCACAGGACCCAAGGCAGCATGGATTTACAGTGGGAAGGTTGTGTCAGACAAATCTAATAGATTTCTTTGATTGGGTGACCAAAGTAGTAGACCAGAGAGGAACTGTGGACATGGCCTACCTAGACTTTAACAAGGCATTTGACACAGTCCCACACAAAATATTAATATACAAGTTAGCCAGTCTTGAAGTGGGTCCCATGGTGGTAGCCTGGGCAAACAATTGGCTGGACAACAGGACACAGAGGCTAATAGTAAATGGAGTTCACTCTGAAGAAAGGGCGGTTACTAGTGGGTTACTGCAGGGTTCAGTACTGGTACCAGTCCTTTTTAATGTCTTTATAAGTGACATTCATTGCGGAGAAACTGAAAGGAAAAGTATGTCTCTCAGCAGATGACACAAAGATCTGTAACAGGGTTGATACACAAGGTTGGGAGGAAAGGATGAGAAGGGACTTGGTATGGTTGGAGGAATAGTCAAATGTGTGGCAGCTTAGATTCAGTGCAAAGAAGTGCAAAGTAATGCACCTGGGAAACAAAAATCCAGGGGAAGAGTACACAATGGAGGGTGAGATACTAACAACAACCAAAATGGAAAGTGACCTGGGGGTAGTCATATCAGATGACCTAAAGGTGGGCAACCAATGTGAGAAGGCAGTAAGGAGGGCTGGGGAGATACTGGGATGCATAGGGAGAGGCATCACCAGTAGAAAACAGGAAGTTGTCATCCCTCTGTACAGACAGTTGGTGAGTCCCCATCTGGAGTACTGTGTGCAGTTCTGGAGACCCCTTGCCCGCAAGGACATAGGGTGGAGGCTGTCCAGAGGAGGGCAATTAAAATGGTGTAAGGTCTGCACCAGAAGCTATATGAAGAGAGACTAAAAGAGCTAATATGTATACCCTTGAGGAAAGGGGGGGGGCATGATAGAAACTTTCGAGTACCTCAAGGGAATTAACAAAGTGCAAGAGGGTAGCATCTTTCAGAAAAAGAGATGTGCAAGAACAAGGGGGCACAATTTGAAGATAGCGGGGGGATGGCACAGAGGTATTGTGAGGAAGTATTTTTTCACTGAGAGGGTTGTGAATGCATGGAACAGCCTTCCTGAGGTAGTTGTGGAGTCAAAAACAGTGGGGGAATTCAAGAATGCATGGGACAGACACAAAGCAATTCTAGTGGGGGGTAGGAGGAAGTAGGCTGTTGGTTAACTAGGATCTGCAGCTTATCCATTAGGCAGGGATATAGGCAGACTTGGTGGGCCAAGTGGTCCTTATCTGCCGACAAAGTCTATGTTTCTATATGGAGACAGTTGTATTTTGTCTTGATGATGACTATGGTTGCTTGTGTGGTCTTGTCCTTTTGCTGCTTGGGGGGAGTTAGGGTTGGAAACCCTAATGCCACAGTTTCCTACTTTTGTGGCATTAATTTGAACCTGAACTAGTGCATTAATGCATTTTCTTTATATATATATATATATATATTTACAGTAGGCACAGACACAAAAGCCATTATCACACATGTTGTATAAACACTACCTGCCGATCAAACCCCCCTAACCGGCACTGCTTCCCCACCAGCACTAAATCACTTGCAATTCTCCCCCAAAAAGCTCCTGTGTATCACACTGCTATTCCTCTCTGCAACATCTTTGTTACTGTCCTGCCAACCTGCTAGCAACAATTAAACTGTCAATGACAAAATCTGTTTTCTACTTTTTTTAGCTAAACTGCAGCCATCCCTTGCTGTCCACCTCTCACCCACCAGCGCTCCTGTTTACAACCCACTCATCCCTTACACAGTGTTTTCTCCTCACCATCACTTGCTCAACACAAAATGGTTTCTTGAATTCATTCAAACAGAAGCTTTTCTTTTAAATTGAAAACACACACTAAGGTCATGTCTGATGAACCCCCCCCACCACCACCACCACTGATTCAGCACTTAGCAAGTATCAAATAAAATGCAGCTGTTTTACCACTAGAATGACCTCTCTGAAGCTGCAAGCAGTCACATTTCAAGCAACCACCTACTCGACTCCCCGACACTGAAACTTCTAAACCACGGGAATCTCAACAAAACTCTCTCTCCATCACATCTTCACATTCTCACCCTACACCATCATTTACTCTCTCCTAGCCTAAAGTGCAGCTTTTTAAAAGTAAAACTCATGGCAGTTTCATTCACTCAGTCCTGATGCAGGCAGGCAGATTTGCTCAGAAAAAAACATAAATAAAACCAGACTATGTTACAAACTACAGGATCAACCAGACATGTGATCCCAAAGTAGAGAATTGGAAACCTTTTTAATTTTTAAGAAACAAAATGCAAAGCCACTGAATACACTCGCCATGGTCCGACATTCTTGTTGCCCTCTACTGCCTATATTGGCACTCTCATGGTCCAACTTGCTCGTTCCTGAAACTCTCACTATACCATCTGGGAGCAAGCAAGCCAAACATCAAAAGTAGGATCAACCACATAAATTATCGTGGTCCGACTTCCTTGTAACTGAAACTCTAACTATACCATCTGGGAACAAGAAAGCTGAACACCAAAGGTAGGATTAACCGCATAAAATATTGTGGTCCAACTTGCTTGTACAGTAACTGAAACTCTAACTATACCATCTGGGAACAAGCAAGCTGAACACCAAAGGTAGGATTAACCGCATAAAATATTGTGGTCCAACTTGCTTGTAACTGAAACTCTAGCAAGAAAGCCGAACGCCAAAGGTAGGATCAACCACATAAATTATCATGGTCTGACTTGCTTGTAACTGAAACTCTAACTATACCATCTGGGAACAAGCAAGCCAAACACCAAAGGCAGGATCAACTGCATAAATTAGCATAGTCTGACTTGCTCATTCCTGAAACTCTAACTGTACAATCTGGGAACAAGCAAGCCGAACACCAAAGGTAGGATTAACCGCATAAATTAACATAGTCCAACTTGCTTGTAACTGAAACTCTAACTATGCTATCTGGGAACAAGCAAGCTGAACACCAAAGGTATGATCAACCACATAAATTATCGTTGTCCGAAGTGCTCTTTTTTTGTAATTCAAATGTTATTGGATATTCAGCAATACAATCATATGAACACATGAAACAAAAGATAACAACTTAAAAAACAGTTATATATCTAGAGACATAAGAATACAATAATCATTGCTTTCATTCTGGAACAAAATATTTAGCTAGTGTCATGGAAAGAGAGGAATAAGGATACACAACTTTGCTTCCAACCGATAAGGATCAATTACATATGTAAAATCCATAAAAACAACAAAACACTATTTCTTACTTAAACTTCAGAATAATTTGGATTCAAAGAACGGGTCCCAAATAGTGTAAACTTTATCTAATCTGTTCATATTGACATAAAAACCTCTTTTATAGGTAGCTCTGGTAGAGAGATCCTGCAACCATTCTTTCATTGAGGGGGTGTTTGACATCCTCCAATGCCTAAGTACTATGTTCTTGGCAGTAATAAAAGCGTGTGGAGCCATATTTTTTGAGCCTCTGTGCAATCTGTTAATTCTGAGTTAATACCCAGAATCATGAATTTGGCTGAGTTTGCAATCTGCGTATTGACCACTTTCTCACAGAGCAAAAAAATATCTTTCCAAAAGGATGCTCTAGTTGGGCAGGACCACAGTACATGGGAAAGTGTTCCCTTTTCAGTAGAACATCTCCAGCATAACTCATCAGTTACTAGGCCTAGACTAACTTGTTTACAAGGAGCATACTGCCATATGTGAATGATTTTGTATTGGACAAGCCTATTCTTAGCCTCTCTACATGCATTTATGGTCAAATCCCAAATACTACCCAATTCTTCAGGAAAAATTATAATCAGCAATTGATCTTGCCATTTGGATATCAGTGTATCCACTGGGTTTATTTTAGATTCTAACAACATTTTGTAAATACATTTGTACCCATTATTTGTTGTACACATTTTGTCTAGAATATAAGTAGGAGGAACACTTATATCCACATTAATGTTAGATCTAAGAATGTCTCTAAACTGCAGGTGTCTATGAAATTCTGTTCTGGGTAGCTGATATTTCTGAGCTATTTGGGAAGTTGTCTGACTTGCTCATTCCTGAAATTCTAACTATACCATTTGGGAACAAGCAACCCGAACACCAAAGGTAGGATCTACCACATAAATGATTGTGGTCTGACTTGCTTGTGACTGAAACTCTAACTATACCATCTGGGAACAAACAAGCTGAACACCAATGGTAGGATCTACCACATAAATTATTGTGGTCCGACTTGCTCACTCCTGAAACTCTAACTATACCATCTGGGAACAAACAAACCAAACACCAAAGGTAAGATCAACCATATAAATCATCCTGGTCTGAATTGCTTGTTCCTGAAACTCTAATTATACCATCTTGGAACAAGAAAGCTGAACACCAAAGGTAGGATCAATCACATAAGTTAACATCTAGAGTAAACAAAAAAAAAGATATAAAAGCAAATTAAATACACAAACAGATAACCTAATCAGGAGGAGCACTTTCAACGTAGGGATGTGGCATCCATAGCAATGATGCTACTGTCCCATAGTAACCTGTTATTCATGAAGAGCAATACAAGGCACAGCACAAAATAATCCTGCTTATTTTATGCACACACACACACATATATATGTATATATATACACATATGTTGCACAAAACTTCATTAATGCTCTAGTTAAGGTCAAAGCAACAAAAGTTGGGAAATGAAGCATTAGGATTTCCAACCCTAACACCCTACCCTCCCAAAGCAGGCAGGAGAGCAGGTGTGTTGTGTGCCTAACGCGCACCTCATTCTGTCTGTAAATAAGGCCAGATGTGTAGACTTTATGAGAATGGGGTGTGTTTTAGGCTTGAGAAGCCCAAGGCACACTCCACATTTGCTCTCGTGCATGGTTTGGGAGGGTGGGGTGTTAGGGTTGAAAACTCTAACACCTAGTTTCCCAACTTTTGTCACTTTTACCCTAACTGGAGCATTAACAAAGTATTTTGCAACTTATTTCCTTACTTTTTGAACTAGTATAATAGTATCCTTATTTTACTGTGGGAGCACAGGGTCCTTCAAACCCTGCACTCCCATCCCTCCATAGATGCATATATGTATGTAACTTCCATTTATAGGACAATAGTGACCAAATTGTCAGCATAGCCATCTTGTAAACCCACCTCATGTACCTGGTGTAGAAAATTGTTGAATCTCCACCAAAATGTAATTCTGCACAACTGTAATGGCATTCCACGCTACAGGTGCAAAAACACATTTTGGGCAGGATTTGAAAAATGACAGCTATGACATACATGAGATGGGGTCATAAGAAGGCTATGTTGAAAATCTGAGGTCAAAATATTTAAAATTTCCAAAGTTTCGAGTGTGCGTAGCAAAATTGCAACAACTGGTCATAACTTTGGCTTTTTTTCATATTTTGACTCAAAATTTTCAACATAGCCTTCTTATGACCCCACCTCATAAATAAGTGCAGGAAAAATTCCAAATCCCACCTGAAAGGTGAATTCGCCAAGTGACCATGAAATCACCCTTCAGGAGGGAGTTGCATAATGAAAGTCATATTGTTCATAAGGTGGGATCCCTAAAAGGCCATGTTGAACATTTGGGGTCAAAATCTCAAAATATGGTTATGTTATGCATAAAAGTTGAAACCCCCATTGAAATACATTGAACCGCAGTTACCTTTGTTTCTCATATCGCAGTCTCCAGTTACAGTAGCAAGACGTGTTTGGATCAGAGAGTGGATCTTGAACCTGGGACCTGTTCAGGTGAGGGAAGGTGTGGGGGGTGTACTGGGGGTGTGGGTGCTTAGTGGGAGGTGAGGGAGAGAGGCTGATCAGCGAGGGACCATTTTTTCCCCCAGGTTTTGTAAAAAAAAAATCAACATCGTGAGGAGTCAGGCCAGTTATATTTCTCTTGCTACTATTGAGAACTTGTGGAAATATTTATAATATATAGCTAATGCCGTGCCACCAGAATCACTTAATGGAATTACAGCCTTGTACTTCACAGTTGGCCACCATTTATTCTATGTGTGATACATGGACACTTTTATAAGTAATACATGGACCCTACATGTAGTACATAGACCACGTTAATACAAGGACCCTATATGCAATACATAGACCCTGTATCTATTTACTGCCCTTTGCAGAACCTGCTCTGAGGTCAAGCTCACTTCTATGATATGAAGGGCACTATCTCTATCTGGTGATTCTGGAAAGGGACTCATGGAGGGCAATAAAGCTGCTGGAGGTGGGGGTCGGATCCATGGACGATAAGCACAATTTAACAAAACCCAGAGTAGGAGTCAGCCTGGGGAATTCTGTTAAGTGGAGAAAGTAGTAGGTTGTCTTGGAGAGCCCATGACCCAGAACATATGTGGGGGACGAGGGGTAAGGGCCCAAAACATATATAGGGATCATGTCATGGGCCCAAAACATACATTGTATAAACAGAATATGACATGGCCTGACTGAAGATATCATATTTATCCCATGAGTGAGATATCTTGATGTTATTGGCCTCTTGTGAAGATAAATATGATATCTTCAGTCAGGCCATGTCATATTCTGTTTATACAATGTATGTTTTGAGCCCATGACATGGCCCTATATATGTTTTGGGCTCCCACCCCCCGTCCCCACATATGTTCTAGGTCATGGCCTCCAAGACAACTTGCTACATTCTCCACTTAACAGAATTCGCCTAGATATCTTACTTATCAGGCAGGAAAAAGTTTCTTGAAAATTAGTATAAACTAACAGGATGTATTATGGTATAAAGTAGTTCCTAATTATCTGTGTTGATTCCTTGTACTTTTGAAGGGTGGGTGGCTGGGGTGAAGTTAATAAGAAACAGAGCCACTTGTCTTTCTTTATCTGTGTTGTTTCCTATACTTTTGGAGGGTGGGGGCTGGCATGAAGTTGAAAAGAAACGGAGCTGCTACTTTTATTGTGCTCTAATCTTCAGTGCACAGTTTAGCAGACTACTGTTGTGCAGGCTGGGACAAGCTGCACAATGTCCTGCCACAGCGTCTTAATGTTTACAGATTTATTTTATCCTGAACTCAAGATGGCATACGGTACCTATTCCACTGAAGGAGACAGCAGAGTGAGCGTCAGAAGATGCGTGGTGTCTTCCCTGAGTTGCCGTTGTTTTACTGAAAGCTGCTGAAGTGTTGAGCTGTCTTATGAAGGGGGTAGCATGAATGGCAGAGTAGGCTGGTACTGAAGTGACGTTCTCATGGGGGGTGCAACGGGCAAAGCAGGCGGGCGGCCAGTTTACAGCAGCAACGTGGGAATCCGTGGGAGAAGGCTGAGAGGGCGGGGAGCCATAGGATTATTTCTTTACGGTAGCAACTCTTCTTCAGTGACTGGAACCCATAATACAGCTGAAAGGAACACAAGCTCGAGCGAGTGTTGCCATAGCAACGTTGGTATGGCAACACTCGCTCGAGGTTCCATTCCCTTTGGTAGAGATGACACTCTCTCGCTCTCTCTCTTCTACTGTTAGTACAGTGTTTTCAAAAAAAGCTCAGCTACATTTACAAAACAGCATTATAGTTTAAGCATTTCACGGGGAGACTGCATATTTTAATTCACTGGTGGGACTTGTTTTAGTGTAGTGAAACTACTCGGTCATGCTACAAATTTACAGCAACAGAAGTGAAACTGCTTTAGGAAGACAAGGGGAAAACAGCAGGATCAATCATATAACTTTTATTTTAAAATAAAATGTTTGAAAATGATGGCAGGATTTTACACAATTATGGTAGGTCACAGTCATGTGGTGGCGGGGGAGGTTGCAGGTGTGTAGCGATAGTCACCGAACAGGCACATTCATTTATGTAGCACGAATTGAAACAGAAAAACTTTCACTTTCATTACAATGACGTATAGGAATGTGTTGATATCAGTGATATCTTCACATGTGAAGATATCACTGATATCTCCACGGTCTGGCAGAGATAGTACTTTTTATCCTTGCATTTATCCCAAAACATACATTGTATAAATATATATGTATATATACACACATAGATATAAAAGTTGTCAGAGATAAAGACACCTTTGGCCCATTCATTCTGCCCATTTTCCCTGCTTACTGTGCCATCACAACCCTTGTACAATCTCTGGTTCTCCCTACCTCTTGTGTTCCTTCCAAGGTCCCCTTGTATCTTTCCCATGCATGCTTGAATCCTGTGACTGTTTTTGCACCTACCACCTCCACTGGGAGGCTGTTCCAGTTTTCCACCACCCTCTCTTGTGAAGAGATATTTCCTCACATCCCCTCTGAGCCTCCCTGCCTCCAGCTTCATAGTGTGACTTCTTGTCCTCGAATCTGTATTTCTGCTGAAAATGCTACCTTCCTGTACCTTATTAATACCTGTTATGTATTTTAATGTTTCTATCATATCCCCCCTTCCCTTCTTTCCTCCATTGAGTACATATTCAGTTTTCTTAGTCTCTCCTCATGGGGCTTTTGATGCAATCCTTGCACTATTTTGGTTGCCCGTCTCTGTACTGCCTCCACCCTATCCCTGTCCTTCTGGAGTTGGGGCCTCCAGTACTGGACACAGTACTTGAGGTATGGTCTTGCCAGTGACCTGTACAAGGGCTACCCTACCTCCTTCTTTCTACTGGTGATACCACTCCCTATGCACCTCAGCATTCTACTAGCCTTTCCCACTGCCTTTTCACTCTGCTTGGCTACCTTCAGGTCATCAGAAATTATTACACCCAGGTCCCTTTCCTGTTTTGTGATTGTCAGTACCTACCCTGCAAATTGGTATGTAGCTCCGGGGTTTCTGTGCCCCAGGTGCCTGATTTTGCACTTTTTAGCATTGAAACCCAGCTGTCAAACACTTGATCATTCATCTAACTTTCACAAATCATTCTTCATTCCCCCCCCTTCCTCCAATGTGTCCACCCTGTTGCAGACTTTTGCATCATCCATGAACAGGCAGACTTTCCCTTCTAGCTCTTCTGCAATGTTGCTGATAAAGACATTGAAAAGGACTGGGCCTAGTACTGACCCCTGAGACACCTCACTTGTCACCCTCCCTTCGCTGGAGTGGACTCCATTTACCACCACTCTCTAACTTCTGCCACTCAACCAACTTCTTGCCCAGTTTACTATTTTCTGTACCACTCCTAGACTGAACAGCTTCTTTACCAGTCTTCTATGTGGAATGGTGTTAAAGGCCTTCCTGAAATCCAGGTATGCCACATCTGCCCCTCCACCCTGATCCTCTTCCCTGGTCACCCAGTCGAAGACCTTGATCAGGTTTGTCTGACAAGATCTCCCCACTGTGAAATCATGTTGTCTTTGATCCTGCAATCCACTTGTTTCAAGGTATTCCACTATCCTTTCCTTCAATAGTGATTCCATAACCTTGCCCACTACTGAAGTCAGGCTGACAGGACTATAATTTCCTGCCTCCTCCCTAGTCCCACTTTTGTGAAGTGGGACCACATCTTCCCTTCTCCAGTCCCTTGGAACCACCCCTGTATCCAGTGATAAGTTGAACAAAACCACCAGTGGTGCCACCAACACCTCTCTGAGCTCCGTCAGTATCCTAGGGTGAACCCATCTAGTCCCTTTGCCTTGTTATCCCCCATTGATCTTTCTCTTCTCGCTAAGCTATCTAAAGAAGGTTTTATCCCCTTTTTTATTGACTAAGCAATATTCTCCTCTGTTTGTGCCTTTGATCTTCTCGCTGCCTTCCCTGTGTCCCTTTGCTTCTCCTGGTAAATTAATCTATCCTCCTCTTTCTGTGTCTTTTTGTATTTTTTAAATGCTAGTTTTTTTGCTCTGTTTCCACTAGCTCTCTAGAGAACCATAGTGGTTTTCTTTTCCTCCTGCCTTTGCAGACCTGCCTGACACAAAGATTTGTAGCTCGTTCGATGCCCTCTTTAATTTTTTCCCACTGGTCTTGACTCTACCTAGCATCTGTATTCCTGGCAAGGTGTCTCTGAGGCATTCCCCATTGTCTTTAAATCATCCCTCCTGAAGTCCATGACCCTTGTCCTTGTGCAGTTTGGTGCAAACCCAGTTTTTATGTTAAACCACACCGTACGATGGTCACTGGTCCCCAGATGGTCCCCCACTGTGACATCAGCAACATTGTCCCCATTCATCAGCACTAGGACCAGCACTGCTCCCTCATGAGTGGGTTCCATTACCAGTTACCTAAGGAATGCCCCCTGCAAACAGTCTAGGATGTCCCTGCTCCTGGAACTTGCCACTGCTGAGAGTCTCCAATCCACATCAGGTAGGTTGAAGTCTCCTATTAGTAGCAGCTCCCTTTATGAGCCAGCCTTTAGATTGCTTCCAGCATTTCCCCATCCACTTCTTCCATCTGTGCTGGAGGTCTGTATATCACTCCTGCATGGATAACAATCCCATTCCTTTTCTCCAGAGTGACTCACAGTACCTCTGTTCCCCTTTGTTCTCCTTGTATTTCTGCAGCCTTTATGCTACCCTTCCCCCTTTCTTATGACCCTGTCTTTTCTGAACAGAGTAAAACCTGGTACTGCCATATCCCAGTCCTGGCCTTCAGTGCACCAGGTCTCAGTGATGGTGACTAGATCCAGGTCCTCCCCTGCCATGGTGGCCTCTAGGTCTGCAGTCTTGTTCCCCAGACTTTGAGCATTCAAACACATGGCCCTCCAAATCTTTCACCCTCCATTTCCATCATTCCCTCTTCAATTTTTTAACCCTATTTGCGGGGGAGTGCCAGCTAGTTTCCTGCCCTCCTCACTGACCTCCATGCCTTCTCTAGCCTCATACTCTCCCTTAATCAGTTTAAATGCAGGGCCCCATTCATGTATTCTACCAGTTTTCTTCTAAGCTCTCTAGACCCCTCCTCGCTGAGAAACAGCCTATCCTTTGAATATAGTCCTTCATCCTTCCACTTGTCCCCTCACCCTTCAATGTAAACGAACCCCTCCAACATGCACCAGTCCCTTATCCACTCATTGAACTCCTCTATTCTCTTTTTTCTATCTGTACTGGCACTGGGGGCCTGGATTACCCCAGCGAATGCCACTTGAATTCATTGATTCCCTGCAGCTCCCTGCTAGCTCTTTAAACCTTTGTTGCACCACTCCTACCTCATTTCCTGCCAAGTCATTTATCCCTAGGTAAATGATCAAGTGGGGTTTGCCCCCCACCCTCCTTATCATTTCCTTGATCCTAGGCCCTATCCATCCCTGGCTCACATGCAACATTCCTTCTCCTATTTGGGTCCCATTTCCTTACCCAGTGTATACCCTTGATAATGGAATTCCCAAGGACCAAAACCTTTTCCTCCCCTCTGGTCTTTGCCTTTGTCCACCTGTCTGCTCTTGTGGGGCCAACCTCCTACCCCTTCACTTGTTCCCTGTTCAACCTGTTGGGCCTCCCTTCTTTACCCCCACTGCTCTCTCACATTTCCTCCCCTGCCCCCCTTCTTCCATATCCTCCTTGGTGTCCCCTGCTATCCGCTGCAGTCCCTTTCTTCCTTTTTCTCCCACTATTCCATCCTCCCCTTCACCCTTAGCTCCTCCTTGACTATGTATACCTTCTTCCCCCTCAGTCTACTCTACCCTCCCATCCCCATATTGCTGACCTTTTCCTCTATGATTTTTGCAAGCCCCAATCCCCCCCATGCCACCCAGTCCTCCATACCTGCCAGTACTGTAAACCTGTTTGATGCTGGTCCCCCTACTTCCGAACAAGCCTTAGCATCTCCTTCCCTTACTCTTCCTCTGCCTCCTTGTGCAGCTTTCCCTTCCCACTTTCCATTTCTCCTAACGTCCTGGTAATTCCCTAGTCCAGTACTGCCTGGTCTATGTGTAGATGGTGTCCCCAGATGCCTTGGCAACCACCCATCCCCCCCTTATTTTGCCATCACCTGACTTGTAGCAGTCCTAATCTGTTCCTCACGCCATTGTTCCTCCCACCCCCTTCGCTCTCTAATTCCCATCGTAACCAATTTAACTCTGCCTTAAGCTGCCCAGGTGCCTGCACACCGGGCATCTCCCCACTCTGCAAATTATTCCTAAAAAACTGCCGCTCTGCATCCATTGCACTGAACTACCCTCCTCTCCCCTCTTGCCCCCAGTATCCTCCTGTTTCCCTCCTCCTCCACCACCCCTCCCTGATTCCCCTTTGCTCGTACCAGCTGCCAGCTGCCAGATCCCCACATCCTCTCCCTTTTAAATTTGTTTTTGTGGATCTGGTGACCCTAGATCGTACCTTCAGACCTGCCTGATTCCTTCCCCAATGTATGTGGCAGATGCAGATTTAAATTTCAGTTTGGCCAGCTGGCTACAGCAGCATTCCAAAATAGCTGTCCAATACCTTCCCCAATATATGTGGCAGATGCAGATTTAAATTTAAATTTGGCTGAGTCTACAGCAGCATTTGAAAACAGCAGTAGCAGAACTGCAAACCCAAATGCCAACACTACCCCAGGCCAACTCAGTTAAACTGTGACAGAGCATATATCCGCATTGCAATCGGTAATAGCAAAATGAAGTTGAGATAACAATCTTGTGAATAAATGCCATTGCATAACACAATAGAATAATAATGCAGGTTAATCTGACAGTTTGCAGCTCAGGAAAGCTATGACTCAGAGCCCCAGACCAGGACAAAAACACAGACAAACTACACTAGAAATAAATGATTATCTTTCTAAAAAAAAATCCTTTCCTATTGCATAAATGGAATGTGCAATCCAGACAAGTTAAATAAATGATTTATCTGCACTTGAGCAGTTTGACCTTGGACACCTCACTCATGGCTTACACCACTCGTCAGGTTACCTAAGGTCAAACTGCTCTTGTGCACACAAGTCATTTTTTTCATGTCGCTTTTTGCCCTCCGCCGCCACCTTGTGCCTTTTGTTGGGCCCATTCTTGGGAACCCCCAGTCCTGTATACCACTTGTCCTACCATCTTGTCCAGCAGGGATCTACATGGAGCCAGACCTGAGAGTGCCAAGAGCCATCATATATGGTGACAGGGGGATGTGGTGTTTTTCCCACGTTTTCTCCACTTACTTCCCAGGGCCACAGCAAACATGGTCATGCATGTGCATGGAGGCATGCTTGTGCTCTGGAACCAGTAGACCCGCTCCACCCACCTGGACTAGTGCCAGACCCCCATTTGCTCGATGTTACTACCAAGCCTCCACTCAAAGTATCAGCCAAGAGCTGGGAAGACTCCCCCCCCCTAATCCAGGAGAGGAGAGCCATCAGGGGGCTGCTTGATCTTCTCCCAGCCCTCCCCTCAGCAGACCCTTGGTGGCCTGTGCACGTTCCTGAACTTTAGTCAAAGGCATGGGAGAGGCAAGACACCTAAACTGCCTCAGCTCTCTGCACTACTGGGCAGCCACACATAAATTGTTTATTTAACTTATCTCCATTGCATATCCCTTATATATACAGTCAATTCTGATTGATGCACATGCTTGGGACATTCCATTGTTGTGCATACATCTGAAATTGTATTGAAATCAATAGAGCCACTCAGTAAAACAAACTTTCTCACTTACTACTCATTTTTACAATTAATGGTGCCTATGCACCAAGTGGCACCTCCTTGCCCATGGACAGGCATGCGGTGGCCAGCGTGCATGGAAGTTGATCACCACAGGGTGCCTGTCCACAGCCCCATCTCCTAGTGCTGATGCATGGTCACAGGTGGGCATCCAGTCAGATACTTGACCTGTTCCAGCAGCGGATCCCCTGCTCCACACAGAGCAGGGGATTGTGGGATGGTGTGGGACTGGAAATTTTGTAACTGTCGGGTGAGTGCCCGAATGGCTGTCCCCAGTCCTCCCTGCATGCCCAGAGGGTTGGGGCTGCATGGTTGGGGGGGTGATTCATCCCACCACAGGTGGCAAATGTAAACTGGGGGGGTGCACAATGGACACAGCAGGGACACAGCTGCCACATCCTGTGCCCCCCTCACTCAGCACTCCGTATATCTGTGAATGGTGTGGAGTATGGCACACCCCCTCAGATATGCCCTCAGACTGACTGTGCACATAGCTATGCAAATGGCTGGGGGATCAAGTATGGAAGGGATGCACAGCTCATCCACGCATACTGCTAGGATGTCTGTGGGGTCCTCAACGCATGGCTCAGAGACTTAGGGTTGCCTATGTGCTGCAGATCCATGGTACATAGACATAAAGCTCCTTAATGAGTAGGGGCCATTGAATTTATCAGATTCCTTTAAAACATAACAATATATGAAATGTTTCCCACGCTGAACTATTTTAGCTATCTGCTTCTTCCATGGCTGCTGCCTCTGACAAACAGGCTGAAAGTGACTAAAACTTACATTTATTTAACCACTGGCTGCACAGTTAACACCTGTTCAACAGGTGTGATTGACAGTATTAGTGCGTGAGATGCCCCTTTCTGAAGGAAAAAGTGTCCATATAACTGAAATGTTATTATGCATACAAGCAATTTTTTTTTATCATTAAGTATAAAGGACTGGGACATGCCATTTTTGTGCAAATATCTAGAATGTGCATATATCTGATATGCATACAGGTGAAATGCACTGTATATGTATTTATATTCTTTGCAAAAAAACTTCATTAATGCACCAGTTAGGGTAACTTAATGCCACAAAAGTAAGGAAATGTGGTGTTAGGGTTTCCAACTATAAGTCCCCACCCCCAGCACCAAAGCAGCAAAAGGAAAGAACATTAGAGTTTTGGGTCTCTGAAGTCTTGGTGAATCAGTGGTGGGGTCTTCCTTGGGGTTGTCCACTCCATTCCATGAGCAAACAACATCACACATGATCTCATTTCTTCACCCAGGGCCCACAGGCCTTGCATGAAGAAAGGTACAATAAATTGTGCTGGCAACCTGTGGTGAGACATACTTCTCTACCTGTGAAGAGTGTATCATTATGAGGCAGTGGCTTGGAGTTGTACCTTGTGCTTTGGATTAGAGGCTACAGACTGGGGAAGTGAGCATTAGAGTTGACAGCCTCAAGGAAGACCCCACCACTGAATTTTGCCAAGACTCCAGACACCCCAAGCCCTAACCTTTTTTCTATTTGCTGCTTGGGGGTGTAGATGGGTATTTAGGGTTGGAAACCCTAATGCCACATTTCCCTACTTTTGTGGCATTATGGCATTAAAGTTACCCTAACTGGTGCATTAACAAAGTTTTTTGCAAAGAATTTCCCTTCTTTTTGAGATAGTGGAATCCTATCCTCATTCACGCAGATCCCTTTGGGACCTGCGTAAACAAGTGCAGATGTGCAGGGCCCTTGGAGGTGCAGGGGCCTGCTGACCTTGCCATTCTGTGCAGCATCAGATGTCAAAACTTACCAAACTTATGAAAGTGCATAGAAAAAAGTCAATGTACTTCCATAACTGTCTTGTTTTTAAATATTGTGACCCCAAATTTTCAATGTAGCTTTGTTACAAACCCACCTCATAAACCCCAAATGCAAAAATGTTCAAATATTGGCTGAAAAGTCATTCTGTGGTGCAGGTGCAAAAGCACATTTTGGACAGGTTTTGAAAAATGTCAATTGTTATGTTCATGAGGTGATGTGAAAAAATGGCAATGCTGAAAATTTTGGGTGAAAATATATAAAATTTACCAAAGTTATAAACATGCATTGTAAAATTTCAATATATACTCATAACTTGGTTGTTTTGTAATATTTGTACCCCGAATCTTCTGACATAGCTTTCTTATGACTCCACCTCATTAACAAGGGTTGAGAACATTTTCAAAATACACCCAAAAGGTGATTTTGCGCACTGACAATGCAATCCCCACACCAGACACTTGGGTTAAATCTCAAAACTGACACTGTAGTGCAGCATGAGGGGGGGGTGCTGCACTCCTGAGGTGCCGCTTTCGGATGAGACGTTAAACTGAGGTCCCATCTGCCTGTTCTGGTGGTTGTTCATGTGGACATCAAAGATCCCATGGCACTTCTTGAAAAGAGTGGGGGAATTTCCCCAGTGTCCTGGATAAATTTCCCCCGTTCACTGAAAAAATACTGCCAGCAGCGTAATCTGGTTCAATTTCAGTTGGTTACCATCTGTATCCTTCCCCCCAGGTCGCCCCTGAAAAAGGGACTTCTAGTCTCAGTGAGCCTACCTGGTCAACAAAATTCAATAAATAAATTCTGCGCCACAGAAGTGAAAACACATTTTGGTCAGGATTTAAAAAAATTGACAGGTGTCACATTCATGAGGTGATGTGAAAATTTGGAATCAGAATATGTAAAATTACCAAAGTTATGAGTGTGCATTGCAAAATTTCAACATATGCTCATAACTTTGCCATTTTTAAATATTTTGACCCTAAATTTTCAACACAGCCTTCTTATGACCCCACCTCATGAACAAAGGCAGTTAGAATTTTCAAACCCTGTCCAAAAGGTGATTTTGCCACACAACCACAAAATTGCCTTTTGGGCTTGATTTGCATAATTGTACTGCCACTGATCATGAGATGGGGTCCAAGTTGAAGTCAAAATATGCAAAACTGACAAAGTTATGCATCAAAGTTCAAAAAGCATTGAAAAAGATTGAACCGCACTTACTTTAGTTTCTCAAATTGCAGTCGCCAGTTCTGGCAGGAAGACGTGTCTTTGATTGGAGAGTGGATCTTTGCCCTGGGACCTGTTCAGATGAGTAAGAGTGTGTGTGGGGGGGTGTAGTGGGGGTGTTGGGTGCTGAGTGGGAGGTTGGGGTGGTACGGTCAGATTGGCGAAGGACAGGTTTTTTTTAACAGGTTAAAAAAACACTGAGGGAATGTTTTCTTTAGTACAGCTAACAATGCGGGGATAGCAATCAGAGGGTGGGGGTGCCACTAGACACCAGAGACATGTACTATATGA